>JAUIMM010000069.1:6502500-7702500 GCA_031769625.1 Taudactylus pleione
ACTAATAATAATAAAAATAATAATAATAATAATGATAATTATCTGCATATATAAAAGTATAGACCAGATATCAATATGATTAAGAAATTAATTCTAATAATAATAGTAATAATAAAAGTATAGATTGAACAATATCAATAATAATAATACAAATACTACTAATCATATAAGAATAATTAAACAGTATCATCAGTAATAGAAATACTACTACTACTAATAATATATGGCTCTGTATTGACGTTCTATCATATATAAAATCTGGTATGGTATGCTGAAACTTGTAGTTCTGCAAAGATCCTGGGGCTGAAAATTTATGTCCACTTAATACAGGAAATGGTTATTAGGTAATTCCAGGGGTGTGTATGTGAGAGGCCATGCAGGGGTCTGTGTGGGGGTAGCATGAATTGGGTGGGTGTCAGAGATGTGCAGAGGTCCTGTGACCCAGCAGCCAGATTATTCCTCCCCCCTTGTTACCCCGGCCCTCACACTACAGCTGACGTTCCAGCAGCCATTTAGTTAGGAGGAAATGAGTTGTTCCCAGTAGGGAAAGCGATAGAGACACGTTAAGGTAGCCAGCGTGATAAATGTCTCCTCCACTTGCAGATCTCCAGAGCTCGTTTACGGCTAATTTTCTGTATGAGCCCCCCTTGTGCTATTAATGCAATAGTCAGGGACCGTGGCCCCTGTCTCCTAGCTGGCCCATTAGAGCCAGCATTAGGCAGCAGATTCTGTGGGGATAATGGAAGGGGCACTTAAGATCCAGTAATAGGTATTGGCAGAGGGTGGTTAATACGATTTGGAGGGGTTTGGTCAATGAGCAATCAATAAAAACAATAATGAGAAGGATTCGCTACATTAACGCATCCAAATTCCAAGTAGACATTAAAAAATCATTGGGAATCCTCTGCCATTAGGACAGGAGAGCAGAGAGTGTGACATTAGCATAATATTTACTATACAGACACACATAGGCTGTGCCTGTATTCATAGCTATTCTGTGTGGGACACACAAGGAAACAATTAATGCCCGAAAGGGGAAATTTTTTTTTATTTTATTTTTTTAGATTTGTTTTGCAAAATATATAATTAGCAGAAAAATATATTTCTTATTTTGTGCAATAACAATAATAATAATAATAATAATAATAATAATAATAATAAATAAATAGATAGATAGATTATATATTAAATTTAATAGTTACTAACTCCAATTTTTCGAAAAATAATAATAATAATAATAATAATAATAATAATAATAATAATATAACTACCGGAATTCGGACCCTTATCAAATTAATTTCCAGTGCAAGTAGCAGATTCTGGATGACTTTTTAAATTAATTTAATATTTATGTGAAAACAGTTTGTTTTTTAGACTCATGTATGCCTTTATTAACTATTTATTTTTTATTTATTGCTCATGCAGTTGTTTTATATTTATTTCTTAATAATGTCATTCTCTATGCCAGTATACGTATGTATTTATTAGTTGGGTGCTTGGTACTAGGTATATTCATTTATTAGTGATGTGATTTTACGTATCTCTTGGTAGCATAGCTATTACTGACATATATTACAGATGTAGTTATTCCGTTTCTCTTGTGATTATATTTTAAATGTTATTTTAGCATGTAATTCGGCAATGAGAATTTTGTGCAGTACCCCCAATGCCCCCCCTATCACCTTTGCATCGTTGGGGTTAATTCCAAGCCAGTTTGTGCAAAGCCTCCCAGCTGTTTCGGTGCCCGGCGGGTGTTGCAGTGTCTGGGAAGGGGTTACTATGTACACCCAGATACTGTACACATGGAACAAAGTTGTTTTCCATGCCCCATTTGCTCACTATTTCCCGCTGTCCTTCCATAAACCCATAATTACTAATAAACCAGCCGAGCACGGGCTTCAGAAACAAGGCATTCCAAATACCATCTACATTGCAGCCTCCTGCACAGCACTTCGACAAATGCATCATCATCATCATTATTATTATTATTATTATTATTATTATTATTATTATTAATAATAATAATAATAATAATAACAATAATAACAAAGATAGAAATTAATTTAAAGTATAATCCCTATGAGTCAAACCTTTCAATAAATATAATGAAACAAAAAAAATTAAGACTGAACTTTTTTGTCCTGTAGTCAAAAGACAATTGTGTGTAATAGGACCCAGGTATATAATAAAGGGCACCAAAGGACATAAAAATCAATATTATTATTTTTATTTATTTTTTTGCAATGTACAATATATTTCTCTTAAAACTTTTCCCTACATTTAACACCAATAACGAAACAATTCGTCCTGCGCTACGATCGCTGCGATCTCATTGTTACCCGGGTGTGTATCATGGCTGCGATCTCATTGTTACCCGGGTGTGTATCACGACGACAAAACAGCTGTTTTGTTATGAACACCAATCCATACAGTCAGATACCATTGTAAAAAAAATAAAAATACAATTGTTAGAAGATACCACAGTATATATTTTACAGCAGGAGGGATGTAGATTGTTGTGTATGACTGCAATGGACATGAGGTGGTTAAATTTCCTTGTTTTGATCATTACTTCTGATTGAGTTTGTACTGCAAATTAACATAACTCAGTGACTATGCACTAAGCAAAGTCTGAGACAGTAAGCGTGGAATGTACACTCAGAACGGTGCAGAGCAAGTACAGTAGAGTCTGGCCTTTGACCTAATAACATTTAAAAACTGTCATTTAAAATCTAATAATTTACAGTAGTGTAAATATTGACAATATAATTATTATTATTATTATTAATAATAATAATAATAATAATAATAATAATAATACGGTAATTGCTAATTATTCCTCTACCAGTCATACTATCCTGAGATCATCATCATAATTGTATTTTTTTTTCCTTTTACCCCGGGGTGATTTTTTTTGTTCATATTCCATCCACAGTTATAGCCTCCGTAGTGATTAAGTGAATATTGTACACATTGAAAATAGTTCGAAAAATTAACACATTCGTCTGCAAATCATGAGTTCGCAGAGGTAACACGGTGCTCTATTTCTCCACAGTCCCCGTCCCCCCAAAATCTGTGACCTCCCTGATGATGAGCAAGGATGGCTTTTTGGGAGGGATGTCTGTGAACGCCGGAGAAGTCTTCTGCTCTGTACCAGGCCGTCTGTCCTTGCTCAGCTCCACGTCCAAATACAAAGTGACAGTGGGTGAGGTGCAGAGACGCCTGTCCCCCCCGGAGTGTCTCAATGCCTCTCTTCTGGGAGGTGTGCTGAGAAGGTGAGTCTGCAGAGAGGATGGGGTTAACCCCACTCCCCCACACACACACAAGCAGGTGAATGGGGGCAATAGACTGCGGCACTTTGATGTCTCTTCCAGGAGTAACATTATGCAGCTGCTGTGACACCCGCTGAAGACTCCTTACCATATAGATGACGTATAACGTATTGTGCAGCATTGGGGCATCATTTTCTCCATTTATACAAATTGCTCAAACACATAACACACCTCAAGCCGCAGTCGGTGGATTAACCAGCCCTAGCTATTCCACAGCTTGGGAACAGGACTGTTGTGGAACTACAAACCCCAGCATGTCCTCCTAACCTACGACTGACAGGGCACACTCGGAATTGTAGTACCACTAAGCAGGGAACTCACCTTTGTTTCCCATTCAGACATTTGTACCTTTATGCTATTTTTGTAGAATGTAGAGGTTAGAGTGCCCCTTTACAATGTATCAAGTATTAATTCTTCTTCTACTACTACTTCTTCTTCTTCCCCCTCCTCCTCCACTATTCCTTCTTCTTCTTCTTCTTCTTCTTCTTCTTCTTCTTCTTCTTCTTCTTCTTCCTGCTCTCCTCCTCTGTCGTCTTCTTCTTCTTCTTCTTCTTCTTCTTCTTCTTCCTCCTCTTCTTCCTGCTCTCCTCCTCCGTAGTCTTCTTCTTCTTCTTCTTCTTCTTCTTCTTCTTCTTCTTCTTCTTCTTCTTCTTCTTCTTCTTCCTCTTCTTCCTGCTCTCCTCCTCCGTAGTCTTCTTCTTCTTCTTCTTCTTCTTCTTCTTCTTCTTCTTCTTCTTCTTCTTCTTCTTCTTCTTCTTCTTCTTCTTCTTCTTCTTCTTCTTCTCCTCCTCCTCCTCCTCCTCCTCCTCCTCCTCCTTCTTCTTCTTCTTCCTCCTCCTCCTCGTCCTCTTTTTTTCTTCTTATTCCTTCTCCCTCTTCGACCTCCTCTTCTTCTTTTTCTTCTTCTTCATCATCTTCATCATCACCATAATAAAAGGTGTTTTCATGTGTCTGATTTTAGAGCAAAATCAAAAAATGGTGGAAGGTCTCTAAGGGAAAGACTGGAAAAAATTGGCTTGAATTTGCCAGCGGGCAGGCGTAAGGCTGCAAACGTCACCCTGCTGACCTCCCTGGTGGAAGGTAGGTACCAACCCAGGCTTCTGTATTCCAATCAGCCCTACAGTGGGTCATGCAACTAATGGAAGTGACTAGAGCAGGGATGGGAAACCTGCCGCTTTCCAGCTGTTGTGGAACTACCAGATGGGTAGTGGAATTCTGGTACTTGTAGTTCCCCAACAGTTAGACATTGTATGGAACTGCCTCTGATTGGATTTTATGTATTGTTGACAGCTTTTTTTATGCCAACCCAACGAATCTTACCCAAGGCAATCCTTGTAGTCTATGCACTGTGTTTGTAATAGTTCTATGTTTATATTAAACATTCTCTTTACAAAGGAAGGAGCATGTTGTAATCTCCCAATAGATCATTTGTTAAATCCTTAAATTGCATGAAGTATTTGCAATATTTTCTGTTTATTATTATTATAATTATTATTCTGATTTTATTATTTATATTATATTATTATTATTATTATTTTTATTATTATTATTATTATTATTATTATTATTATTATTATTATTATTATTATTATTATTATCCGTATTTAAAACCTTATTACGTTGAAAAGAGTTTAGCTAAGGAATAGGATTATGACCTTACGGAGAACCATTTGAAGGCATTAGATATACTGTCTCGGTGTATATGTGTCAGTGTATCTATGTAGGCGATGTTGCCACATGACTGGGGCGCACATTGTAGCTGTTACAATGTAACAATCCGCTGGCACCAGTCACGTGGTTCCGTGCAATGACAGCCTCCCTACAGAGATAATTACAGTCAGTGGATGGGGAAAAGGTTGCAGATAGCATTACACTAAAGTGGTAATTTATACTAATCACGATCCACTTATAGAGTAAGTGAAATGATAGTACACGAGTCTGATATGACATAGTGTCAGTGGAAAAGCCTGTAATTTGTTTCTTGTGAGATGTTGAAGTATTATTATTATTAATTATTATTATTATTATTATTATTATTCTGTTTATTCTGTTTATTATTATGTTTATTATTTAATCTTTACTAATTCCGGTGGAAATAATATAAACATTCCCAGGCAGACACTATTACAGGAGGGGGATTTTATTCAGTACAACGTACTGTAGGGAGCATAGTCATTTTTTTCTACACTTATAGCTACACTTATCAATCTCTCTCTCTCTCTCTCTCTCTCTCTCTCTCTCTCTCTCTCTCTCTCTCTCTTTCTCACTATCTTTCTGCCTTTCTCTCAATTATCTATCTATCTATCTATCTATCTATCTATCTATCTATCTATCTATCTATCTATCTATCTGTATTTTTGATCATATGAACACACACATAGATATAGTAGATAAATAGAAAAGATAGATGATACACAGATATATAGATAGATGATAGATAGATATGAGATAGATAGGTAGACAGATAGATATGAGATAGATAGATGATAGATAGATAGATAGATAGATAGATATGAGATAGATAGATTGATAGATAGATAGATAAATAGATAGATTATAGATAGATATGAGATAGATAGATGATAGATAGATATATAGATATGATATAGATAGATAGATAGATAGATAGATAGATAAAGGATAGATAGATAGATAGATAGATATGAGATAGATAGATAGATATATTGATTGATAGATAGATAGATAGATAGATATGAGATAGATAGATAGATAGATAGATAGACAGACAGATAGATAGATAGATATATAGGTAGATACATAGATAAAGGTTAGATATATGTATATGAGATAGATAGATAGATAGATAAATAGATAGATAAGAGATAGATAGATAGATGATAGATAGATATGAGATAGATAGATAGATGCATATGAGATAGATAGATAGATATGAGATAGATAGATAGATAGATAAAGGATAGATAGATAGATAGATAGATAGATAGATAGGAGATAGATAGATAGATGAAGAATAGATAGATAGATATGAGATAAATAGATAGATAGATAGATAGATAGATAGATAGATAGATATGATATAGAGATAGATAGATAGATAGATAGATAGATAGATAGATAGATATGAGATAGATAGATAGATATGAGATAGATAGATAGATAGATAGATAGTTAGAGATAGATAGATAGATATGATATTGATAGATAGATAGATAGATAGATAGATATGAGATAGATAGATAGATAGATAGATAGGTAGATATGAGATAGATAGAAATGAGATAGATAGATATTAGATAGATAGATAAAGGATAGATAGATAGATAGATAGATAGATAGATAGATAGATAGATAGATTCACTGCTATGAGCTTGATGTTCTATAACTGTATACACATATAAAGTAGTGGAATCCAGCTCCCTCCCTCTTTTTATATAGAAGGATTTAGCAATTATATAATAGGATTTAGTAAATATACCCCCTAGGACAACAATAAAAGAGCTGCAAAGGTATAGATTGTATAACCTGACTTCTACAATAAACATGAGGGCACTTAGGGCACATTTTGATCACTTGGCAAGTTGCACCTTGTAAATCCCATATGGAATTTCTAGTGTAAGTGTAGGCTCACATCTGAAAGAGGTGACATTGCAGTGGTAGATGGGTATCAAAATGGGCACTAAGAACCTCCTAATTAATGTAAATGTCAGGTTACATAATATATACTTTTGAAGAGTTCAGCAGCTACTTTATCATTGCCTTCATGTCAAAAGTGTGTTTCTGTATCTTCGATTGTGTATTGTGTTTTCAGTCATAGCAGCATAAATGTATTTGGAAATTTTAGTATATATATATATATATATATATATATATATATATATATATATATATAGTTTGGTGGATGAGGATCTGTGTTTGTTTTCAATATACTGTTAGCTGTTAGGCTATATACATATATAGTCTATTTTTTATTATTATTTTTTATAAGGTACCATGTGCACTGTATCTGAAAAGGAAACTGAGCACAGCTATCTGATCATTGTCAAATATTTGAAATAATAGGCTGTGTCTTGCTGCGTGTTTTGCACCCGTCATATTTCCCCAGGTTATGCTTTACAAAAAAAAAAAAAGTTTTTTTCCTTGAGGGGCTAAACCTTAATCTGTCAGAATCCCTTCAGACTTCCCACAGCCCATTGCTATCTCTGACTTATTGTGCGGTGAGAATCACATTCCTGTGACTCAGGCACAAGCTGCTGGCTAGAAATCCGGGAGCTAAATTTGAGAAAGAATTATATTAAGCCTAATTATTGTTTTATTTTCCTCTCTCTTGTCAAAAATGCTTCTCTTTGTTTCAGTCCGTCAATCTTTTGACATCCAAATGTCAATGATAATACCAAAATAATAATAATAATAATAATAATAATAATAATAATAATAATAACAATAATAATAATAATAATAATAATAATAATAATAGTAATAATAAGAATAAGAATAATATTAAATAACAGTAAAAATAATAACACATAATAAAGACAATTATTTTAATAAATAAATAGACCAGATGCCTATGGGCCAATAGGTAAAGTATTCGTAGGGTCAGATGTTTGAATTTGGACAAAGGTAGGCCTACGCTGGTGCCACATCTGTTATGAAACTACAAGTACCGGCATGCTGGGCCAGCTTCTGGCAGGTCTGAAGGAGTTTATAAAACTAAATATTATTAAACGTTTAGGGGTCATGTTGAACTTGAAGCAGTTTGTACTGAATCTGTAAGTGCGACTTGTGTCTGCTAAAAATAATCCTCAATTTGCAAGACATGATACGCTGGTAAAATTGTAAGATCGCAACCAGGTCTTCATGGGTGCTACCATCATCATTGCCGTCATCCTGTAACTCGCCCGCAAGTTACCCATTCTAGGTCTTCATAGGTTGGTCACATTATACTTTCAGAAGGAGATGCAAGAGGTGACTAACTGTTCATGTGCATGAACAGAAGTAAAACATGTATTTCAGCAGTAAAACATGCTCCATGTCCAACTCAGCATGGCCCCCTCCATTCTTTAATGGGCAGAGTTGTCCAAGGCTGAGAAACTATTAATTGCTGACAGGGCACACTGAGACTTGTAGTGCTACAACATTCTGCATTGCACAGCCTAAGGGCTCTATTTATTAACATTATTTCTACTAAGATAAAGTGAAAAAGGGTGTTTTGTGTTTTCACACCCTTTTCACACTATTTTAGTATCACCTAAAGTTACTAAAGGGCAATTGGAGTAGAACTCGTAAAATTCTACTCCAAGCCCTAATTATCACTTATTTATAGTAATCAGGTCACATTTCCAATAATTGTAATGGGAAATGTGATCCGACCAAAGTTACTAAAAATAAATTGTGAAAAAATACCGGGGAAAGCCCTGTGATAATAACACCACCTGGAGGTGGCGTTATCCAGGGTCTTCCCCGGTTACTGGACTCCTGCTCTGCTCTAGCAGGCAGAGCAGAGCTTGGAGCCAGCCCCAGTGATCAGCTGTGTGGTTTAAACAGACCACACGCTGATACGCTGTAAGAAAAAAGAACAAAAAAAATTAGTAAAAAAAAAAAACCTACCAGAGTCCAGGGCCAGTGATAGGTGCTCCGATCCTCCCTCCAGTCAGCTTGTCTCCCATCCTGCACTGGGGACTGGTTGTCACCTGACCGGGTCCCAGTGCGGGATGGGATATCAGCTGACCAGAGCCACGGAGGACATCACCGGAGCACCGATCACCAGAGGTAAGTGTAATTAAGGGAGGGGGGGTCACGATAGTGGAGAGCGAGGCTTAACGGCAGTGGTGGGGCTTAGTGGCTGCCGGTCCGCGCATGCTTGGGCACTTGTCATGTTGTTCTTTGCAAAAATACCGTGATAAGGCTGCGGAAGGGATTCGAAGGGGCAGAGCTTTCCCGCTAGCTCTGTCCCTGCAAGGGATCTTTAGTAAATCCCTGTGATATCACACAACAACCTGCATTCAAAATGCGGATTGTAGTAAATAGAGCCCTAAACGTGAACATTCTTATAGAATGCCAAGACGTGTAGTTCTACTGGAGACGGAGAGTCACCTACTTCTGCTTTTTCACAATATAGTAGTAATGTATAGAGTTTTATATTTCATTCAATTAACCCTTCACTCCTCATAGCATACCTAGGGGTCTATGTACTAAGCTTTGGAGAGAGATAGAGTGGACGGAGATAAAGTACCAGCCAATCAGCTCCTAACTGCCACCTTACAGGCTGTGTTTGAAAAATGACACTTAGGATCTGGTTGGTTGGTACTTTATCTCTCTCCAAGGCTTAGTACATAGACTCCCCCTAATCAGGCCTCTGTGGCTAGCAGACGGTTAACAGAACAGCACTGAACACGCGTGTTTATTTCCCACAGGTGAAGCTGTCCATCTAGCCAGGGATTTTGGCTACATCTGTGAAACCGAATTCCCAGCCAAGGCGGTGTCGGAATACTTGAATAGACAGCACACAGACCCCACTGATCTGCACTCCAGGAAGAATATGCTGCTTGCCACAAAGTGAGTGTCAAGTTGTGTATACTTAGTTGCACCATATGGTCTTGTTTATTTGCGGTATTACCCCCTACCCCTTTTCCAAGAACAGCTCTTTCCACCATCTCTCAACCCGCGCCCCTATATCTGTCCAACATCTATACTGGTAACTTGAAATGTGTCATAATTATACGCCGTCCGCTTGCTGTGATATCTATATATGATGTGGTTGTAGATTGCAGCAACGTATTTTGCGTGGACAAGACTTGTCAGAAAAATCTGGTGTGAATTGTTGCAGCAGCAGGGGTTATTGTCTGTGGATTAGCACTTTACGCAGCCCAGTGCCCATACATGGTAAGGCCCTCACGAGCAAATCATTGAATCCACCTCCAATGTGGCCACACACACACACACCTTAGTGCAGTGGTTCCCAAATTCGGCCCTCAGGACCACCAAACAGCTCATGTTTGCCAGGTCACCTGTGGATCTTTAAATAGTGCCAGTTGGTGATACACCTGTGCACCTGCCGGTAGACCTATACAACGTGATCTGTTTTGTGCTCCTCAGAATGGGGTTTGGGAACCACAGCCTTGGTCAGTTGGACGTAACTGACTGTACTGTGGGCACCGTGTGAGTGAGCTGATCACAATGTGATCTGGTGACTGCAGGCAAGAGTCTTACATGGTCTGTGATTTATCGCTTCGGGTGGTTTCTCGGTACCCACTTATGCTGCAGCTTTGTGCATGGTGTTATAACCTGGTGTCATAATGACGTATATAAGGAGATATCAAGCAGTGTGATCTTACAGTATACGAAAGAGTATCAAGCTGTTGTCAACCTGCAGTATATATAGTAAGGAAAATCAGGCTGGTGTCATCCTACAGTATATACAGTAAGGAATATCAGGCTGGTGTAATCCTACAGTATATATAGTAAGGAATATCAGGCTTGTGTCATCAAGCAGTATATATAGTAATGAATATCAGGCTGGTGTCATCCTGCAGTATATATAGTAATGAATATCAGGCTGGTGTCATCCGGCAGTATATATAGTAAGGAACATCAGGCTGGTGTCATCCTGCAGCATATATTGTACGGAATATCAGGCTGGTGTCATCCTGCAGTATATATTGTAAGGAATATCAGGCTGGTGTCATCCTTCGGTATATATAGTAAGGAATGGTGTCATCCGGCAGTATATATAGTAAGGAATATAAGGCTGGTGTCATCCTGCAGTATATATAGTAAGGAAAATCAGGCTGGTGTCATCCTGCAGTTTATATAGTAAGGAATATCAGGCTGGTGTCATTCTGCAGTATATATAGTTAGGAATATCAGGCTGGTGTCATCCTGCAGTATATATAGTAAGGAATATCAGGCTGGTGTCATCCTGTAGTATATATAGTAAGGAATATAAGGCTGGTGTCATCCTGCAGTATATATAGTAAGGAATATCAGGCTGGTGTCATCCTGCAGTATATATAGTAAGGAATATCAAGCTGTTGTCATCCTGCAGTATATATAGTAAGGAATATCAAGCTGTCATCCTGCAGTATATATAGTAAGGAATATCAGGCTGGTGTAATCCTACAGTAGATATAGTAAGGAATATCAGGCTGGTGTAATCCTACGGTATATATAGAAAGGAATATCAGGTTGGTGTCAATCTGTGGTATATATAGTAAGGAATATCAGGCTGGTGTCATCCTGCAGTATATATAGTAAGGAATATCAGGCTGGTGTCATTCTGCGGTATATATAGTAAGGAATATCAGGCTGGTGTCAAATTGCTTTATATATATTAAGGAATATCACGCTGGTGTCATTCTGCAGTATATATAGTAAGGAATATCAGGCTGGTGTCATCCTGCAGTATATATAGTAATGAATATAAGGCAGGTGTCATCCTGCAGTATATACAGTAAGGAATATAAGGCAGGTGTCATCCTGCAGTATATATAGTAAGGAATATCAGGCAGGTGTCATCCTTCGGTATATATAGTTAGGAATATTAGGCTGGTGTCATCCTTCGGTATATATAGCAAGGAATATCAGGCTGGTGTCAAACTGCTTTATATATATTAAGGAATATCACGCTGGTATCATTCTGCAGTATTCATAGTAAGGAATATCAGGCTGGTGTCATCCTGCAGTATATACAGTAAGGAATATTAGGCTGGTGTCATCCTTCAGTATATATAGTAAGGAATATCAGGTTGGTGTCATCCTGCAGTATATATAGTAAGGAATATCAGGCTGGTGTCATCCTGCAGTATATACAGTAAGGAATATCAGGCAGGTGTCATCCTTCGGTATATATAGTTAGGAATATTAGGCTGGTGTCATCCTGTAGTATATATAGTAAGGAATATCAGGCAGTTGTCATCCTTCGGTATATATAGTTAGGAATATTAGGCTGGTGTCATCCTGCAGTATACAGTAAGGAATATCAGGTTGGTGTCATCCTGCAGTATATATAGTTAGGAATATCAGGCTGGTGTCATCCTGTAGTATATATAGTAAGGAATATCAGGTTGGTGTCATCCTGCAGTATATATAGTAAGGAATATCAGGTTGGTGTCATCCTGCAGTATATATAGTAAGGAATATCAGGCTGGTGTCATTCTGCAGTATATATAGTAATGAATATCAGGCTGGTGTCATCCTGCAGTATATATAGTAAGGAATATCAGGCTGGTGTCATCCTGCAGTATATATAGTAAGGAATATCAGGTTGGTGTCATCCTGTAGTATATATAGTAAGGAATATTAGGCTGGTGTCATCCTGTAGTATATATAGTAAGGAATATCAGGTTGGTGTCATCCTGCAGTATATACAGTAAGGAATATCAGGTTTGTGTCATTCTGCAGTATATATATAGTAAGGAATATTAGGCAGGTGTCATCCTATAGTTTATAAAGTAAGGAATATAAGGCTGGTGTCATCCTGCAATATATATAGTAAGGAATATCAGGCTGGTGTCATCCTGCAGTATATATAGTTAGGAATATCAGGCTGGTGTCATACTGCAGTATATATAGTAAGGAATATCAGGTTGGTGTCATTCTGCTGTATATAAAGTAAGGAATATAAGGCTGGTGTCATCCTGCAGTATATATAGTAAGGAATATCAGGCTGGTGTCATCCTGCAGTATATATAGTTAGGAATATCAGGCTGGTGTCATACTGCAGTATATATAGTAAGGGATATCAGACTGGTGTCATCCTGCAGTATATATATTTAGGAATATCAGGCTGGTGTCATTCTGCAGTATATATAGTAAGAAATATCAGGCTGGTGTCATTCTGCAGTATATATAGTAAGGAATATTAAGCAGGTGTCATCCTGCATTATATATAGTAAGGAAAATCAGGCTGGTTTCATCCTGCAGTATATATAGTAAGGAATATAAGGCTGGTGTCATCCTGCAGTATATACAGTAAGGAATATCAGGCTGGTGTCATCCTGCAGTATATACAGTAAGGAATATCAGGCTGGTGTCATTCTGCAGTATATATAGTAAGGAATATCAGGCTGGTGTCATTCTGCGGTATATATAGAAAGGAAGATCAGGCTGGTGTCATCCTGCGGTATATATAGTAAGGAAGATCAGGCTGGTGTCATTCTGCGGTATATATAGTTAGAATATAAGGCTGGTGTCATTCTGCGGTATATACAGTAAGGAATATCATGCTGGTGTCATCCTGCAGTATATATAGTAAGGAATATCAGGCTGGTGTCATCCTGCAGTATATATAGTAAGGAATATCAGGCTGGTGTCATCCTGCAGTATATACAGTAAGGAATATCATGCTGGTGTCATCCTGCAGTATATATAGTAAGGAATATCAGGCTGGTGTCATCCTGCATTATATATAGTAAGGAAAATCAGGCTGGTTTCATCCTGCAGTATATATAGTAAGGAATATAAGGCTGGTGTCATCCTGCAGTATATACAGTAAGGAATATCAGGCTGGTGTCATCCTGCAGTATATATAGTAAGGAATATAAGGCTGGTGTCATCCGGCAGTATATATAGTAAGGAATATCAGGCTGGTGTCATCCTGCAGTATATACAGTAAGGAATATAAGGCTGGTGTCGTCCTTCAGTATATATAGTAAGGAATATCAGGCTGGTGTCATCCTGCAGTATATATAGTAAAGAATATCAGGCTGGTGTCGTCCTGCAGTATATATAGTAAGGAATATCAGGCTGGTGTCATCCTGCAGTATATATAGTAAGGAATATAAGGCTGGTGTCATCCTGCAGTATATATAGTAAGGAATATTAAGCAGGTGTCATCCTGCATTATATATAGTAAGGAATATGAGGCTGGTGTCGTCCTGCAGTATATATAGTAAGGAATATCAGACTGGTGTCATCCTGCAGTATATATAGTAAGGAATATCAGGCTGGTTTCATCCTGCAGTATATATAGTAAGGAATATAAGGCTGGTGTCATCCTGCAGTACATACAGTAAGGAATATCAGGCTGGTGTCATCCTGCAGTATATATAGTAAGGAATATAAGGCTGGTGTCATCCGGCAGTATATATAGTAAGGAATATCAGGCTGGTGTCATGCTGCAGTATATACAGTAAGGAATATAAGGCTGGTGTCATACTTCAGTATATATAGTAAGGAATATAAGGCTGGTGTCATCCTGCAGTATATATAGTAAGGAATATCTGGCTGGTGTCGTCCTGCAGTATATATAGTAAGGAATATCAGGCTGGTGTCGTCCTGTAGTATATATAGTAAGGAATATCAGGCTGGTGTCATCCTTCAGTATATATAGTAGGGAATATCAGGCTGGTGTCATCCTGCAGTATATATAGTAAGGAATATCAGGCTGGTGTCTTTCTGCGGTATATATAGTAAGAAATATCAGGCTGGTGTCATCCTGCCATAATATATGGGCTCGGGGGGGTTCGGATTTCAGAAATCCGAACCCGCTCACCCCTAGTATATATATAGTAAGGAATATCAGGCTGGTGTCATCCTGCAGTATATATAGTAAGGAATATCAGGCTGGTGTCATCCTGCAGTATATATAGTAAGGAATATCAGGCTGGTGTCATCCTGTAGTATATATAGTAAGGAATATCATGCTGGTGTCATCCTGCAGTATATATAGTAAGGAATATCAGGCTGGTGTCATCCTTCAGTATATGTAGTAACTTAGTAAGGAATACCATGCTGGTGTCATTCTGCAGTATATATAAGGAATTTCAGGCTGGTGTCATCCTGCAGTTTATATTGTAAGGAATCTCATGCTGGTGTCATTCTGCAGTATATATAAGGAATATCAGGCTGGTGTCATCTTGCAGTTTATACAGTAAAGAATATCAGGTTGGTGTCATCCTGTAGTATATATAGTAAGGAATATCATGCTGGTGTCATTCTGTGATATATATAGTAAGGAATATCAGGCTGGTGTCCTCCTGCGTTATATACAGTAAGGAATATCAGGCTGGTGTCATCCTGCAGTATATATAGTAAGGAATATCAGGCTGGTGTCATTCTGCAGTATATATAGTTAGGAATATCAGGCTGGTGTCATCCTGCAGTATATATAGTAAGGAATATTAAGCAGGTCTCTTCCTACAGTTTATAAAGTAAGGAATATCAGGCTGGTGTCATCCTGCAGTATATATAGTTAGGAATATCAGGCTGGTGTCATCCTGCAGTATATAGAGTATGGAATATTAGGCTGGTATCATCCTGCATTATATATAGTATGGAATATCAGGCTGCTGTCATCCTGCAGTATACAGTCAGGTGCATAAATACTGGGACATTGACAGAATTTTCATATTTTGGCCTCTATTCACCACAACAATGGCTTTGAAATGAAACAAACAAGATGTGCTTTAACTGCAGACTTTCAGATTTAATTTGAGGGTAATTACATCCAAATCAGGTGAACGGTGTAGGAATTACAACGGTTTCTATATGTGCCTCCCACTTTTTAAGGGGCCAAAAGTAATGGGACTATCAACTCAAAAGCTATTTCATGGACAGGTGTGGGCTATTTCCTCGTTATTTCATTATCAATTAAGCAGGTAAAAGGTCTGGAGTTGATTCTAGGTGTGACATGTGCATTTGGAATCAGTTGCTGTCGACGCTCAATATGAGATCCAAAGAGCTGTCACTATCAGTGAAGCAAGCCATCATTAGGCTGAAAAATCAAAACAAACCCATCATAGAGATAGCAAAAGCATTAGGTGTGGCCAAATCAACTGTTTGGAACAGTCTTAAAACGAAAGAACGCATCGGAGAGCTCAGCAACACCAAAAGACCCGGAAGACCACGGAAACCAACTGTGGTGGATGACAGAAGAATTATTTCCCTGGAGAAGAAAAACCCATTCACAACAGTTGGCCAAATCAAGAACACTCTCCAGGAGGTAGGTGTATATGTGTCAAAGTCAACAATCAAGAGAAGACTTCACAAGAGTGAATATAGAGGGTTCACCACAAGATGTAAACTATTGTTGAGCCACAAAAACAGGAAGACCAGATTAGAGTTTGCCAAACAACATCTAAAAAAGCCATTACAGTTCTGGAACAACATCCTATGGGTAGATGAGACAAAAATCAACTTGTACCAGAGTGATGGGAAGAGAAGAGTATGGAGAAGGAAAGGAACTGCTCATGATCAAAAACATACCACCTCATCAGTGAAGCATGGTGGAGGTAGTGTCATGGCATGGGCATGTATGGCTGCCACTGGAACTGGTTCCCTTGTATTTATTGATGATGTGACTGCTGACAAAAGCAGCAGAATGAATTCTGAAGTGTTTCGGGCAATATTATATGCTCATATTCAGTCAAATGCTTCAGAACTCATTGGACGGCGCTTCAGAGTGCAGATGGAAAATGACCCGAAGCATACTGCAAAAGCAACCAAAGAGTTTTTTAAGGCTAAAAAGTGGAATGTTATGCAATGGCCAAGTCAATCCCCTGACCTGAATCCGATTGAGCATGCATTTCACTTGATGAAGACAAAACCAAAGGGAAAATGCCCC
The DNA here is from genome assembly GCA_031769625.1 of Taudactylus pleione. Classification (NCBI taxonomy): domain Eukaryota; kingdom Metazoa; phylum Chordata; class Amphibia; order Anura; family Myobatrachidae; genus Taudactylus; species Taudactylus pleione. Next base: position 6,519,376 of record JAUIMM010000069.1, read on the forward strand.
AAGAACAAGCAGGAACTGAAGACATTTGCAGTAGAGGCCTGGCAGAGCATCACCAGGGATGAAACCCAGCGTCTGGTGATGTCCATGCATTCCAGATTTCAGGCTGTAATTGCCTGCAAAGGATTTGCAACAAAGTATTAAAAAGTGAAAGTTAGATTTAGGATTGTTTAGTTTGTCCCATTACTTTTGGCCTCTTAAAAAGTGGGAGGCACATATAGAAACCGTTGTAATTCCTATACCGTTCACCTGATTTGGTTGTAAGTACCCTCAAATTAAATCTGAAAGTCTGCAGTTAAAGCACATATTGTTTGTTTCATTTCAAAGCCATTGTGGTGGTGAATAGAGGCCAAAATATGAAAATTCTGTCAATGTCCCAATATTTATGTACCTGACTGTATATAGTAAGGAATATCAGGCTGGTGTCATTCTGCAGTATATATAGTAAGGAATATCAGGCTGGTGTCATCCTGCAGTATATATAGTAAGGAATATCATGCTGGTGTATCCTGTAGTATATATAGTAAGGAATATCAGGCTGGTGTCATTCTGCTAAAAAATATATAGTAAGGAATATCAGGCTGGTGTCATCCTGCAGTATATATAGTAAGAAATATCATGCTGGTGTATCCTGTAGTATATATAGTATGGAATATCAGGCTGGTGTCATCCTGCAGTATATACAGTCGGGTGCATAAATATTGGGACATTGACAGAATTTTCATATTTTGGCCTCTATTCACCACCACAATGGCTTTGAAATGAAACAAACAAGATGTGCTTTAACTGCTGACTTTCAGATTTAATTTGAGGGTAATTACATCCAAATCAGGTGAACGGTGTAGGAATTACAACGGTTTCTATATGTGCCTCCCACTTTTTAAGGAGCCAAAAGTAATGGGACTATCAACTCAAAAGCTATTTCATGGACAGTTTTGGGCTATTTCCTCGTTATTTCATTATCAATTAAGTAGGTAAAAGGTCTGGACTTGATTCTAGATGTGACATTTGCATTTGGAATCAGTTGCTGTCGATTCTCAATATGAGATCCAAAGAACTGTCACTAACAGTGAAGCAAGCCATCATTAGGGTGAAAAATCAAAACAAACCCATAAGAGAGATAGCAAAAACATTAGGTGTGGCCAAATCAACTGTTTGGAACATTCTTAAAAAGAAAGAACGCACTGGAGAGCTCAGCAACACCAAAAGACCCGGAAGACCACGGAAAACAACTGTGGTGGATGACAGAAGAATTATTTCCCTGGTGAAGAAAAACCCCTTCACAACAGTTGGCCAAATCGAGAACACTCTCCAGGAGCTAGGTGTATACGTGTCAAAGTCAACAATCAAGAGAAGACTTCACAAGAGTGAATATAGAGGGTTCACCACAAGATGTAAACCATTGGTGAGCCACAAAAACAGGAAGACCAGATTAGAGTTTGCCAAACAACATCTAAAAAAGCCATTACAGTTCTGGAACAACATCCTGTGGACAGATGAGACAAAGATCAACTTGTACCAGAGTGATGGGAAGAGAAGAGTATGGAGAAGGAAAGGAACTGCTTATTATCCAAAACATACCACCTCATCAGTGAAGCATGGTGGAGGTAGTGTCATGGCGTGGGCATGTATGGCTGCCAATGGAACTGGTTCCCTTGTATTTTTTGATGATGTGACTGCTGACAAAAGCAGCAGAATGAACTCTGAAGTGTTTCGGGCAATATTATATGCTCATATTCAGTCAAATGCTACAGAACTGATAGGACGCCGCTTCACAGTGCAGATGGACAATAACTCGAAGCATACTGCAAAAGCAACCAAAGAGTTTTTTAAGGCTAAAAGGTGTAATGTTATGCAATGGCCAAGTCAATCCCCTGACCTGAATCCAATTGAGCATGCATTTCACTTGATGAAGACAAAACTGAAGGGAATATGCCCCAAGAACAAGCAGGAACTGAAGACATTTGTATTAGAGGCCTGGCAGAGCATCACCAGGGATGAAACCCAGCGTCTGGTGATGTCTATGCGTTCCAGACTTCAGGCTGTAATTGCCTGCAAAGGATTTGCAACAAAGTATTAAAACGTGAAAGTTAGATTTAGGATTGTTTAGTTTGTCCCATTACTTTTGGCCCCTTAAAAGTGGGAGGCACATATAGAAACCATTGTAATTCCTACACCGTTCACCTGATTTGGATGTAATTACCCTCAAATTAAATCTGAAAATCTGCAGTTAAAGCACATCTTGTTTGTTTCATTTCAAAGCCATTGTGGTGGTGAATAGAAGCCAAAATATGAAAATTCTGTCAAAGTCCCAATATTTATGCACCTGACTGTATAGTGAGGAATATCAGGCTGGTGTCATCCTGTAGTATATATAGTAAGGAATATCAGGTTTGTGTCATTCTGCAGTATATATAGTAAGGAATATCAGGCTGGTGTCATCCTGTAGTATATATAGTAAGGAATATCAGGCTTGTGTCATTCTGGAGTATATATAGTAAGGAATATCAGGCTGGTGTCATCCTGCAGTTTATATAGTAAGGAATATCAGGCTGGTGTCATCCTGCAGTATATATAGTAAGGAATATCAGGCTGCTGTCATCCTGCAGTATATATAGTAAGGAATATCATGCTGGTGTCATTCTGCGGTATATAGAGTAAGGAATATCAGGCTGGTGTCATCCTGCGGTATACATAGTAAGGAATATCAGGCTGGTGTCTTTCTGCGGTATATATAGTAAGGAATATCAGGCTGGTGTCATCCTGCAGTATATATAATAAGGAATATCAGGCTGGTATCATCCTGCAGTTTACATAGTAAGGAATATCATGCTGGTGTCATCCTGCGGTATATATAGTAAGGAATATCATGCTGGTGTCATCCTGCGGTATATATAGTATGGAATATCATGCTGGTGTCATTCTGCGGTATATATAGTAAGGAATATCAGGTTGGTGTCATCCTGCGGTATATATAGTAAGGAATATCATGCTGGTGTCATCCTGCATTATATACAGTAAGGAATATCAGGCTGGTGTCATCCTGCAGTATATATAGTAATGAATATCAGGCTGGTGTCATCCTGTAGTATATATAGTAAGGAATAACAGGCTGGTGTCATCCTGTTGTATAGATAGTAAGGAATATCATGCTGGTGTCATCCTGTAGTATATATAGTAAGGAATATCAAGCTGGTGTCATCCTGCAGTATATATAGTAAGGAATATCATGCTGGTGTCATTCTGCAGTATATATAAGGAATTTCAGGCTGGTGTCATCCTGCAGTTTATATTGTAAGGAATCTCATGCTGGTGTCATTCTGCAGTATATATAAGGAATATCAGGCTGGTGTCGTCCTGCAGTATATATAGTAAGGAATATCAGGTTGGTGTCATACTGCAGTATATATAGTAAGGAATATCAGGCTGGTGTCATCCTGTAGTATATATAGTTAGGAATATCAGGCTGGTGTCATCCTGCAGTATATAAAGTAAGGAATATCAGGCTGGTGTCATCCTGCGGTATATATAGTAAGGAATATCATGCTGGTGTCATTCTGCGGTATATAGAGTATGGAATATCAGGCTGGAGTCATCGTGTAGTATATATAGTAAGGAATATCAGGCTTGTGTCATTCTGGAGTATATATAGTAAGGAATATCAGGCTGGTGTCATCCTGCAGTTTATATAGTAAGGAATATCAGGCTGGTGTCATCCTGCAGTATATATAGTAAGGAATATCATGCTGGTGTCATTCTGCGGTATATAGAGTAAGGAATATCAGGCTGGTGTCATCTTGCGGTATATATAGTAAGGAATATCAGGCTGGTGTCTTTCTGCTGTATATATAGTAAGGAATATCAGGCTGGTGTCATCCTGCAGTATATATAGTAAGGAGAATCAGGCTGGTGTCATCCTGCAGTTTATATAGTAAGGAATATCATGCTGGTGTCATTCTGCGGTATATATAGTAAGGAATATCAGGCTGGTGTCATCCTGCATTATATATAGTAAGGAATATCAGGCTGGTGTCATCCTGCAGTATATATAGTAAGGAATATCAGGCTGGTGTCATCCTGTAGTATATATAGTAAGGAATATCAGGCTGGTGTCATCCTGTAGTATATATAGTAAGGAATATCAGGCTGGTGTCATCCTGTAGTATATATATATAGTAAGGAATATCAGGCTGGTGTCATCCTTCAGTATTTATAGTAAGGAATATCATGCTGGTGTCATTCTGCAGTATATATAGTTAGGAATATCAAGCTGGTGTCATCCTTCAGTATATATAGTAATGAATATCATGCTGGTGTCATTCTGCAGTATATATAGTAAGGAATATCAGGCTGGTGTCGTCCTGCAGTATATATAGTAATGAATATCAGGTTGGTGTCATCCTGCAGTATATATAGTAAGGAATATCAGGCTGGTGTCGTCCTGCAGTATATATAGTAAGGAATATCAGGTTGGTGTCATCCTGCAGTATATATAGTAAGGAATATCAGGCTGGTGTCGTCCTGCAGTATATATAGTAATGAATATCAGGTTGGTGTCATCCTGCAGTATATATAGTAAGGAATATCAGGCTGGTGTCATCCTGCAGTATAAATAGTAAGGAATATCAGGCTGGTGTCATCTTGCAGAATATACAGTAAAGAATATCAGGTTGGTGTCATCCTGCAGTATATATAGTATGGAATATCAGGCTGGTGTCATCCTGCAGTATATATAGTAAGGAATATCAGGCTGGTGTCATCCTGCAGTATATATAGTTAGGAATATCAGGCTGGTGTCATCCTGCAGTATATATAGTAAGGAATATCAGGCTGGTGTCATCCTGCAGTATATATAGTAAGGAATATCAGGCTGGTGTCATCCTGCAGTATATATAGTAAGGAATATCAGGCTGGTGTCATCCTGCAGTTTCTATTGTAAGGAATCTCATGCTGGTGTCATCCTGCAGTATATATAGTAAGGAATATCAGGCTGGTGTCATCCTGCAGTATATATAGTAAGGAATATCAGGCTGGTGTCATCGTGCAGTATATACAGTAAGGAATATCAGGCTGGTGTCATCCTGAAGTATATAGAGTAAGGAATATCAGGCTGGTGTCTTCCTGCAGTATATATAGTATGGAATATCAGGTTCGTGTCATCCTGCAGTATATATAGTAAGGAATATCAGGCTGGTGTCATCCTGCAGTATAAATAGTAAGGAATATCAGGCTGGTGTCATCTTGCAGTATATATAGTAAAGAATATCAGGTTGGTGTTATCCTGCAGTATATATAGTAAGGAATATCAGGCTGGTGTCATCCTGCAGTATATATAGTAAGGAATATCAAGCTGGTGTCATCCTGCAGTATATATAGTTAGGAATATCAGGCTGGTGTCATCCTGCAGTATATATAGTATGGAATATCAGACTGGTGTCATCCTGCAGTATATATAGTAAGGAATATCAGGCTGGTGTCATCCTGCAGTATATATAGTTAGGAATATCAGGCTGGTGTCATCCTGTAGTGTATATAGTAAGGAATATCAGGCTGGTGTCATCCTGCAGTATATATAGTTAGGAATATCAGGCTGGTGTCATCCTGCAGTATATATAGTAAGGAATATCAGGCTGGTGTCATCCTGCAGTGTATATAGTAAGGAATATCAGGCTGGTGTCATCCTGCAGTATATATAGTAACGAATATCAGGCTGGTGTCATCCTGCAGTATATATAGTTAGGAATATCAGGCTGGTGTCATCCTGCAGTATATATAGTAAGGAATATCAGGCTGGTGTCATCCTGCAGTATATATAGTTAGGAATATCAGGCTGGTGTCATCCTGCAGTATATATAGTAAGGAATATCAGGCTGGTGTCATCCTGCTGTATATATAGTAAGGAATATCAGGCTGGTGTCATCCTGCAGTATATATAGTAAGGAATATCAGGCTGGTGTCATCCTGCAGTATATATAGTAAGGAATATCAAGCTGGTGTCATCCTGCAGTATATATAGTTAGGAATATCAGGCTGGTGTCATCCTGCAGTATATATAGTATGGAATATCAGACTGGTGTCATCCTGCAGTATATATAGTAAGGAATATCAGGCTGGTGTCATCCTGCAGTATATATAGTTAGGAATATCAGGCTGGTGTCATCCTGTAGTATATATAGTAAGGAATATCAGGCTGGTGTCATCCTGCAGTATATATAGTAAGGAATATCAGGCTGATGTCATCCTGCAGTATATATAGTTAGGAATATCAGGCTGGTGTCATCCTGCAGTATATATAGTAAGGAATATCAGGCTGGTGTCATCCTGCAGTATATATAGTAAGGAATATCAGGCTGGTGTCATCCTGCAGTATATATAGTAACGAATATCAGGCTGGTGTCATCCTGCAGTATATATAGTTAGGAATATCAGGCTGGTGTCATCCTGCAGTATATATAATAAGGAATATCAGGCTGGTGTCATCCTGCAGTATATATAGTTAGGAATATCAGGCTGCTGTCATCCTGCAGTATATATAGTAAGGAATATCAGGCTGGTGTCATCCTGCTGTATATATAGTAAGGAATATCAGGCTGGTGTCATCCTGCAGTATATATAGTAAGGAATATCAGGCTGGTGTCATCCTGCAGTATATATAGTTAGGAATATCAGGCTGGTGTCATCCTGCAGTGTATATAGTAAGGAATATCATGCTGGTATCATCCTGCAGTATATATAGTAAGGAAATCAGGCTGGTGTCATCCTGCAGTATATACAGTAAGGAATATCAGGCTGGTGTCATCCTGCAGTATAAATAGTAAGGAATATCAGGCTAGTGTCGTCCTGCAGTATATATAGTAAGGAATATCAGGCTGGTGTATCCTGTAGTATATATAGTAATGAATATCTGGCTGGTGTCGTCCTGCAGTATATACAGTAAGGAATATCAGACTGGAACTGCTACTACACAAAAAAAAAAGTTTTGCAGCGGCGCATCGCGCTGGGGAGGGGGGCGCTCTGAGCCCCCTCAGCCCTGCTTAAAGCCAGGGTGGGTACGATCAGTGTGATCACTCCACCCCCACAGGCATAGGAGACTGCTGTTGGGCTGCTGTGAGGTAGGGGGGGCGGTGCCAGATCCGGGCCCCCTCCGGGCCCCTCAGTAATCCTGGGTCCGCGTAATCTGTACCCGCTCTCCCCCCCTCTCGGCGCCCCTGAGTATATCTGGGAAGGAATATACAGTTGGTGTGATCATATAGTATATACAATAAGGAATAATCGTGCTGGCAAAATAATATAGTAATTACAGTAAAGAATATCAGGCTGTTGTAAAAATATAGTATATAGTTATTTACATGAAGGAATATCACACTTGTGTGCTCATATAGTATATACAATACAGTGAGGAATAGCAGGCTGGTTTGATCACATAGCACATACAGTAAGGAATATTAGGCTGATGTGGTCATATAGTATATACAGGAAGGAATTTCAGGTTAGTGTGATCATATGAGAAATGCAGTAAGGAGAACCAGGCTGGTGTTATCATATAGTATATAGGGGTCTATTTACTAAGCAGTGTTAGGAAACAGAGTGAAAAGTGATAAGAAAGTGATAAGGTACCAGCCAATCAGCTCCCAACTGTCATTTTTCAAACAGCCTGTGAGATGACAGTTGGGAGCTGATTGGCTGGCACCTTATCACTTTCTTATCACTTTTCACTCTGTCTCCTAACACTGCTTAGTAAATAGACCCCATAGAGTCAGTGGTGTCACAAGGGGGGTGCGCGCCACAGCGGGTGACGCCAAAACAGCAAGCCCCCAGCGTGATGTGAACGGGGCCATGACACACGGTCACACCCCCAAGACTGTACAGAATGAAGGGGGTAGGATGGGGTTTTCATACGGGGACATTGCATGTCCTTATGGAGAGGCTAATATGACGCAAATCATGGCACCTAATGACGTGGACAGCCCACCCCTGCCCCCGAAGCTGTCAGCTGCATCTCCTCTCTGGGCTTCTCCCAGAGCGGAGTTTATTATGTAGGCAAGTATGGTGTAACCTGCCTAGTCACATTAGGTGTCGGAGGAATGTGAAATGGATGGTCAGTCCACACAGACGTCCTTATCCAGGCTGCTGGGTTTATTATTGTAGAGATGTGCATTCGGTTTTCCTGAAGTACATCCGAACTTATGGATTTCAAGTCAAATCAAGTCCCGGTTCAGAATCACTATGTGGTTCCGAGTGGAACCGAGGAGCTGATTCAGACCCACTCGCTAGAATGCGTTCGCTCGCTCCCAGCGTATATACAAATCTAACGCTCGCCCAGCAAGGCAGACGATCGTACGGCAAGTGATAAGCACGCCCACTATGTCTTGGCGTGCGATCACTTTGTGTATGCAGACGCCCACCAGCCATTCATAAGACGCCCACTTGCGCACGTCATCTCCTGGAAGTTTATGGAAACATTGGTACATCGAGCACCATCGGATGTGCTTGCATCGCTTGAGGTTGACTATATCTGGCCGCAAGCACTGCGATCACTTCAGTGTGAAATACAAGCAGGTGACGTATACTATTACTGCTGTTGATTATGCACGCCTCTGAAAAGGCGTTGAAACACTCAGGCACGCCTGCGTTCGTACCTCCACTCCCCTGTTTCTAGTGGCCTGCCCCTGTCACCACCCACAAATGGCCTCTCCTGTCACTCATTCAGATGGGCTGTCTATGCTGGGCGAGCGAGAGCACCTCCCGATCATTTACAGTGGCTCTCGCATGCGCATTGCGATACATACGCATGCGCGGATTGCAAATATCGGCCAGCTGCGAACGATCGCATCCTAGCGAGTGGATCTGGATCAGCTCCCGAGTCCCAGCTCGGATCTGCTGTCAGTTCCGAACTCGAATTTCAAAACCAAGGGCCTGATTCAGAGCCGAGCGCTCTGACCAGAGCGCTCGCTCTGAATCAGGGCCCTCCTCCATGAAAATGGAGCGGCCTCCTGGCCGCTCGCATAACTGTGGGTGACCACCCACAGCATATGCAAGCGTCCATGATGATGGTCGGGATGGTCTTGACCATCGCGACCATCGGGCTTGCAACGGAGACCCTGCGGTAGGGTCTTGCTGCCGCAAGCTCTGGAGTGATTTTGGCTCTATCAGAGCCAAAATCACTCCCACTGACATGACTAGTGATGTCAGTGGGGCCGGCTTCAGATGGTAGGCATTCCCATGGGAACGCCTCCGTCTGGCAGGCCCGCCCCCGGCACGCCCAACAAAGGGGGCATGCTGTCAATCAACATCGACAGCACACCCCCTTTGGTGCGAGACCCGGAGCGATGGAGAGCCCGTCGCTGGCCGGGTCTCGCGCATGTGCACGACGGAGCTCCCTCCGTCGTGCGCATGCGCAGTGGGGCAACATCGACCCGCTTGCGAGCGTCCTGCGCTCGCGAGCGGGTCTGAATGACCCCCCAAACTCGTGTTTCGGATTTCATCTAAACAGGTCCAAGTTACATGATTTTAGCTGTTTTATAAATTTTTTTAATTGATTTGTATCGCTTTTGAAGATTCCAATGCCGAATTCAAACCAAAACTCTTGAAGAATTAGAACCAAAACCAAAACAAGGGGATCTGCTCACATCTCTAGTTTATTGTGGTTACAATGGTGTACACAGTGTGAAACAATGGTACAGTATGCTGTTAACAGTGATAATCACAGGAGCTAAGTACTGCCTGTCTGTGCAATACTGCGTAAGTCTAACACAGTGTAACGAACTGGGTTCATGCAAGTGCACCAGCTCGGTGGTGGTGTCATCTTGCTGGCACATCACATGACTACAGAGAAGAAGAGACAGCACAGGAACTATCTCCTCCAACAAGGTTTGGGTGAGTTTTATGATTAGGGTTAGGATAAGGTTAGGGGCGTCTTAAGAGAGGAGGGGGCCTGTGTGCATTCCCCGACCGGGGTCCCCTCCTCTCTCCCTGGCGGCCGGCAGCTGACTGACGTGGCTGGCCGGCCACCGAAGCATCAGTAGACTCTGGTCACTAGAGTGTGAACCCACGACCTCAGTGCTGTGAGGCAGTAATGTTAACCATTACACCGTCTGTGCTTCCCATGTTATGTCACAGAGTAGTACCCCTTATATACATTATGCCATGTAGTAGTGTCCCTTGTACATTATGCCACACAGTAATGGCCCTTACACTGCACAGTAATGCATCTTACACATTATACCACACAGTAATGCCTTTTACAAATTATGCCACATAGTAGTATATATAACATATAACATTTTATTCCACACAGAAATTATCCTTAAACATTATGCCACACAGTAATGTCCCTTAAACATTATGCCCCCCTCAGCAACTCACCTCCTTGTGTCCCTCCAGCAGTCTCTCGTCTCCCCTTGTGTGCCATCAGCAGCCAGTAGGTGTGGATTTGGTACCAGGCCACCCACTAATTACAGCTAATGCACTGTCAGGCAGATGCAGACATCTGGCTCCGGTCACGAGCCAATCGGAGCTCACGGACCAACAGCCAATCAGGAGCCGCCACTGCTGATTGTCTGCCGGTCTGCCAGCTATGATTGCCTCGCGACTGGCGATGCTGTCTCTCCATGTCTGCTTACTGGTGCACCAACTGTAATCAGCTGGCGGCCCGGCACCAAATCAACACCTCTGATGCCCGGACCCCTCGATGGCCCTGACTGGACCGGCCCACCAGGTGCAGGGGGAGCGATGGGCCACAGAGACAGCTCTGGCACCATAGCAGCTGCACCCCCTCTTATTCCTTCTCTGGCTGGACCGGGTGCCTCTGGCTCAGGCTGATGGTTGATCTCAGGCTGTATGCCGGGGGCCCAACTGTGCCTGACTGTGTGCAGGGGGAGCTTCAGGCCCAGGAGGCAACCCGGGCCCCATAGAAGCTGCACCCCTTGCACCCTCGGTAGTTACGCCACTGTTGGGAGGTATGTTAGACCATCTATGGTGCTTTGTGTTATAGGACAAGCCAATTGCACCCTTGTCACACTGTCATCTTGACTAAGAAGACTTAGGGCCTGATTCAGACTTGGGAATAGAGTGAGATATCTCTCTCAACTGATCATCTTGGTGAAACCATGCTGCACTGCAGGTGGGGCAGATTTAAAATGTGCAGAGAGATTTAGATTTGGGAGGAGTGTTTCCAAACTAACATCTAAATTGTATAGTAATAATAAAGCTGTGCACTATTTGTGGGCTACATGCTAAATCAGCCAGTATTTATCCCACATGTAAATAAATGTATGTATTTACACCCCTTGCATTGCAATATGGTTTGTTCAGGTTCACAGTTGAGAGAGATATCTCACTCTATTCCCAACTCTGAATCAGGCCCTTAATTCATACAAACTAACTTTTGAACATAAGGCTTTCTTAGCAGTTTCTATAAGTGCCATGTAGTACATCTCAGTGGTGTATAGGGCAACAGTGGGTTGCTTTCTGCTTGCCCAGCTGACGAATGAGTAAAAGTCTAAATGCAGTGTACTGTATCTTGCAACAGATGAGAAGATTTCCCTGAAGTCAATTCCATAATTTTGGGTATATCCTTTACCGACAAGACAGGCTTTGTAACAGGGAATAGTTCTATCTGTATTTAGCGTTTTACAAAAGGTTCACTTGTTCTGGCCAGATAACAACAGTCCATGTATCGTTGTCACCCATTGATGCCATTTCTTTATCTATTGCTGCTTTCCATTCCTTCCAGTCATTGCTTGACTTTGCTTCTTCGATACTGTTCACAGAAAGCAATATTTGCAAACTCCTCATAATATCTCCTAGGGGGTGTTCCTCTGTTGCTTCTCACAGAACTCCTGCTCTGTGATTGGATATCTACATTGGCAGTCTCTAGCTCAGACACTTCCAGCTGTCGTCATATCCAGCGTATGCAAGTTGTTGTTCTTATTCCAGCTCTACATTAGGTGGCGCTGTTTCATGGAACACCATGACCCTGGATTTTGCAAGTTCTTTGTTTGTAATGTCCCATTGTCTGTATCCTTTACTTTCCTGGCAGTATCCAAGCTTAATAAACTAGGGATCCAGTTCACTCCTCTTGTCCTGTGCATACTCTCTACACCCAAAGACTTGGAGATGATGGCTTTGATGGCTTTCTTCCAGGACATTCCTCTAGTGGTGCTTTGCCTTTTATGGCTATTTTTCCCACAGTTTTTCAGATATACTGTGGTAGAAACTGTTTCTGCCCAAAAACTTTTCAATGTTTGCAATCTGCGCTTAAGTATGCATCGCAGTGCGCATGTGCAAACTAGTCCATGCAATTGGGATGCATTCTCTCGCTGCACCTAGACAGTTCGCTAGCTAGAGTGACAGGACATGCCATTTGTGGGTGGTGACAGGGGATGGCCCATGAAAATGGGGGAGTGGTGGTGTGAACGCAGGCATGCCTGAGCATCTCAACGCCATTTCAGAGGTGTGCATAATCAAGATGCAGCATCATAGTACACATCACCTGGCTGAATTTTACACTGAAGCACTCGCAGTGCTTGCAGTAGGGTATGGTCTGCTACAACTGCTGCGATCGTTTCCAATGGTACATGATGGTATCGATGGTTGAATACACTTCCTGGACATGACGTGGGAAAGTGGGCATCTTGAGACAGGCTGGTGGGCGTCTGCATACACAGAGCGATCGCACGTTAAGTCATAGTGGGAGTGCTAATGCCTTGCCGTGCGATCGCCTGCCTTTGCCAGATATGCATATGCTGGGAGCGTGCGAACGCATCTAGTGAGTGGGTCTGAATTGAGCCCATAGTCCACTCTCCCTTCACAATTGTGCAGTTGACTTTCTCACTGACACCATTATGTACTGGCATGTCTGCAATGGTTATCTGGTACTCTATGCCATATTTTTTCAAGAAGATGGCTACATTTTTATATTCATATTCCCCGCCACAGTCAGATCTCAAGATCATTCGTTTCTGACCTGTTTGAGTCTCCTTCAAACTCATGTAGTCTGCAAATTTGTTTATTACCTCACTTTTAGCTTTAATGAAGTAAACGTGTGTCATTCTTGTGAAGTCATCAATTAATGTCAGGAAAAATCGTTATTCACTTATTTATTTTACTTCCATCGGACCACACATATTTGTATGCACCAATTCTAATGGTGCCTCAGCTCCGATTGTTGACTTCAGAAGGGGTCAGCGGGTTTGTTTACCCTTTACACGGCTCTCACATGCTCATTTAGGAATGTTTATGGTTATTAATGAAACCATCCCATCAAGGATTACCACAGGTGGCCTATTTGCCTATGCCACAGCTCCATAGACTGGCTCACATCAGAGGCCACTGTCGCATAACACCCCCCCGTGCCTAGGATGTATAGTTGCTGGCACAGGGTTGCTGTTACTATCATGGTCCTTTTATTATTTTGCACAATACATTTGCCCTCTGCGAACTTGACCTTGAATCCTTTTTTTTAATAGAATACATATGGCGATAAAGTTAGTCCCTAAATCTGGTATGAATAACACATCCTGGAAGTCTGTGACTATGGTTTCCCATTTAATTTGCAGGCACTTTGTGATTGGCCTAACTTTTGTGGCTGTAAGGACCTTTTTCTCTGATCCCTCTGAGTGTTATAGGGTGTAATGGGAGTGCAAAAACAGCTGCTGAAAGCCATGTTTAGTTCATTGATTTTATGAATGCGTCAAACATTGCATTAGGTGGTACAAAGGAATGTGGAAACTAGACATACCATAGGGTCAAACGTGCTCAATGATGTAAACCATTCTTGATTGCAACTGAAATGCCTTGTGGCTCCTGAATACATGTGCCAGCAATCCTTCCTGCAACAGTCTGACATTCAAAGCTTTTTATTATGCTTCTTTTGCGTGCCACTTGAATTTTTCAGTCTTCATTATGATGCTTTATGTCCCAGTTTGTGACATATGAAACACTTGTATTTAGGCCTTTTGAACTTAGGAGCTCATTCAGACCCGCTCGCAAGATGCAATCACTCTTTTGCAAAAAGGGGCCGGATATTTAAATTAATCGCTCGCACTGTGTCGCGTAAGGATGCCCACTTTGTTTTAGTGAGCTACGGCAAAGTGCGCTTGCAAATGTCTGAAGACGCCCCCTTGCCACTCGCAACACACGTTATCTCTGGGAAATGTAGGATTAATCGGGACCATCGTGAGCCATCGGAGCTGCTCGCAGCCCTCGGGGTGGCCTTAGCCTGCTGCAAGCACAGCGATCAGTGCTGGCTGAAATACATGCAGGTGACATGTACAATGATGGTACTTTGCTAATTATGCACACCCTTTAAATGGTGTTTTGGCGGGCAGACACGTCTGCGTTCACACATCCACTCCCCTGTTTACAAGCACCTCCCCCTTTTACCTCCCACAAACGGCACTATCTGTTACTCAAAGCAGCGACCTGATAGTGGCTTACAAGCTACCAAAATCAGATCGCAACAAATGGCTTACACATGTGCACTGCGAATTATACGCATGCGCAGATGGGCAAAAATTGCTCAGAGCAAGTGATCGCGCCTTAGCGAGCAGGTCTGAATCAGGTCCTTAGTGTCCTTTGTGAGTAAAAGAGAACTCTCAGGATTTGTTTTAACTGATATGTGTTCTTGAAACTACACTAGTTTAGCCCTCATGATCTCCATTGTTAGCTTAGTTGCGCATGATTTCAAAACGACCACCAAGAAATTAAATTAAGCTGACAGATTTAGCAGCATCACCATTGCAACCTCCTCATTATACACCTGGAGTCTAACGGATGTCAATTGTTGACATATGAACATCTTGTACTCATTCATGTCTCTGCATGCACTCAATTTGGCACCATACAGTGTATGAATCAGGTTTATCCTCTTCAATAGACCTTTATCTTTAAACACTGCCTGCATTGCTATCCACATGTCATGTGCTGACACTTTCCTGTGAATTATGGAGTACACATGCTATTCTACAGCTAGGCCAATGGTTCCCATGGCTCTATCAACTTCATCAGGCTTTGGATTGTCATCTGGATCATTTGTAATCTTCCACTGCTTTTCACCCTTTGGTTGCATTTCCATAGCAAATTTCCATGTGGCATAATTCAAAGAGCCTCTTTTACAAAGATCATGCTCCTGTGCATTTTCTGTGCTGATCCAAATGCAAGACTTTTCTACCAAACGCAGGCATATTTCTTTTCTGTCTTGTCACAGGACTTTTTTTTTATGTACTTCGCACTCAGGGTACTGGGCACTTAACCTACTGGTGTAACCTGTTTGGTCATAGTGGGTGTCAGCAGAATGTGAAATGGATGGTAGTCCACACAAATGTCCTTAACCATGCTGCTGGGTTTATTGTGGTAACAATGGTGTACACAGTGTTAAACAGTGGTATAGCAGTATGCAGTATACACAAGGTTAACAGTGGTATAGCAGTATGCAGTCTGTACAGGGTAAACAGCAGTATACCGGTATGCAGTATGCACATGATTAACAGTTGTATAGCAGTATGCATGGGGTTAAAAGTGGTACAGCGGTATGCAGTATGCACAGGCTTAACAGCGGGATAGTAATATGGAGTATGCACAGGGTTAACAGCTGTAATCACAGTTCTCTAACAGAGAAGCTAAGTACTGCGCATATCTGCAATACTGTGTCACTCTAATACAGTGTAGCCAACGGGGTTTGCGCATGTACACAAGGTCGGCGGTGATTTTATTCTGCTGGTGCACCACTACATAGAGGAGGTTTGGATTAGAGTTAGATTTAGGATTCGGGTTAGGGGTGGGCTTGGGGTTAGAGTTAAGGTTAGGGATAGTAAATAGCCCTATGGGAAAATGTATGGTCGACATGTCAACCTCCCTACCATGTTGACATAGTGAATATAGACTTTCTAAACGTCAACATATTCTGCACACTTGGGCCCTGATTCAGAGCCGCTCGCAAAAAGCGAGCGCTCGCTCTGAATCAGGGCGGCCACTTTTTTGTAAAAAAACGGCCTCCTTTCCGCTCGCTAAGCTGCGGGTGACCACCCACAGCTTTTGGAAGCGGCCAGGTGATTGTCGCGACCATTGCGACCATCGCAACCATCGGGTTTGCGACAAGACCGTTGTGGTAGTGTCTCATCTGCCGCAAGCCCCAGTGAGCTTCCAGCTCTAATAGAGCCGGAAACTCACTACTGACATCACGTGTGATGTCAGTAGGGCCGCCCTCAAACGGCAGGCATTCCTTCGGGAACGCCTACTTTTGGCCAGCCACCACCCCTCCCCGCCTACAAAACAGGGCGAGCTATCGATCAACATCCGTTTTGTTACGAGCGCTGGAGCGAGTGATTTCTCGCTTGCTCCGGGGCACGCGCAGTGCTATAGTGTATACAGTAAGGAATATTAGGCTAGTGTAATCATATAGTGTATACAGTAAGGAATATCAGGTTGGTGTAATCATATAGTGTATACAGTAAGGAATATCAGGTTGGTGTAATAATATAGTGTATACAGTAAGGAATATCAGGCTGGTGTAATAATATAGTGTATACAGTAAGGAATATCAGGCTGGTGTAATAATATAGTGTATACAGTAAGGAATATTAGGCTGATGTAATAATATAGTGTATACAGCAAGGAATATCAGGTTGGTGTAATCATATAGTGTATACAGTAAGGAATATCAGGCTGATGTAATCATATAGTGTATACAGTAAGGAATATCAGGTTGGTGTAATAATATAGTGTATACAGTAAGGAATATCAGGCTGGTGTAATAATATAATGTATACAGTGAATAATTTTTGGCTGGAGTAATAATATAGTGTATACAGTAAGGAATATTAGGCTGGTGTAATAATATAGTGTGTAAATTAAAGAATATCAGGCTAGTGTAATAATATTGTGTATACAGTAAGGAATATCAGGTTGGTGTAATAATATAGTGTATACAGTAAGGAATATCAGGCTGGTGTAATAGTATAGTGTATACAGTAAGGAATATCAGGTTGGTGTAATAATATAGTGTATACAGTAAGGAATATCAGGCTGGTGTAATAATATAGTGTATACAGTAAGGAATATCAGGCTGGTGTAATAATATAGTGTATACAGTAAGGAATATCAGGCTAGTATGATGTTACTATATATGCAGTAAGAAGTGTCATGATGATGTAATTTCTGTAGTTAAGGAAATTGATGGGGGATTTGAAAATACATATTACTTTAATCCTCTGGAATCTTTTGGTAGAGGTCTTATAGTTGTCACATTGAGTCATTGGGGTATTATTTTTTTTAAGAATACATGGTTTAAAAGGGATGTAGTTAAAACTAAAAGACCCACGGCCGGGAAGCCATCTGTCAAAATTCCGGCATCTAAATACTCGGTACTAAAGACAGGCATCAAAATGCCGACGCCCGTCTAGATCCCGACGCCAGAATCTCAACAGACTGCTTCCTGAATGAAGGTAAGCCGGCCACTGTTAGCTCGTAGCCACGGGGGGGGAGGTTTAGGTTTAGGCACCCTCCGAGGGGACTTAGGGTCAGGCACCCCCCTGGGGAGGGTTAGGCTAGAGGGAGGGGAACTTAGGGTTAGACCCCCCCCCCGGGGTGGGTTAGGCTAGAGGGTGGGGAGGTTAGGGTTAGACCCCCCTGGGGTGGGTTAGGTTTAGGGTGTTGGGAGGGGGGTTAGGGTTAGGCAAAACCGGGGGGAGGGTTAGGGTTAGGCACCCCCCAGGGAGGTTAGTGTTAGGCACCACCAAGGGAGGGTTAGGGTTATGGGGAGAAGGGTAGGGTTGCATACTTATGTGCCCCTGTTGGGATCTCTAACGATCGGGCTTCCGGAGTCAGTATTTCACTTGATGGCTATATACCCACCGGGACTTGATACTCATTCAGGTTTAAAATACATTACATACTGTGCTTTGCTTCACAGAATGCAGGATGGTTAGACATCACTACTTTGGAAATAGGCACTGGTTCGCAAACTTTTTTGTAGGGGGGGTCCCCCCCATTCCCCCCATTCCCCTTTTCCCTCATAGATGCACCAGGCTGATTAAATTTTTTTTATTATATTAATAATAATTATTATTGTAATAAGTAATTATTTATCAAATATAGTGCATTGTATATATTAAGTCTATTACTACAGGTGCTAATTGTGACTGGAGAAGTACTTCTCCACTGAATGGGTGGCTTTAGAGTGTAGGTCTTTATTTATTGTTTATGTTTTATTAGTTTTAAATCTAGATCAGCTCTGTTTAAATCTGGATCAGCTCTGTGTTAAAGGGTAGGGATTTAAAAAAAAAAAAAAGTGATATTCACCACCAATCACCACTTTTGAGCTGACAGTCGCAGCCAAGAGAGTTTCTGTGTCTCTATAGAACTATCAGGCTGAGGACACTGTGTCGCTGCTTTATATAATGATGTTTGATTGATTGCTGTCTGGTGTTTTCCTGTAGGCCTATGAGACGTGTTCCGGATGATACATCCCGGCGCTATGATCGCATTTTGCAATGCGTCCATGGCCAGTAATATCATGCCCAGATCGCATTGCATTAATAAATGGGCCCCTCTGTTCAGTTATCTCCTTCACAACATAGCTGGCATAATGTATTACTCACTGTGAATTTAAGTATATTAGAAATCAGCATGACATCCCATGGCCATATTAAGTCACAGGACTGGAGGCAGAGAGCTTTGAAACAGGTCATGAAATATTTAAGTCATTTACAGTTGAAAAACTTACGTTGTAATTAATTCTGAGGTGGTGACATCAGAACATGTCGATGATAAGAAGTGACATCACAACTTGCCATTTATATGGATACTGTTACGCCTGGTTTTATATTTGCCCCACATGGGTGTTATAGGTATGTGCTGCGGGCTGGTGGCATTGGGGGTTGGTACACATTATACTCCCATGACCATCTCCTGATATTAGCATAAATTCTTGAGGCACAAGAACAAGAAGAAGAAAAAAACATTTACCCTGATTCTCACCCAGGTTTTGCCTAATGTGATTTGAATGTCATTGCCTCATTTTCTAAGGTCACAACGTATCAGAGACTCAGACCTATAATTAGTTACAGACCCTCCTTCTCACTTTGAAGATGAATAATCACTGACTTACTACCATTTACTTTTCAAAGTCAATGTTTCCTTTCACGTTTTTGGTATGTGACTGACAGGTCAGGAAAAGCAACAATTATCTTATAATACCTTTAACCCTGTGTGATAATTAAATATCAGATAGATATCATTCAGTACTGAACACAGAGTCAATTAGATTACATTTGATTTTACATGTGCTTACTAAATCTATCTATCTATCTATCTATCTATCTATCTATCTATCTATCTATCTATCTATCTATCTATCATCTATCTATCTGTCTCATATCTATCTATCTATCTATCTATCTATCTATCTATCTATCTATCTCATATCTATCATCTATCTATCTATCTATCTATCTATCTTTCTATCTCATATATATATATATATATATATATATATATATATATATATATATATATATATATATATATATAATCTATCTATCTATATATCTCATATCTATCTATATTTATCATCTATCTATCTATCTATCTATCTATTTGCCTGTCTGTCTCTCAAATCTATATCTCATCTCTCTCATCCATCTATATCTATGCCCTAGAGATGAATGATGAAGCCACTTATAATCTCTTGACATGCTCCTAAATAGCGCTTATCCTGCAATCACATCGAGGTTTATTTGCACATAAGGGAATATTCATGTGATACAAAGTTGTATTCAATCTACATTATTACACCTGTGCAACACTCCCCATGTCCTCTGTGCCATCTCCTACAACGGCCACATCCACCGCCCATAGCAACGCGTCTGTACTTACTGTGCGTTATGTTATATTGTATCTCTACCAAGCTCTATTGTCAGACTGTAAGCTCTTGTGACCAAGGCACTGACTTCATTTGCTCAAGGGGTATAACCTACTGTTTAACTCAATCTCTCTCTCTCTCTCTCTCTCTCTCTCTCTCTCTCTCTCTCTCTCTCTCTCTCTCCCCCCTCCCCCCCCCCCAAGATGACTAGTGTTATGCTATTTCGGCTCCAACCCCACCCCTGCCCCCCAAGATGTCTAGTGTTATTATTTGTATACACTCTTGTTGTTACCTGAGGGCATTGTGTCTGGCTTATTATTATATCATACATATTCTGTTCTGCTGGTAACATCCACTTTTTCTTGTCTGTTTATCCTCTCAAGGCAACTTTGCAAAGAGTTCACGGACCTCCTGGCACAAGACAGGACGCCCATAGGCAACAGCCGACCCAGCCCCATCCTGGAGCCGGGCATCCAGAGCTGTTTGACTCACTTTAGCCTGATCACCCACGGCTTTGGCTCCCCGGCCATCTGTGCGGCACTCACGGCCCTACAAAACTACCTAACCGAGGCCCTGAAGGGGATGGACAAGATGTTTTTGAACAATAACAGCAGTAACAGGCACAACTCTGCGGACGGACCGGGCAGTAAAAACGGGGACAAGGAGGAAAAACACCGAAAATGAAATTTAAAAAAATAATTTAAAAAAATCGGGACATGCTTTCACATCTTTCATTTTAGCTTTAAAAAAAATGTAAAAAAAAATAAAAATATCGGACTGGCTTTTTTTTTGGGAACTACAAATATATGAAAAAAAAAATATCAGATTGAGCCCTATGAGAGGGACAGACGGGCCAAGAACCTGCAAACAGCTTCATTTCCAAGGACACTTTTACTACCCCGGACCCCCGAATAATAATAATAATAATAGTAATAATAGCAGCAGAAGCAACTTTTTGGAAATTTATGGAAGGAAACTTTTTCTTTGTTCCCTTGGTGTCTATGATATGATCTGCTGCACATTCAGTGGGAGAAAGCAGATTTGGAGGAGTGGAGACCCTGCAGAAACCTTGTGTATGTGGCACAGAGAGAGTCCTGATTTACTGTCCCGGGCACAGCAGGATGGTGGCACTAACGCCCACCCATTCACCAATCAGTTACCTGGGAGCTGCCTGTCTCTTCTTTCCGGTCTTTCACATTGAGACGTTTATTTGTTGTAATATAGGTGGTTTTACAATTCAGAGTCCATGATATTGCCAAACCCTTAGCTCTCTTCCCTGTACAAGTTATATCCCCCATAATTGCACCCCCCCCTTATGATTCGTGTTTCAGTGTTGATACAGAAGGAGTCGTTTGAACTATCCAGTGGGTCATTCTGAGATATATATTGTTTTAATATTTTGTGTTTTTTTTTTTTTTTACTTTTTTCAATATATTTTTTTAAGTAACTATACATTTTGAAATCTACCCTCTCTTGTTCACGCCCTCAACACAACCTAAAAGCATATGCATGAGATGTTGGTACATATGCATCACAAGTCTGGTGTGCATACACATAACAGATAGCCAGGCACGATATTGTAATTTACCCAGGGGCATTTTTGCAAACACTGTGCCTATTCACAAAGGCAACCTGAACTACAAGTGCATCATTTGCACGTTAGAACAAAGCAGTGGTGTGAATTAAATGATTAAATATACAATGTACAATGTATCTGCCAGTACTGACACTTTTCATGGGATATACATTTTGTTCCCAAATCTAAAAGACTAATTATTAATTTTCACACGTGAAAGCATAATGACATCTCATTATACTTCTATAGTACGCATGCCTAGGCTATTGTAGTGGTTTGTGGAACTACAAGTCCCAGCATGTATTTCCACTGGCACAAAAGCTGCGGAGTTCCCACACTTCTATAAAGTGTATATGCAAAAAAAATAAAAAATACAGATATTATTTCACACCCTATTTAAAATTTCCACTATACCCCTAAATGTCTACTTTGGTGGTTTATTTTTAGTTTATTTACGGGGGGGGGGGGGATTTGTTCTACAAAAATCTCGATGACATAAAACCTAGTTGATTTACAGATGTGAAAAGATATATAAAATATTAACAGAACAAAAATATAATATTAAACAATAAAAAATGAAAAAAAATAATACAACAAAAGACGGGAAAAATAAAAATTACATATATTTTAGAAATCATAACGCACTGATAATAAACACTAAGATGAGGTTTAATTACATGCAGGGAGTCCCACTTTATATTTACTGTCCGAGTAATAGCATTTTGTTGTACAATATATTTTTTATTTGATTTTATATTCTGTGATGTTGTAAAGGGTTTATCTTTTTTTTTTTTTTGTATCATTGTAACTTGTTGGTTGATTCCTGAAGGCTGTGCCGTGTATTTCATGTCATCATAAAAAAATATAATATGGATATAACCTGCTTTTTAATTTTCATTGTCCATTATCTACTAAAAAACAAACAAAAACAGTTAATGTAGAAGTGTGGAAAAAAAATCTAAACAATTCACAATGCTTAATCCTGGAAAACTGTGCCAAGTACAACACAGAGATATTCTGTTCCTGGGAATAAGATATATATATTTTTTTTACCACCCACCTACTGTACATTTCACGAGTCTTTGTCGGTTCATTTCAGATAAAAAAGACATCTGAATTGTTAAAAAACAAAGTTTAAAAATCGCAAGCAGGAGGGAAGATAATGTTAAGTTTGTATATATTTATTTATGCTTAATTTAACAGGAATTTGTATATATGGCGAGTAAGTACTTATTTATATGTGAGTCTGTACCTCTGTGAATGGGTGGAAACGCTTGAAAATTAGGTAGTCTCTGACTTTTTTTTTGTTCTTTAAGCAAACGATTATAGCAATGAATAGAAAATTTGATTCTTGTCCAGTGATGATCTGATTTCCATTAATAAAACATTGTTGTGTTTTTGTTGTATTTTCAGCTTCCGTCTTATTACTTTCATGTGGAATCGTTTCAGTGTGTTTATGTTTTGCATGCCTTTAAAAAAATGTAATTTCAGGAATGTAAGGGCTTATAATGAGGCTTGCTGGTAATTAAACATTAAGGTGATTGTGAGTATTGTTGCAGAAAGGAAATGTAATTACTTTTTTCAGGCCAGTTAAAGTGTTATTATAGTTAAATATTCTCGGATGGTTTTTAGATAAAATACTTCTGATCTGAATCTAAAGTAACTTCATCTA
Organism: Taudactylus pleione; assembly: GCA_031769625.1. Taxonomy (NCBI): domain Eukaryota; kingdom Metazoa; phylum Chordata; class Amphibia; order Anura; family Myobatrachidae; genus Taudactylus; species Taudactylus pleione. Next base: position 6,542,482 of record JAUIMM010000069.1, read on the forward strand.
TATGCGCCCTCCCCCCACATAAAAATAATAAAGATACATATATATATATATATAGGCCCTCATTCAGAGCCACTCGCTAGCGGCAGTACGCTCGTTCCGAGCGATGTTCGCACATCTGCGCATGGTACGGTTTTTAGTACGCATGCGCGAACCAGTCAGTGCGGCCGAAAATCGTTGGTACGCAATATAGCGAGGGCCTGCTATTTTGAGTGACAGAATGAGGCGTATGTGGGTGGTAACAGGGGAAGGTGCTTGAAAACGGGGAGTGGAGATCCGAACGCAGGCGTGCTTAAAGGTCAAAACGGGCGTTTTAAGGGTGTGCATAATTAATCCAGCAGCGTCATTGACCACGTCACTTGGTTTTTTTTTAACTCAGAACTGCTCGCAAAATAGCGGTTGAAAACACCAACCACAAGAATAGCGAGCAGTTCATACGCTGTACGATGTACTCGATTAATCTAATAAATAGCGGACATGACGTATGGTGTGAGCGGTCAGGGGGCGTTTTTATCAAAAAAACGAGCGTATGTTTTGCTTGCTCGTTCAGACTTAGAGGTGGGAACAGACTGCAATTTGCGAACGGATCATTTGAATAGCCACCCCTTGTTTTTGAACGAACGACCGCAAATAGCGAACGGCTCTGAATCAGGCCCATAGTTTTTAATGAATGAGCAAAGGGGTATATGGGAAAGTCATTTAAGTATTAAAATTAAGAGTTATATACTTTGCAACTGCTTTTATTTTTACCATGTGGTGTATATGGAGTTAGTTATGACATTTTGACAGGTCTGAGTTCCCTCCATCCCCTCCACTCGGGTTTTGGTGGAAACAAACAAGTTCTCAGTTGCCCATACACAGCAATTTTTACAAGCAGTTGAACCCAAACCTCTGCATACTGTACCTGAGTAAAAGTTTCCAAGCAAATACAATATATTAGATTCTGATATCACTTGTGGGAACTTACAAATGAGAGTCACACAGTATATAGGCACCGTGTTAGGGACGGTAGGGGAAGGGGCCAGCTTTCAGTGGGCGATTGTTCTGTAGTGATTGTGTAGAAAACAGCTGCTGTAGGTATTGAGCATTGTGCAGGGAATGTTTGAAGTTTGAGATGACTACAACCAGCTGCCAATCGCAGTCACTGCCTATGTGCAGAGAATATTATGCACAGGGACTATCATGTGCAGAGGATATTTTGTGCAGGGACTATTATGTACAGGGAATATCATGTACAGGGACTATTATGTACAGGGAATATCATGTGCAGAGGATATTATGTGCAGGGACTATTATGTACAAGCAATATCATGTACAGGGAATATCATGTGCATGAACTATTGTGTACAGGGAATATCATGTGCAGAGGATATTTTGTGCAGGGACTATTATGTACAGGGAATATCATGTACAGGGACTATTATGTACAGGGAATATCATGTGCAGAGGATATTATGTGCAGGGACTATTATGTACAAGCAATATCATGTACAGGGAATATCATGTGCATGGACTATTGTGTACAGGGAATATCATGTGCAGAGGATATTTTGTGCAGGGACTATTATGTACAGGGAATATCATGTGCAGAGGATATTATGTGTAGGGACTATTATGTACAGGGAATATCATGTACAGGGACTATTATGTACAGGGAATATCAAGTGCAGAGGATATTTTGTGCAGGGACTATTATGTACAGGGAATATCATGTGCAGAGGATATTATGTGCAGGGACTATTATGTACAGGGAATATCATGTGCAGAGGATATTATGTGCAGGAAACTGTGCATTTAACATTATTTGCAGGGAAGATTATATGCAGGGAAGATTATATGCAGGGGATATTATGTGCAGGGTATATTATGTACAGGTAACATTAATGTGCAGGGAAGATTATACGCAGGGAATATTAAGTGCTGGTAACATTATGTACAGGGGATATTTTGTGCATGTAACATCATGTGCAGTGGATATTATGTGAAGGGAAGATTACGTATTGGGGGATATAATGTGCAGGTAACATTATTTGCAGGGAATATTATATGCAGTGGATATTATATGCAGGGGATATTATGTGCAGGGGATGTTATGTGCAGGGAAGATTATATGCTGGGGATATTATGTGCAGGGAAGATTATATGCAGGGAATATTATGTGCAGGGAAGATTATATGCAGGGGATATTATGTGCAGGTAACATTATATGCAGGGGATGTTATGTGCAGGGAAGATTGAATACAGGGGATATTATGTGCAGGTAACATTGTGCGCAGGGAAGATTATATGCAGGGGATTTTATGTGCAGGGTATATTATGTACAGGTAACATTAATGTGCAGGGAAGATTATACGCAGGGAATATTAAGTGCTGGTAACATTATGTACAGGGGATATTTTGTGCATGTAACATCATGTGCAGGGGATATTATGTGAAGGGAAGATTACGTATTGGGGGATATAATGTGCAGGTAACATTATTTGCAGGGAATATTATATGCAGTGGATATTATATGCAGGGGATATTATGTGCAGGGGATGTTATGTGCAGGGAAGATTATATGCTGGGGATATTATGTGCAGGGAAGATTATATGCAGGGAATATTATGTGCAGGGAAGATTATATGCAGGGGATATTATGTGCAGGTAACATTATATGCAGGGGATGTTATGTGCAGGGAAGATTGAATACAGGGGATATTATGTGCAGGTAACATTGTGCGCAGGGAAGATTATATGCATGGGATTTTATGTGCAGGGGATATTATGGACAGGTAACATTAATGTGCAGGGGATGTTATGTGCAGGGAAGATTATATGATGGGGATATTATGTGCAGGGAATATTATATGCAGGGAATATTATGTGCAGGGAAGATTATATGCAGGGGATATTATGTGCAGGTAACATTATATGCAGGGGATGTTATGTGCAGGGAAGATTATATGCAGGGGATATTATGTGCAGGTAACATTATATGCAGGGGATGTTATGTGCAGGGAAGATTGTATGCAGGGGATATTATGTACAGGTAACATTAATGTGCAGGGAAGATTATATGCAGGGGATATTATGTGCAGGGGATATTATGTACAGGCAACATTAGTGTGCAGGGAAGATTATACGCAGGGAATATTAAATGCTGGAACCATTATGTGCAGGGGATATTATGTGAAGGGAAGATTATGTATTGGGGTATATAATGTGCAGGTAACATTATTTGCAGGGAATATTATATGCAGGGGATATTATGTGCAGGGGATATCATGTGCAGGTAACATTATATGCAGGTGATATTATATGCAGGGGATATTATATGCAGGTAACATTATATGCAGGGGATGTTATGTGCAGGGAAGATTATATGCAGGGGATATTATGTGCAGGTAACATTATATGCAGGGAAAATTATATGCAGGGGATGTTATGTGCAGGGAAGATTGTATGCAGGGAATATTATGTGCAGTGGATATTATATGCAGTGGATATTATATGCAGGGGATATTATGTGCAGGGGATATTATGTGCAGGTAACATTATATGAAGGGGATGTTATGTGCAGGGAAGATTATGTGCTGGGGATATTATGTGCAGGGAAGATTATATGCAGGGAATATTATGTGCAGGGAAGATTATATGCAGGGGATATTATGTGCAGGTAACATTATATGCAGGGGATGTTATGTGCAGGGAAGATTGAATACAGGGGATATTATGTGCAGGTAACATTATGCGCAGGGAAGATTATATGCAGGGGATATTATGTACAGGTAACATTATATGCAGGGGATGTTATGTGCAGGGAAGATTATATGCTGGGGATATTATGTGCAGGGAAGATTATATGCAGGGAATATTATGTGCAGGGAAGATTATATGCAGGGGATATTATGTGCAGGTAACATTATGCGCAGGGAAGATTATATGCAGGGGATATTATGTGCAGGGAAGATTATATGCATGGGATTTTATGTGCAGGGGATATTATGGACAGGTAACATTAATGTGCAGGGAAGATTATATGCAGGGGATATTATGTGCAAGGGATATTATGTACAGGTAACATTATATGCAGGGGATGTTATGTGCAGGGAAGATTATATGCTGGGGATATTATGTGCAGGGAATATTATATGCAGGGAATATTATGTGCAGGGAAGATTATATGCAGGGGATATTATGTGCAGGTAACATTATATGCAGGGGATGTTATGTGCAGGGAAGATTATATGCAGGGGATATTATGTGCAGGTAACATTATATGCAGGGGATGTTATGTGCAGGGAAGATTATATGCAGGGGATATTATGTGCAGGTAACATTATATGCAGGGGATGTTATGTGCAGGGAAGATTGTATGCAGGGGATATTATGTGCAGGTAACATTATGTGCAGGGAAGATTGTATGCAGGGGATATTATGTGCAGGTAACATTATGTGCAGGGAAGATTATACGCAGGGAATATTAAGTGCTGGAACCATTATGTGCAGGGGATATTATGTGAAGGGAAGATTATGTATTGGGGTATATAATGTGCAGGTAACATTATTTGCAGGGAATATTATATGCAGTGGATATTATGTGCTGGGGATATCATGTGCAGGTAACATTATATGCAGGTGATATTATATGCAGGGGATATTATATGCAGGTAACATTATGTGCAGGGAAAATTATATGCAGGGGATATTATGTGCAGGTAACATTATATGCAGGGGATGTTATGTGCAGGGAAGATTATATGCAGGGGATATTATGTGCAGGGAAGATTATATGCAGGGAATATTATGTGCAGGTAACATTATGTGCAGGGGATATTATGTGCAGATAACATTATATGCTGGGGATGTTATGTGCAGGGAAGATTATATGCAGGGGATATTATGTGCAGGTAACATTATATGCAGGGAAAATTATATGCAGGGGATATTATGTGCAGGTAACATTATATGCAGGGAAAATTATATGCAGGGGATGTTATGTGCAGGGAAGATTGTATGCAGGGAATATTATGTGCAGTGGATATTATATGCAGAGGATATTATGTGCAGGTAACACTATGTACAGGGGATATTATGTGCAGGTAACATTATGTACAGGGGATATTATGTGCAGGGACATTATGTGCAGGTAAAATTAGGTGCAGGGAAGATTATATGCAGGGGATATTATATGCAGAGGATTTTATGTGCAGGTAACATTATGTACAGGGGATATTATGTGCAGGTAACATTATGTACAGGGGATATTATGTGCAGGGACATTATGTGCAGGTAAAATTAGGTGCAGGGGATATTATATGCAGATGATATTATGTGCAGGTAAGATTATATGCAGGGGATATTATATGCGGATGATATTATATGCAGGTAAGATTATATGCAGGGGATATTATGTGCAGGGGATATTATATGCAGAGGATATTACGTGCAGGGAACACTATGTGAAGGGAATCTTATGTGCAGGTAACATTATGTGCAGGTAACATTATGTGTAGGGAATCCTATGTGCAGGTAGGGGATATTATGTGCAGGTGACATTATGTACAGGGAAGATTATATGCAGAGGATATTATGTGCAGGGAAGATTATATATAGGGGATATTATATGCAGGGGATATTATGTACAGGGAAGATTATATGCAGGGGATGTTATGTGCAATAACATTATGTACAGGGAAGATTATATGCAGGGGATGTTATGTGCAATAACATTATGTACAGGGAAGATTATATGCAGGGGATGTTATGTGCAGGTAACATTATGTACAGGGAAGATTATATGCAGGGGATGTTATGTGCAGGTAACATTATGTACAGGGGATATTATGTGCAGGGGATATTATGTGCAGGTAACATTATATGCAGGGGATATTATGTGCAGGGGATATTATGTGCAGGGAATATTATATGCAGGGGATATTATGTGCATGTAACATTATGTGCAGGGGATATTATGTGCAGGTAACATTATGTGCAGGGAAGTTTATATACGGGGGATATTATGTGCAGGGGATATTATATGCAGGGAAGGTTATATGCAGGGAATATTATGTGCAGGGAAGTTTATATGCAGAGGATATTATGTGCAGGTAACATTATGTTCAGGGAAGATTATATTCAGGGGATATTATGTGCAGGTAACATTATGGTCAGGGAAGATTATATGCAGGGGATGTTATGTGCAGAGGATATTATTTGCAGGGAAGATTATATGCAGGTAATATTATGTGCAGGTACCATTATTTGCAGGGGATATTATGTGTGCAGTGGATATTATATGCTGGGGATATTATGTGCAGGGGATATTATGTGCAGGTAACATTATGTACAGGTAACATTATATGCAGGGGATATTATGTGCAGGGGAAATGATGTGCAGGGAAGATTATATGCAAAGGATATTACGTGCAGGCAAAATTATATGCAGGGGATATTATGTGCAAGTAACATTATGTGCAGGGAAGATTATATGCAGGCATATTATGTGCAGGGGATATTATTTTCAGGGAAGATTATATGCAGGGGATGTTATGTGCAGGGGATATGATGTGCAGGGGATATTATATGCAGGGGATATTATGTGCAGGCAAATTTATATGCAGGGGATATTATGTGCTGGTAACATTATGTGCAGGGAAAATATATGTAGGGGATTTTATGTGCAGGGAAGATTATGTGCAGGGGATATTATGTGCAGGTAACACTATGTGCAGGGATGATTATATGCAGGAGATTTTATGTGCAGGTAACATTATGTACAGGGGATATTATGTGCAAGGAATCTTATGTGCAGGTAACATTATGTGCAGGGAAGTTTATATACGTGGATATTATGTGCAGGGGATATTATGTGTAGGGGATATTATATGCAGGGAAGGTTATATGCAGGAAATATGTGCAGGGAAGTTTATATGCAGGTAACATTATGTGCAGGGAAGATTATATGCAGGGGATATTATGTGCAGGGGATATTATATGCAGGGGATATTATGTGTGCAGTGGATATTATATGGAGGGGATATTATGTGCAGGGGATATTATGTCCAGGTAACATTATGTGCAGGGAAGATTATATGCAGAGGATATTATGTGTGCAGTGGATATTATATGCAGGGAAGATTATATGCAGGGGATATTATGTGCAGTGGATATAATATGCAGGGGATATTATGTGTGCAGTGGATATAATATGCATGGTATATTATGTGCAGGGGATATTATGTGCAGGGTAGGTTATATGCAGGGTATATTACGTGCAGGGAAGGTTTATCACAGGTAACAGTATGTGCAGGGAAGATTATGTGCAGGTAAAATTATGTGCAGGGAAGATTATATGCAGGGGATATTATGTGCAGTGAACATTATGTGCAGTGGATATTATATGCAAGGGATATTGGACGTCATTCAGAGTCGGTCGAAGCGGCCGCACGGTCGTACGGGAAAATGGGACGGATATTCAAATGATTCCCTTGCAAGTTGCGTCCCTAAGTTCGGATCGGGAGCTGACCGACCAAAGGGAGGAAGCAGTCGGAATAAAATAAAATACGCCCCCTTCTTGTACGCATTACACGTCATCTCCGGGCATATAAGGATTAATCGAGACCATCGGGAACCATCGAAACTGGTCGTAGAGCTTAAGGTTGACCATACCCTCTCTTAAGCACTACGATCATGTCAGTGTAAAAACCTCCCATGTCACATGTGCCATGACGCTACTTTGTTAATTATGCACTCCCATAAACCGTATGCTCTCCCATAAAACGCCGTTCGCATAATTAGGCACGCCTGCGTTCGGATCTCCACTCCCCCGTTTTCAAGCACCTTCCCCTGTTACGACCCACAAACGCCTCAATCTGTCTCTCAAACTACCAACCTGGCTGTGTTCTAGGAGAGAGAAATTTCTGATCGTAGCGGCTAGTTTGCGCGCGCGCATTGGGAACTTTACGCATGTGCAGTATAGCGAACATCGTTGGCGTACGACCGTGTGGCCGCAACGACCGACTCTGAATGAGGTCCATTATGTGTAGGTAACATTATGTGCAGGTAATTGTGTCAGGCTATGTTGCTATTATTTTATTAGCATTGTATCCCCTGGGTTAGATTGCTGTGGGCAGCAACTTTCAGTGCTGCAGTAGAGGATCATTTCTGTTGTGACTTTCGGTGAAATGCCACGTGTGTGACATGTATGTATTCCTGGTATGATAAGCTAAGTGTGACATGTATGCATTCCTGGTGTAATAAGCTAAGTGTGACATGTATGCATTCCTGCTGTGGTATGTCATGTGTGTGATATGTATGCATTTCTGCTGTGACATGCCATGTATGCCATCCTGCTGTGAGATGTATGCATTCCTGCTGTGACATGCCATGTGTGTGACATGTATGCATTCCTGCTGTGACATGCCATGTGTGTGACATGTATGCATTCCTGCTGTGACATGCCATGTGTGTGACATGTATACATTCCTGCTGTGACATGCCATGTGTGTGACATGTATGCATTCCTGCTGTGACATACCATGTGTGTGACATATATATATTCCTGTTGTGACATGCCATGTGTGTGACATGTATGCATTCCTGCTGTGACATGCCATGTGTGTGACATGTATATATTCCTGCTGTGACATGCCATGTGTGTGACATGTATACATTCCTGCTGTGACATGCCATGTGTGTGACATGTATACATTCCTGCTGTGACATGCCATGTGTGTGACATGTATGCATTCCTGCTGTGACATGCCATGTGTGTGACATGTATGCATTCCTGCTGTGACATGCCATGTGTGTGACATGTATATATTCCTGCTGTGACATGCCATGTGTGTGACATGTATGCATTCCTGGTGTGACATGCCATGTGTGTGTGCCATGTATGCATTCCTGCTGTGACATGCCATGTGTGTGACATGTATGCATTCCTGCTGTGACATGTGATTTATATTGAGGTCAGTGCTGGAATTTAAGGCTTTTGTGATATCTGGTGAATTACTAATGCTGCCATGTTTACCCCCCACATGCAATACACCAGAGAAGATCGTACAATATGTTAGGGATTTTCCACCTCCAGGCATATTCAGTGCATAGTTTGTGCATGTCCCCTTCATCCTGCATCTTTAGCTCCATGTTCTCTCCTTTATGTCAGTTGTGTGAGTTTGCATGGTGCAGGGAGACTGCTTTATTCATGTGGTCTATGGATGTGATGTTCTCAGTGGTACAATTGTATCACATACACAGATCACAGCTGCTCTGAGTGAGATCCATGACAAGGAAAATAGGATACCGAGAATAAAGCTGCTTTGTCTACACACACAGACCACATACTGTAGCATGCAATATGCAGCAATGTGTTTAGTATAGGTTGGGGGAGTGTGTGTAGACCTTATCACCTTAGTGTCAAGTTTTGTAAATAGTACAGGCGATAGAAATATAATGCAGCCACATATTCATGTTTGTGCGATATACACAATGCAATGTTATTCTACTTATCATACCAGATAATATAGAATACACAGAAAATAAATAGAAAACGTGTTCATTGTAATTAGTTGCACAGATGGAACTTGTGTACTGCTGCTGCCGGAGGTACCCTGCACATACTGTAGATGCTCCAGTGTTCAGAGCTGTGCGGCCTGCCCGCTCTCTTTATGCTTGGTTTGTCTGACACTTTATGCCAGTGTCAGCCCCTCCCCTGGTGTACAATTGTGCATGTGACTGTGCAAGGACTGAGACGCCAGCATTAGACACAGCATGGAATCCTGGCACCTGCCCCATGCTAGGTTCAGAATCTCCATCACTGTATGGGCCCCAATGTCAGCGATTAAGCGCCTGAGTTTCCAACCAATAGGGCAACACGCGACACTCCATAACACGCCCATAGGGTGTTACCGCTCCGTGCATCTGAAGAACCATCTCTGAGCAGTGGCGTCATGAGGGGTGTATGGGCCGCACCCGTGACCAAAATGCCGCCTCCTCTGCAGTGACAGGAGCTGGGTGCAGTGTGACATTCTCCTGTAGCACCTGGCTCCTGTCATAGAAGAGGAACCGACAAAATGCCCAGTCTCCAGGGGCAGCCTAGTATCTCTGGTGATGTTGGGCTGCCCCTGGAGTGATATTATCGGGATCCCCTGCAAGGCCATGCCCCCTTTACTTAGACCACACCCCTTTTTGGTCGGCCACCTCATGACCTCCCTATAGTCACTGCTTATTACAGCAGTTTTTTCTTATATATACAGTATATATATATATATATATATATATAATATATATATATATATATATATATATATATATATATATATATTATATACACTCAGGTGCATAAATATTGGGACATTGACGGAATTTTCATATTTTGGCCTCTATTCACCACCACAATGACTTTGAAATGAAACAAACAAGATGTGCTTTAACTGCAGACTTTCAGATTTAATTTGAGGGTAATTACATCCAAATCAAGTGAACGGTGTAGGAATTACAACGGTTTCTATATGTGCCTCCCACTTTTTAAGGGGACAAAAGTAATGGGACTATCAACTCAAAAGCTATTTCATGGACAGGTGTGGGCTATTCCCTCGTTATTTCATTATCAATTAAGCAGGTTAAAGGTCTGAAGTTGATTCTAGGTGTGACATTTGCATTTGGAATCAGTTGCTGTCGACTCTCAATAAGAGATCCAAAGAGCTGTCACTATCAGTGAAGCAAGCCATCATTAGGCTGAAAAATCAAAACAAACCCATCGGAGAGATAGCAAAAACATTAGGTGTGGCCAAATCAACTTTTGGAACATTCTTAAAACGAAAGAAAGAACGCACCGGAGAGCTCAGCAGCACCAAAAGACCCGGAAGACCACGGAAAACAACTGTGGTGGATGACAGAAGAATTATTTCCCTGGTGAAGCAAAACCCCTTCACAACAGTTGGCCAAATCAAGAACACTCTCCAGGAGGTAGGTGTATATGTGTTAAAGTCAACAATCAAGAGAAGACTTCACAAGAGTGAATATAGAGGGTTCACCACAAGATGTAAACCATTGGTGAGCCACAAATACAGGAAGACCAGATTAGAGTTTGCCAAACAACATCTAAAAAAGCCATTACAGTTCTGGAACAACATCCTATGGTCAGATGAGACAAAGATCAACTTGTACCAGAGTGATGAGAAGAGAACAGTATGGAGAAGGAAAGGAACTGCTCATGATCCAAAACATACCACCTCATCAGTGAAGCATGGTGGTGGTATTGTCATGGCATGGGCATGTATGGCTGCCAATGGAACTGGTTCCCTTGTATTTATTGATGATGTGACTGCTGACAAAAGCAGCAGAATGAATTCTGAAGTGTTTCGGGCGATATTATATGCTCATATTCAGTCAAATGCTTCAGAACTCATTGGACAGCGCTTCACACTGCAGATGGACAATGACCCGAAGCATACTGCAAAAGCAACCAAAGAGTTTTTTAAGGCTAAAAAGTTGAATGTTATGCAATGGCCAAGTCAATCCCCTGACTTGGATTCGATTGAGCATGCATTTCACTTGATGAAGACAAAACTGAAGGGAAAATGCCCCAAGAACAAGCAGGAACTGAAGACATTTTCAGTAGGGGCCTGGCAGAGCATAACCAGGGATGAAACCCAGCATCTGGTGATGTCTATGCGTTCCAGACTTCAGGCTGTAATTGCCTGCAAAGGATTTTCAAGAAAGTATTAAAAAGTGAAAGTTAGATTTAGGATTGTTTAGTTTGTCCCATTACTTTTGGCACCTTAAAAAGTGGGAGGCACATATAGAAACTGTTGGATGTAATTACCCTCATATTAAATCTGAAAGTCTGCAGTTAAAGCATATCTTGTTTGTTTCATTTCAAAGCCATTGTGGTGGTGAATAGAGGCCAAAATATGAAAATTTTGTCAATGTCCCAATATTTATGCACCTGACTGTATATATATATATATATATATATATATTTATATATATATAAACAAAAATCCTGCCTATTGGAACCTCATTGTCTTAAATAAGTCTGAGAAGAAGGGGACTGTGGAACCAAATTTATTTCATGCGCCACCTTTGTACATTTTTATTTGTGAGCATGAAACGCGCATCTAGGTCCTTATTCAGGGTGAGTCTGGAACGTCATGGCCATTCATGATTTTTTTTTAAAAAAAGTTGCATCTCTGTGACGTATTTCTGAGTCATTCTCATCTGCAAATCTTGAATTGCTACTCCGCCCCCCTGGCTGGGACTCCCTCCCCCTGTCGTACTTGGCTGAGATTGCAACTGGAGGTGTGGCTTTGATGTCACTACTGAAAAAAAATGGCAGCACACATTGGACTGACATTACTGGCCAAGTTATGCATGTAAATATATATGAGCCCCTATTGTGCATGAATCATTCTTTACTTTTGAAAAATGTGTGTAAAGTGAATTGTATGCACTCCTGCTGGTGTTTCCTTATATTGGAATAAAAGGGTGTGTTTTTTGCATTACGACCAATCGGATGCTGACATCGTTAGTAGCTTTGCAGTCATCACTAACCACTTTACCTAGAGATGAGCGGTTCGGTTTTACTCGGTTATGTTCGGATCTCGAAAACGGCATCATATTGGCTATCTGTCTCGCGTGTACACCAGGGTCATAGCTGGCGCAGATCAGACCCCTCCTGGAGGCTGCAATTGAGACTTTTGTTTGTCTTAACATGAGACGGCACGTCCATAACATGCCCTTATTCTTATACTTTCCTTGCGACTTAACGCCCCCCTGCAGTGGCATTCATGCCTGTTTTTTGCGATTACACGCCCGTTCTAGCCACGGTCTCAGCCGCAGAGAGTCGCAAGTCAGATTCGAGACTAAGAAAAAGTTGCGGGAAATTAAAAGAGGCGCATGCACAGCACAAAAAGTTGAGACCTGCGACAAGAAAAAGCCTCAACTTCCACTTTCGACTGTGAACAAGGGCCATAAAATGAGCATGGGATGTGTGAAAGGAAAACCAGGTTTCCGCTGAACCCCCCCCTCCTTGACCACCACAATAGAGGACCTTTAAAGATCATCTCATTTTGGGGGCCACTCTAACCTGAGAGCACTCTATAAAATGCGCAATCTTTTCATTTTCGATAGTGAGGTTCATTCCTTTATCTAGCCATGTATAAAGCAAGGAAATGCCCCTGATCTGCCCGGCGAAAACGGGGAGTGAAGATCCGAACGCAGGCGTGCTTGAAAGGTCAAAATGGGCGTTTTATCGGTGTGCTTAATTAATACAGCAGCGTCACTGACCACGTCACCTGGTTATTTTATAGTCAGAACTGCTCGCAAGATTGCGGTAGGAAAAACCAACCACAAGAATAGCGAGCAGTTCATACGCTGGTCGATGTACTCGATTAATGTAATAAATAGCGGACATGACGTAGGATGCGAGCGGCCAGGGGGCGTAGTTTTCAAAAAAACGAACGCATGTTTGGTTCGCTCGTTCAGACCGAGAGGCATGAACAGACCGCAAAGAGCAAATGGTTCATTTGAATAGCCACCCCTATTTTCTGAACGAGCGAGCGCAAGTAGCGTCCGGCTCTGAATGAGGTCCTTTGTTCTTAATTATAGATGGCCATAATCATGTAAAAATGGTGCCTACAAGCATAAGCGTGCAGATTATGTAGACACACATTATTCTTGGCCGGGGAATGGGATTGTCTATGGGTATGACTAGACATAGAACAGAATTACCAAATGGTTTCAATAACTGAGATTCAAAAATAGCCTAAGTGAAGCTGATTGGGCAGCCTTGGTGACATGACCTCTATTTACACAGGGTCACAGAGCCATTTCCTACTGCAAATAATCTTTCCCTTGGTATGAGGATGTGTGAAATCAGATTTCTAGATGCCCCTGCTGCACATAATGACTTTAGCATGCTGATATACACAAACCGTGCTAGCGTATACATGTGGTGCAGCCACATCCCGTACCAGATGTGCACACAGTGGAGGTGGTCCTAGTCTAGACTGAACCAAGGTTCATCCCCATCAGTTGACTAGAAAGTATCACCATGACTGAGGCGTGAGGCATCGTGCTCTGCCTCATGCAATCAAGACAGTGCTTCATTAGAGTGCAGATCGTCTTGCTAAGCATCATTTTTTTGTTGGTTCTTTTTTGCTGAAGTTCCCCCCCCCACATTACCTGGTCACCAGCTCCGCCAGTACCCTCATGCTGGTGGCATTATCTTCTGTGCAATAATTACGGAAGACGATACATGAACAAAATAAAGTGCACCCTTGCTCTGACGCCATCTTTCCTAATATATCACACATAACATGATGCCGCCGGAAAATTAAGAAGGTTGGACACGCTGGAATCACACAGTGCTCCAGGTGCAGAGCGTGCAATATGAGACACAAGTGCCCCGCACACCCTGCGCCCATTATAGATGTGCCACAGGCCCTGTTTAGCACCCTTTAAAATGACCTAGATTTTGGGTTGGGTACGGGATGCCAGCACTCGGGATCCCAGAGGTAAGAATTTTGACGCCGGCTTCCTGACAGGGATAGGAGACTCCTGTCGGTAAGTATTCTAACCCTACCCCTAAACCTCCCTCCCCGCACAACCTCCCCCCATAGTGCCTAAACCTAACGCTCCCCCCCTATTGTCTAACCCTAACCCTCCCCCCCAGGGCATAGCCCTAACCATCCCCACTAGTGTCTAACCCTAAATCTCCCCCTAGTGCCTAAACCTAACCCATAACCCTAATCCTCCCACTAACCCCACTACTTACCATTGGGAAGCCGACGCTGCGTTTCTGACTGGTGTCGGCAGTACCGGCATTCTGATTTAAACTGCATCCCGAAAAGACACATCAACGCATAATGCATACGTTACCCTTAAGCATTCCTCCCACGCCACCTGCCTTTACCAGAAGCATGGGGACTTGTCCCATCTAAATGGTTTTGCTTGTTTCCTTGTCCCCTCTCTTGGTCTGCCCATTTGTCCACAAACTCTCCTCTTATTTACTCATTCCCTTCTTGCCTGCTTTCTCTTGTCTACTCAACTGCTTAAGAGTGGTCACACCTGTGGCCATATTGAATATAGCCAATGGCTCATTAACCGGCATGGACTAAGGGTAATATGCCGTTCATGATCGAACATTGGTCCCGTTTTATTATATCGTCCAACTTGGATGTCAAGAACGTTCTACGCTTGGTTCCATCACCTATTGATTGTAGCTACAAGGGGTACAGGTCATCTCCATCAGTGGTCGTGCTCCTCAGAGAGTTGAAATTGCCTTTTCTGTAAGGATAATGCTGGCCCCACCCAGTAAACCAGAGGCATCATGACGTCACGCCTAGGGTGCTCGGCCGCTGGCTCCGGTAAGGACGCTCCAGGCAGCTACACAGGCTGCAGGGTGCCAGTTTGGAGCATGCCTTCAGAACTTCGGTGGCTCAGCAGTAGTCATAGTGGCTGCATGGTGCCATTCCAGACACCCTGCAGGCCACATGCAGGTGCCGCACTGCTCGCACACCCCTAGTTACGGCCCTGTCGGCAAGATTCCGGCAAGTCTGTCCATTGTTTTAAAGCAGTAATAGATTAAAAGGCAAAACCAGGTTGGTTTTGCCTTTTCAACTATTGCTGATTTAAAAAAATACAACGAAGAATTGGCTGGATCTCGCCGATGCCTACATCTCACAGGCCATTACCTTCCCCCCTATGGGGGTTTGTGGGAATGTGCTGGAAAATTTACACTATAAGCTCCACTGGAGTAGGGAAATGATTAAACATTCTCTGTAAAGTTGCGTACACACGGTGCGATTTTTTAAACGATATTGACGTTTTTCCACTGATTGGGATGTCAAATCGTTTAGAAAGTGCCGCGTCTAGGCACAATAACGATGCTGATGCACGTTCCCGCTGATCGTTGGTCATGTTCTGTGACCTCTTGAACATGCAGAATGATCACGACCAATCTTTCACGATTTGGCACACATCGTTCCGTGTGTACGCACGGCGAACGATTTCATGGACGACGAACGATTTGACGTCAGTTTTCCTGGACCTGCATCGTGAGGTTGTTTTCGCACCGTGTGTACGTAGATTAAGTGTTGTATAATATGTTGGTGTTAATACTACTACTACTAATAATAATAATATAATTGTTTATCTTTCTCTATGCAGTTATTTCCTTATAAACGCTCCTGTAGTAAAGCATTACACTGCTCAGTCCACCCTGCAAATTCCAAAACGCTTCTCGTGTATAGACTCCTCACTTGGATAATATTACAATATAGAGCTCATGTACCCTTCATCCCAAGATCATTTAGTTTAATGCCCAGGGCCCATTTTCCAAACAAAGGCCTCCATATATCTAACAGTAAGGTGAATTATGACAGTAACTATAAATTCAAAGGTCATGCTTTCAATAAAGTAGAACAATGTAGAACCGAATAAAGAGGACCTGTAATGTATCACGTGTAAGTGTGGGAGCGAGCCACGTTGCCGCGATAATGTCACGTAATTTGCTATTCATTTTATATGTGTGCGACAGGCTGCGGTGCCATAGGGTCGTTAAACCACGGACAACATTATAAATGACTCCGGTGCAGCGGCTCAGGTCTCGCGTCTTTCACTTACAGCATTCTTTTTACATTTCAAATACATTTCAGCCTTTTGTATCAAAGGTCTACCTACACTTTTTAGATTGTAAGCTCAATTGGAGCAGGACCATCTTATCTTCTGTTCCTTGTTGTTGTATGTTATTTATTTGTGTTATGATCCTCTCAATACTCGTACATCTCTATTTAATGTGACGCTGCTTTATAATATAATATAAGTAATATAGTATATAATATATAATATAATACATATATAATATGATAATATAATTAATATTAATTTCAAGAGTAACAGTTACAACAGTAAGGTCAAGATACGTCCAACCAGGGGCAAAACTATAGTGGGTGCAGGTGAAGTGATTGTTACGGGGCCCGGAGGCTTAGTGGGGGCTCACCTACCCTCATCGTTATCAGTGCGCTGTAAGAACAGATGACACTGTATTGAATACAGAAAGGGAGAGTTTATGAACTACTCGCCACAACAAAGTCTATTGAATGCAGTAGATCATGGTGAGTAGTTTGTAGATTGTCTACCGGTCTGTTGCCTCATAGATTTGTCGGGAAGATGAAAGCCCAAAAGGTTGAAGAGTGCAGTAAGCAGGAGTCCGTCAATGTGAACATGTGGCACTTTGGCCTAATGTGAACTGGTGGCATTGTGTGGGGTTACTACAGTGTGGAATAATAAGAACTGGGGGCACTATGGTGTGGCATAATAAGAACTGGGGATACTACAGTGTGGCATAATATGAACTGCGGGCACTACAGTTTGGCATAATAAGAACTGAGGGCACTACAGTGTGGCATAATAAGAACTGGGGGAACTACAGTGTGGCATAATAAGAACTGAGGGCACTACAGTGTGGCATAATTAGAACTGGGGGCACTACAGTGTGGTATAACTTGAATTGGGGACATTGACCTCATTCAGAGTCGGTCGCAAGCACCGATGCACACTGAGCATGTGCAAGCCCCGGAGCGACAGGGAAACTCTGTCACTCCGGAGCTCATTACCAAAGGGGCGGCTGTCAATGGTGATCGACAGCTACCCCCGTTTGGTAGGCGGGCCGGGGGGTGGTTTCCAAAATGGAGGCATTCCTTTCTGAACACCTACCGTTTTGTGGGTGGCCGCACTGACATCATCAGTGATGTCAGTGGGGAGCTTCCTGCTCCATCAGGAGCAGGAAGCTCCTGAAGTGGGGAGCTTCCTGCTCCATGGGCCTCATTCAGACCCACTCGCAAGCGGCTGTTCGCTCGCAAGTGGGTCGATGGTGTGCACTGTGCATGCACACGACGGAGGGAGCTCCGTCGTGCGCATGCGCCAGATGCGACGAGCGAAGGACTTTCCTTCGCTCGTTGTGTCTGATCAAAGGGGGCGTGCTGTCGATGTTGATTGACAGCGCATCCCCTTTGGTGGGCATGCCGGGGGCGTGCCTCCCAGACGGAGGCGTTCCCAAGGGAACGCCTACTGTCAGAAGCCGGTGATGTCAGTGGGAGTGATTTTGGCTCTGATAGAGCAAAAATCACTCCAGGGCTTGTGGTCGAAAACCCCGACCACAGGCTTCTGGTCGCACTGGCGATGGCCATGATGGTCAAGACCATCGCGACCATCATCATGCACGCTTGTATGAGCTGTGGGTGGTGACCCACAGCTATACGAGCGTCCAGGAGGACGCTCCATTTTTATGGAGGACGGCCTTCATTCAGAGCGAGCGCTCTGCTCAGAGCGTCCGGCTCTGAATGAGGGCCCATGTGTTTAACTCCAGACATCCATCAGAGCAGAAAGCTCCCTGGGGCTTATGAGTGCCCAGACCCAACCCTAGGGTCTTGTCATAAGCCCCGATGGTCGTGATGGTGATCACCATCGCGACAATCAACCTGGTCAATCATCATGTGGCAACCCACAGCTTAACGATCGACAAGGAGGCGACCGTTCAGGATGCAAGCAGCCGCCCTGATTCAGTGCGACCGCTTGCATCTAACGACCGCCTCTGAATGAGGTCCTTTGTGTGGCATAAGGTAAACTAGCACCCTACTATGGGGCATAAAATTAAAAGAGGCTGCAGAGGTAGGAAGCATTGGGGCTCATCTTGAAAATGTCGCTGTGGCACCCACAAAGTTATTGTTAGCTGTTACTTTAAAGCTGAGCATATCAAGTGATGAAGAGGAGGGATACCTCAGCTCCATCGCAACATTTATCACAAGGAGACTCGGTGGCCATGAGTCATACCTTGGTAACATATTGCGAATTAGTGGTAGATTACCATTCCCTCTAAATGTCTCCCAGCTTTATTGGATCTGGGTCACTAATTGTCAGAATATTGTAGACAGATAAGCCGGACAGTACGCGCAGGTCAACAGCCCCCCTAAGCTAGTTCATGGATTATCTCTACATTGGATGTTGTAGAACTTAAAAGCATTACTGGATGTATCCCCGTAAAGAGTGACAATAGAGGTTTACAAACGAGAAGAAACAGCCCATCAGTTACTCTGTTTAACACATGGCACTAGAATGTACCCATTGGACCATGAAGAGACTTCAAGCTCTTGGCTCCAGGTGCCCCCAAGATTTCCATCCACCCATGCATCAGTTCCATACTGCCCTCTCCATTAGACTTTCCAGTATACAATATATAACTAGAACTCCCAGACAGCCTCCTACCACATGTACATTCATATGATCAGTAACTACAAAATCAGCATTTCCCCAAGTTCATATGATCATTTAGGGTATCTCTCACAACAAGGTAACGTTCGCTACTCAATACTTCCACCAATGAGTTTACTTGAGGAGGGCTTGGGTGCGATTTACAGCCTAGGGGCCTGAGCAGTATCTGTAACATCCCTGTTATATTCTGCCACTGGCTAAGGACCCCTCTTCTGTCTTCCTGCTGAGGGATCATAAACGTACCTAAAATTAAACTCCTGCAATTTGAGTCATAGGATGGTCTGCAATATTGGTCAACTGCTTCTGTTTTCAGCAAATGAAAACATGAATTTTACTATGTAAACAAAAAATGTAATTTTGTGAGAAGACATTTAGAATTTCTTACTTGTGAGTGATGGTTTTTTTTTTAGCACCACTTTCTCGTCTCATGTCCATCTATATATGCACCCTGTTTTGAAGAAGATGGGATAGAACAACCTGTAACCACCAATCAGATCAGCAGAATGCTCACAGAAGCTCCCAAACGGTGACAGGCGCAGTGACAAGATGTGAGGAGGGGAATAGAGCAGTAGGAAGCCACATACTGAGAGTTATATAGTGGAGTGAAACAGGCTTCCCCCAGCAGCACAGAGTATATCAGGAGATGAGTGATGTGTTAGTGAGGATAGGGCTGCATGTGACAGGGGCAGTGCCATAATGTGAGGAGGGGAATGGAGGCAGCAGGAAGCCACAGACTGAAAGCTATATAGTAGGAGGAGCAGTGTCTCCAGCAGCACAGAGTATATCAGGAGACTAATTATATGGTAGAGAGGACAGGGCTGTATGTGATGGGGCAATGCTATTCTGTAAGGAGGATAATGGAGGCAGCAGGAAGCCACAGACTGAGAGTTATATTGAGGACGGAGCAAGGATATATAACAGCATAGTGTGGTTATTAAGCATTTTTTTTTAAAGAACATTTTGACCCAGACTCTGAAACTTTTGCAACTCAACCTCTAAGAACTGATTACCCAGCTACAAAAACGTTAAACTTCACGGAATCTTCAACTATTTTGATGCAATTTATTCTCCATTTACTACGTTCAGTGCCACGCACAAAGAAATAAACTGTCGTAATGACGTTTTCTACCCTCCGCCTAAACACACAGTGAGACCATTCCTCCTTTCTAAACTACCAGGGAACCCGCTGAACCTGTCTCTTCCTACTTATTTTCATCACTGAAACTCTGGTTTTACTTAGGAGATCCCAACAAGATAAAATGGGTGTTAAAAATAAAAAGACATCTACTGAAAGAAATCCAGAAACAAACACTGCGTCAAGGATTACTCATAAGTCATTTTCAATGGTATTTAAGAAAGCTTGGCAGAAACAGCAGCCATGTAAGAAGAGGCGTATAAAGAGTAAGGTAAGAAAACAGTGATGTGATTACAATATAATCACTTTCATTGATGCCTAAAATAGACTTGGTGAAAGGACATAGCAAGGGCAAGAAAGGGGAAGTAAGTGCCTCTCTATGCCTGTATATAAAAGTACTTTAAATTAAGAGAGATAAAGTGATTTGCCCCAGGCCGAGGGGAGTCATCTCCTTCACAGTTCAGTGTTTTAACTACAAGGTCACTCCTCCATGGCGCTTACAATGTGCTTCTATTTTTATGTGTTTAACTCCAGACATTCAGATTGTGAGCACTCCTGTAAATAGCAGCACAACAGCACGTGTTTATTACACCATGCTACTTTATACATGGAAAGGAGAAGCACTGGGAGTTAAATTATAGGAGTGTATGGTGGCACAGTGGTTACCATTGCTGTGTCCCAGGGCTGGGGTCATGGGTTCGACTCCAGCCAGGGCCCAATCCGTGTGGAGTTTATATATTCTTCCCGTGTTTGTGTGGGTATCTTCCATGTGCCTCAGCTTCCTCCCACAGTCCAAAGACACACAGAGGTGTCGATTTAATTTCCCGCGAAGAGAGCGAGTTGTTGGCATCGCAACTATGGACTCGAACAGTTTTGGGAACAAATATATACAAGTATGGAGGTACTTTAAGTGTGGCTTATAGCATACAGTAATTGACAGGTGATTGTATTGACCCGACTGATTGGTTAATTGGCTTCTTGCAAATTAACCTTAGTGCATTCATGTGGTCGTTAATATGGGGTTAATGTACTAAGGCTTGGAGAGAGATACAGTGGAGAGAGACAAAGTACCAACTGATAAGCTCCTATTATTATTATTATTATTCTCATTTATTTATATGGCGCCACACGTTTTCCGCAGCGCCTTACAAAGTACATAAACAAATAGATTGATATACAGTGACTTACAGTACAGTACAATACAATACATTACAGGACATGGATAATGTACATTGCTACATTCACGACCATAACACCCAGATAAGCAACAATGCAAAGCAATCAAGTGTTTGGTGCCCTGGTAGAGAGTAAGAAGTAGATGAAGGTATAGTAAGGAGATGCACAAGAGGGTAGAGGGCCCTGCTCATAGGAGCTTACATTCTTAGGGGGAGGGACAGACAAACAGGGATGACACAGATGGGGTAGGCAGGGAGGAAGGAGTATGTAGCAGCAAGTTAAGATGAGAGCTGGAAGGCTTTGATGAAATAGTGGGTCTTGAGAGCCCGTTTGAAGGATTGTAGAGAGGTGGAGAGTCTAATGGGAAGCGGTAGAGAGTTCCAAAGGTGAGGAGCAGCATGGGCAAAATCTTGGAGGCGGGAGTGGGAGGAAGTAATCAATTGGCATGAAAGGCGGCATGTATTAAGTGAACAAAGAGGGCGGACAGAAGAGTGAAGGGAGGTGAGATCAGAGATGTAAATGGGAGAGGAATGGGTGAGGGCTTTGTAAGTGAGTGTGAGAGTCTTGAATTGGGTTCTAAAAGGGAATGGGAGCCAGTGGAGGGCTTGTAGGAGAGGGGAGGCAGATGCAGAGCGTTTTGAGAGGAAGATGAGCCGAGCAGCAGCATTAAGGATAGACTGGAGAGGAGAGATGGGATTTGGGGAGGCCAGATAGGAGAAGGTTACAGTAGTCCAATCTGGAGATGACCAATGAGTGTATGAGGGTTTTAGCGGCATCCTGGGTGCGAAAGGGTCTAATCTTGGAAATATTTTTAAGATGAAAGTGACAGGACTGTGAAAGATTCTGGATATGTGGTTTGAAGGAGAGGGTGGAGTCCAGGATAACTCCAAGACAGCGCACTTTGGGGCTAGAGGAGATAGTTGTGCCGTCAATTGATAAAGAAATGGTGGGAAGTGTGGTTATGTGGGAGGGTGGGAAGATGATTAGCTCAGTCTTAGACATATTAAGTTTAAGAAATCGCTGGGACATCCAGGAAGATATGGCAGAGAGACAGTTGGAGACACGAGTGAGGAGACAGGGAGAGAGGTCAGGGGAGGAAAGGTAGATCTGAGTATCATCAGCATAGAGATGATATTGAAGGTCAAAAGAGCTGATGAGTTCACCTAGTGAGGATGTACAGAGTGAGAAAAGGAGAGGTCCAAGAACAGAACCTTGGGGAACACCCACTGTAAGAGGCTGTGGGGGAGAAGAGGAGTCATGAGAGGAGACAGAGAAGAATCGGTCAGAGAGGTAGGAGGATAGCCAGGAGAGAGCAGTGTCACGCAGACCAAGGGAGTGAAGGATTTGCAGAAGGAGAGGGTGGTCCACAGTGTCAAAAGCAGCAGAAAGGTCAAGGAGAACGAGCAGAGAGTAGTGGCCCTTGGATTTAGCAGCAAGGAGGTCATTGCTGACTTTTGTGAGGGCAGTTTCAGTGGAGTGGAGAGAATGGAAGCCAGACTGAAAAGGGTCAAGGAGGGAATGAGAGGAAAGAAAGGTGGTAAGGCGCTTGAAAACAGCACGCTCAAGGAGCTTGGAAGCAAAAGGGAGGAGAGAGATGGGACGGTAGTTGGAGAGAGTGTTGGAATCAAGGGTTGGTTTTTTTAGTATGGGGGAGACAAGGGCATGTTTAAATTCAGACGGGACAGTGCCTGATGATAGGGAGAGATTAAGGAGGTGGGCAAGATGGGAGCAGGCAGAAGGAGAGAGGTAGCGGAGGAGACGTGAAGGGATAGGGTCAAGGGGGGAGGTGGAAGGGGGGGAGGACTGGATGAGGGACATGACTTCCTCTCCAGATACAGGGGAGAAGAAAGTTAGAGTCATAAAATTGAAGGAGAGGGGTGATCTGGGAAGAGAGGAGGTGGATGGCAGGGGGACTGGTGGGATATGATGTCCTGACATATGGAATCAATTTTAGATGTAAAGTAGGTAGCAAAATCAAGGGCAGAGAGCAAGGAGGGGAGGTGAGGAGGGGGTGGGCGGAGGATGGAGTTGAAGGTGGTGAAGAGACGTTGAGGATTTGAAGACTGAGAGGAGATGAGGTTCTTGAAGTATGACTGTTTAGAAAGGGAAAGGGCAGCACTGTATGATGAGAGCATAAATTTGAAATGGAGAAAATCAGCCTTAGAGCGTGATCTTCTCCACTGTCGCTCGGCAGTTCGCGAACACTTTTGCAGGTATCTGGTGCATTTGGAATGCCAGGGTTGAGGTGTAAATCTGCGGGGGTGAATAGTGATCTCCGGAGCAACAGAGTCCAGAGCAGAAGTAAGGGAGGTGTTGTATAGAGAAATGGCTTGTTCAGGGCAAGAGAGAGAGAGGATAGGGGAGAGAAGTGAGTCAAGCTTGGAAGAAAAAGAAACGGTGTCAATAGCATCAATGTTACGCTTAGTGATAGTGGCCAAAGGAGGTAGAGGAAGGGAAGGAGAGAGGGATAGGTTAAAAGAGAGAAGGTGATGGTCTGAGAGGGGGAATGGAGAATTGGAGTAATCAGAAATATCACAACGGTGTGTAAAGACCAGGTCAAGCGAATGCCCACTCACATGGGAGGGTGAGGAGGTCCATTGGGAGAGACCAAATAAAGACATCAGGGTGAGGAGTTTGGATGTGTACTGTTACAGGTTGTGTTTCAAAAATTACTGTTAGGAGCTGATTGGTTGGTACTTCTCTCCATGGCTTAGTACATCTACCCGATGGATTGTAAACTCCACTAGTTTAGGGACTGATTAAAAGTGTGCTATATAGGTGACGTGAAAGAACACCTATCTAAAATAGAATCGGTTTCACAGAGATCCATTAGGCTCACCCATTTAATTGTCTCATTCATGGGCTTCTCAAACACCCCGGAACCTGCCTGTCCATTGACGGAAGTGACCTGGCACAGCGAGCCCTCTGACCTCCTACAGCCTGATCAGCTTTAATGTCATTGTGTTATTTATCCCGGGATTGCTCCAAATAGCACATCCAGTCACCCTGGCACAGGCTACAGCCACCCCTCCTCGTACCCAGTGTGAGACATTAGGCACAACGTGATTTCAGCCATAGCACCCTTTGCCATCTTTAAACATCCCCCGGGCATCCAGACCCTTGTGGGATTGCTGTGCACTCCCTAGAGGGTGTCTCTGGGGCTGCCGAGAGCTGAGTGGGGCCCTGATACTGGGGGAGTGGTGTGGCCAGAGCTACACCTTGATTGGTGAACTTTAAAGACGCTGTGTGCACTGTGGGGTTAGGGCTGTGCCATCCTGGGGTGTGGTTATGCTTCCCCAGCAAGTCTGGGCTGCCTGTGAAACCCAAGCCCAGGTACTTTGTACCCACCTCACACCTCCCTCCATGCCCCAGTTACAGTGCACTTCCTGTGATACTGATGACAATCCTCCCTGATGATCTACCTAGACCCTGATGATGCAGCAATTCCGACAACACACAGAGGGCCTGATTCAGACCCGCTCGCAAGCACTAAGCGCTCGCTCGCGAGTCGATGTTTGGCTACTGCGCATGCGCACGCCGGCTCTGACATGTACATGCGCGAGACCTAGCTAGCGACGCACCATAGCGGGGCAGCTGTCGATTTTGATTGACAGCTTGCCCCGTTATGGAGGCGGGCAGGGGGGGTGGCTGACCAAACGGAGGCGTTCCCGAAGAAACGCCTGCCATTTGGGGGCGGCCCCACTGACATCACGAGTTATGTCAGTGGGTGAGCTTCCGGCTCTAATAGAGCCGAAAGCTCACTGGGGCTTGCGGGAACGAGACCCTACCACAAGGGTCTTGTCGCAAGCCCCGATGGTCGCGATGGTCAAGACCATCGCGACCATCACCTGGACGTTCACAATAGCTGTGGGTGGTCACCCACAGCTAAGCAAGTGGCCAGGAGGCCGCACAAAACCCCCCCAAAAAAACACCCTGATTCAGAGCGTCCGGCTCTGAATCAGGCCTAAAGGCCCCTCCAGGCTTTATACTATTAGCAATCTGCTTTTACAGCAATCTGGGACTTCCCAGGACCTATGTGAGACACTGGTTTGGTTTAGCCACTTGTTGAATGCTGAAACTTCTGGGTGTCCTATTGCTGTGCACTGCTTTTACTGCCTCCATCCTCAGTGCAAACAGATAACTGAGCCGGCAATCTCTAGTACCTGCTGGAGCTCAACAGGAGGCCTGACCTCCGACATGCGCTACTGCGCATGTGCACCTTGTTCTCGCGCCTCTCCTTCCTGGCATCCCTAGTGTATAGATCACCTCTGAGACTCCCGCAGATATACCAGCCCTGCAGAGACCGCAGAGAATCACAAGTACTATATCGCCAGTGCTACATTACAGGGGCAGGGTGCTATTCTCCACTGGTGCTTTTACCACTCTGACACCCCACCACAACACCCAGTGATACCCTAATGCATCTATACTAATATTTGTACACCTGTTATATCCCTGTGTCTTATGTTACTTGTCGTTCTACCTTGTTCAATAAACCTAAGACCTGGTTAAGCCGTACCACGTGTGGACTGATCTCCACCAGAACCAAACAACTGTGCAGCACATTTATCACCTTACACCATACTTGCCTACTCTTATGGGAGTCGTGGGAGGCTCCCAATTTTTCGGGTAACCCCCCGTACCCCTAAAAGTGTAGGCAGATCTCCCTCGTTCCCGCCTGCTACCTAGTGAAGTTGGCAGGATGGGGAGATTTTACCAGAAATGTGCGGCTCCGTAGGGAGGGGGCAGGGCAATATGACACAAATCAAGTCATTTAGCCCCGCTCCCTCCATGCAGACCAGTGAATCGCAAGCTTTTCCTGTAAAGGGGGCGGGGCCTAATGATGGCTATAGTCTGGTCCCACCCCCCCGAAGCTGAGAGCAGCAGCTCCACTCCGGCTGCTCCCGGGTAGGATTCCTGAACAGTCGGTAAGTATGCCTTATACTGTACACTCTGGCCCAGTGTAGCGACTGTTATCCAGTGGGACTGTTTACCTTAGTATTACCCAGTGTTATTACGTTGCACATCTTCACTACCGCTCCTCTGTTGGTAGGGTATGAAACCAGAGCCTCAAGTTAATAGATTCTGGTGCCCTTACAATGATACTACCAACAGTTACTGCCACAACTAAATTTACTCTGTCATACTCGGACTACATTGCAATGTTCTACTGCCCTTCTGTGGATGGTTAGAGAGTGATATTGCTTTACATATCAATGCCTCCTCTGACTTACTATAATTATTACACTGACCCCTCTCCAGAGTCCCGCTTCGGCTGATGCTGCATAATCTAATCACCAGGAAAATGGCTGCCGCGGCCATTTTCCCAGTGATTTCAGCATGTGCAGTAGAGATGTCTCCAGGAACATAGCACAGGCACGATGTTCATGGAGACCTGTGCATGCTCAGTAGACACAGGCGCAAAGCCAGAGTTTACTGCGCTGCCAAAGAGGAGGACCCACACGGATCCTGCAGAAGGGCCCCCTACTCTCCTAAAACGCCCTTGGCTCTAGCACTCTGATGCTCTACTGTAGCTCTACAACCTATACCACCGGGCATTTACGCACAGGGGGAACAGGCCAGCGATACCTTTGCATTTGAACACTACATTTATTTCAACACTGTAGTGAGACCCATTGTGAGCCTTATATTGACCTCCTCTAATCTGGAACAAATGGGCAGGGATTGGAAGAATACCCCTAAAAGAGTGCTGTAAACTGGATAATGCCTCACAACATTGGGATCTCCACCAATTCCTGACTATGTATAATGTTTAAATTCTTATTCTAACTCCACTACATCTGAAACTGCATCCTTTGCAGGGGACCAGTCATGTAGCCCTACCATGTTGTAGCATCTTGGCCTTGCTGAAGAGTTGCTAAGCAGGAGATTACCATTAATAAAACTTTCGACTATTGGAAATCAAATGACAAGAGATAGTCTGCAAGGAGGTGGCTAACCTTCATTTGGACCTCACGCATTTTGCCGCCATGGCTTTTGGACCCAAAGGAAAGCAGCAAAGCTACTGCTGACAACTAAAACAAGCTGCGAGATGTAGTGGCTCATCTGCCTGCAAGATCTCAGACTACTGCAGTACTACTGGTGCCCACCCGAGGCACCACAGGCATTTTTCTGAAATATAAAAAAACAATTCTGCAGCAGGATCCTAACAAGCCCATTGCCTTCGAAACAGTGCACGGAGCTTTACACCAGCATTTTGCTGCAGACCTGCCAAGTCATAAAGGGGTCTATTTACTAAGCTTTGTTAGGAGATAAAGTGAATGGTGATAAGGTACCAGCCAATCAGCTCCTAACTGCCGTGTCACAGGTTGTGTTTGAAAAATTACAGTTAGGAGCTGATTGTCTGATACCTTATCACCTTTCACTTTATCTCCTAACAAAGCTTACTAAATAGACCCCACTGTCTCACATGGTGAGATTGGACGTTCACCAATTATTTTGTCTTCAACAGACTGGTTGGCCTTTTGGCCAAGCTGAGGGCCTGATTCAGAGCTGAACGCTCTGACCAGAGCGCTCGCTCTGAATCAGGGCCCTCCTCCATGAAAATGGAGTGGCCTCCTGGCCGCTCGTATAGCTGTGGGTGACCACCCACAGCATATGCGAGCGGCCAAAAAGATGGTCGCGATGGTCTTGACCATCGCGACCATCGGACTTGCGACGGAGACCCTGCGGTAGGGTCTCCCTGCCACAAGCCCTGGAGTGATTTTGGCTCTATCAGAGCCAAAATCACTCCCACTGACATCACTAGTGGGAACGCCTCCGTCTGGCAGGCACGCCCCCGACACACCCACCAAAGGGGGCGTGCTGTCAATCAACATCGACAGCACGCCCCCTTTGGTGCGAGACCCGGAGCGATGGAGAGCCCGTCGCTCGCCGGGTCTCGCGCATGCGCACGACAGAGCTCCCTCCGTCGTGCATATGCGCAGTGGGGGAACATCGACCCGCTTGCAAGCGTCCTGCGCTCGCGAGCGGGTCTGAATGACCCCCTAAGTGTCCAGCTTGCTGTGAGGTGTTGCGGGGGATACTTTAGTATTGGAGCAATTCAGTATTGCTCCAGAAGGG
Source organism: Taudactylus pleione (assembly GCA_031769625.1). Lineage (NCBI taxonomy): Eukaryota > Metazoa > Chordata > Amphibia > Anura > Myobatrachidae > Taudactylus > Taudactylus pleione. Next base: position 6,571,133 of record JAUIMM010000069.1, read on the forward strand.
GAGACAACTGCTACGAAGAGCTCCGAAGAGCAGCTGTCCGGTGAACCCTATCACTAACACTTTCACCGATAATTACTAGCGGGGAAAGTTTACACTGCCAAGCAGTGCGAGTGCGCACGTGTGAGGCCTGATTCAGCAAGGATGGCTATTCTGCTTATACGTATGCGGCGCAGTTGCTAATAGCGGTGATATGTAAATGATTGCATTCGCATTGCGATCACAGCCTGACATAAGGACGCCCACTTCCCCTTACTCACATCCGTATATTAGGGCAACATAGTGAAACGATCTATAACATCGAATAACATCGGACCCATACGCACAGTTACGGCAGGTCAGACCACACTCAGGAATTGCTTACTTCAGCGCACGCTATGAGGCCTCTGGCTGCGTAGGGTATCGCAGTAGATAATTTAAGCCCGCCCCTACAACGCCATCCCAACACACTGGCATGTCTGCGTTTGCCAAACCCCCCCGCCATCACCCCCAAATAGCACTTCCTGTCAATCACTGTGCCATGGGTCTGCGCAGTCCCGCTTGCAGTGGCTAGTACGTGCACGCGGACTGCGATGCATACTCGTGCAGAACACAACAAATGGCCAATTTCGTGCGTATAACTGCGCTCCTTGCTGAATCAGGCCCTGAGTTATGCCAGTGTGTACTTGATAAATGGCGTGATGTACCGCATCCAAAATGCGAAGTGTAGCACATCCCAGTTTTCCCTAGGTATGGATATTCCCTATGTATGGAAACTTTTACCACCATGAAAGGCGGAAATTACAGATGTGACCTTCAATTTCCTTATTATATGAAGATGTAAATGGTTTATTCATTATAATGCATGCAGTATAGACCATTTCTTTGCCTCACTATCAGTATCTCACAAACAGGCCGGGAGGCCATGGACTAGTCATGTGACCTGGGAGAAGGGCCATTTTGAATATTTGTAAAAAGGGGAATGTGCTCAGGGTCCACCAGGTGGGTAACTATTAAAGTTCCTAGTGATGGTGTGGGCTTAAAAGAGAGTCCTGGCTCTGCTCAATTATATCATAGGGATAAATAAAAGAAAAAGAAAATCTCAACCTAGGCTGCATCTCCTTTCTAATTTTACATGTGCTGCTTTCATTCATCTTATGGATAAGGTATATTGAGCATTCTCGGTGGACACATGACTCTATAGCACCTGCCATTCAATAGTACATTTCTGTTATACTTTACATACTCGCCTTCAATAACCATAGGCATATGATAATATAATAGGAATGTTGTATCTGTCTGCTTGTTCCAAGTTGGTGCAGAAATGACTGGACTGATTTTCTGCATCACTGTGTGGTGGGAACTCCTAGATATAACCTGCACTTTGTTTCATCTCCATCCGTCAGGTTAAATCTGAACAATAACAAAATGTATTGACATCATCAATGCAAGAGATAGGTGCTGCACCATGGGAGCGGCCAGTAAGGGGGTGGGGGGGTGGGACTTGGTGCCCGCGGTCACTTGCATATAATAGGCTACATTGCAGTCTGTGCACAGGGCACACAGTGACATTGGTGTGAGTGGTGGGTGAATAGGATAGGTTACATAGTAGCCTGTACACAGGGCACACAGTGACATTGGTGTGAGAGGTGGGTGAATAGGATAGGTTACATAGCAGTCTGTGCACAGGGCACACTGACATTGGTGTGAGAGGTGGGTGAATAGGAGAGATTACATAGCAGTCTGTGCACAGGGCACACAGTGACATTGGTGTGAGTGGTGGGTGAATAGGATAGGCTACATAGCAGTCTGTGCACAGGGCACACAGTGACATAGGTGTGAGTGGTGGGTGAATAGGATAGGCTACATAGCAGTCTGTGCACAGGGCACACAGTGACATAGGTGTGAGTGGTGGGTGAATAGGATAGGTTACATAGCAGTCTGTGCACAGGGCACACAGTGACATAGGTGTGAGTGGTGGGTGAATAGGAGGGGTTACATAGCAGTATGTGCACAGGGCACACAGTGACATAGGTTTGAGAGGTGGGTGAATAGGAGAGGTTACATAGCAGTCTGTGCACAGGGCACACAGTGACATTGGTGTGAGTGGTTGCTGAATAGGAGAGGTTACATAGCAGTCTGTGCACAGGGCACACAGTGACATAGGTTTGAGTGGTGGGTGAATATGATAGGCTACATAGCAGTCTGTGCACAGGGCACACAGTGACATAGGTGTGAGTGGTGGGTGAATAGGATAGGTTACATAGCAGTCTGTGCACAGGACACACAGTGACATAGGTGTGAGTGGTGGGTGAATAGGATAGGCTACATAGCAGTCTGTGCACAGGGCACACAGTGACATAGGTGTGAGTGGTGGGTGAATAGGATAGGTTACATAGCAGTCTGTGCACAGGGCACACAGTGACATTGGTGTGAGTGGTGGGTGAATAGGATAGGCTACATAGCAGTCTGTGCACAGGGCACACAGTGACATTGGTGTGAGTGGTGGGTGAATAGGATAGGCTACATAGCAGTCTGTGCACAGGGCACACAGTGACATAGGTGTGAGTGGTGGGTGAATAGGAGAGGTTACATAGCAGTCAGTGCACAGTGCACACAGTGACATAGGTGTGAGTGGTGGGTGAATAGGAGAGGTTACATAGCAGTCTGTGCACAGGGCACACAGTGACATTGGTGTGAGTGGTGGGTGAATAGGAGAGGTTACATAGCAGTCTGTACACAGGGCACACAGTGACTGGTGTGAGTGGTGGGTGAATAGGAGAGGTTACATAGCAGTCTGTGCACAGGGCACACAGTGACATTGGTGTGAGTGGTGGGTGAATAGGATAGGCTACATAGCAGTCTGTGCACAGGGCACACAGTGACATTGGTGTGAGTGGTGGGTGAAGGTGCTGCTGTCACCAGTCTGTATAGCGATGCTGGTCACCTCCCACGTCTGGGCCCCTATGCAAAGCAATACATGGCGTGTGTGTGTGTGTGTGTGCAGAAAGGAACGCATAAACTACTTTAGTTTATTTGGTGTAAAAAACAGCAATGGTAGTGTGTGTGTGTATATAAAAAACAGGATCTCTAGCGCTCCTCTAAGGGCCTGATTCAGACCCGCTCGCTAGATGCGGCTGCTCGCTCCCAGCGTATGCAAATTCAGCTAAGTGACGTCAAGGCGCTCGCACGGCAAGACATAAGCACGCCCACTATGTCTTGTGTCTTGGTGTGCGATCGCTCTGTGTATGCAGACACCCACCAGCCTGTCTTTAGCCGCCCACTAGCGAACGTCATCTCTAGGAAGTATATACAACCATCGGTACGTCGGGTTCCATTGGATCTGACCACAGCGCTTACGGTTGAGTGTACCCTACCGCAAGCACTGCGAGCACTTCAGTGTATAATTCAACTAGGTGACGTGTACTATGACGCTGCCTGTTAATTATACACGACCCAGAAACTGCGTTGAAACACTCTGGCACGCCTGCGTTCGCACCTCCACTCCCCCGTTACTACTGCCCTGCCCCTGTTACCACAAACGGCCTCTCCTGTCACTCATTCCACTGGGCTGTCTTTGCTGGGCGAGCGAGCGCTTCCCGATCGCTCGGACTCATTCGGCCACGCGCACTGCGATGCATGCATAACATCGGCCAGGAACGAGCGAGCGGACGGGTCTGAATCAGGCCCTAAGTTTCCAATTCTGGGTGCGGAGTGCAGGAATCATCTTTGGCACCAAACTGGTTCGACCATTGCACAGTTTGCTCAAAATACATATTGGATTTTTCTCAGCGATCCCCATGGCAATCTGACACACGTGGCCTAAAACACTCATCAGAAAAGATCTTAATTAACCTATATGATCATCACAAGAAATGAGGTTTCCTCGTGGAATTAGGGGCAGTTGGCAATCATGCATCACTAGGTTGGATAAAGATCATTCTTGTCTGCTTTCCAGTGGTAGAATAACATTAACTCAATCTTCGGTGTACGAGACCTTGTGATCCTGCCAAGTACTGCAAATACAACGTACAATAGACCGGATCCAGAGGGAAGGAATTCTGAGAACAGGAGAAAGTGCCAGGAGATGGATAACGAGCAGGTATGAGGTCAGGAACCCACCTAAGAAGAAGCCATGACATGCAGTAACCATGTTTGACAGTTACAGATTCCATAAGAGTATTTTTGGTTTGCAGAGCAGAAAACTTTTCAGCAAAGTGTGAGAGCACCAAACATAAGCAGCACCACAACTGCTCATAGTATGAGGTTCTATTACCTGGTTTACAACTTATAATTAGGGGTGAGCGGGTTCGGATTTCTGAAATCCGAACCCCCCCGAGCCCCCCCGAGCCCCCCCGATCCGAGTCCGATCCGAATCAGGCTCGACTTTTCCCGCCTGACTCGGATCTGAAATCGAGGCAAAACGTCATCATCCCGCCTTCCGAGTCTCGCGGGTTTTGGATCCTATATAAGGTACCCGCGTCGGCGCCATTTTCTCACTCGGCTGTGGACAGTGAAGAGGGAGGGTGGGAGTTAGGGCTGTGTAGTGTAGTGTAGTGTAGTGTAGTGCTGCTGTTGTCCACTACTTCAAAGTCCATAGGGGCTGGCTGTGTTGTGCTGTGCTGCTGTTGTTAATAGGGGCTGTGTCCACTACTTCAAAGTCCATAGGGGCTGGCTGGACTGTGTTGTGCAGTCAGTTCTCCATAGGGGCTGTGTCCACTCCAAAGTCCTGTGCAGTGTCCCAGTCCTAAAGGAGTGCTGTAGTGTTGTCCAGGGGGTGCTCTGTCCATCAGGGGTGCTCCCCCCAAGTGCTAAAAAAATAATATATTTTCTGTGTTTGTGAATTGTGTGCGCAGTAGCCGCACGTGCATCAACAAAGTAGTGCCAAGCGTGCGCCTGTGTCATAAGTAAAGGGCCGGCTGGCTTGACCGTTAAAGGGTGCTGTAACCCCCGAAAGTACACTCCAGTCCAAACCAAAAAAAAATTATTTTCTGTGTTTGTGAATTGTGTGCGCAGTAGCCGCACGTGCATCAACAAAGTAGTGCCAAACGTGCGCCTGTGTCATAAGTAAAGGGCCGGCTGGCTTGACCGTTAAGGGTGCTGTAACCCCCGAAAGTACACTCCAGTCCAAACCAAAAAAAAAATTATTTTCTGTGTTTGTGAATTGTGTGCGCAGTAGCCGCACGTGCATCAACAAAGTAGTGCCAAGCGTGCGCCTGTGTCATAAGTAAAGGGCCGGCTGGCTTGACCGTTAAGGGTGCTGTAACCCCCGAAAGTACACTCCAGTCCAAACCAAAAAAAAAATTATTTTCTGTGTTTGTGAATTGTGTGCGCAGTAGCCGCACGTGCATCAACAAAGTAGTGCCAAGCGTGCGCCTGTGTCATAAGTAAAGGGCCGGCTGGCTTGACCGTTAAGGGTGCTGTAACCCCCGAAAGTACACTCCAGTCCAAACCAAAAAAAAAATTATTTTCTGTGTTTGTGAATTGTGTGCGCAGTAGCCGCACGTGCATCAACAAAGTAGTGCCAAGCATGCGCCTGTGTCATAAGTAAAGGGCCGGCTGGCTTGACCGTTAAGGGTGCTGTAACCCCCGAAAGTACACTCCAGTCCAAACCAAAAAAAAAATTATTTTCTGTGTTTGTGAATTGTGTGCGCAGTAGACGCACGTGCATCAACAAAGTAGTGCCAAGCAGGCGCCTGTGTCATAAGTAAAGGGCCGGCTGGCTTGACCGTTAAGGGTGCTGTAACCCCGGAAAGTACACTCCAGTCCAAACCAAAAAAAAAATTATTTTCTGTGTTTGTGAATTGTGTGCGCAGTAGCCGCACGTGCATCAACAAAGTAGTGCCAAGCGTGCGCCTGTGTCATAAGTAAAGGGCCGGCTGGCTTGACCGTTAAGGGTGCTGTAACCCCCGAAAGTACACTCCAGTCCAAACCTAAAAAAAAATTATTTTCTGTGTTTGTGAATTGTGTGCGCAGTAGCCGCACGTGCATCAACAAAGTAGTGCCAAGCGTGCGCCTGTGTCATAAGTAAAGGGCCGGCTGGCTTGACCGTTAAGGGTGCTGTAACCCCCGAAAGTACACTCCAGTCCAAACCTAAAAAAAAATTATTTTCTGTGTTTGTGAATTGTGTGCGCAGTAGCCGCACGTGCATCAACAAAGTAGTGCCAAGCGTGCGCCTGTGTCATAAGTAAAGGGCCGGCTGGCTTGACCGTTAAAGGGTGCTGTAACCCCCGAAAGTACACTCCAGTCCAAAACAAAAAAAAATTATTTTCTGTGTTTGTGAATTGTGTGCGCAGTAGCCGCACGTGCATCAACAAAGTAGTGCCAAGCGTGCGCCTGTGTCATAAGTAAAGGGCCGGCTGGCTTGACCGTTAAGGGTGCTGTAACCCCCGAAAGTACACTCCAGTCCAAACCTAAAAAAAAATTATTTTCTGTGTTTGTGAATTGTGTGCGCAGTAGCCGCACGTGCATCAACAAAGTAGTGCCAAGCATGCGCCTGTGTCATAAGTAAAGGGCCGGCTGGCTTGACCGTTAAAGGGTGCTGTAACCCCCGAAAGTACACTCCAGTCCAAACCAAAAAAAAATTATTTTCTGTGTTTGTGAATTGTGTGCACAGTAGCCGCACGTGCATCAACAAAGTAGTGCCAAGCGTGCGCCTGTGTCATAAGTAAAGGGCCGGCTGGCTTGACCGTTAAGGGTGCTGTAACCCCCGAAAGTACACTCCAGTCCAAACCTAAAAAAAAATTATTTTCTGTGTTTGTGAATTGTGTGCGCAGTAGCCGCACGTGCATCAACAAAGTAGTGCCAAGCGTGCGCCTGTGTCATAAGTAAAGGGCCGGCTGGCTTGACCATTAAGGGTGCTGTAACCCCCGAAAGTACACTCCAGTCCAAACCAAAAAAAAAATTATTTTCTGTGTTTGTGAATTGTGTGCACTGTGGCTGCACGTGCATCAACAAAGGAGCAGCGCCAAGCGTGCGCCTGTGTCCCATAAGTAAAGAGCCGGCTGGCTCATTTCTTAAAGGGTGGTGTAACCCACAAAGTGCACTACTCTCCAGCAAAAATAAAATAATATTTTCTGTGTTTGTGTGCGCTTTAGCCGCACGTATATATATCAAAATAACATAAATGGAGGACCAAACTTTCTCCGATAAAAATAAAATAGGGAAAGATCAAGAACCTCTTCCTCCTAGTGCTGTTGCTGCTGCTGGGAGTTGTTCATCATCCCAGAGAGGAAGTAGGAACATCACTACTTTTACTAAACAATTGACCCTCCAACAGTCCCTAGCGATGAGGATGAAGTACGACAGCAGTCATCCTGAAGCAAAACGTATAACTGAGGCCTTGACTGCTATGTTGGTGTTAGACGTGCGTCCGGTATCCGACATTAGTGCAGTGGGATTTAGACAATTGATGGAGGTAGTGTGTCCTCGGTTCCAAATCCCGTCTAGATTCCACCTGCATCCTCAAAGCAGCAGCGACAAGCGTGCGTCTGTCTGTTAAAGGGTGGTGACACCCTCAAAGTGTTCTACACAAACAATTAAAATATTGTTCGTTTTTTTTCGGTCTTTGTGAAATGTGTGGGCTGTAGCCTCACCTGCATCCTTAAAGCAGCAGCGACAAGCGTGCGTCTGTCTGTTAAAGGGTGGTGTAACTCTCAAAGTGTTCCAAAAAATAAAAAACTATTTTTTTAATGTGTTTGTGACTTGTGTGCGATGCAGCCACACTTGCATCCTCAAAGCAGCAGCGACAAGCGTGCGTCTGTCTGTTAAAGGGTGGTGACACCCTCAAAGTGTGCTACACAAACAATTAAAATATTGTTCTTTTTTTTTTGGTCTTTGTGAAATGTGTGGGCTGTAGCCACACCTGCATCATTAAAGCAGCAGCGACAAGCGTGCGTCTGTCTGTTAAAGGGTGGTGACACCCTCAAAGTGTGCTACACAAACAATTAAAATATTGTTCTTTTTTCTGTCTTTGTGAATTGTGTGGGCTGTAGCCGCACCTGCATCCTTAAAGCAGCAGCGACAAGCGTGCGTCTGTCTGTTAAAGGGTGGTGACACCCTCAAAGTGTGCTACACAAACAATTAAAATATTGTTCTTTTTTCTGTCTTTGTGAATTGTGTGGGCTGTAGCCGCACCTGCATCCTTAAAGCAGCAGCGACAAGCGTGCATCTGTCTGTTAAAGGGTGGTGACACCCTCAAAGTGTGCTACACAAACAATTAAAATATTGTTCTTTTTTTTTTGGTCTTTGTGAAATGTGTGGGCTGTAGCCGCACCTGCATCCTTAAAGCAGCAGCGACAAGCGTGCGTCTGTCTGTTAAAGGGTGGTGACATCCTCAAAGTGTTCTACACAAACAATTAAAATATTGTTCTTTTTTTTTCGGTCTTTGTGAAATGTGTGGGCTGTAGCCGCACCTGCATCCTTAAAGCAGCAGCGACAAGCGTGCGTCTGTCTGTTAAAGGGTGGTGTAACTCTCAAAGTGTTCCAAAAAATAAAAAACTATTTTTTTAATGTGTTTGTGACTTGTGTGCGATGTAGCCACACTTGCATCCTCAAAGCAGCAGCGACAAGCGTGCATCTGTCTGTTAAAGGGTGGTGACACCCTCAAAGTGTGCTACAGAAACAATTAAAATATTGTTCTTTTTTTTTCTGTCTATGTGAATTGTGTGGGCTGTAGCCGCACCTGCATCCTTAAAGCAGCAGCGGCAAGCGTGCGTCTGTCTGTTAAAGGGTGGTGACACCCTCAAAGTGTGCTACACAAACAATTAAAATATTGTTCTTTTTTCTGTCTTTGTGAATTGTGTGGGCTGTAGCCGCACCTGCATCCTTAAAGCAGCAGCGACAAGCGTGCGTCTGTCTGTTAAAGGGTGGTGACACCCTCAAAGTGTGTTACACAAACAATTAAAATATTGTTCTTTTTTCTGTCTTTGTGAATTGTGTGGGCTGTAGCCGCACCTGCATCCTTAAAGCAGCAGCGACAAGCGTGCGTCTGTCTGTTAAAGGGTGGTGACACCCTCAAAGTGTGCTACACAAACAATTAAAATATTGTTCTTTTTTTTTTGGTCTTTGTGAAATGTGTGGGCTGTAGCCGCACCTGCATCCTTAAAGCAGCAGCGACAAGCGTGCGTCTGTCTGTTAAAGGGTGGTGACACCCTCAAAGTGTTCTACACAAACAATTAAAATATTGTTCTTTTTTTTTCGGTCTTTGTGAAATGTGTGGGCTGTAGCCGCACCTGCATCCTTAAAGCAGCAGCGACAAGCGTGCGTCTGTCTGTTAAAGGGTGGTGTAACTCTCAAAGTGTTCCAAAAAATAAAAAACTATTTTTTTAATGTGTTTGTGACTTGTGTGCGATGTAGCCACACTTGCATCCTCAAAGCAGCAGCGACAAGCGTGCGTCTGTCTGTTAAAGGGTGGTGACACCCTCAAAGTGTGCTACAGAAACAATTAAAATATTGTTCTTTTTTTTTCTATGTGAATTGTGTGGGCTGTAGCCGCACCTGCATCCTTAAAGCAGCAGCGACAAGCGTGCGTCTGTCTGTTAAAGGGTGATGACACCTCAAAGTGTTCTACACAAACAATTAAAATATTGTTCTTTTTTTTTTCGGTCTTTGTGAAATGTGTGGGCTGTAGCCGCACCTGCATCCTTAAAGCAGCAGCGACAAGCGTGCGTCTGTCTGTTAAAGGGTGGTGACACCTCAAAGTGTTCTACACAAACAATTAAAATATTCTTCTTCTTTTTTCTGTCTTTGTGAATTGTGTGGGCTGTAGCCGCACTTGCATCCTCAAAGCAGCAGCGACAAGCGTGCGTCTGTCTGTTAAAGGGTGGTGTAACCCTCAAAGTGTGCTCCACAAACAATAAAAATATTCTTTTTTTTTTCTGTCTTTGTGAATTGTGTGGGCTGTAGCCGCACTTGAATCCTCAAAGCAGCAGCGACAAGCGTGCGTCTGTCTGTTAAAGGATTACATCGGTGACAGCATCCAAGTAGGTATGTCAGACAGTCCATACCTGTACTGGCAGGAAAAAGAAGCAATTTGGAGGTCCCTGTACAAACTGGCTCTATTTTACCTGAGTTGCCCCCCCTCCAGTGTGTACTCCGAAAGAGTGTTTAGTGCAGCCGGGAACCTTGTCAGCGAAAGGCGTACGAGGTTGCTTCCACAAAATGTGGAGAAGATGATGTTCATAAAATGAATTATCAACTCTTCCAGGGAGACCAGCCTCCAGAACGTACAGAGGGACCTGTGGTTCCAGCAGGGACGAATTAATACTCTGTGAGGATGAGGATGTACACACTGAAGAGGGTGAGGAATCGGTGGATGAGGAGGATGAGGATGACATCTTGTCTCCGTAGAGCCAGTTTGTGCAGGGACACATTAATTGCCAGCTTGTTTTGTGGGGGCCCAAACGAACCAATCATTTCAGCCACAGTTGTGTGGCAGACCCTGGCGCTGAAATGATTGATTTGTTAAAGTGTGCATGTCCTGTTTATACAACATAAGGGTGGGTGGGAGGGCCCAAGGACAATTCCATCTTGCACTTCTTTTTTTTCTTTGCATTATGTACAGTTTGGGGCCTAGTTTTTCTAACTGCCATCCTGTCTGCCACTGCAGTGTCACTCCTAGATGGGTCACGTGTTTGTGCCGCCCACTCGTGTCGCTTAGCATAGTCATCCAGCTACCTCGGTGCAACCTTTTGGACATGAAAACACTATTGTGAGGTGTGAGGTGTTCAGAATAGACTGGAAATGAGTGGAAATTAAGGTTATTGAGGTTAATAATAGCATAGGAGCAGAGAAACCAACAAATTCTGTGATTTTAGCTGTTTTTATGCTTTTTTAAAAAAAAATACAGATCCAAAACACAAAACCCAGAACCCAAAACACGGAAGGGTGGTTTTGGCAAAACCAATCCAGATCCAAAACACGAAGAAAGATCCAGATCCAAAACCAAAACACAAAACACGAAAAGTGGCCGGTGCACACCCCTACTTATAATGCTTCATTCTTGACGCATTCTAAGTAGGGGTGAGCGGGTTCGGATTTCTGAAATCCGAACCCCCCCGAGCCCCCCCGATCCGAGGCAGATCCGAGTCAGGCTCGACTTTTCCCGCCTGACTCGGATTCTGAAATCGAGGCAAAACGTCATCATCCCGCCTTCCGAGTCTCGCGGGTTTTGGATCCTATATAAGGTACCCGCGTCGGCGCCATTTTCTCACTCGGCTGTGGACAGTGAAGAGGGAGGGTGGGAGTTAGGGCTGGCTGGGCTGTGTAGTGTAGTGTAGTGCAGAGTAGTGTTGTGCTGTGCTGTGCTGCGCTGTGCTGCTGTTGTCCATAGGGGCTGTGTCCACTACTTCAAAGTCCATAGGGGCTGGCTGTGTTGTGCTGTGCTGCTGTTGTTAATAGGGGCAGTGTCCACTACTTCAAAGTCCATAGGGGCTGGCTGGACTGTGTTGTGCAGTCAGTTGTCCATAAAGGCTGTGTCCACTCCAAAGTCCTGTGCAGTGTCCCAGTCCTAAAGGGGTGCTGTAGTGTTGTCCAGGGGGTGCTCTGTCTGTCAGGGGTGCTCCCCCTAAGTGCTAAAAAAAAAAATATTTTTTCTGTGTTTGTGAATTGTGTGCGCAGTAGCCGCACGTGCATCAACAAAGTAGTGCCAAGCGTGTGCCTGTGTCATAAGTAAAGGGCTGGCTGGCTTGACCGTTAAAGGGTGCTGTAACCCCCAAAGTACACTCCAAACCAAATAACAAAATATTTTCTGTATTTGTGAATTGTGTGCGCAGTAGCCGCACGTGCATCAACAAAGTAGTGCCAAGCGTGCGCCTGTGTCATAAGTAAAGGGCCGGCTGGCTTGACCGTTAAAGGGTGCTGTAACCCCCAAAGTACACTCCAGTCCAAACCAAATAAAAAAATATTTTCTGTGTTTGTAAATTGTGTGCGCAGTAGCCGCACATGCATCAACAAAGTAGTGCCAAGCGTGCGCCTGTGTCATAAGTAAAGGGTTGGCTGGCTTGACCGTTAAAGGGTGCTGTAACCCCAAAAGTACACTCCAAACCAAATAAAAAAATATTTTCTGTTTTTGTGAATTGTGTGCGCAGTAGCCGCACGTGCATCAACAAAGTAGTGCCAAGCGTGCGCCTGTGTCATAAGTAAAGGGCCGGCTGGCTTGACCGTTAAAGGGTGCTGTAACCCCCAAAGTACACTCCAAACCAAATAACAAAATATTTTTTCTGTGTTTGTGAATTGTGTGCGCATAAGCCGCACGTGCATCAACAAAGTAGTGCCAAGCGTGCGCCTGTGTCATAAGTAAAGGGCTGGCTTGACCGTTAAAGGGTGCTGTAACCCCCAAAGTACACTCCAGTCCAAACCAAAAAAAAAAATATCTGTGTTTGTGAATTGTGTGCGCAGTATCCGCACGTGCATCAACAAAGTAGTGCCAAGCGTGCGCCTGTGTCATAAGTAAAGGGCCGGCTGGCTTGACCGTTAAAGGGTGCTGTAACCCCCAAAGTACACTCCAGTCCAAACCAAATAAAAAAATATTTTCTGTGTTTGTGAATTGTGTGCGCAGTAGCCGCACGTGCATCAACAAAGTAGTGCCAAGCATGCGCCTGTGTCATAAGTAAAGGGCTGGCTGGCTTGACCGTTAAAGGGTGCTGTAACCCCCAAAGTACACTCCAAACCAAATAAAAATATATTTTCTGTGTTTGTGAATTGTGTGCGCAGTAGCCGCACGTGCATCAACAAAGTAGTGCCAAGCGTGCGCCTGTATCATAAGTAAAGGGCCGACTGACTTGACCGTTAAAGGGTGCTGTAACCCCCAAAGTACACTCCAGTCCAAACCAAATAAAAAAATATTTACTGTGTTTGTGAATTGTGTGCGCAGTAGCCGCACGTGCATCAACAAAGTAGTGCCAAGCGTGCGCCTGTGTCATAAGTAAAGGGCCGGCTGGCTTGACCGTTAAAGGGTGCTGTAACCCCCAAAGTACACTCCAAACCAAATAACAAAATATTTTCTGTGTTTGTGAATTGTGTGCGCAGTAGCCGCACGTGCATCAACAAAGTAGTGCCAAGCGTGCGCCTGTGTCATAAGTAAAGGGCCGGCTGGCTTGAAAGGGTGCTGTAATCCCCAAAGTACACTCCAAACCAAATAAAAAAATATTTTCTGTGTTTGTGAATTGTGTGCGCAGTAGCCGCACGTGCATCAACAAAGTAGTGCCAAGCGTGCGCCTGTGTCATAAGTAAAGGGCCGGCTGGCTTGACCGTTAAAGGGTGCTGTAACACCCAAAGTACACTCCAAACCAAATAAAAAAATATTTTCTGTGTTTGTGAATTGTGTGCGCAGTAGCCGCACGTGCATCAACAAAGGAGCAGCGCCAAGCGTGCGCCTGTGTCCCATAAGTAAAGGGCCGGCTGGCTCATTTCTTAAAGGGTGGTGTGACCCACAAAGTGCACTACTCTCCAGCAAAAATAAAAAAAAATTTTCTGTGTTTGTGTGCGCCTTAGCCGCACGTATATATCAAATCGATATAACATAAATGGAGGACCAAACTTTCTCCGATAAAAATAAAATAGAGAAAGATCAAGAACCACTTCCTCCTAGTGCTGAAGCTGCTCCCACTAGTCATGACATAGACGATAACATGCCATCAACGTCGTCTGCCAAGGCCGATGCCCAATGTCATAGTAGAAGCCACATACAATCCCAAATGACAAAGTTCAGGAAAATGACCTTAAAAAAACCATTTAAATCATCTGAAGAGAAACGTAAACTTGCCAATATGCCATTTATTACACGGAGTGGCAAGGAACGGCTAAGGACTTTCACTATGACTAGTGTGTGTCATACTAGTATGACTAGTATGTTCATGACTAGTGATTCAGCTTCACATGACGATGGAAGCCCTCCTCCCGCTAAATAAATCAAATGAGTTAAGCTGGCAAAAGCACAGCAAAGTATTGTGCGTTCTAAGAAGATATCACAAATCCCCAAGGAGAGTCCAAGTGTGGTGGTGGTTGCGATGCCTGACCTTCCCAGCACTGGACGGGAAGAGGTGGCTCTTTCCACCATTTGCACGCCCCCTGCAAGTGCTGAAAGGAGCTCCCACAGTCCACTTGCTGATATGCAAATTGAAGATGTCACTGTTGAAGTACAACAGGATGAGGATACTGGTGTAGCTGGCGCTGAGGAGGAAGTTGGCGAGGAGGATTCTGATGGTGATGTGGTTTGTTTAAATCAGGCTCCGGGGGAGACAGTTGTTGTCCGTGGGATGAAAAAGCCCATCACGGTCATGCCTGGGCAGAAGACCAAACATTCCACCTCTTTGGTCTGGCAATATTTCTATCCAAATCCGGACAACAACTGTCTTGCCATATGTACCATATGTAAACGTGGAATAAGTAGGGGTAGGGACGTTAACCACCTAGGAACATCCTCCCTTATACGGCACCTACAGCGCGTTCATAATAAGTTACTGTCAAGTTCAGAAACTTTGGCTAAGACCGCAAGCAGTCCAGGGACACCTAAATCCCGTTGTCCTGATGTATCCAAGCGCCTGCAAACCACACCGTCAACTCCCTCCTCGTCAATTTCCTCCTTAGTGAGGATCGGAAGTAGTCCTGCAGGCCATGTCACTGGCATGACTGACTCTCCTATCCGGGATTCCTCCGGAGGATCCTGCATTGCTACGCCTCCTGCTGCCGCTGCTGCTGTTGCTGCTGCTGGGAGTCGTTCATCATCCCAGAGAGGAAGTAGGAACACCACTACTTTTACTAAACAATTGACCCTCCAACAGTCCTTTAAGTACGACAGCAGTCATCCTGAAGCAAAACGTATAACTGAGGCCTTGACTGCTATGTTGGTGTTAGACGTGCATCCGGTATCCGCCATTAGTGCAGTGGGATTTAGACAATTGATGGAGGTAGTGTGTCCCCGGTTCCAAATCCCGTCTAGATTCCACTTCACTAGGCAGGCGATACCGAAACTGTACAGAAACGTCAACAAAAGTGTCCTCAGTGTCCTGAAAAATGCCTTTGTACCCAATGTCCACTTAACCACGGACATGTGGACAAGTGGAACAGGGCAGACTAAGGACTATATGACTGTGACAGCCCACTGGGTAGATGTATCACCTTACGCAGCAACAGCAGCAGCATCACCAGTAGCAGCATCTCAGAAACGCCAGCTCGTTCCAAGGCAGGCTACGCTGTGTATCACCGGTTTCAGTAAGAGGCACACCGCCGACAACCTCTTAGAGAAACTGAGGGAAATCATCGCCCAGTGGCTTACCCCACTTAGACTCTCCTGGGGATTTGTGATATCTGACAACGCCACCAATATTGTGCGGGCATTACATCTGGGCAAATTCCAGCACGTCACATGTTTTGCTCACACAATAAACTTGGTGGTGCCGAATTTTCTGAAAAGCGACAGGGACGTGCAGGAGACGCTTTGGGTGGCCCGAAAAATTTCTGCCCACTTTCGCCATTCAGCGACTGCGTGCCGAAGACTGGAGCGCCAGCAAACACTCTTGAACCTGCCCCGCCATCATCTGAAGCAAGAGGTTGTGACGCGGTGGAACTCAACCCTCTATATGCTTCAGAGGATGGAGGAGCAGCAAAAGGCCATTCAAGCCTATACATCCACCTATGACATAGGCAAAGGAGGGGGTATGCACCTGACTCAAGCACAGTGGAGAATGATTTCCGTATTGTGCAAGGTTCTCCAGCCCTTCGAACTTGCCACACGTGAAGTCAGTTTAGACACTGCCAGCTTGAGTCAGGTCATTCCCCTCATCAGGCTTTTGCAGAAGCAGCTGGAGAAAGTGAAGGAGGAGCTAAGACAGAGCGATTCCGCTCAGCATGTGGGACTTGTGGATGAAGCCCTTCTTTCGCTTTGCCAGGATTCCAGGGTGGTCAATCTGTTGAAATCAGACCACTACATTTTGGCCACCGTGCTCGATCCTAGGTTTAAAGCCTATGTGGTGTCTCTCTTTCCGGCCAACACAAGCCTGCAGAGGTGCAAAGACCTGCTGGTGAAAACACTGTCAGCTGAAGCGGAACGTGACACGTCAACAGCTCCTTCTTCATTTTCTCCCGCAACTGGGGCTGCCAGGAAAAAACTTAGGTATCCTAAGCAAACCGCTGGTGGTGATGCAGGGCAGGCAGGACCAAGTTTGGACATCTGGTCCGGACTGAAGGACCTGCCAACAATTTCTGACATGTCTACTGTCACTGCATATGATACTGTCACCATTGACAGAATGGTGGAGGATTACATCGGTGACAGCATCCAAGTAGGCATGTCAGACAGTCCGTACCTGTACTGGCAAGAAAAAGAGGCAATTTGGAGGCCCCTGTACAAACTGGCTCTATTTTACCTGAGTTGCCCCCCCTCCAGTGTGTACTCCGAAAGAGTGTTTAGTGCAGCCGGGAACCTTGTCAGCGAAAGGCGTAGGAGGTTGGTTCCACAAAATGTGGAGAAGATGATGTTCATAAAAATGAATTATCAACTCTTCCAGGGAGACCAGCCTCCAAAACGTACAGAGGGACCTGTGGTGGTGGATTCCAGCGGGGACGAGTTAATACTCTGTGAGGATGAGGATGTACACAACACTGAAGAGGGTGAGGAATCGGTGGATGAGGATGAGATCTTGCCTCCATAGAGCCAGTTTGTGCAGGGACAGATTAATTGCCAGCTTGTTTTGTGGGGGCCCAAACGAACCAATCATTTCAGCCACAGTCGTGTGGCAGACCCTGGCGCTGAAATGATTGGTTTGTTAAAGTGTGCATGTCCTGTTTATACAACATAAGGGTGGGTGGGAGGGCCCAAGGACAATTCCATCTTGCACCTCTTTTTTTTCTCTTGAATTATGTACTGTTTGGGGCCTAGTTTTTCAAACTACCATCCTGTCTGCCACTGCAGTGTCACTCCTAGATGGGCCACGTGTTTGTGCTGCCCACTCGTGTCGCTTAGCATAGTCATCCATCTACCTCGGTGTAACCTTTTGGACATTAAAACACCATTGTGAGGTGTGAGGTATTCAGAATAGACTGGAAATGAGTGGAAATTAAGGTTTTTGAGGTTAATAATAGCATAGGAGCTGAAAAATCAACACATTCTGTGATTTTAGCTGTTTTTATGCTTTTTAAAAAAAAAATACAGATCCAAAACACAAAACCCAGAACCCAAAACACCGAAGGGTGGTTTTGGCAAAACCAATCCAGATCCAAAACACGAAGAAAGATCCAGATCCAAAACCAAAACACAAAACACGAAAAGTGGCCGGTGCACACCCCTAATTCTAAGTGAGCCCCCCTCCATGACCATCACTAAGGGGGAGATTAAGTAGAGAGAGATAAAGTAGAGAGAGATAAAGTACCACCCAATCAGCTCCTAACTAACTGTCATTTTCAAACCCAGCCTGTAAAGTGACAGTTAGGAGCTGACTGGTTGGTACTTTGGGGTCTATTTACTAAGCAGTGTTAGGAGACAGAGTGAAATGAAAGTGATAAGGTACCAGCCAATCAGCTCCCAACTGTCATCTCACAGGCTGTGTTTGAAAAATGACAGTTGGGAGCTGGTTGGCTGGCACCTTATCACTTTTCACTCTGTCTCCTAACACTGCTTAGTAAATAGACCGCTTTATCTCTTTCCACTTTATCTTTTTCCAAGACTTGATACATCCCATCCTATGGGGTCTATTTACTAAGCAGTGTTAGGAGACAGAGTGAAAAGTGATAAGAAAGTGATAAGGTGCCAGCCAATCAGCTCCTAACTGTCATTTTTCAACCACAGCCTGTGAGATGACAGTTGGGAGCTGATTGGCTGGCACCTTATCACTTTCTTAGCACTTTTCACTCTGTCTCCTAACACTGCTTAGTAAATAGACCACTATGTCTAATATCTGATTTCTATTCTGGCAACCCGTTACAGACCCAGCTTATTTTTGACCTCTCCGTTTGCTCACACAGCTAGCGTCCTGACTATTACTTTCTGCTGATTGTCCTGAGTAGTAGAAGATGGATTTGCGCTATTTACATACAGTACACCCAGCATTGGTTATATGAATATCTCCTAATACTTCCAAAAATATTTAATTGGCTTTTTTTTAGGGACTTGGCGAAATTCTAAATAGATCAACAAATTAATGAATTGAATCCTAGGTTCATTCGGTTTCAGCAGATGTGCTCATGAGACCGGTATGAAAATCTGATGAGTCAGCCGAAAAATTAATCTTAAAAGAACATTGGAAGTTTGATTAAATCGGGTTGGGTAAAGGATGCCGGCGGAAATTTACCCAAAATGTTTTATTCTCTTTCCTGGCAAAATCCAACCGTCTTATTTTAAGGAAGATTTCTGGTTCTGGTCAGACGTCTGGCTAATATGACATTCTGGACAGACACGTGTCCCTAGAGCAAATGTAATATTCCATCTAGAAAGTGCAAAACTAACAGAATTAGCAAATCTTATTCCAGGAAACAACTAATTTATAAGGAAACCGGAATACAATGAAACTTTACAACGTGTCAAGATTTTATCCAAGGACATGGGATTTCCAAATGTGATATTTGTTCTGTGAATGTATAATAGGCTTATGTTGTATCCTTGGAAAACAAGCTGCTGCTTAGCTTCACACACGTTCCAGCCATATGCCAACAATTTATTTTTACTGTGGATGACGACGAGTGAGAAACGGAACATATATTACAGTGACTCACTGGTGTTAATTTACTAAGATGTCTAGACGATTTTGTCTGCCAACTATATGTAACAGTAGGGAAAGATGTACTTATAAGAAAAAAAAATAATAATTGACAGCACACAGGAAAGTGTGCTGAATAGTGCATAGGGAAAATTGCTAGGACTACTGTGTGTAAATTAATAACATGTATTTTTTTAATTGTTAAAACTAAGGCCCTGATTCAGAGCCGGACGCTCTGACCAGAGCGCTCGCTCTGAATCAGGGCCCACCTCCATTAATATGGAGCGTCCTCCTGGACGCTCGTATAGCTGTGGGTCACCACCCACAGCATATAGGAGTGTGCAGGATGATGGTCGCGATGGTCTTGACCATCGCGACCATCGAAACTGCGAGCAAAAGCCTGCGGTTGAGTTTTTCAACCGCAAGGCCAGGAGTGATTTTGGCTCTATCAGAGCCAAAATCACTCCCACTGACATCACTAGTGATGTCAGTGGGGCCGGCTTCAGACGGTAGGCGTTCCCTTGGGAGCGCCTCCGTCTGGCAGGCATGCCCCCGGCACGCCCACCAAAGGGGGCGTGCTGTCAGTCAACATCGACAGCACGCCCCCTTTGATGAGACACTCCGAGCGAAGGAAAGTCCTTCGCTACGCGCGTCTCGCGCATGCGTACGACAGAGCTCCCTCCGTCGTGCACATGCGCAGTGCAGACCATCGACCCACTTGCGAGCGGGCAGCCGCTCGCGAGTGGGTCTGAATGAGGGCCTAAATTCCCACAAAAAAACCCCATAAGCATATATACGAGTCACAAATGACACATAAAAAAGAGCCAATTTCTGATGTGTGTCTTGTTAAATAGATACCCAATGTACTAAGCATCGCATCCGCTATACCATATATAGGGCCTGATTCACAACGGATCGCAATATAGCATACGCACGCAGTTCAAATGCGATAGTATGCTAATCCATAGCGATCGCAATGCTGCCGCTCCACTACATAAGGACGCCTGCTTCACCTACGCGCACATCCGTAATGGTTAGCAAGACTGCAAAAACATCGATACAATCGAGTACCATCGACCCATACGCACAGTTAAGGCAGGTCAGACCTCACTCAGGAGTTGCTTACTTCAGCGCACGCTATGAGGCCTCGGGCTGCGTAGGGCATCGCAGTGGATAATTTATGCACGCCCATTCAAGGCGTTGAAACGCACTGGCACGTCTGCATTCGGATGACCACCCCCCCATCACCACGAGAAACGACACTTCCTGTCATTCACTGTGCGAAGGGTCTGCGTAGTCACTGCGATCACAGTCCCGATACAAATGACTGGTTCACACATACGCACTGCGATGCATACACATGAGCAGAATGCAAGAATCGTCCGACTGCGTGCGTATAAGTAACTGCGTTCCTGGATGAATCAGGCCCATACTGCCCATTATCAGGTACATAACTGGAATAATAAAATGGTAAGGGCTGTCCTTTGCAATAGAGGGACTTCTGGGTTTATGACCGTGCGCAGAAGGACGCCTGCGCCGTGGGGGGAGCTGGAAGAGATCCAACTGGATCCCTCTATTAGGTAATCCCATCTAAAGACGGCATTACGCACCGGGAACCGCATATGGAAAATGCGTTAAAAAAAACGCGAAAACTGTATTTTTCAGCTTTGTACATCCCACCCTGTAGGTGAAGAATTTAAGCTCGGTACACACTAGACGACATGTCATCCACATTGGCCAGTGTGTACCCACTATGAACGACCACACGCGCTCCCGTGGGGTCATTCATCGCATCGACAGATTGAGCCTACGTGCTGCTCAATCTGTTCATGATGAGCGACCCCCGTGGCTTGTGGAAGTGGCTGGTGAACGACACATCGTGCAGTCGTTCACCAGATCGTGCTGTGTGAAACGACGATATGACGTTCATTGCGTTGTGCGTCAGCCGGGTATACACATCGTCTAGTGTGTACCCGGCATTAGGGGGAGATGCACCAAAGCTTGGAGAGAGATAAAGTACCAGGCAATCAGCTCCTATCTGCCGTGTCACAGGCTGTGTTTGAAAAATGACAGGAGCTGGTTGGCTGGTACTTTATCTCTCTCCACTTTATCTATCTTATAAGCTGGATACACACTGAAGCATACCTCCCAACTGTCCTGCTTCCAGCAGGACAGTCCCGTTTTTCTGGGACTGTCCCGCTGTCCCGCCCGCGGGCCGCAGGTTCCCGCGGTGGGGGGGAAGTTGGGGAGAGCACACCCGCTGCTCTGCCTAGCAGAGCAGCGGGTGTGCAGAAGGTGAACAGATGCCGTGCGCATCGCACGGCATCTGTTCACTAGCGTAGGGAGAGCCTGGGGGGCTGCCCAGCATCTCGGAGAGTGCTGGGCACGCCCCCTATAGTGATGAAAACGGGGGGAAGCCACGAGGCTCCGCCCAGTTTTCAGTTGACTCCACCCCTTTTTTAGAAGCCACACCCCTTTTCCGAAGGCGCGCGCCCTGTCCCTCCTTCAGCTGTTGAAAAGTTGGGAGGTATGCTGAAGCGATATCGGGCCGACATGTTGTTTCTGGCAAAATCAGAACGATCGATCAGTGTGTACGGCCAATCTGGACGCTCCTGCAGTCGTTAGCGATGTCTTCAGGTCAGCTGTACTGCATGGCCAACCAGATGATATCGCATGCAGGCAGGGCCGGCGCTACCATTAGGAAGCTTTAGGCAGCTGGAGGGCACCGCTGGGTCCAGAAAAAAACATGCCCGTGGTCCCAATCAGTGTAGTGCGGACCGCACAGAGGTCCTGATTCAGCATTACACACTAGGCACAGACGCATGACCCCATTCTGCACATGTGCAACAGGTATGCCATCCCGCTCGCAGACTGGCAGCAGACTGGCAGTGATTGACAGTCTGCTGCCATTCGTGGGCGGGGAGGGGGCGGCGATGGCCTCCATTTCCTGAAACGGAGGCGTGTCGCCACCGTTGGGGGGGAGGGAAGAGGCCAGGATCTCCGTCGGCTAACGGAGATTTCCTGGCCTTTTCCTCTCAACTGCGGCAGCCAGCTATGTGACCCTATTGTGATCCTTGCTGAATCAGGCCCAGAGTGCGATCCGCACTACACAGTAACAAACACACCGGCGCCGGGTAGTACACTCGTACTACACTCGTACTACACTCGTACTACACTCGTACTACACGGCGGCGGTGTGTTTGTTTTAGCAGCCAATGAGAGTCAGACAGATTGCTCCAGTGTGTACCCAGCTTAAGGTTTAATACATCTCCACCCCAAGGGGTCTATTCATTAAGGGGAACCTACCCCCTGTGATAATTAAGGATTGACCTCGCTGCGAGTTCAATCCCTGTATTGGAGGCATTCACCACGTTTCCTATAATTATCACTTCCGAAAAGCTGCTCTTTTTGCGGAGACAGCTTTTCGGGTAAAGGGGACTTTTCTTCTGCTTCACGGTCTTTTCGCAGCCTGTCTTGAAGCTGCGCATGTGCCGGAGGCAGCAGGAGAGAGGCCAGAAAAGCTGCGATTTTCTGTGGGCTTATTCCATCTCTATAGGAATCCCAATATGAATTATTAGCTTCTGCAGCAGATATCGGTTGGGCCCGATAGTTATGGTAATGATCATTTAATGTTAGCCATGGCAGCCTATTGGCTGCAATACCATAAAGTCATGGGCATATCACTTATGAGCAGGCTTGTCTACCCTCCCGATTTGGTCGGGAGCCTCCCGAATATCGGGTGCCGCTTCCGCCCCCCCGGAAAGGCAGGCAAGCCTCCCGGCTGCTACCTGCCCCCCCGACTAGCTACTAGAAACCCCTGCAGCGGGGGGGCCCAATGACGCAATTCGCACTGAATCGCGTCATCGAGGCTCTGCCCCCTGCTTCACAATGCCTTTATTTTCGGCATTGTGAGGAGGGGGCGGTGCTACGATGACGCAATCCTGCGGCTCCGCCCTGGCCCCGCCTACAACACAGACCCATTGCCCGGCCACGCCCCCCACTGTTTGCAGGCATTCAACTCCCTCCCGGAAGGAGGGAGCTGAATTTCGCCAAGTATGATTATGAGTGCAGATTGTGCAATGCACATGGACCCCTGGGACCAAGGGGGCCCCTCTCCGCCGAGCACCGCAGAAATCACTGGGAAAATGGTGCCTCAGCCATTTTCCTGGAGATCTGCGCATGCACAGCACTGAAATCACTGGGGGCGGGATGCATGATGTACACCGCAAAGGACCGCTCTCTATGTAAGAGCGGCCCTTTGTGATGGAGGGATTTCTGGGTCTATGACTGTGGATCCCTCTCACAGAACTCTTCCGATAAAAGCCCATAGGCTTCTATAAAGTAACGCCATCGTGAAGATGGCGTTACCCACCACAACCAAGCCCTGGAGTGCTTTATATTCTGGGTCTTGGTGCATAGGAGAAATGTGATCACACCCGCATTTTGGGGTTTGACCGCATTTCTCACTTTGATGGATATTTTCAGGTAGGTCCAGAGTGTGGAAGCTGTAGGTATAAATCCAGAGCTGGTGCTAGGTTAGCCAGAAAATCAATTGTGCAAGAAGTCCAATGATGGAGCAGGTGTTGGCGATGTTGTTAGACATTCAACAATACAGGATCCAAACAGGTCTAAGTTGGTATCTTAATAAAAGATTGAAGGAGAGATGTACTAAGAGTAAGGGGCCTATTCATCAACACTAAAATAACGTTTTTAAGGACATTTTCCTTAATTAACGTTATTTTAGTATTCATGAAATATCTTAACGCAGGAGATATCACTGATATCTCCTGGCTGAGTCCCCCTGCGTTAATTTCCACACTCCCCATACATTAGTACATTAGTATTTTTTAAAACACATTGCACTTTATGTACAGCACATACATACCAGCCCTGAACGGGTGAGGAAACGGACTAGGGGACCAGTTGTTCAGTTAGAACAGAGGACCTCATTCAAAGCCGGACGCTATCAGCCGTTCGCTTGTACGCATTCGATTGTTTTAAACCACGCATGCGTCCGGTTCTCATTGCGCAAGTGTGGCCGGATCATTGCGGTCATTTTTCGTTCGCTCGTATACACAGCGAACAGAAAGTGACCTATGTCATTTGATTGACAGAATGTTCCGTTTATGGGTGGTAACGGGGGTGGAGATGAGAAAACGCAGGCGTGACAAGGCGTTTTTGGGGGTACATGTATTATCTTGTGCGAACGTCCAATGTGGACGCTATTTTGTACACGTCACTGTGTGATCCAATTTCCATTAAGACTGCTCAGTCAGCTTGTGGTCTGGTATAGTCTACCGCAATGACGATGGTCTCCTCGTACTTCCCTGGACTCATCGATGGTGTTGCGATTAATCAAGTGAGGCAACAAAAACAATTAACTTTTAATTTCTAAACAGCTTCTAAGGTGTTTAGCAAATAGACCTTTTTTAGTAGCTAAAAACCGAACGCAGGTGAACCACTCAGCTGCTAATTTCTGGGGCATACAATCAATTAGCTAATAAATGTTTGGGGTTTTTGAGTGCTTTTTACATGTTTGTAAGTGTTTATTTTGTAAGCAAACAATATTGTACGCATGTTTGGTTTTTTTCTATTTTATTTTTTGACCAAGAAACCAATCGTCCTTTTGTTTTTTGATAATTGTTAATTCAAACTCATAAATTGATTTAACCCTTTTTTTTAGGCAAAATATGAAATGTTTCTATTTCCGTTGTACTGTTTGTAAGTTTGTTAGAGGGATTACCTTTTAACCAGATTGTGAATAAATCAACAATAGGATTTAGCAATTTTGTTTCCAAAGTTTATTAATATTTTTGTTATTTTTGTTTCAAGTTTTTTTTAAAGTAAACATATTTTTTTTCATGGGACAAAATCTAGAAATCATTTTGCCCACACACCAACAAAATAAGTGGCATTTGAACACAAATAAAACAAATAAAAACAATTCACAAGAAAGGAGAGGGAAGTTTTTGCCATGCAGGAATATGGGGCAAACACAGAGATGGATTGTGGGGAAATTAGCCAGTGCTGTCATCGCCTTTTAGGCCGTTTGGCCGGGGGTTGGAGGGAGCCTGAACGGGTCCGGGAAGTCCTCCGGCTGGCCTGGCCAGAGGCAGATGTTGTGGCCTCTGGACTAGGCATAGGGCTAGGCACATTTGGAGGGATGGCTGTTGTTGTGCCAGAGGTGGAGGGTCCTGATGTTCTGGCAGGAAGGGAGGCCGGCTCCAACATGTGCTGGCGAACGAGCTGCTCCAGGGCATTTGCTATTCGCACGTTGGCCCCAGTATTTTCCGCAAGGGGCTTAGCAATGGTCACGTTGGCCGCAGCACTTTGCTCCAGGGCGTCCGCCACCCGTAGCAGATTGGCGTCCATCCTCAGCAGAATCTCGGTCTGCTGATCTGTTTTACCATTGAGATCAGTGAGGAGAGCCACTGCCTGCGAGGGGGAATGCCCTGGACTGTCTGCCACAGGGTCCCCAGCTGGATCTACTGCTTCCTCCCCTGCAGAGCCAGAAGAAATTCTGCGGCCAAAGCTCACTTCTGGAGCCGACTCATCCGTCTGTGTCTCTGTGAGAAAAAAGAGAAAAGAGTAGAATTATAATTTAGATATTGTCAAAAACACATTTCTGAGTTGTTAACATTACAACATTTACCTGGGGCAACATGAGGAGCCGCAAAGTCTGGCATGTCAGTATCCATGTTCGACACGCCAAACACCTCCTCATCCTGCACACACCCCTGTGCCAGCTCCTCCAAATCCGTGAGCTCAAGTGACACAGGGGTGGGACCCCCACCTGTTCCCCCTGCATGCCTAGCCCTATCAGCCAGTTTTTGTTTAAGCCGATATTTGAAGTCGCTCCATCTGTTGGTTTAAAATTTGGTATTATTCCTGCAGTATTTTGACCTGTAAACACTTTTTACTAAAATGTAGTTTTTACGTACCGGCGTTTGACCTCCCGGGTTGAACGTTCAAACTCACCCACACCATTGACACCACTGGCTATGTCGTCCCACAGTTTCCATCTCTGGGTTGCACCCATATTCCTTGGTGCCTGTACCAGGTTGTCATTGCACATTTGCACTAAAACCTCCATCTCCTTCCTTGTGAATTGTGGCTGCCTTTTTTTTTTGGCCCTAGTTTGCCTACTAGAGCCAGCAGCCTCTTCCATGGCATCCTCCACACCTTTTTTTTTAAATGTTAAAAAAATGTTTGAGTAAAATGTTTTAAAATGTAATGTTAAACATACGCATTTTCCCATCAAAAATAAAAACACTTACATGGTGTCTGTTGGCTAGTACTTTGCTGCTCTGTACTCATTGTTTTTCCTCAATGTAGCAGACCGATTTCGGCCGCATCGCTCCTATTGTCCGTCCTTAATTTGAGCAGGAAAATAAAGCCTGTTTATGGCTTGGTGTGACTCGAGTCGAGGTGGGATGTTATGATTGTTGGAGGTTTTGCGTTGGAGTGGATTGTTGGTGATTGTTGTGTAGAAGGAGTACTTGTTTTTTTTAATCTTTTTTTCTTACTTGTATTTTTTTCCGTTAGCATTTTTGTTTATTTTTTGGCTTTTTTTATTTGAATTTTTGAGTAAGTATTTCAAAAAGCCACCTTAAAAATTAATAGTAAATAGTTTGCATTTTTTTTTAATATTTTTTTTTTTTACAGTTATTTTGGCAGTGACCCAGTGAAGTTTTATAACTTTGGGATATTTGTCTGTTTTTGGTAAGTGTTTTTGGTTTCATGAATTTACAAATTCGATGTGTTGGTCTTAGCATATGTTTCGCTAAATAATGTTTTTTTTTTCTGTGAACAATCATGTCTTACCACTAAATGTAGCGTACTATTTAGCGAACTAATGTGTCCTTATTTAACTGTAAAAGTAGCGTACTATTTAGCAAACTAATGTTTTAGTGGTTTTAACTGTAAAAGTAGCGTACTATTTAGCGAACTAATGTTTTAGTGGTTTTAACTGTAAAAGTAGCGTACTATTTAGCGAACTAATGTTTTTTTGTTTTTAAATGTAAAATTTACGTAATTTACGCAAACAAATGTTTTAGTGGTTTTAACTGTAAAAGTAGCGTACTATTTAGCGAACTAATGTGTCCTTATTTAACTGTAAAAGTAGCGTACTATTTAGCGAACTAATGTGTCCTTATTTAACTGTAAAAGTAGCGTACTATTTAGCGAACCAATGTGTCCTTATTTAACTGTAAAAGTAGCGTACTATTTAGCGAACTAATGTGTCCTTATTTAACTGTAAAAGTAGCATAATATTTAGTGAACTAATGTTTTTTTTGTTTTTAAATGTAAAATTAACGTACTATTTTGCGCACTAATGTTTTTTTAATTTTTCTGTGTAAAATCATGTCTTACCACTAAATGTAGCATACTATTTTGAGAACTAATGTATGCTTCTTTCTCTATTTTTTCGAAAACTAAATTTGTTTTCAATCATAGTTTATTAAATTAATCTTAAAAATATTTTCTACTTTTGAAATGTAGGTTGGTTTGCACATGACACGTCCCAGGCCTGTAAGCATCTTTGGTTTACTTGGAAAAGATAAGTATATTTTTCTTAGCACATTTGTCTAAAACAATAACTACCTGGCTTAACATTTCAGGTTGATGTTGGTCGTATTATATTGGCCATGGTTCCAGAACCCGACCAACCTCAACTTCATCCTAGGCGTAGGCCTCGTAGGCGTGCAAGGCCCCAGATATATAGAATGCGTGTCACCCTTTTTGGAATCCCAGATGATGAGGTGTTAAGGCGCTACCGTCTTCCGCCACAAATCATCATAGACACTCTCTCATTAATAGAGAGTGATCTTGAACGGCAAATTGACAGTCCTACCGCAATACCACCACTTATGCAATTAGTGCCGGTGTTACATTTTTGTGCCTCAGGATCCTTTCAAACCACTGTGGGAATAGTCGCTGGAATATCCCAATCCTCCTTTTCAAGGATCCTGAGGGCAGTGATGGAGGCACTTTTTAAACACCTCCATCATTTTATTAAAATGCCATTGGATATGGGTTCCCTTAATGTGGCGAAGGCTAATTTTTACCAAATAGCTGGCTTCCCACACATCATAGGGGTTGTGGATGGCACTCACATACCACTTCAGCCTCCAGCAAGGCTGGAGGCAATATTTAGGAACCAAAAGCACTTTCACTCGATGAATGTAATGGTGGTATGTGATGCCTCCCTCCAGATCCTGTCCCTGAATGCCAAATTCCCCGGCAGTGCACATGATTCCTTCGTCATCCGGCAATCAGGGATTTGGCCCAAATTAAACAACCTACAAGCTGGTGATGCGTGGCTTCTTGGTAAGTTGAAACCTTCTGTTGAAACCAATGCAAAGCTTGTTACACAATGGTCCTGATGGTTTTTTTTATATTTTCACAGGAGACAGTGGTTACCCTTGCACACCCTGGCTGCTCACTCCTTATTTGGTTCCCACACCAGGGCCACAAAGTCAGTATAATTCCGCACTTACAGCCACCAGGCAGGTGGTGGAGCGCTGTATCGGCCTTTTAAAAGGCCGATTCAGATGCCTCCACCGCTCTGGTGGCGAGCTCATGTATTTGCTGGCTATGGTTTCGAAAATTGTGGTCCTGTGTGGGATATTTCACGACATTGCCATAAGAAGTGGTGTCCCAATGCAGCCAGAGGATGCCTTGCCTGAGGACGGCCCCCCCGAGGTTGGTCGGAGGTCAGTATGTGGGGGGGCCATACGCGATGAAGTTGTGGCCAGATTTTTTAGGTAGTTATTTCCTCATAATTTTTAAAATTGCCACAATGTAGACATGTAATATTTTAAAGTACACTTTTAACTGTTTTTTTTTTTTAATCCCTCAAATGACCCTAAAAATCCATGCCTACTACCTGATCAACACAAATGACTTTATGTAGACACATTGGATATAACTTTGGTAACAATGATTTCTTCTCATTTGTGGATTCATGTTGGCATGCTACTTCTTCAAACAGTTCCTGATTGTGTTTTTTTGGGGGTTTTGGTGTGGTTTTGACTTGTGTGTGTTTTGAATGTTTGAATTTATTGTGTCTATTCACTTGGTGCTTATTATTTGTGTGCATTAAAATTTTATTTTACATTAACCAACCATTTCCATCGTAAATTACAACCAAGTGTAACCTGTTTCTAAAAATGCAAAGTTGCTTAATGCCTAATACTGTAATTTCTTATTTGGAAAAGTTTAGTACCCTGCTTTGTTGCTAAAAACAAACACCAAAGGTATTATGGTGAATCAGTATGTTTGCAATTGTAGGCCTAAGCAGGTAGCTTTAATTTTAACATTACCCACACCAAAAAATAATCACATTTTGAGGTGACTTCTCCAAACCTATTGGTATTGTTATGTGTTTAATTTGCAAGCTTACATACTTACTTGAGCTTTTGACAAACAAATTTACATTACTTTAAAAATCAGGGACAAATAGTAGACTTATGTAAGGTTCAACAATCTAAGATTTGCACACAAGGAATGAGACTTAAATAAATCAAAATAAACTTTATTTTTAAACAAACTGTTTTTGCAAAAAAAAAAACATTAGTGGCGCAGGCTCGCCAAAATATGGTCCAAGGAGACCAGCATTGCTACGACATGGCCCCTTAGCTCCATTAAGCCCGCAGACAATGCCTCGTTCCGCCTCTGCTCCTCTGTGGGTAAAAAAAATGTGTGGATTAGTAAAATGACACCTTCATTTATATATTTTTTTAAAATCTAACAATTCAGACTATCGTTAGAAAAAAAAAAAAAAGCCAAAACAAAAGGAATGAAAAACGAACAGATTCAAAACAAATAAGGGCCCCAAAAAAAAAAGAAAAATACAAAACTAAAAAAAACTACAAAGGGGAAAAAATACAACATTTGTGGGTAGCGTTAACAAGAAAGACTCAAGTGTGAGTGTTTGGACATGTGTCATATGTGTAAGGGGAAAACATCCTTGACATTGTTTCACAAAGATATATATCAAAAACATTGGAACTATTTTACTATTTTGAACTGCACAGGCAAAAGGACAACATCAACCCAAATGACAAAAACCATAAAAAAACCATAATTTAAAATGTAAACATACCGGTCAAAATGGTGCCTGGGCCTGGGGCACTGAAATCCTCCTCTTCAGAGGTTGGCCAGTGGCTCTGGGAAGGAATAGGTGTAATTTGGGAGGAAGTGGAGGGTGAGGAAAAGAGAGGGGGGGTTTGAGGGGAGGGGGAAGTTGGAGGGATGGTAAGGTGGGAGAGGGAGGGGACTAACGTGCGGCAAGGTCTGGGGTGGAGGGGGAATTTGGGGAAGAGTGGGCAGAGGATGTTTGGGTGGGAGTGGGGGATAGGGGTCGAGACACCCGTCTGCGCCGTCTCATTCTCCGCTCGGCCCCTAAATGATGGATACCAACATATTTAATTACAATGCTTTTTTGTTTATATTTTTTTACCAAAAACAATAGCAAAAAAAAAACCACGCCTATACTGTAAACATGCACATGCAGGTAGGGCCAAAATTCACAAACAGGGCTATACTGTAAACATGCACACGCAGGTAGGGCCAAAATTCACAAACAGGGCTATACTGGAAACATGCACTCGCAGGTAGGGCCAAAAAACACAAACAGGGCTATACTGTAAACATGCACACGCAGGTAGGGCCAAAATTCACAAACAGGGCTATACTGGAAACATGCACACGCAGGTAGGGCCAAAATTCACAAACAGGGCTATACTGGAAACATGCACATGCAGGTAGGGCCAAAAAACACAAACAGGGCTATACTGGAAACATGCACAGGCAGGTAGGGCCAAAATTCACAAACAGGGCTATACTGGAAACATTCACACGCAGGTAGGGCCAAAATTCACAAACAGGGCTATACTGGAAACATGCACACGCAGGTAGGGCCAAAATTCACAAACAGGGCTATACTGGAAACATGCACATGCAGGTAGGGCCAAAATTCACAAACAGGGCTATACTGGAAACATGCACACGCAGGTAGGGCCAAAATTCACAAACAGGGCTATACTGGAAACATGCACATGCAGGTAGGGCCAAAAAACACAAACAGGGCTATACTGGAAACATGCACAGGCAGCTAGGGCCAAAATTCACAAACAGGGCTATACTGGAAACATTCACACACAGGTAGGGCCAAAATTCACAAACAGGGCTATACTGGAAACATGCACACGCAGGTAGGGCCAAAAAACACAGGGCTATACTGGAAACATGCACACGCAGGTAGGGCCAAAAAACACAAACAGGGCTATACTGGAAACATGCACATGCAGGTAGGGCCAAAATTCACAAACAGGGCTATACTGGAAACATGCACACGCAGGTAGGGCCAAAAAACACAAACAGGGCTATACTGGAAACATGCACACGCAGGTAGGGCCAAAAACACAAACATGGCTATACTGGAAACATGCACACGCAGGTAGGGTCAAAATTCACAAACAGGGCTATACTGGAAACATGCACATGCAGGTAGGGCCAAAATTCACAAACAGGGCTATACTGGAAACATGCACACGCAGGTAGGGCCAAAAACCAAAAACAGGGCTATACTGGAAACATGCACATGCAGGTAGGGCCAAAAAACACAAACAGGGCTATACTGGAACATGCACACGCAGGTAGGGCCACAAAAAAATAAAACAAAAAATATATACAAACACATAAACACTTACTTTCCAGAATCTGGAGACGCAAACGTGCAAGCAGGCATGGGGTTCGGCAGCGCAAATCCGACCACCTGCGCTCCAGTTGGCCGATATTTCGGCGATAGCCGATGGAGCGCAGGCGGCGGCGCACCTCCGCGTACGCCATCCGCATGCGGAGGTTTGTGATGGGGGGAGGATGATGGGTGATTCTCTGGTCCATCACCTCTGTGAGGACCAGGAGCTCACGCCTTCAAAACGCGGAGGCTCTCATGATGGCAATGATTTTTTTTACACAAAACAGTTTTAATAAAGGCCCTAGAAAAATTTAGATTGGCTAATGTACTTTGTAAATTAACAGGAACCATTCTATTGGTTATTGTATAAGTCATGTGACCTACAGCCTCACAAATATAATGTGAGTTATGATAGGCTTGATGCAGTGACATGCGTAAGCTAATTTAAATAAAAAAATTAAAGTACTAAAATATGCCTATAAAAAACAACGGAAAACAATAGTATCATTCCAAAAAACCTTTAATTTCGAAAAACAATACCATTGGTGAAACTGTTCGTATTCTGCGGTACAAATGACACACACTGACAAGAATAAAGTTTATTGACAATGAAAAAAAAACCAGGATTGAAAACATGTGAATAGCAATTAAGGTAATTAATATAGTGATTGCCATGAAACGATTAAAGTATGTTTGAAGAATGAAATAGCAGGCAATCGAAAACTTTCAGGGCCACTTCCAAAATTGACTTGTGCGAGCGTTCCCTGCAACCAAAGAGGAGACAGACGGTCGCTATTTTGAACGTTCGCTAGCTAGAGGAGGGGTTGGGAGACTATGGGGCGGAGAATTAGCTACGAGCGAACGTACGAGCGAGCGCTTGAATTTAAATATTTCCACTCGTACGGCGGACGAGCGAACGGCCACTTGCATCCGGTTCTGAATCAGGCCCAGAGACTGTAACCTCCCACTGCACGTTGCACTTTAAATAACAGAAGATCACCTTACTAAGGCTGTATGCGGCATTCTACCTTTGCCATTCATATATATTTATATATTGGACATTGAATTGAGAGACACCAATCCATATAGAGAAAGGGGAAGTAAAACGTATAACGTGTTCCACCGACTCTCTGATCTGGATTTGGACTGAAATCAAATATCACATATTTATGTTTGTGTTGTATTGTTATGTATACCGGTATTATGTTGCACAGGGTCATAATTACTACAATGTCATTTTTAGTGATTGCAATTATTTATATTGTGAATACATTTATATATATATATATATATATATATATATATATATATATATATATACCAATTGATCCATTCATTATTATAAGTATATAGATACAAGGTATGCGCTGAACTCATATATATTTTCTCTTTCCAAAATCCAATATAGAGAAGGCATGTTGGGCTTCACATATATATATATCTTGTTCAGCGGCAACTTGTAAAGTATTCCATTCTGTTTCAGGTTAAGCGCAGTTACTTTTATTTCTTTTATTCTTAGTACATACCCTGATTCAGTTTCTAAAATACAATGAAGACAATCTATTGGATAGCCACAGTTTATATGCATTTAATTTAGAACTTGTAAACATTGGTCATGTGATCAGGGCTGTGGTCACATGATCGCTGTACTCTCTGTAAACATAATCACGGAAAATAATATAGTATTGACCCTCTCCAGGAGGGACACAATGCTCTGGTCCTGGGCTTCCCTGGTAAGAGGTGCGGCTGTAGCACAGTTCAAAATTCAAATAGGGGAGTCACACCAACTGTCATTTCACACACTGCCAAACATCACTGGCTGGGACCAGGGCCGCCATCAGGGGGGGACTGTCGGGACTGGAGTCCCGGGCCCGGACACTCGGGGGGCCCGGTCGTCCGCTCCTTCCCCCTGCTGCTGCGTAAGCCCTCTAGCTCCGCGGCCATACACTCCAGGGGCCCGCCGCCCGCTTGCTCCTAACCCCTGCAGCAGCTAAAGCCTAGGGAGGGATGTATGCCCTCCCGCTGCATCCTCCTTACAGAGCAGCAGCCGGACACTCGGGGGGCCCTGCCTGCTCCTAGAACAGCCGCCCGCTCACACCACACATATGCTGCTGTGCCGCCGAGCAAGACCATAGAGAGCTCGGCGGCGTGGCACACTTCCTCCTACCTGCAGGGCTGCTGCGGGCCGGTGCGACGCTGACCACGTGACGTCACATCGCGCTCCCTGCTGAAGAGAGGAGGACTACCAAGAGAGGAGCTGTCGGCTGTGTGGGAGTCCCGGATCAGCAAATGGTTAGGGGGACAACAGGATGGAAAGACAAGGGGGTGGAAACTGGGTGCAGGTGGCTGGATGTACAAGGGGGCAGGAGGCTGGATATACAAGAGGGTAGGAGGCTGGATATACAAGAGGGCAAGAGGCTGGATATACAAGGGGCAGGTGGCTGGATGTACAAGCGGGCAGGTGGCTGGGAAAACAAAGGGGCAGGAGGCTGGATGTACAAAGGGACAGGAGGCTGGATGTACAATGGGGCAGGTGGCTGGATGTACAAGGGGACAGGTGGCTGGATGTACAAGGGGGCAGGAGGCTGGATGTGCAAGGGGCAGGTGGCTGGATGTACAAAGGGACAGGAGGCTGGATGTACAAGGGGCAGGTGCCTGGATGTACAAGGGGGCAGGTGGCTGGATGTACAAAGGGACAGGAGGCTGGATGTACAAGGGGGCAGGTAGCTGGATATACAAGGGGCAGGTGGCTGGGAAAACAAAGGGGCAGGAGGCTGGATGTACAAGGGGGCAGGAGGCTGGATGTACAAGGGGGCAGGAGGCTGGATGTACAAGGGGGCAGGAGGCTGGATGTGCAAGGGGTAGGTGGCTGGATATGCAAGGGGCAGGAGGCTGGATATGCAAGGGGGAAGGTGGCTTGAAATACGGGGGAAGGAGGCTTGAGAGATGGGGCAGGAGGCTGGATATACAAGGAGGCAGGTGACTTGAAAGACAAGGGGCAGGAGGCTGGAAAAACAAGGGCAGGAGGCTGGAAAAACAATGGGACAGGTGGCTTGAAAGTCAGGGGCAGGAGGCTGGAAACACGGGGACAGAAAGGGGGTAGGAGGCTGGAAAGACAAGGGGACTGGAATGGGGCAGGAGGCTGGAAAGACAAGGGGCAAAAGGCTGGAAAGACAAGGGACTGGAAAGACAAGGCGGCAGAAGGCTGGAGTGCCATAAGGCAGGAAGCTCAGGTGACATGGGACAGGCGGTGACTTAGGGATCAGGAGACTAGAATGATACAGAGTAGTAGGCTTGAATGCCACAGTGAGCTGGAATTGAAACAGAACTGGAGGTGGCACTGGGCAGGGGGCAGGAGAGATACAGGAGGCTAGAAGGGATATGGGGCAGGAGACGCGAGGTGACACAGGGAGCAGGAGGCTGAAAGAGACACAGGGCGAGAAGCTGGAATGTTGCTGGAGGTGACATAGGGAGTAGGAAGCTGCAGGAAACATGGGGCTGAAAGTTGGAATGGTGCAGGGATCTGGAGGTGACACAGGGCAGGAGGCTGGAATGACGCAGGGTACTGGAGGGGAGACGGGGCAGGAACTTGGAATGTTACAGGGATCTGGAGGTGACTTAGGGAGCAGGAAGCTGCAGATGACACGGGGTATGTAGCTGGAATGACAACGGGATAGATGGGACATGGAGCAGGAGGCAGGAGTGACACATCACATGGGCAGGAGGGACACAGGTGGCGAGTCTGGTTGAACCTGTGTTGTATGATAATGACATTAATTATATTCCTACACAAACAGGCGTCTTCCGGACAATGGGATTTCCTACATGAATAGTGAATACTGACTGAAGATACCGTCTGCTCAGGGAGGGCTGTCATAACGTCACGACGCATCACTGAATAAGAGGAGACACGGCATGTGAGGACTGGGGAGCAGTTAGAACGGAATAAGAAGAAGAGTGTGGTAACTAAGGTAAGTGTCTGGGGTTGTGAGGGGGGGGCCCCTGCCTATCTTGGCAGTCCCGGGCCCCATCATTTCTGATGGCAGCCCTGGCTGGGATTCACTGGCAGTTGGTGCGATTCCCCTATTTGAATTTTGGACTGTGCTGCAGCCCCGCCTCTGGAGCCTCCACCAATCATAAATTACCAGGGAAGTCCAGGACCAGAGCATTGCGTCCCTCCTGGAGAGGAGCATGTTGGGATGTATGAATAAGCTTCTACGGGCTCGATCCAATTAGGTGCAAAGGGGACTAGATACCTTCACAATGCCAGCAACGGCACAGCAGTTTGCCCCTATTTTTCGGCCAAATCTCACCCCGGACTCATACTTGCCTACCTTCCCGATTCAGCTGGGTGCCGCTTCTGCCCCCCCCCCTAGAATTGCAGGCAAGCCTCCAAACGGAAGCCCCCCCTGTCCCCCCCTACAGTTACAAGACAATCCAGGGGGGGGAGGGGGGTGACGGTAATCTCGGAATTGTGTAGCGGAGGCAGGGCCAAAATGTTGCAATTGCATGGCCCCATCCCCACCCTTCAATAGCGGCCACGCCCTCCTGTGGTACCAATCTGACTGGCCCCTCCCAGAAGGGGCAGCCAGAAAGTCGACAACCCTGCACGGACTGCAATTGGGACTGTGAACAAAAATGTGTGAGTCCGGCGATACTGTAAGTGCAGCACACGCGTGTAACTCGCACCTAATTGGATCGAGTCCTAACTGTCATTTATCTAGCACGGTCTATAAAATGACAGTTTGAAGCTGAATGGTTGCTATGGGCAACTTCCCCATTTCATCACTTTGGAAGGTTTGACAAATCCCCACATTTTTAGGCAAAAATAGGGATTTTGCTTTTTTTTCCTCCTGATCTGAGACGGAAAAAACTTTTCGCCTGTTTCAGTCTATCGTGGGTGCGATAATATCGGCGAAAAAAATCACCAGATATTATCGCCGCTAATTTAATCTGGTCCTTAGGGGGTACATTTACTAAAGGTCAATTTTAATCTATTTAGTCAATCTTAATCGATCAACAACAATGTTGTATTTCAGGGGCTAAATCGCATAGTTACTAACACTTGAAAATCGATATTAAAAAGATTGTTAGCAAAAAAAAGTTGATCAATTTAGAATGATTTTTAATCAATTAAAATGTATCTTTAGTAAATTAACACCTTAGTGTTGCAATTTTATATAACCTCATTTAACCCCTCATACAAAGCCCCAATTGGAATTTGCTTTGTGAACTGTAAAGATTTACCTTACACACAGCCAGCTAGGTGGTACGTCACTCAACACTACACAGTCGCAACTGGAAGCTGTCAGGTCACTTGCATCACTAGGGGGTGGGGTGGATGCGGGTCGCACAAGGTGACACCATACGAGGGGGTGACACCAAAATAATAGAGCTGCCCTGCTGTCTTGGTGTCAACCCATCGGATGGTGTCACCGAACAGCCAGACGGCAGGGGAGTAAGGCAAGTCCACTGTGTGCAGAAAATAGGGGGCATGACATGCAGTCTCGCCTACGAAGATTGGCACACATAAGGGGGCATGGCTTCCAGCGTACCAGGTGTCACCAAGGTAAGTGACGCCGCTGTGTCAGGTCCTGCGGACTCTATTTAATGGCACTGGGTCACCTCAACCACCTGTAAGTTTGATCTAGGATGGCAGATCCTTCCATTTGGTGGCAGGATTGGCCACAAACGGTGGGCCAAATTGAGTAAGGAGCTTGTAAGTAGGGATGTGCAGGCTCGGATAGGTTCGAGTTTGCACGTGGAGTTCGGATTTTTCCCTCCAAAAAAACGGAACTCAGAACGAGGCAAAACGTCATCTTACATGGACGAACATCATCATTCCTGGTCTTTTGTCCAGGAATGATGATGTTCGTCCATGTAAGATGACGTTTTGCCTCGTTCTGAGTTCCGTTTTTTTGGAGGGAAAAATCCGAACTCCACGTGCAAACTCGAACCTATCCGAGCCTGCACATCCCTACTTGTAAGTGTGGCTGGAAGGTGATCAATCATTGAGACAAACTTTTTTTTATTGTAACGTTTTTTCATTAATTGTTTTTTTATTATTATTATTATTATTATTATTATTATTATTACTACACAATGAGTGGCCTGTTGGCATTGATTTGGTGCTTTTGGTGCACGGGAGTAATTTCAGGATAAATAATATTGGTTCCAAGAGGAGGAAAATATCCCGTGAGAAGACATTAGGATACACCAGATAAGAGTGTAAGTACAGAAACTGAAGTCTAATAGAAGTATATAAGGGAAGGTAAAATCCAGAGCCTGTGTTTTTGTTACTCATACTGTTTTATTAGTATTGCTTTAATAAAATATTAAGACAATAATAATAATTACTTAGGCATAAAGGCAATAAAATGATTGCCTCAATACCTACAATCGCTATTCAGGAAACAAATTCCGGGCAGACAATAAGCTGATTATTTTTTCATCTCCCTCTGTATACAATACCTTGATGATCCTTAGGCCAGCTCATTTCCTATTTCCCGGCATCCACCCTCACTCCCCGCACCCTCCCGTCCTAACATTCTGTCAAGCAATGGTCTGTAAAATAGTTATCCAGCCCAGCAGACAGGCAAGTGCCGTTTGAGGGTAATTTCAGCCTCCAGCGTTCAGCCAGGGGCAAAGCAAGCGTGCTCTCTAACTGATCAACCTGGATATTTCATTATTCATTAATTTACTGTTTAACCAAATCCCGCTCATTATCAGAGGCAACGCTTGGCAGAGCCCAGAGAACAGTAGCAGTTGGTGTCAGCCGTGGAGAATTGGCCCATTTGATCCTGGGCTGTTTTATTATTCAACACCACTGACTGAGAAAAAGGCCCATGAATAATAAAGAGGTAAAGCATGTTTGAGCTGAGATGCATGACACAGCCTTACAAAACAGTAGCATTTAGAAAATTAAAGGGTGGTTGGCCCCGTCCTCGCATTTTTTTCCACTCTCTCCCTTATTTTCCTTTATTGCCAAAAGTAGATATATTGTATTATTTTGCATAAAAGATGTCTGAATAATGACACGGTACCAAAACGGAAACACGATTTTATGTTTCAACAAGCAAACAAACAAAAGCAACAATGCGAAACAAAACGCTGAGCTTATAGATCCATGTTTTTTTATTTTATTTATAAAAGTGTTTTGTTATTAATGTCTGCAGGTGGAAAAGGTAATGCCAGGCTTTGTAGGGATAGGTAATGCCAGGCTTTGTAGGGATAGGTAATGCCAGGCTTTGTAGGGAAGGTAATGCCAGGCTTTGTAGGGATGTGCAATGCCAGACTTTGTAGGGAAAGGTAATGCCAGGCTTTGGAGACAAAGGTAATGCCAGGCTTTGTAGGGAAAGGTATTGCCAGGCTTTGTAGGGAAAGGTAATGCCAGGCTTTGTAGGGAAAGGTAATGTCAGGCTTTGTAGGGAAAGGTATTGCCAGGCTTTGAAGGGAAAGGTAATGCCAGGCTTTGGAGACAAAGGTTATGCCAGGCTTTGTAGGGAAAGGTATTGCCAGGCTTTGTAGGGAAAGGTAATGCCAGGCTTTGTAGGGAAAGGTAATGTCAGGCTTTGTAGGGAAAGGTAATGCCAGGCTTTGTAGGGAAAGGTATTGCCAGGCTTTGTAGGGATAGGTAATCCCAGGCTTTGTAGGGATAGGTAATGCCAGGCTTTGTAGGGAAAGGTAATGCCAGGCTTTGTAGGGATGTGCAATGCCAGGCTTTGTAGGGAAAGGTAATGCCAGGCTTTGGAGACAAAGGTAATGCCAGGCTTTGTAGGGAAAGGTATTGCCAGGCTTTGTAGGGAAAGGTAATGCCAGGCTTTGTAGGGAAAGGTAATGTCAGGCTTTGTAGGGAAAGGTATTGCCAGGCTTTGTAGGGAATGGTAATGTCAGGCTTTGGAGACAACGGTTATGCCAGGCTTTGTAGGGAAAGGTATTGCCAGGCTTTGTAGGGAAAGGTAATGCCAGGCTTTGTAGGGAAAGGTAATGTCAGGCTTTGTAGGGAAAGGTAATGCCAGGCTTTGTAGGGAAAGGTATTGCCAGGCTTTGTAGGGATAGGTAATCCCAGGCTTTGTAGGGATAGGTAATGCCAGGCTTTGTAGGGAAAGGTAATGCCAGGCTTTGTAGGGAAAGGTAATGCCAGGCTTTGTAGGGATGTGTAATGCCAGGCTTTGTAGGGAAAAGTAATGCCAGGCTTTGGAGACAAAGGTAATGCTAGGCATTGTAGGGAAAGGTAATGCCAGGCTTTGTAGGGAAAGGTAATGCCAGGCTTTGTAGGGATGTGTAATGCCAGGCTTTGTAGGGAAAGGTAATGCCAGGTTTTGGAGACAAAGGTTATGCCAGGCTTTGTAGGGAAAGGTATTGCCAGGGTTTGTAGGGATAGGTATTGCCAGGCTTTGCAGGGAAAGGTAATGCCAGGCTTTGCAGGGAAAGGTAATGCCAGGCTTTGTAAGGAAAGGTAATGTCAGGCTTTGTAGGGAAAGGTAATGCCAGGCTTTGTAGGGAAAGGTAATGCCAGGCTTTGTAAGGAAAGGTTTTGCCAGGCTTTGTAGGGAAAGGTATTGCCAGGCTTTGTAGGGATAGGTATTGCCAGGCTTTGTAGGGATGTGTAATGCCAGGCTTTGTAGGGAAAGGTAATGCCAGGCTTTGGAGACAAAGGTTATGCCAAGCTTTGTAGGGAAAGGTATTGCCAGGCTTTGTAGGGATAGGTATTGCCAGGCTTTGTAGGGAAAGGTAATGCCAGGCTTTGTAGGGAAAGGTAATGCCAGGCTTTGTAGGGAAAGGTATTGCCAGGCTTTGTAAGGAAAGGTATTGCCAGGCTTTGTAGGGAAAGGTATTGCCAGGCTTTGTAGGAAAAGGTATTGCCAGGCTTTGGAGACAAAGGTAATGCCAGGCTTTGTAGGGAATGGTATTGCCAGGCTTTGTAGGGAAAGGTATTGCCAGGCTTTGTAGGGAAAGGTAATACCAGGCTTTGTAGGGAAAGGTAATGCCAGGTTTTGTAGGGATGTGGAATGCCAGGCTTTGTAGTGAAAGGTAATGCCAGGCTTTGGAGACAAAGGTAATGCCAGGCTTTGTAGGGAAAGGTAATGCCAGGCTTTGTAGGGAAAGGTAATGCCAGGCTTTGTAGGGATGTGTAATGCCAGGCTTTGGATGAAAAGGTCTTGCCAGGCTTTGTAGGGAAAGGTAATGCCAGGCTTTGTAGGGAAAGGTAATGCCAGGCTTTGTAGGAAAAGGTATTGCCAGGCTTTGTAGGGAAAGGTATTGCCAGGCTTTGTAGGGAAAGGTAATGCCAGGCTTTGTAGGGAAAGGTAATTCCAGGCTTTGTAGGAAAAGGTATTGCCAGGTTTTGTAGGAAAAGGTATTGCCAGGCTTTGTAGGGAAAGGTATTGCCAGGCTTTGTGGGGAAAGGTAATTCCAGGCTTTGTAGGAAAAGGTATTGCCAGGTTTTGTAGGGAAAGGTAATGCCAGGCATTGTAGGGAAATGTATTGCCAGGCTTTGTAGGAAAAGTTAATGCCAGGCTTTGTAGGGAAAGGTATTGGGAAAGGTATTGCCAGGCTTTGCAGGAAAAGGTATTGCCAGGCTTTGTAGGGAAAGGTATTGCCAGGCTTTGTAGGGAAAAGTATTGCCAGGCTTTGCAGGAAAAGGTACTGCCAGGCTTTGTAGGAATAGGATATACACTGAAACAAGCACACCTTTGAAACACAGGGTTACAATAAATGCAAAAGTTTGGAAGGCACATGAGGAAGGGCAGCAAAACTTTCTTGAGGGAACCTTTGATTGAACTATTAGTGACAGCTATTATTGCATCTGCACTAATCTGTGCAACAGCTGCACAAAACAGTTTGTTTCTACAACAACACATATCTAGTCTCTGGCTCATTCAGTAAAACATAGCAATAATTATAATAATAATTTTTCTTATCCTCCTGACTGCTCCCTGTCCACCTGTGCGTCTCTATTACTAGAGATGAGCGGGTTCGGATCTCAGAGATCCGAACCAACCCGAACTTAAGGGATCTGAGTCATGTCTGAGCCATCTCAGGTTTTCTCGCCTGACTCAGATCTCAAAATTAGGCAAAACGTCATCATCCCGCTGTCGGATTCTCGCGGGTTTTGGATTGTATAAAAAGTCCCGCGATCGCCGCCATTTTTCATTCTGGCTGTGTAGAATGAAGAGGGAGGGAGCTGTGCTGTGCTGCTGTGCATAGGGGCTGGCTACAGTTGTGTTGTCACTCAGGGGCTGGCTGCTTAATGTCCATAGGAGCTGGCTGTTGTCCATATAGGGTCTGGTTGGCTGTTGTGAGGTTGTTCTGTCCATGGGGCTGGCTGGCTGTTGTCCATAGGGGCTGGCTGTTGTCCATAATACATATAGGGGCTAGCTGACTGGTGTCCTGTCCATAGGGGCTGGCTGGCTGTAGTCCATAGGGGCTGGGTGGTTGTTTTCCATAGGGGCTGGCTGGCTGTAGTCCATAGGGGCTGGGTGGTTGTTTTCCATAGGGGCTGGCTGGCTGGCTGTTCTGCTGTGTTGTCCAGGTGGTGCTTTGTCTATAAGGGGTGCTCTTCACCCCCAGTGTGAAAAAAATAAAAATATATTTTTTATTTCTGTGTGTGCGTTAGCAACACTTATTATCAGCAACGTAGGTGCGCAGGTGTGCTGCCTGTGTCATTTATCAAAGGGCTGCTGTCTAATTCAGGGGTCCCCCTCCCCCCCAAGTACCCCCAAAAAATTAGAATAATTTTTTTTTTTTCCTGTGTGTGTTGACAACCTGCACTTATCAG
This sequence comes from Taudactylus pleione, assembly GCA_031769625.1. Taxonomy (NCBI): domain Eukaryota; kingdom Metazoa; phylum Chordata; class Amphibia; order Anura; family Myobatrachidae; genus Taudactylus; species Taudactylus pleione. The sequence goes on from JAUIMM010000069.1 coordinate 6,613,284, forward strand.
CAATGTAGCTGCACTAGGGTTGTTGCCTGTGTCTCTATCAGGGGTGCTCTTCACCCCCAGTGTGAAAAAAAGAAAAAAAATTTTTTGTGTGTGCGTGTTAGCCACACTTATCGGCAATGTAGGTGCACAGGGGTGCTGTACTGCCTGTGTCTCATTTATCAAGGGGCTGCTGCCTCGTTCAGGGGTGCTTCCAGCCTCAGTGTGAAAAAAATAAAAAGTAATTTTTGTGTGTGAGTGTTAGCCACACTTGTCAGCAAAGTAGGTGCGCAGGGGTGCTGTGCTGCCTGTTTCTCATTTATCAAGGGTCTGCTGCCTCTTCCAGGCGTGCTCTTCACCCCCAATGTGAATTTTTTTTTTCTATGTGTGGTTGTGTGCGTTAGCCGCAACTTAGCTGTGCTATAATTTCCTGGTGACACTGCTGTAAGACCGCAGTGAGTATGGAGGACAGTCACATGACAGGAGAGCAGGATACACATACCAGTCTTGTAGCTGCCGGCAGCAGTCATGATGAAGATGTAAGGCTGCCAACATCATCTATGAAGGCCGATGTACCAGGGAATAAGTCAGGCCATGTAAAAAAATCAACTTTTACCCTTTTACCTACTTTTTCTTTTTTTTTTAAAGAAAAAAAAATCTAAAGCTAAGTCTGCTTTAGAGAAACAAAAATATGGCAATATGCCATTCACTACACGAAGTGGCAAGGAACGGATAAGGCTATCTGGATCCAAGCACCTGCAATCTCCACCATCAACACCTGCATGATCATTAACATCCTCATTCGTGATCGGAAGTAGGCCTTCATCCAATTTCATAAGAATGACTGACTCCTCTCCTATCCGTGGTTCCTCAGAAGGATCCTTGAGTGTTACGTCTGTTGCTGCTGCTGGGGGTGGATCTTCATCCCAGAAAGGGACCAAGAAGACTACTACTAGTAGTAATTAAAAAAACAAACTATTGACTTTTAAACAGTCCTTTGATAGAGGAAGTAAGTGTAACAGCTGTCACCCAGTTTCACAGCAGATCACTGATGCCATGATGGCTGTGCTAGTATTAGATGGTGAAATAATAAAAAATGAGGATGATAGTGTGGAGGAAGTGCAAAAGGAGGATGAGGGGGAAATTTGTGTCCTATCTGACGCTAATGTGGATGTTGATGATAAGGATGTGGTTTACGTCAATCAGCCACCAGTGGCAGCAGTTCTTGCTAATGATAAAAAGAAAGCCAGAAAAGCCATGTCTTGGGTGTGGAATTATTTTAATCTAAATTCTGACAACAGTTGTGAAGGCATCTGTTCCATTTATAAAGCCAAAGTTAGCAGAGGAAGGGACGTTAACCATCTAGGCACCTCCTCCCTGTTATGTCATTTGCAGTGAGTTCATGCAATATGTTTAACAAAATTATAATGCTGCTCTGTCGCTTACTTTAGCCAGCCAGCTCGCTGCGGCCTTTGGCCAATATTAGTGAAAAATAGTGAAATCAATATTGTGAGCTGTGAGATGGTTAAAAATGCCTAGAAATGTATGAAATGATTGTTATTAAGATTAATAATACTGTAGGAACAAAAACAGGCCCAAATTATGTGGTTTTAGCTGTTTATACCATTCTAGGAAAAAAATACAGATCCAAAACCAAAACCTAAACACAAAAAACAAAACACCAAGGAAAAAGATCCAAAACCAGATCCAGATCCACAAACAGAGGAGATCCAGAACCAAAACACGGGGGTCGGTGCACATCTCTAATTATTACGTCCTATGTACTGTACTTTGCTTTTATGCTCCAGCTGTCATGCTGCTCTATGTTTTTTTGTGCTTCTTTTTTCTTTGTTATACAATAATAGTTGTCTATGCTGTGCTCCCCTATTGTACATTGCTGTAGATTGATGTGGCTCCTTATAAATAAATGATGATAATAACAAACATACATACATGGCCGTGCTTGTAGGTCACAGGAAGTTCTATCACTAGTTGGTGTCAATTGAGACTTCTGCACACTCAGATGTATGAAATGACACAATGGCCAGAATTTATGAAGCAGCAGCTTCTGTTACCCGCTGCGTTCCGGCGGCTTGCTAGTGAATATTTAAAACGGCACCCGGAGTAAGTGTAAAGCCCGGCGTGCTTTACACTGACGCCGAGTGCCATTTAAAATATTCACCAGCAAGCCGCCGGAACGCAGCGGCTTACAGAAGCCGCTGCTTCATAAATTCTGGCCAATGTATGAATGGTAAAACTGACTGAGGGCCTAATTCAGACCCGCTCGTGAGCGCTGAGTGCTCGCAAGCGGGTCGATGTTGGCCAAGTGTGCATGCGCACGATGCTGTAAACTAATGGGGCCAAACTCCAAAAAGCAAAAGTTTGGCCACCAAACACTGGGCCTGATTTAGACCCGCTCGTGAGCGCTATGTGCTCGCGAGCGGGTTGATGTTTGGCCACTGCGCTTGCGCACACCGGAGCCGGCTCCGATGTGCGCATGCGCGAGACCCGGCTAGCGACGGGTGCTCCGTCACTACGGGTCTCGCACCAAAAGGGGTCAGCTGTCGATTTTGATTGACAGCTTGCCCCGTTTTGGAGGCGGTCAGGGGGGGTGGCTGGCCAAACGGAGGCGTTCCCGAAGGAACGCCTGCCGTTTGGGGGCGGCCCCACTGACATCATGAGAGAGCCGAAAGCTCACTGGGGCTTGCGAGAACGAGACCCTACCACATGGGTCTCGTTGCAAGCCTCGATGGTCACGATGGTCGAGACCATTGCGACCATTACCTGGCCGCTTGCAATAGCTGTGGATGGTCACCCACAGCTAAGCGAGCGGCCAGGAGGCCGCACAAAAAAAATCAGGCCCACTGTGCATAAGAAGATGCGAGCACAAAAGGATTAAATAAAAAAATGAATAAAGTAAACAAAAGTCATTTATCCACTGCACTCGCCGCTCCTAGATTCGGGGTGCATATGGTATGTGACCACATTGTTTAAATAAAAATCAAAGAAGCTCTGCACTCATCATAATTAAGCATTTTGTAATCACATCTGTTCATGCAGCCCCAGTTTTAGCTCATTTACGGGTCTATTCATTATCACTTCATTTTTACAACAGCAGGTGAAAATGAACATATTCACCTGCTATTGTAGAAATTGAGTGTCCGGGCTATTCCGTATGGGGACAGAATTCATCAAGCTCAGAGAATACAATATTTTTGGAGCTTGACTGTGGGAGCATTCGCTATCTTCATATGGCGAGTGCTCCCGCAACACGCTCCTTTCCTATGGGAACAAGTCCCGGGTTGCGAAGAGAGATCCGGTGGGACGGCTCTGGACGACGAGGATAATATCATACATGGGGTCCCTGTGTATTCTTATCCTCATCGTACTGAATGCTGCCCCACAGCTATGCTTGAATCATCCATCCCGCAGTGGCTGGTAAACGGCAGGCATCAGACGCATGTATTTCACAATCTGTAAGATACATATTTGCATTTTATTCTCATTGGGTACTTACCACCTGCACTCTCCAGTCATTTACTGTAATTTGTATGCATGGGCGTAACTACCATAGGTGCAAGGGGTGCAGCTGTAATTGGCCCCAGAGCTGAGAGGGGCCCATCTTACTCATACTTGCCGACAATCAGCTCCAGCCTTCCGGGAGGGAGCTGATTGTCGGCTAATAGCAGGGGGCGGGGCCGGCCATTGGGGGCGGAGCCGGGGGTGGGGGCGGCCATTTGGTGGCACACTGGGGGCGGGGATGGGGGCGGGGATGCACGATCGCGTTATCGTAACTCCGCCCCCACTTCACAATGCTGTTATTTTCAGCATTGTGAAGCAGGGGGCGGGGCCACAATGACGCGATTCTGGGCGAATCGCGTCACTGGGCCCCCCGCTGCGGGGGTTTCTGTTTTTTTCAGGGGGGAGGTGGGGATTGTCGCAAGCTTCTGGGAGGCTTGCCTGCCTTTCCGGGGGGCAGGGAGCGGCACCCGAAAATCAGGAGGCCCCTAGCCGAATCGGGAGGGTAGGCAAGCCTGGTCTTACTTGTCAAAGTTATATGTGTTATATACATTTTGCTATGGGTCCTTCAAATACCTAGTTACGCGCATTCAACTCTGAATTAGGCATTCATTTAGGCTTAGTAAATGTCGCCCACAAATTGCCAGCCAGTACTTGGCCCTACCTATTCATATTACTTCTAGTTAGACATTGACCATAAAAATAATTAAAGTAAATATAACAGAGTGGTTTCGGGGATCCTGCTGTAAAGGAAACAGGGGCTGCTAAACTCAAACACTATGAGGCTGATGGAAAAATTGGAAGAAAATCAGATGCACATTACTTTGCAGAACTGTGTAAAGATGGGTATACTGACCTCTCTGTGGGCCTGATTCAGAGCCGGACGCAATTAGCGCTCGCTCATCCAGAAAATAGGGGTGGCTATTCAAATGAACCGTTCGCTCTTTGCGGTCTGTTCACGCCTCTAGGTCTGAACGAGCGAACAAAACTTGCGGTCATTTTTTGGATAAATACGCCCCCTGGCCGCTCGCATCCTACGTCATGTCCGCTATTTATTAGATTAATCGAGTACATCGACCAGGGTATGAGCTGCTCGCTATTCTTGTGGTTGGTTTTTGCTACCACAATTTTGCGAGCAGTTCTGACTATAAAATAACCCAGTGACATGGTCAATGACGCTGCTGAATTATGCACACCCTTAAAACGCCCGTTTTGACGCCCGTTTTGACCTTTAAGCACGCCTGTGTTCGGATCTCCACTCCCCTTTTTCAAGCACCTTCCCCTGTTACCACCCACATACGCCTCCGCCTGTCACTCAAATTATCAGGCATTCGCTATTTTGCGAGCACATGAATTTTCGACCGCACTGACTGGTTCGTGCATGCGTATCACGATCCGTACGCATGCGCAGTTGAGCAAACATCGCTTGGAGCCAACGAGCGGCCTCTTACGAGCGGCTCTGAATTAGGCCCTGTGTGTAGTATATGTGCCTGGGTTTCTGTAAGTGATGTAGATACCATCACAATGCACTCTAGGTTACAGAACTTGCATGCACCCATTTTTGGAAGCACGCACAGTTCGAAATCAAGGAAAATGCGCTCTACAAAACGGTGCACGTTTCACTCTGCCCCATGTCAGCAAATCATTACTATTTACAAAGCAGGTCCACCTGGTCACAGATTGCACCCAATCATACATTTCCTTTCATTGTCTAAAGGCGCATATCCACTACACAATATAAATGGACGATTGAACGATTACAACATCGTTATCGTTCAATCGTTCATTAATCGTGCAGTGACTATGCCGGCAACGACCAGCAATGCATGCTCCTGCTGGTCGTTGTGGAAATCTGTCATCGCCTGAACATACTGCCCAACTTGCTGATATCGACAGGTTGCGCATGTTCGGGGATGAGGGAGGGTGCCTGCACTGAATGACATATCGTTCAGTGTGGGCACTGCACAGAATAATGAACGATTGTACGATAACCATTTCGTAATCATACAGTTGTTCATTACTCACGTAGTGGATATGCGCCTTAACTTACAAGCGCAGTTTTAATTTTTTTTTGTATTGAAATGTTTTTTTTTTTTGCGCACAAATATTAACCTGTGCACAGCTGTATTTCTGATTTTTTTTTTATTTATTCAAAAACAACATCTACAATAATAGGTTTCATTATGTAACTTTTGTGTTGTGATGAAAACATTTACCTGACCCAATGTGTTAAACATTAAACTATTATATATATTATTTACATTGACATGGCGGCAAATGACCTTTTATTGTTTGTTTTTGTCCATAATGCATCTTAGTAAAATGTAATGGTTCAAAAATACTAACCTAATTGCCAACATTTACTCGAGCAGTGATCCGTGTCCGCTTGAGGTTTCGAATAATAACTTTAATGTTTGGGAAAGACAAGTGCAATTTTCTCGAGATAAATCACTAAAGCCCGTTACACAAAACAATTTATGTGTATATGGAAATAATATACGCACAACGTCTAAATCTAGTAGGAGGTGCTCGCGTGTGTATTCCAGTAACAAGAAATTACACCTTAATTATGTTAATATTTTAGCCACCATGTTAGTAAATAGTAGTAGTTTGCCAAAGGGGGGTGTTGGTGAAGATACATACAAGTCCTATAAATTGCCTGGACAGTATGTATATTTTCGATGCCTGAAATTTGGAAACGCACACCAAGGAGCATACTAATGTGATCAAATATTTTCATTTGATCTATGGAATATATATTGTTATTGCAAGGTGACTATGGGGCGCTCGTATGAAAAGGAGTTTAAGATGTGACAGGATGGCAGAGCAGTGATTGGCTCTAAGGGCGTTAACAGCATGGCTCAAAATCACTCAGCCTTTCGCGTCTTGCTGGAAACGTCTGAGGCACATTGTCCACAGTGGCTGGTGCAGGCTCTGCACTGGCTTCTTCTGAGGGAAATGTGTCTTGCCTTGAATAATGACCAGTGTTCTAAAGAACAAGGGTGTAATATTCATCACTTCTACCTGTGTTATGGCACAGGCCATCAGGGTAGGATTGTTGTATTTATTGGGACTCCTCATGGGAGCAGTAGTACTTAGTAAGGTGGCATCTTTCATGGAAGTGGAGACCATGAACAAGCATGGTGAATGCTATCCCAAAGGAACTGACAATTAATTTATTGTTGCGCAGATTTATGGAGGGTTTTTTGGTTGCTTATTTCTTGGGTTGTCCAGGTTACATGTCCAATAATTTGACATCTGCACTTGACCTGCCCCATATAGTGAAGGACAAAGTTATGAAGGAGGTGAGGCTGGAATGCATTTGGTCCATCTGTACTCCTCCATTTGCTAATTTGGTACTGCCCCCCAGTTGCTGTAATCCCTAAGAAGGTGCCTGGGAGACTTTCATCTGGTTCAATATCTACCTTATTTGGAGGAGCCTTCAGAGAATGATGCAATTCTGATTAAATTGCATAGTGTGGGCTATAAATTCTGTGATGAGGTTCTGGACTTGATGAAGGCCCAAGGGGTGGATGCCTAGATGGGTAAGATTGATATTGACCCGGCATTCCTCCTTCTCCTGATTTGTTCAAGTTCATAGGGTTTTGCATGGATTCTACATAAGAAGGTTTTTGGTTATGGGCTGTTCTGCTTCCTGTGCATACTTTGAACAGTCCAGCACCTTCCTGCATTGTTGGGCGGCTGCTGGGTCCGGGGAACACTGGATTGCTCATTTACACAGTGATTTCCTTTGTGTCGGACTGGGCCAAGATGTATATTCGATTCTGACTTTGTTTGCCCACTTTTGGTTTCTCATGCATGATAAGATGGAGGGTCTGACTCACAAGCTCTTATATCCAGGTATTGAGATAGATACATTGCTTTGTTGTTGTCAAGTCCATGAGGACATGGTGAATAATCTGCTTGCACTATCTGCTCTTGCTTAGTTGCTAGGAAAGTCATTCTACAACAGGTGTAGTCATTGTTAGGTTTGCTCAGTTTTGCTTCTAGGGTGACCTTCAGGGGGAGGATTTTCTGTAGGAAGCTTGAGAGCACCACAAATGGCAGTACCACGCTTCAACATTTTATTTGGTCATTGGCAGAGCATACGTGGGATATTTTGGTTTGCAATATCCTATTGAGATTGATGGGGTCTTCTTGTGCATTTCGCCCGCAGTCCATAGTTTCCAGTTGCAACTGAGCCACAGGGTTTGAAGGTTATTAGGATAGTGCCTAGTGTGCAGTTCCTTGACCTGAGGACCTGATTCAGCAAGGACTGCAATTGCGATCCTTGCAATTATGGTAATGCAGCAGGAAGCATCATGCCTCCTGCTGCATTACGTATACGAGCTGCATTGTCCAACACAGCATCGGATACTCTGCAGGTCATCGGCCGGCTGCGTGACCCATGGGGTCACACAGCCGGCCGCCGCAGATCCTGGCCTCTTCAGCTGGCAGAGATCCTAGCCTCTTCCCTCCCCCCCTCAAAGGCAGTGACACGCGAAACGGAGGCCATCGCGCCCCCTCCCCTCCCAAAAACACCAGCAGACTGTCAATTGTTGGCAGTCTGAGTGTGGGTCATGCACCTGCGCAGATTCCAGATCATCGGGAATCTGCGTTCAGCAGTGCCCTTGCATGCACTGCTGAATTAGGCCCTGTGTTCTGAAGGGTTTCACTAGTATAGGAGCCTGATTCTCATGGAGCTTTTCCCCATTGTAGCAGCATTGGAATTGTGGTGTGAGCACCTGTGCAATATATTTTGGTATTTTGGTGTGACAACCTTGGTGTACTAGACGCCATTAAACCCAATGCCGGTGGTGCAATTACTTGTGCAGCTCATTTCGGCTGTCTCAGTTGTAAAGTTGAAGTCCCACCAAGAGTCAGGAGGGAAAGATTCTAGAGCAGATGCCATATCCATATTTTATTGGAGTAGATTTAGGGTTTTGGTGCCTCATGCCCAATTGGTGAGCTGCGCTCTTCTTATGATTGGCAGGTTATCAAGAGAACTTAGCCTAATGGTTGGTTGCACCTGGCAAGTTGCAGGCTTATCAGTCTGCATGGTCAGAATGAGAGAAGTTCAGTGAATCGAGAGAGCGAACATAGAGGAAAGAGTGGGAATCAGGTGATGCATTATATGAGGACTATGTTTCAGGCCGATCTACTGCATCGATGTATCGAATCCTAGCCGGAATTTCCTTTTTTGCATGGTTGAGAGGCCAACCTGATGTCACTAAAAGCTTTTTAATTTTTAAAGCTCGGAAGGATTGGGCCAGGAAACCTCTGGTCCTTTAGGATAGGAGACAGCTGACCGATATTTATTTATTTATTTATTAACAGTTTCTTATATAGCGCAGCATATTCCGTTGCGCTTTACAATTGGAAACATTGATAGAACAAAACAGGGTAATAACTGACAGACATAGAGGTAAGAGGGCCCTGCTTGCAAGCTTACAATCTATAGGATACTCAGTTGATGCCTAAATTACTTGTGGCTGTTTCTGCTGATATGAGTTCTGATTATGAAATCATCTTATATCAGTTAGCATTCACCAAGGAAAGGCATCTTTCAGGTTTGCAATTTGGTTCCTTCATGTAAGTGTGTGGGAGTTCGGTGCTCTATAAAAATCCGAAGAGCGACCAACTGGTTAGGGGTTGTTGGGTTACACTAACAGCCTGTAGGAACACATAGACCTGCCCAGTGACTGGGTCTTCTGAATATTTGGCCAAATGTCAGTGATGCTATCTCATATCTATCTATCTATCTATCTATCTATCTATCTCATATCTATCTATCTATCTATCTATTTATCTATCTCATATCTATCTATCTATTTATCTATCTCATATCTATCTACTGTATCTATCTCAGATCTATCTATCTATCTATCTATCTATCTCATATCTATCTATCTATCTATCTATTTATCTATCTATCTATCTATCTCATATCTATCTATCTTATATCTATCTATTTATCTATCTATCTATCTCATATCTATCTATCTATCTATCTATCTATCTCATATCTATCTATCTATCTATCTATCTATCTATCTATCTCATATCTATCTATCTTATATCTATCTATCTATCTCATATCTATCTATCTATCTATCTATCTATCTCATATCTATCTATCTATCTATCTATCAATCTCATATCTATCTATCTATCTATCTCATATCTATATATCTCATATCTATCTATCTCAGATCTATCTATCTCATAACTATCTATCTATCTATCTATCTATCTATCTATCTATCTATCTATCTATCTATCTATCTATTTATCTATCATCTATCTATCTGTCTCTATATATCTCATATCTATCTATCTATCTATCTATCTATCTATCTATCTAATATCTATCTATATATCTCATATCTATCTATCTCTATCTCACATCTATCTAATATCTATCTATCTATCTATCTATCTATCTATCTATCTATCTATCTATCTAGTACGCAGCCATACCAGAGTAAACAGAGATTAGTTCTGCACCTTACAGTTGCCTTCACTCAAACAAAAATATAAACAGCAATTTGCAAAGTAGTGAGAGAGAGTGACTGAGAAATGCACAAAGGGTTATTAAACAACATCAGTGATTAGTTGTGTTTGGAAATAAAAGGAAGAATAAAAGTTTCCCTGAAGTTGGGAATGAATGTGCCCTATTACCATAGCTAAAACACAGCTGTAATAACTCATTTCTGCAGATGGAAACTGAATGCTTGTACACCATAAAATCAATTTGCATGAATTAGCCTGAAAATAAATTCTACTCAAGCAGGGCAGAAAATGAACTGAATGGAGAGAGTAGGAGCATTTCCTGAAATCTGCCCCCTTCACCTACAGCTAGCTAATATTAGTCACCGGCAGCCTTCCGAAATCTAATTGGATCCACTTTTACATGACTGGAAACAATGCAATTGCTTGTTTCTCCAATGCTGGCTCAGGTAACTTAATTCTAGGCAAATCTGAAAATTCCCCCCTTTATAAAACAACTCATAAAAGATGCAAATATTCTATTGAAACAGTTGGGTTTGGTTTGAAATCATAACCTCAGAATTCTTGCCCCGGGGGTGTGTGTTAGAGATTCAGAAACGCCATAGATTCCACGGTTTGATCCACATATTTCAAGACATTATAAGCAGGAAGGTTTCATCGGTTTTTAATTTCCTGTTCGGATGTCGGAACCCGAAACAATAATGGAAGCTGGAATCGCTCTGCAGGGGGGGAGTGCGCTGCATTATCTGCAGAGCGGCATAGGAAACGATCGTGAGATGTTAGATAGACAAATTATTTGGTCATTTCAAAGTGCTTTAATTCTTAAAACAGCATGTAAAGTCATGTCATTAGATGTCCAGATAGAACTTTTTTTTTCTAAATACTTTCCTGATGTCTAATTAGTTTGTGTTTCCAACCCTGTCTAGATGGGCATTGAGTTTCAGAAGTCAGAGAGACTGTTTATACCAAACTCTGTAACTAAGGGTTACGGCAAGACGGGAAAGAAACAAACAAGAGTAAACAACTCGGGGTATGGAAATGTAACAGGGGTATAATATATATTTGTATAATGAATTGTATTAATATTATGTGTACTCAGAAATGGGACAAGATGAACAAATGTGAATGAAAATGTGTATTTAATTTGTTCATCCATCCAACCTAAACCTAATGGCCTAGTGGTAAAACAAATCTCCATTGTGACGTTTATTTTTATCAATTAAAATGATATTTTTGACGTACAATTTTTGTCTATATATATATATATATATATATATATATATATATATATACTGTATATATATCTATTGATAATTGCTAACAGGAAGTCAGCCATGCGTAGCAGAATGTCAGCCCCCATCCCCATGACCAGGGCTATTTTTCAGCAGGAACTCAGGAGCTGATTCAGACCTACTCGCTAGGATGCGAATGCTCGTAGCTGACCGATAGTTGCGATCTGCGCATGCGTATGCATCGCAATGCGCGTGCGCAAACTGCTGCGAAAGATCAGAACGCGTTCGCACGTTGTGCATAGACAGGCCAGCAGAGTGAGTGACAGGAGAGGCCGTTTGTGGGTGGTGACAGGGCAGACCACTAAAAATGGGGGAGTGGAGGTGTGAACGCAGGCGTGTCTGAGTGTTGTAATGCCGTTTCAGAGGCGTGCATATTTTAAAGGCAGCGTCATAGTACACGTCACCTGGTGAAATTTCACACTGAAGTGATCGCAGTGCTTGTGGCAGGGTATGGTCAACCTCAAGCGCTGCGTTCGCATCCGATGGTGCTCGATGTACCAATGTTTTCATGCACTTCCAGGAGATGACGTGCGCAGGTGGGCGTCTTATGAATGGCTAGTGGGCATCTGCATACACTAAGACTTAGTGTATGCAGATGCCCACCAGCCATTCACGCCCACTAAGTGCGATCAATATATAATATATATATAAAATTATTTTTTCTATATTTCCACCCCCAGTAGCTCCACCCACAGTTCCTGAACCTATTTTTCCAGAAAAATTGCCCTGCCCATGACAATAGCATGAGTAACAATCTAGACTCCAAAACAGACACCTGTGGTTTGATTGATGGACAGACAGAGATCATGGACACTTTATATATCAGCTGGGCAACAATGGGCAGAGCCAGAGCGAGATACCAATGCCAGCAGGGGCGTATCTATAATGGTTGCAGGGTGTGCGGGGCACCCATAATATTACTTACCTCTCCGGAGTCCCACGTCAGCGCGGGCGTCTGGCGCTGTAAAACGACTGGAAAATGGCCGCGGCGGCCATTTTCCCGTTGTTTGCGCATGCCTGTGCATACACTATAGACTCTGGGCACACTCTAGTGCCCAGAGTCTATAGCTCTGGCGCTGGCCGCGCACAGCTCAGTTGTGTGTGTGATTATTCAATATATATGTGTTTTTGGGGTTCTGCTGCTGCTTTTCCGGGTCCCAGGGCGGACTAGTTGGGTTCCACGCTGGTAATGTCTCTCCCAGGTGCAGCTGGATGCCCTACACCTAATTTGTGCTGCTGGTCAGGTCCCCTGGGTGCACCAAGTCTGAGCCCCCCACTCTGATCGCAACGATATTAGTCAAACATATTCAAACCAATATCACAAATATTGCTGCACTTGGGCCTATCTATCTATCTATCTATCTATCTATCTATCTATCTATCTATCTATCTATCTATCTGTCTGTCTGTCTATCTATCTATCTCATATCATCTATCTATATTCTATCTCATTCTATCTATCTATCTATCTAGTATCTATCTATCTATCTATCTATCTATCTATCTATCTATCTATCTATCTGTCTGTCTGTCTGTCTGTCTATCTGTCTGTCTGTTTATCTTATATCATCTATCTATATTCTATCTCATTCAATCTATCTATCTATCTATCTATCTATCTATCTATCTATCTATCTAATATCATCTATCTATCTATCTATCTATCTATCTATCTATATCATATCATCTATCTATCTATCTTCTCTCTCGTGCATCACTGTGGAAGAGAAGAAGTTTAACACATGGCATAAAACCATAAAGTTTCATAAATTGTCATTGATTGGTTTGCAGCCTCCTTGGTAATGGAAATACTTTGTATATACTTGATGACATAAAGTGATGGAAGGGACAGCCATTCCTTGCTTGCTTAGCTGTTTTCTATCGTCTCTTAATCATTATACAAGCACAGCAGGATGCACCTTTTACTCATTGTAATATAGTCAGAGCAATTACTCAATCAACAACTCTAACAATACAGCGATGGAAATCAGGGTAAGGCTGCCTGGAATATTCACCGGGGGAAGAACAGCCACTTGTCCGGTATTCACCATGCAATGTATTTTATTGGTTTTCATGGGAATGTATATTTAGGTAAAGTTGCCCCTTTACTTCAATATACTGTAAGCACTGTTTAATGAGACCTAGGATGCTGGGCTCATGTACGATAGTGTTTTGTTTGACAATGGTCTTAAACAAGCCGTCTAATGCTAATGGGAGCAAAGTTCTATAAATCTTCAGCTGAATCAAAAAAAAAAAGGAAAAGAAATCAGATACAAATGGGTATCTGTCATCAGCCGGATACTGACGCTCGCAATCCAAGCATTTGTCTTCCCGAGCCCACCAAAGAATTAAAACATGTCAAACAATTAACATAGAAAATGTATTTTAAACACATCTTTTGTAATAGGCCAACATCTGGAACCTTTCATACATTCATGAGGAATGCAAATGGGATATTTTACTGTTTAGAGAGATGCATCAAGATTTTCTTTATTTTCTTCCTTAGAAAAATGGGACATTTAGAAATGTTTGTTTATTTCATCACAGTCAACAAATGAAATGGTAAAAAATCTCAACGTATAAAGATTTACATAAGTCATAGGTCATGTGATTTACCTGTTTCTAATGGTTACAGCCATTGTGGTTTCCTGCTGCCTCCTCACATCACTGCCCCTGTCCTCACTAACACATCACTCATCTCCTGATAAACTCTGTGCTGCTGGGGAAACCTGCTCCTTCCAATATATATAACTCTCAGTCTGTGGCTTTCTGCTGTCTCCATTCCCCTCCTCACATAATGTCCATGCCCCCGGCACATGCAGCCCTGTCCTCACTAACACATCACTCATCTCCTGATATACTCTGTGCTGCTGGGCGACACTGCTTGTTCCACCATGTAACTGAGTCTGGGACTCTTCACATACTTACATTTGGCGGGCTGGGTATGGAACCCCAGTGGTTGGGATGCCGGTAGTCAGAATATCGACACCGGCACCCCGACACTCAGATTTCCGACACATACTAACAGTGACCCTTAACCGCCCCCCCCCAGCCTAACCCTAACTCTTCTTTCCAGCAGCTGAATTTCTATTGCTGTGGTAAGCCAGGGGCCCTGCACCCATTATAAATATTCTCCTATGCATGCCCACCTTCCTTTTAGATGGACAGCCAACCGAAACCCATCTTTCATAAGCCAATCAGGAAAGGGCTTTTGTCCCTAAAAGCAAAACGCCCTGATACTGCGGTGTCCTCATATACTCTGTCCTCTATCTGTGGTTCAAATTGCGCCAAATAGAAACATAAACCAGAATAAGAAGGTTACTTGCCCTGTCTCGGAACTTGTTGTATCCATTGGGTTCATTATATTCATCTTGCCGACACCGACAGAATTCCAATATGTCCAGCATGTCAACAATGTGTTTTTAAGGTAAGCATATCCCTAACGCTAAACCTATTCCCTAACTCAAACACTAACACTAGCCCTAAGCCCCAAACCTAACCTTAATGCTAATGTTGACATTTTGACAATGTCGACATTGATGTCAACTTTTAACCCATGCCGACATAATACCTGTCCATGTCGTCATTATCCAGATGTCGACATTTGTGATGCTGACATTTTTCAAGGTGCTGACATTTTTGATGTAGACATTTTAACCACGTCGACATAATAACTGTCATCATTCTGATGTCAACATTCTAATGTCGCCATTGTCAACGTCGAAAACTACGGGCATCCATCTTGGCTCTATAAGCTCCTACTTCGAAAACGGTCTCCCCGGGAGATCCGTGCAGGGGGCGGTACTGGTTGTGTGGCTTTGTGCATCAGGGGGCGGGGCTACAATTGTGCGATCCACTGTGAATCCCATCACCGAGCCCCGACGAAGTGGGCGGAATGTGGGAGGGTGATTTTTCCATGGATACTGGGAAGAGCTCCCCAAATTTAGCACCCCCAGACATACCTACGCCTATCTTAATCCCGATGCCAGAACACATAAGGATGCCAGCCCGAACGAGGTAAGTCCAGGGCGCCCTTAGAGTTAGCCGCTGTGGGGGGGGTTAGGTTTAGATAGTATAGCGGGGTTAGCGTTAGGTTTTTTGGGGGGAGGTTAGGGTTAGGCACCCCTAGGGGAGAGCCTTTAGGCACAAAGGGGGGAAACTTAGGATTAGGCACTAACGGGAGGGTTAGGGTGCGGGGTGGGGAGGGTTAGGGTTAGGCTACAAGAAGGGAGGGTTAGGGGGAGAAGGGGGAAGGGTAGGTATACTTACCTGACCCCTGTCGGGATACCAACCATCGGGATGCCGCTGTCGGTATTAGGACTGGAGGCATCCCGACAGCCAGCATTACATACCGATTCCCGGAAAGATAGGCGAGTTTGAGAGTAAGCAATGCAGGTGGCAATAGGAGAGGGCATAATGTATAAAATAACTGACATATGCTCTATAATCACATTCCAGTCTCTTATAGATTATTGTAGGGATCAGAACATTCAGGGTGGGATAGTAACTCCCCCTCCCCCCTCCCACACCCGCTGCGTTCATTTAAAATAAAGCCCTCGCTGTCCCATGTAGGAGTGTGAGCCCTGCACACAGTAGGGGTGATTGGGCTTTTGCCGCCCTCAGGCTAAACATATGCTACTTCCCATCATTTTAATAGACATTAGTTCCGCAGAAAACACTGGTCAAACGTACATTATTCACAATCACTTTAATGCAAATGTTCAAGACCCAGGGAAGGAGCATCACAAAGAAACATCTTCCTCTTCATACTGCCGTGTCTTCCCCATTTAATCCTGTTATTGCTAATTATATCAGCTTTCCTTCATCACTTTCCATCAGGGAGGATACTAATAGCGACATTTTTCATCTTTGACCATCCTTTTTTTTAATGATTATTTTTTATTTACACCTGATGTTGAATTACAGAGATAATAAAACAATAAAATAAATAAATATATGATTAAAAAGTAAATGATATTGTGTCAATATTAAACAATAGAATTCTGTGGTTAGCTGGGAGATACTTTGTAACTGAAACATGGATCCAGCCTCCTCTGTAAACATCTCACCTCTATGAATACCCTGCGGTCTGTTCACGTTCTCCTCATTGTTCTAAAATAGCTGCCTGGTTCTAGGACGCTGCTAATGAGAAGCCATCGCATATCAGAGTTAATTGAAGTAGAACATAATAAACATGATGTATTATTTATATTTCTGGAAAAGGTAAGCTTTACATTGAGGTTAGTTGTTCTGTGATTTGGATAGATACATTTATGTAGCAGAATATAATAATAATAATAATAATAATAATAATAATAATAATAATAATATTATTATTATTATTATTATTATATTATTAATAAAAAAATTGAGATTAAAAAGAATCTCCCTTCATGTATCATACTCTTTATTATAAATACATTTTTATTACTGTACGTCTGATTCAGAGATTTACGCTAAAGCAATCGCGACTTTGCACGGCTCGCAATTGCGAAAATATACTAATGTTTCCAAAGCTCACCCGAGCATAGGAACGCCCACTGCTGCCTGCTCATATACCCGTTCAACATTACGCAACATCGGTAACATCGCCGCAGATCGGGCAGCCATGCAGCTTATTCGGCAACTCTGTCCTGTCACCAACACAGCGTCTCTCCTGACACGCAGAGAGCTCTCGTGCTGCGAAGGTGATCGCAAATGGTTAATTTATGCACGCCTATGAAACGGCATTTAAAAGGACAGCCGCGCCTGCATTTGCCTAGCCATCCCCCGTTACCTCCCCCCAAACGATGACTGCCTGTCACTCACTCAATGCGTGTGTAGTCGCAAAACAATGGCTGCACTTGCACAGCGCAACTTGTGTGAAACACATTTATTTTGAGGTTCATAAATTACTTTAAGGGGTAAATTTACTAAGATGGGAGTTCTATTAAGAAGTGATGTTGTCCATAGCAACCAATCAGATTCTACTTCTCATTTATCTAGCACCTTCTAGAAGATAATACCTGGAATCTGATTGATTGATTGGTTGCTATGGGCAACATCACTTCTTAAGAGAACTCCCATCTCAGTAAATTTACCCCTTACTGTCTATGATTCTATTGAAAAGAAGCCATATGTTTTCATTGGCTCTCTCACAGGCACAGCGGGATGCCGACTACTTTGCCACCGACAGTAGCGCTAGAAATTAGGAGACCAGAATCGTAGTCACAAGAGTTTGGGGGAGGGGGCGCTGCACTTGAAAACAGAACGCTGAAGTTACCTCCCTGGTGCGTGTCCCAGGTCATTACAGTGAATGTGCCAAGTTAGCTTGTGAACCAGAACAACCAGTTCTGCTACATGTCTTTTATTTACTGTGCCTCCACTTTGAAGTCGAGTATACCCCGAGGCAAACATGGCTTTGTTATAGAGGGGATCCCAATTGTGCCTTTCCCCAAATTATTTATTGTAGGTATATATTTTACAAACACCACGGGGCGGGATGTATCAAGCATCGCATTTCGGATGCGTTACATCCCGCCACTTACCGCAGGCATACCGGCATGAAATACAGCAGACACTATACAGTACAGGTCCTGCTGTGGAAAGCATGGGTTGTACTCAGGTATATTAGCGTTTGCATGAGAGGGAGAATTCCAGGCACCTGCCTGTGATTTCTGTAGGTCAGGACAATAAGTACTAACCATTATTATGCTTAGATCCTATGTGCTAACATGACAAGCGTTATATCAGCTTGTGATCTATTTTTTGAGATTTCATTTTATTTTTTTATTTGTTTTATTGTTGCTATATTATGTTTAGTGAAGAGATGTTAAAGGTCTTTGGCATAGTCTAGTTGTGGCTGAGAGAACCATCTGTCAGTGGGCCTGACCCAGCAAGGGACACACGCACCCGTCCGCTGCGAGTATATGCTAATAAATGCGCACGCAGAATAAGCAGACGCCTAGCAAAACACAATACCACCCACTTCCCTTAACGTGCGTTCTGTTATACCACGCAAAACAGCGGAAACATCGGTAACATTGAGAACCATCGAACACATTAGCATATTAGTGGTTGACCGGACTCCATGCAGGATGTGCGCCGCTGCCTGCGTACAACTAGACCTCAGGCTACGGCCGTCGCTGCAAGGGCTTAATTATGCACGCCCCTAAAACGCCGTCCAAACGCACAGACACGCCTGCGTTTGCCCGTCCACCCCCACAAAACGGCACTTCCTGTCAATCACTTTTCTCTGGGACTGCGTTGCCTCTCTGCACACGCAGTACCCATCACAATAGCTAGTTCGCGCACGCGCACGGCGATGCACGCACAGAGCTAAAACATTGGCTGAGTGCGTGCGTACTCTCCTCTGCGTTCCTTGCTGAATCAGGCCCAGTGTGTATTAGACATAGGGCAGCGCCAGAGGGCATATTTTCACATTGATTTACATCCACTGCTTGAGGCATGGCGGTGCTTCTCACCTCGGGCAGCACCTTCATATATGATATACTGATTTTTTTTTATAACTTTCACTAAGATATTGGGAGGTACGTTTATTACAGACATTTGGCAGGAAATCTCCCGAACAAGGATATTTTTCCGGAGATACCCGCAGCGTTTAGGCATCATCTGGATGTACGGCGGGGGTTCTGCAGGAGAGATCTGCCGCAGTTTCCCCATATGCGATCACGGTAGCAGACCCCATAGATTTCTGTGGGGTCTGCTGTATTGGGAAATTAACCCCTCCAGTATCTAACGCCATGAATAGATTGTGTTAGCCATGACAGCCTATGTGCTGCAGATCGCAGTTTACCGGGAGATTGATCCTATGCATATAAACATTGCAGGGGCAGGCTCTATATAAATCTCGGGTCTAAATCCCGATAATGAATAAATGTGCCCCTCTGAGTGGTGCTTCATTGGGGTTCCATGTAAGACCCGTATTTTCGTTACTGTCTGTTACACAGGAGTTTTCTAGGCACCTGTGATCCTCCACAGAGCTTATCTATGACACATGTAATCACCCACTGCGCTACCCTATGATATCTGTAGGTAAGGCCGTAACTAAGGGTGAGTGACTGGTGTGGCCGGCACCGTCGCTTCTCCACGGCCCTTGCTTCTGGCTAGCAGGGTGCCTGGAACGGTACCCGGCAGCCAGTATCGCTGCAGCAGACACCCTGAAGAGTGCACAGCTGCCTGGAGTGGCTTGAAGATGATGTCATGCACAAGGGGGGCGGGCCCGGCACAGTGCTAAGCCCTATTAGGGCCCTGTCTGTAGTTGTGGTATATAGGGGGGACATTAGACACCTGTATACCCCCACTGTGCTTGCCTATGACATTAGTAAATCTGGTATAGGAAAGAATTACAGCCATCTGTAATCTACCACTGTGCCTGCCTATGACATTAGTAGAACTTTTATAGAGGGGGGATTCCAGGGATGGTTTGCACCCCCTCGATGGGCACCGCTGCTGGGGGCACGGCAGGCTGCGGGTCAATCAGCATCGGTGGTGGTGCTTAGTGGGCTAAGCTCTGTGCCATCAAGAAAGATGGAAAAAACACCATCGGTTCCCAGTCTGCCATGAATGGCAAAACCACCGGCCATCAGTAGTCAACCATCGATGGTTTATAAGTGTCGATGGTCGATTGCCATCCCTAATTCCAGGCATCTGCAATCAACCAATGTGCCTGCCTATGTTATATGTAATGTGTTAGATTTAATTTAAAGTTCCAGAAGAAGAAAAGCTTAGTCATACTGGTTTTAATTAAACGGGTGCTTAGCGATTGATGTCACCTAGCTTGTGAAGAATAAATCCTGCAGTATTATGTTTTTGGCAGCACAGTGGATGCCTGTGATATGGTAATGGGGTAACTTGGACAATGTATTGTATTCTATGACTGCGAGATGAGTCATTGGGTGCGGCTGTAAAACTCCCAGATTTGCTTTTTCTCTCTAAAGCTAAATTAGGGGACATTGCTGACGCTTTCTGAGAACCTCACAGTGTTACATTACACAGGTGGCACAGCGGACATGGGATCTGCTTATAGTGTAACACAAGCATGAGGCCGGGCTCCCACTGCTGGCTTAACCTAGATTTTCAGAACCTCTGCCCAACATATTATTATTGACCCCCCCCCATGCCACAGATCTGTATTTAGGGCTGCACATTTAGCTTTATCTGGGGCAGCAGAGTTGGCGTAGTGGTTAGCATCACTGCATCGCAGCCATGGGCGTATCTATAATGGGTGCAGTGTGTGCGGTGCACACGGGCCCCTGGGTCACATCGCACACCCTATACCCATATTTAGTTTATACTTACCTTTCCACAGTCTTCAGAGTGCTGCTGTGCAAAGGCAGGCCGGCTCTGCATAGCAGCAAAAATCACAGGGAAAATGGCGGGTATAAGGCACTGGCATCATTTTCCCGGAGTAAATTCTGGCATTAAGCCAGAATCTACTGCGCTGCCAGAAAGGAGATGGCCCAAACAGAGGCTGCACACGAGCCCTCTCCTATCCTAAAATGCCACTGCTTGCAGCACTGAGGTCTTGGGTTCAATTCTCACCAAGGCCCCACCTGTGTGTGGAGTTTGTATGTTCTCCCATGTTTGTGTGCGCTTCCTCCCACAAGCCAAACATTTACTGGTAAGTTAATTGGAGTCTGACAATAAAATTAACCTTAGTGTGTATATGTGGGTGTATATGTACATGTGGTAGGGAATATAAGCTCCACTGGGGGAGGGGCTCATGTGAAAGACTCAAGGTGCATACACACAAAACGATTTTTTTAATGATTATCGATAACGATATTGTTTATCATTCAATCGTTGAAAAAATCGTTCACTTTCTGAGTTAAAATGATGAATTATTATCGTTAATGCGTTCACGTTTGTAGTTTGTAGTTCACTAAAGCTGCATACACACACAACAATTTTGTTACCAACGATTTTATGAACAATTTTCTGTCAGATTATCTGTCAGATTTTTTAAAGTGTAATGAATGATTTTTTGAACTACAAATGATTTTTGCATATTAACTTATACCCCTTTTCCACCTAAATTCCGGGTCTGACCCGGAGTTGGAACAAAGTTCCTATCCGGATCAGACCCGGAATTTTGCCGGCGCTGACTCTGGATATTCCCGAGTCAGCGCCGCTCGCACCGCAGTCGGATCTGCATAGACCCGGCTTTTGCGGAGTGAAAGTGGACGCTTGGAGATGATGTCATCTCCAAGCGCCACTGAAGCCGGACCAATTGGCCGGCTAGCGGCGCACTCCAGGTCTTCGTGACCCGGAGTGCGGTGTTCCCATAGCAGGGTTTCACGGGCTACGCCCGTGTTAAACCCTGCTAGTTACCTGGGTTGGATTGCCGGGTCACTCGACCCGGCGATCCAACCCTCTGCCCTTTTACACCAGGGAGCTGCCCGGGTTAACCCTTCAAAAACCCGGGTTTTAGCTCCGGTGTAAAAGGGGTATTAGTGAAAATCGTTGAGTTGGTCAGTCTGACTGAACTAGAAACTACAAACGTGAACACGCATAAACAATAATCGTTCATCGTTTTAACTCAGAAAGTGAATGATTTTTTCAACGATTGAACAATAAACGATATCGTTAACGATAATCATTCAAAAAATCGTTGTGTGTGTATGCACCTTCAGTCTGACCAACTCAACGATTTTCAGTAAGGGAATATGTAGTTCAAAAAAATCGTTCCTTACACTTTAAAAAATCTGACAGATAATCTGACAGAAAATCGTTCAGAAAATTGTTGTGTGTATGCAGCTTTAAGGTGCATACACACACAACGATTTTTTGAACGATTATCGTTAACGATATAGTTTATCGTTCAATCATTGAAAAAATCGTTCACTTTCTAAGTTAAAACGATGAACGATTATCGTTCATGTGCGTTCACGTTTGTAGTTCAGTCAGACTGACCAACTCAACGATTTTCATTAAGGGAATATGCAAAAATCTTTGTAGTTAAAAAAAAAAATTGTTCATTACATTTAGTAAATGAACGATTTTAGTAAACGATTTTGGTTAATTTTTCCCTTGAAAAAATGAACGAAAATCGTTTACTAAAATCGTTCATTTACAAAATCGTTGTGTGTGTATGCAGCTTAAATATTCTCTGTAAAGCTCTATAGCACAGGACCCCAAACAGGTCATGTTTTCCAGGTCCCCTCACAGAATGGCAAGTGAAATAAGTAGCTTCATCTGTGGATCTTTTAAAATGTGTCAGTGAGTAATGACTACTCCTGTGCACTTGCTGGGTTACCTGGAAAATGTAAACTGTGTGGGGTCCTGAGAACCGAGTTTAAGAACCACTGCACTATAGAACAGCGGTTCCCAACCACTGTCCTCAAGGCACACTAACAGTCCAGGTATTAAGGATAGCCATAGTTGAGCACAGGTGACTTAAAATGTACCTTAGTTATTTTGATTTAACCATCTGTGCTTAAGCATGGATATCACTAAAACCAAGACTGTTAGTGTGCCTTGAGGACCGAGGTTGGGAATCACTGCTATAGAATATGTGTGCACAACAGTTCAGGTTTTAGAGATATCCATGGTTGACCACAGTTGGATAAATCAAATTGGCTGAAGCACTAATTAAGTCACCTGTGGTCAAGAATGGATATCCAAGTTAAAACCTGGACTGTTAGGATGCCTTGAGGATCGAGTTTGGGAACTAGATCACAGGTTCTCAAACTCGGTCCTCAGGACCACAAACAGTGCATGTTTTCCAGGTCTCCTAACTGAATCACAAGTGAAATAATTATCTCCACCTGTGGATCTTTTAAAATATGTCAGTGAGTAATGACTACACCTGTACACCTGCTGTGTGACCTGGAAAAAGTGAACTGTGTGGGGTCCTGAGGACCGAGGGCCTAATTCAGACCCGGCCGCGAGCGCTATGCGCTCGCAACCGGGTCGATGGTGGGCCAGTGCGCATGCGCACGACGGAGCCGGCTCCATCGTGCGCATGCGCAAGGCCCGGATAGCGACGGGCACTCCGTCGCTTCGGGTCTCGCAACAAAGGGGGCGAGCTGTCGATGTTGAGCGACAGCTCGCCCCCTTTGGTGAGCGGGCCAGGGGAGTGGCTGCCCAAACGGAGGCATTCCCATGTGAACGCCTCCGTTTGGGGGTGGCCCCACTGACATCACGAGTGATGTCAGTGGGAGAGATTTCGGTTCTGTTGGAGCCGAAATCTCTCTGGGGCTTGCGGCAACGAGACCCTACCACAAGGGTCTCGTCGCAAGCCCGATGGCTGCGATGGTCTTGACCATCGCGACCATCTTCCTGGCCTCTCGCTATAGCTGTGGGTCACCCACAGCTATGCGAGTGGCCAGGAGGCCGTTCTAAAAAAAAAAAAAGACCGGCCCTGATTCAGAGCGAGCGCTCTGTCAGAGCGACCGGCTCTGAATCAGGCCCCGAGTTTGAGAACCACTGAATTAGGTGATAGCTGTAATCTGACTGGTTGCTATGGGCAACACCTCACTGTCTCCTATTTTAGAAGGTTTGCTAAATCCCCTTATTGTAGAATGTGATCTTTAAGATGCGATTTTAACTCTGATACCAAGTTTTATAGGCGCAACACGGCGCCATTAGTTTCTATACTGACATAATCACAGAAAAGAAATCTATCATTTGTCAGTGGCTGTTTTGATACAAAGCTAAAAGCCCCGTCTGCGCGAGAAGAAGCGTCACGCTGAGCGAGAAGATTCTATCACAGGAAGTTCAATTTTTTTCCTTGGCATGAACCCAGATGCCATCAGAACTAATTAAGAACAGAGCCAGGGTGGTGCGTGGTTCAGTCCCTGTGTTGTACAACAACAGAATAGGAAACCAGGGTTTTGTCTAATGAGAATAGTTTGTTTTCTAGCATCGGGCAAATATGTCAGTTACCTGGCACTGCAGCTAAGGGCGAGTGTGCTTGCTGCGAGGTAACAGGAATGTGACTTCACATACTTGTGTACACATTTATACGTAGCAAAGATATGTATGTTCCACTTGCAATGACGCATGCGATTTATTACTTTTTTTTGGAAGGTGTTCTTTTCTAGTCTGCATACTTGGGCTTGGCATGGAGACAGGTTTATAACTTCAGCTTACAATAAATTCCTTAAACATGTTGCAACAAAAAAAACTGTCGATAGGCAACATGTTGACATCCTTAGAATGTCAACATATTCACAATGTCGACAGCATAACTGTGAAATGTCAACATGCTGAGCATTCCGACCGTTAGGGTAAGGTGCCGCTGCGAGGGCTAGGCTGCAGGGGAGGGTGGGGTGGTGAAAGGGGGTTAGGCACTAGGAGGGTTAGGCTGCGGGGGGTGGGTGGTTAGGCTGCGGGGAAGGGGGGGTGTTTAGGAGTAGACAGTACAGGGAGGGTTAGGTTTCAGTATAAGGGGTAAAATACTCATCGGAATGCTTGAGCATTGAAGGTTCCCACCAGAAGTGAATGTCACATGGTCGTAGGGATGGCCATCAACTATTGATATTTTCAAAACATCAGTGGTTTACAGCCAATATCAGATAGTTTTGCCATCAATGGCAGAGAACCACCCAATATTTTTTATTCAAACTTGATGCCAGGACATGGAGCCTAGCTCCGCCCCCTGATGCATCGGTGAAGCCCCCCTCCCCTGGGTTCTGATTGGCCGGCAGCTCAGTATGTCATAGAGCAGGGACGACTATTGGTGGCTGAAACCATTGGTGGTTTCCCTTTGAATGGTTTTATACCATCAATGATAACTACAGATGGTAACATCGATGGTGACCCATCATTGGCCATCTTTACATGGTCAACAGGACCCGGAAGAAGACACTGGAGCTGCTTCCGAAGGCAGAAGGCAAGAATTATCACTACGACATTGCTGACCATTGTTTTAGTTGGTATCTGTACCAAAATTCAGCATGTAGTCAAAATGTCGATATTTACAATGTTGCCATTCATACCGTCTATATCAAAATCTTGACAGTTATGATATCAACGTTGTTGAAATATCGCCATTGATCATGTTGGCATCTGAAAAATATCAACGTGTCCACATGTGAAATGACGATATTTTACATGGACTAGCATGTGAGAGCTTGGCTAGGCACTAGGGGGAGGGTTAGAGTTAGGCTGCGGGAGCAGAGGTTAGGGCTAGGCACTAGGGGGAGGGTTGGAGTTAGGCAGCGTGAGCGGAGGTTAGGGCAAGGCACTAGGGGGAGGGTTAGAGTTAGGCTGCGTGAGCGGAGGTTAGGGCTAGGCACTAGGGAGAGGGTTAGAGTTAGGCTGTGGGAGGAGAGGTTAGGGCTAGGCACTAGGGGGAGGGTTAGAGTTAGGCTGCGTGAGCGGAGGTTAGGGCTAGGCACTAGGGGGAGGGTTAGAGTTAGGCTGCGTGAGCGGAGGTTAGGGTTAGGCACTAGGGGTAGGGTTAGAGTTAGGCTGTGGGAGGAGAGGTTAGGGCTAGGCACTAGGGGGAGGGTTAGAGTTAGGCTGCGTGAGTGGAGGTTAGGGTTAGGCACTAGGGGGAGGGTTAGAGTTAGGCTGTGGGAGGAGAGGTTAGGGCTAGGCACTACGGGGAGGGTTAGAGTTAGGCTGCGTGAGTGGAGGTTAGGGCTAGGCACTAGGGGGAGGGTTAGAGTTAGGCTGTGGGAGGAGAGGTTAGGGCAAGGCACTAGGGGGAGGGTTAGAGTTAGGCTGCGTGAGCGGAGGTTAGGGCTAGACACTAGGGGGATGGTTAGAATTAGGCTGTGGGAGCAGAGGTTAGGGCTAGGCACTAGGGGGAGGGTTAGAGTTAGGCTACATGAGCGGAGGTTAGGGTTAGGCACTAGGGGGAGGGTTAGAGTTAGGCTGCGTGAGCGGAGGTTAGGGCTAGGCACTAGGGGGAGGGTTAGAGTTAGGCTGCGTGAGTGTAGGTTAGGGCTAGGCACTAGGGGGAGGGTTAGAGTTAGGCTGCGTGAGCGGAGGTTAGGGTTAGGCACTAGGGGGAGGGTTAGAGTTTGGCTGCATGAGCGGAGGTTAGGGCTAGGCACTAGGGTGAAGGTTAGAGTTAGGCTGCGTGAGCGGAGGTTAGGGCTAGGCACTAGGGTGAGGGTTAGATTTAGGCTGCATGAGCGGAGGTTAGGGCTAGGCACTAGAGGGGAGGGTTAGATTTAGGCAGCGTGAGCGGAGGTTAGGGCTAGGCACTAGGGGGAGGGTTAGAGTTAGGCTGTGGGAGGAGAGGTCAGGGCTAGGCACTGGGGGAGGATTAGATTTAGGCTGTGGGAGTAGAGGTTAGGGCTAGGCACTAGTGGGAGGGTTAGAGTTAGGCTGCATGAGCGGAGGTTAGAGCTAGACACTAGGGGGATGGTTAGAATTAGGCTGTGGGAGCAGAGGTTAGGGCTAGGCACTAGGGGTAGGGTTAGAGTTAGGCTGCGTGAGCGGAGGTTAGGGCTAGACACTAGGGGGATGGTTAGAATTAGGCTGTGGGAGCGGAGGTTAGGGTTAGGCACTAAGGGCAGGGTTAGAGTTAGGCTGCGTGAGCGGAGGTTAGGGTTAGACACTAGGGGGAGGGTTAGATTTAGGCTGCGTGAGCGGAGCATAGGACTAGGCACTAAGGGGAGGGTTAGAGTTAGGCTGCATGAGAAGAGGTTAGGGCTAGGCACTAGGGGGAGGGTTAGAGTTAAGCTGCGGGAGTGGAGGTTAGGGCTAGGCACTAGAGGGAGGGTTAGACTTAGGCTGCGTGAGCGGAGAATAGGACTAGGCACTAAGGGGAGGGTTAGAGTTAGGCTGCATGAGAAGAGGTTAGGGCTAGGCACTAGGGGGAGGGTTAGAGTTAAGCTGCGGGAGCGGAGGTTAGGGCTAGGCACTAGAGGGAGGGTTAGATTTAGGCTGCAGGAGCGGAGGTTAAGGCTCGGCACAAGAGGGAGGGTTAGAGTTAGGCTGCGGGAGCGGAGGTTAGGGCTAGGAACTAGGGGGAGGTTTAGAGCTAGGCTGCGGAAGCAGAAGTTAGGGTTAGACACTAGGAGGATGGTTAGAATTAGGCTGTGGGAGCAGAGGTTAAAGCTAGGCACTAGTGGGAGAGTTAGATTTAGGCTGCGGAAACAGAGGTTACGGTTAGACACTAGAAGGATGGTTAGAATTAGGCTGTAGGTGTAGAGGTTAGGGTTAGGCACTAGGGGAAGGGTTAGAGTTAGGCTGTGAGAGTGGAAGTTAGGTTTAGGCACTAGGGGGAGGATTAGAGTTAGGCTGCGGGAGCGGAGGTTAGGGTTAGGCACTAAGGGGAGGGTTAGAGTTAGGCTGTGGGAGGAAAGGTTAAGATTAGGCACTAGGGGGAGGGTTAGAGTTAGGCTGTGGGAGGAGAGGTCAGGGCTAGGCACTGGGGGAGGATTAGATTTAGGCTGTGGGAGTAGAGGTTAGGGCTAGGCACTAATGGGAGGGTTAGAGTTAGGCTGCATGAGCGGAGGTTAGAGCTAGACACTAGGGGGATGGTTAGAATTAGGCTGTGGGAGCAGAGGTTAGGGCTAGGCACTAGGGGTAGGGTTAGAGTTAGGCTGCGTGAGCGGAGGTTAGGGCTAGACACTAGGGGGATGGTTAGAATTAGGCTGTGGGAGCGGAGGTTAGGGTTAGGCACTAAGGGCAGGGTTAGAGTTAGGCTGCGTGAGCGGAGGTTAGGGTTAGACACTAGGGGGAGGGTTAGATTTAGGCTGCGTGAGCGGAGCATAGGACTAGGCACTAAGGGGAGGGTTAGAGTTAGGCTGCATGAGAAGAGGTTAGGGCTAGGCACTAGGGGGAGGGTTAGAGTTAAGCTGCGGGAGTGGAGGTTAGGGCTAGGCACTAGAGGGAGGGTTAGACTTAGGCTGCGTGAGCGGAGAATAGGACTAGGCACTAAGGGGAGGGTTAGAGTTAGGCTGCATGAGAAGAGGTTAGGGCTAGGCACTAGGGGGAGGGTTAGAGTTAAGCTGCGGGAGCGGAGGTTAGGGCTAGGCACTAGAGGGAGGGTTAGATTTAGGCTGCAGGAGCGGAGGTTAAGGCTCGGCACAAGAGGGAGGGTTAGAGTTAGGCTGCGGGAGCGGAGGTTAGGGCTAGGAACTAGGGGGAGGTTTAGAGCTAGGCTGCGGAAGCAGAAGTTAGGGTTAGACACTAGGAGGATGGTTAGAATTAGGCTGTGGGAGCAGAGGTTAAAGCTAGGCACTAGTGGGAGAGTTAGATTTAGGCTGCGGAAACAGAGGTTACGGTTAGACACTAGAAGGATGGTTAGAATTAGGCTGTAGGTGTAGAGGTTAGGGTTAGGCACTAGGGGAAGGGTTAGAGTTAGGCTGTGAGAGTGGAAGTTAGGTTTAGGCACTAGGGGGAGGATTAGAGTTAGGCTGCGGGAGCGGAGGTTAGGGTTAGGCACTAAGGGGAGGGTTAGAGTTAGGCTGTGGGAGGAAAGGTTAAGATTAGGCACTAGGGGGAGGGTTAGAGTTAGGCTGTGGGAGGAAAGGTTAGGGCTAGGCACTGGGGGAGGATTAGATTTAGGCTGTGGGAGTAGAGGTTAGGGCTAGGCACTAGGGGGAGGGTTAGATTTAGGCTGCAGGAGCGGAGGTTAGGGCTAGACACTAGGGGGTGGTTAGAATTAGGCTGTGGGAGCGGAGGTTAAGGCTCGGCACTAGGGGGAGGGTTAGAGTTAGTCTGCGGGAGTGTAGGTTAGGGCTAGGCACTAGGGGGATGGTTAGATTTAGGCTGTGTGAGTGGAGGTTAGGGCTAGGCACCAGGGGAAGGGTTAGATTTAGGCTGCGTGAGCAGAGCATAGGACTAAGCACTAGGGGGAGGGTTAGATTTAGGTTGCAGAAGCAGAGGTCAAGTTTAGACACTAGGGAGATGGTTAGAATTAGGCCGTGGGAGCAGAGGTTAAGGCTCGGCACTAGGGGAAGGGTCAGATGTAGGCTGTGGAAGCAGAGGTTAGGGTAAGACACTAGGGGGGTGGTTAGAATTAGGCTGTGGGAACAGAGGTTAAGACTCAGGGCCTGATTCAGAGCCGCTCGTAAGCGGCCGCTCGTTCGCTCCGAGCGATGTTCGCACATCTGCGCATGCGTATGGGTCGTAATGCGCATGCGCCAACCAGTCATTGCGGTCGGAAATAAGCGTTCACAAAATAGCGAGTGCCTGCTAATTTGAGTGACAGGATGAGGCGTTTGTGGGTGGTAACAGGGGAAGGTGCTTGAAAACGGAGAGTGGTGATCCGAACGCAGGCGTGCCAAACGGTCAAAACGGGCATTTTAACGGTGTGCATAATTAACAAAGCAGCGTCATCGATCACGTGACTTGGTTGTTTCTTAGCCTGAACTGTTCGCATGATTGCGGTAGGAAAATCCTACCACAAGCACTGCGAGCAGTTCAGATGCCTTTTCGATGTACTCGATTAATCAAATAAATAGCGGAGATGACGTAGGATGTGAGCGGCCAGGGGGCGTCTTTGCAAAATAGTGAGCGCATGTTTCGTTCGCTCGCTCAGACATAGAGGCGTCAACAGATCGCAAAGAGCGAGCGCTCAATTTAAATAGACAGCCCCTTTTTCTGAACGAGCGAGCGCAAATAGCGTCCGGCTCTGAATCAGGCCCTCAGTACAAGAGGGAGGGTTAGAGTTAGGGTGCCGGAAGAGAGCTTAGGGTTAGACACTAGAGCAGGGGTGGGGAACCTTTTTTCTGGCGAGGTCCATTTTGATATATCTAACATTATTTGCGGGCCTGGTGCTGGCCACGCCCCCTCCATGCGATGTCACACAGGGGCAGGGCCACAATCACCGGTGATTACAGCAATGCCCGGAGCATCCTGAGGATGCTCCGGGAGCTGTAAGGGCAGCTGTGTGACCATCTGAAGCATCCTAAGGATGCTCCAGGCAGCACTGCTGCATAGAATCTGGGTGCAGGGTGCCATTCTAGGCCCCCTGCTAGCCAGATGACGTTAGCAGAAAAAAGCTCAGAGGGCCAGACCAAATGATTCCGGGGGCCTTATACGGCCTCTGGGCCTGAGGTTTCCCATCCCTGCACTAGAGGGAGGGTTAGAGTTAGGGTGCAGGAGGAGAGTTTAGGGTTATGCCCTAGAGGGAGGGTTACAGTTAGACTGCGTGAGCGGAGGTTATGGCTAGGCATTAGAGGGAGGGTTAGAGTTAGGCTGCGTGAGCGGAGGTTAGGGCTAGGCACTAGGGGGAAGGTTAGAGTTAGGCTGCGTGAGCGGAGGTTAGGGCTAGGCACTAGGGTGAGGGTTAGATTTAGGCTGCATGAGCGGAGGTTAGGGCTAGGCACTAGAGGGGAGGGTTAGATTTAGGCAGCGTGAGCGGAGGTTAGGGCTAGGCACTAGGGGGAGGGTTAGAGTTAGGCTGTGGGAGGAGAGGTCAGGGCTAGGCACTGGGGGGGATTAGATTTAGGCTGTGGGAGTAGAGGTTAGGGCTAGGCACTAGTGGGAGGGTTAGAGTTAGGCTGCATGAGCGGAGGTTAGGGCTAGACACTAGGGGGATGGTTAGAATTAGGCTGTGGGAGCAGAGGTTAGGGCTAGGCACTAGGGGTAGGGTTAGAGTTAGGCTGCGTGAGCGGAGGTTAGGGCTAGACACTAGGGGGATGGTTAGAATTAGGCTGTGGGAGCGGAGGTTAGGGTTAGGCACTAAGGGCAGGGTTAGAGTTAGGCTGCGTGAGCGGAGGTTAGGGCTAGGCACTAGAGGGAGGGTTAGACTTAGGCTGCGTGAGCGGAGAATAGGACTAGGCACTAAGGGGAGGGTTAGAGTTAGGCTGCATGAGAAGAGGTTAGGGCTAGGCACTAGGGGGAGGGTTAGAGTTAAGCTGCGGGAGCGGAGGTTAGGGCTAGGCACTAGAGGGAGGGTTAGATTTAGGCTGCAGGAGCGGAGGTTAAGGCTCGGCACAAGAGGGAGGGTTAGAGTTAGGCTGCGGGAGCGGAGGTTAGGGCTAGGAACTAGGGGGAGGTTTAGAGCTAGGCTGCGGAAGCAGAAGTTAGGGTTAGACACTAGGAGGATGGTTAGAATTAGGCTGTGGGAGCAGAGGTTAAAGCTAGGCACTAGTGGGAGAGTTAGATTTAGGCTGCGGAAACAGAGGTTACGGTTAGACACTAGAAGGATGGTTAGAATTAGGCTGTAGGTGTAGAGGTTAGGGTTAGGCACTAGGGGAAGGGTTAGAGTTAGGCTGTGAGAGTGGAAGTTAGGTTTAGGCACTAGGGGGAGGATTAGAGTTAGGCTGCGGGAGCGGAGGTTAGGGTTAGGCACTAAGGGGAGGGTTAGAGTTAGGCTGTGGGAGGAAAGGTTAAGATTAGGCACTAGGGGGAGGGTTAGAGTTAGGCTGTGGGAGGAGAGGTTAGGGCTAGGCACTGGGGGAGGATTAGATTTAGGCTGTGGGAGTAGAGGTTAGGGCTAGGCACTAGGGGGAGGGTTAGATTTAGGCTGCAGGAGCGGAGGTTAGGGCTAGACACTAGGGGGATGGTTAGAATTAGGCTGTGGGAGCGGAGGTTAAGGCTCGGCACTAGGGGGAGGGTTAGAGTTAGGCTGCGGGAGTGTAGGTTAGGGCTAGGCACTAGGGGGATGGTTAGATTTAGGCTGTGTGAGTGGAGGTTAGGGCTAGGCACCAGGGGAAGGGTTAGATTTAGGCTGCGTGAGCAGAGCATAGGACTAAGCACTAGGGGGAGGGTTAGATTTAGGTTGCAGAAGCAGAGGTCAAGTTTAGACACTAGGGAGATGGTTAGAATTAGGCCGTGGGAGCAGAGGTTAAGGCTCGGCACTAGGGGAAGGGTCAGATGTAGGCTGTGGAAGCAGAGGTTAGGGTAAGACACTAGGGGGGTGGTTAGAATTAGGCTGTGGGAACAGAGGTTAAGACTCAGGGCCTGATTCAGAGCCGCTCGTAAGCGGCCGCTCGTTCGCTCCGAGCGATGTTCGCACATCTGCGCAAGCGTATGGGTCGTAATGCGCATGCGCCAACCAGTCATTGCGGTCGGAAATAAGCGTTCACAAAATAGCGAGTGCCTGCTAATTTGAGTGACAGGATGAGGCGTTTGTGGGTGGTAACAGGGGAAGGTGCTTGAAAACGGAGAGTGGTGATCTGAACGCAGGCGTGCCAAACGGTCAAAACGGGCATTTTAACGGTGTGCATAATTAACAAAGCAGCGTCATCGATCACGTGACTTGGTTGTTTCTTAGCCTGAACTGTTCGCATGATTGCGGTAGGAAAATCCTACCACAAGCACTGCGAGCAGTTCAGATGCCTTTTCGATGTACTCGATTAATCAAATAAATAGCGGAGATGACGTAGGATGTGAGCGGCCAGGGGGCGTCTTTGCAAAATAGTGAGCGCATGTTTCGTTCGCTCGCTTAGACATAGAGGCGTCAACAGATCGCAAAGAGCGAGCGCTCAATTTAAATAGCCAGCCCCTTTTTCTGAACGAGCGAGCGCAAATAGCGTCCGGCTCTGAATCAGGCCCTCAGTACAAGAGGGAGGGTTAGAGTTAGGGTGCCGGAAGAGAGCTTAGGGTTAGACACTAGAGCAGGGGTGGGGAACCTTTTTTCTGGCGAGGTCCATTTTGATATATCTAACATTTGCGGGCCTGGTGCTGGCCACGCCCCCTCCATGCGATGTCACACAGGGGCAGGGCCACAATCACCGGTGATTACAGCAATGCCCGGAGCATCCTGAGGATGCTCCGGGAGCTGTAAGGGCAGCTGTGTGACCATCTGAAGCATCCTAAGGATGCTCCAGGCGGCACTGCTGCATAGAATCTGGGTGCAGGGTGCCATTCTAGGCCCCCTGCTAGCCAGATGACGTTAGCAGAAAAAAGCTCAGAGGGCCAGACCAAATGATTCCGGGGGCCTTATACGGCCTCTGGGCCTGAGGTTTCCCATCCCTGCACTAGAGGGAGGGTTAGAGTTAGGGTGCGGAAGGAGAGGTTAAGGTTAGTCACTAAGGGGATGGTTAGAGTTAGGGTGCAGGAGGAGAGTTTAGGGTTATGCCCTAGGGGGAGGGTTACAGTTAGACTGCGTGAGCGGAGGTTATGGCTAGGCATTAGAGGGAGGGTTAGATTTAGGCTGCGGGAGTGGAGGTTAGGGTTAGGCACTAGGGGGAGGGTTAGATTTAGACTACAGAAGCAGAGGTTAGGGTTAGACACTAGGGGAATGGTTAGAATTAGGCTGTGGGAGCGAAGGTTAAGGCTTGCCACTAGGGGGAGGGTTAGAGTTAGGCTGTGGGAGGAGAAGTTAGGGTTAGGCACTAGGAGGAGGGTTAGAGTTAGGCTGTGGGAGGAGAGGTTAGGATTAGGCACTAGGAGGAGGGTTAGAGTTAGGCTGTGGGAGGAGAGGTAAGGGTTAGGCACTAGGAGGAGGGTTAAAGTTACGCTGTGGGAGGAGAGATTAGGGTTAGGCACTAGGAGGAGGGTTAGAGTTAGGCTGTGGGAGGAGAGGTTAGGGTTAGGCACTAGGAAGAGGGTTAGAGTTAGGTTGTGGGAGGAGAGGTTAGGGTTAAGCACTAGGAGGAGGGTTAGAATTAGGCACTAGGAGGAGAGGTTAGGGTTAGGCACTAGGGGGAGGATTAGAGTTAGGTTGTGGGAGGAGAGGTTAGGGTTAGGCACTAAGGGGAGGGTCAGTTAGGATGTGGGAGGAGAGGTTAGAGCAAGGCACTAAGGGGAGGGTTAGAGTTAGGCTGTGGGAGGAGAGGTTAGGGCAAGGCACTAGGGGGAGGGTTAGAGTTAGGCTGTGGGAGGAGAGGTTAGGGTTAGGCACTATGGGGAGGATTAGAGTTAGGTTGTGGAGGTTAGGGTTAGGCACTAGGAGGAGGGTTAGAGTTAAGGTGCATACACACTAGACGATATGCTCCCTGAGCGATATCGTCTAGTGTGTCCCCGGCAGGCTGTGCTCAATGTCGTTCATGACATTGAGCACAGCCGCTGAACGATATCATTAGCGATATCGTTCAGCGCCGGGCTCTCTCACCCATTCCCTGACATGCAGCAACCTGACGAGGTCGTCAGGTTGGCCTGCATGTCAGCCCGATGAACGAGGATGATGAACGACCCGCGGGAACGCGCGTCGTCGTCATCGTTCATCTTTTTTGTGTTAAAAATGGACGATTAAGTGGACGACTGAACGATAACGATATCGTTATCGTTCAGTCGTCCACTTTAATCGCCCAGTGTGTACGCACCATTAGGCTGTGGGAGGAGAGGTTAGGGTTAGGCACTAGTGGGAGGATTAGTGGTTAGTCAAACTTACCACTGGGAGCGACATAGGATCTTCTGGAATTCAACCCTCCATTACCGCTGGACCCAGAAGACACCGCTGGAGCCTTCGGACCAGCCATACTAGGTCATCACTGGACCACCAGGAACGTTTCACCAACATTTCATCAGTATCGACCTGATAAATGTCAACGCGGTCAACTTTGACATGTCAACATTATTAATGTTGACACAATGAATGTCAACAAAATATAACACCCCAAAATTCAGTCTCTATCTTGTGTCTTGGTGATGTACCTATTATTTAGTAAATTAATGCATTTTGATGGACTATTGGTTCAGTCTACAAAATATCCGTCTCCACTCTGTAGGGATGACACGTCCACTTTAATCCGTGCAGTGAAGAGTCACATAGCACAGCACCTCTGCCCTTCTTGCTCCAGGTATTCAGCTACCGGTTTCATAAAAATGACACTCATCAGCCATAATTGAATCCATCAGCAGATGAAGTGTTTAGTGCAAGTAGGAGAGGTAAATGTTTGCAGGTGGAGCATGTGAGGAATGCCACATAATGGTAAAAGCATAGTGCTTTGCACTCTCCCCAAACTATACGCAGCTGTAGATTAATTGCAGCTTTAGGACATTCTCACTAATCCTCCGTAACAAATTTGACCCTTTTTGCTTCAAGACAGAATCTTCACTAACAATAACTTTAACTGATTCCATAATTATTTTCAGTGTTCTATCTTACGAGTTAAACTGTTCTGCAGAATCACAGCTAATTGAGTAGTCGTACCCTACTGAACATTTCCCATCAACTCACTTTGTAGGTATTTCTGGGAGCTGATGAAACAATTTCCAGGGTCGATTAACCCTTGGTTAGTAACTACAGATGCCCTAAAATGTTGCCAGTCCTGATCAATACCAGATGCAGATTGGAACTAGGGGTGTGCACCGGCCACTTTTCGCGTTTTGTGTTTTGGTTTTGGATCTGGATCTTTCTTCGTGTTTTGGATCTGGATTGGTTTTGCCAAAACCACCCTTCCGTGTTTTGTGTTCTGGGTTTTGTGTTTTGGATCTGTATTTTTTTGAAAAAAAGCATAAAAACAGTTAAAATCACAGAATTTGTGGGTTTTTCTGCTCCTATGCTATTATTAACCTCATTAACCTTAATTTCCACTTATTTCCAGTCTATTCTGAACACCTCACAATAGTGTTTTTATGTCCAAAAGGTTGCACAGAGGTAGCTGGATGACTATGCTAAGTGACACGAGTGGGCGGCACAAACTCGTGGCCCATCTAAGAGTGATACTGCAGTAGCAGTCAGGATGGCAGTTTGAAAAACTAGGCCCCAAACAGTACATAATGCAAAGAAAAAAAGAGGTGCAAGATGGAATTGTCCTTGGGCCCTCCCACCCACCCTTATGTTGTATAAACAGGACATGCACACTTTAACAAACCAATCATTTCAGCGCCAGGGTCTGCCACACGACTGTGGCTGAAATGATTGGTTCGTTTGGGCCCCCACAAAACAAGCTGGCAATTAATCTGTCCCTGCACAAACTGGCTCTACGGAGGCAAGATGTCGTCCTCATCCTCCTCATCCACTGATTCCTCATCCTCTTCAGTGCTGTGTACAACCTCATCCTCACAGAGTATTAATTCGTCCCCGCTGGAATCCACCACCACAGGTCCCTCTGTACGTTCTGGAGGCTGGTCTCCCTGGAAGAGTTGATAATTCATTTTTATGAACATCATCTTCTCCACATTTTGTGGAAGCAGCCTCCTACGCCTTTCGCTGACAAGGTTCCCGGCTGCACTAAACATTCTTTCGGAGTACACACTGGAGGGGGGGCAACTCAGGTAAAATAGAGCCAGTTTGTACAGGGGCCTCCAAATTGCCTCTTTTTCCTGCCAGTACAGGTACGGACTGTCTGACATGCCTACTTGGATGCTGTCACCGATGTAATCCTCCACCATTCTGCCAGTGGTGACAGTATCATATGCAGTGACAGTAGACTTGTCAGAAATTGTTGGCACGTCCTTCAGTCCGGACCAGATGTCCAAACCGGCCCTTGACTTATGACACAGGCGCACGGTTGGCGCTGCTGCTGTGTTGATGCACGTGCGGCTACTGTGCATACATTTCGCACACAAACAGAAAAAAAAGAATTGTTTATTTTTTGTGGAGTACACTTTGGGGGTCACACCACCCTTTAACAGACTTAAGGGACACAGGCGCACGCTTGGCGCTGTTCCTTTGTTGATGCACGTGCAGCCACAGTGCACACAATTCACAAACACAGAAAATTTTTTTTTATTTTGTTTGGAGTGCACTTTGGGGGTTACACCATCCTTTAACAGATGAGCCAGCCGGCCGTTTACTTATGACACAGGTGCACGCTTGGCGCTGCCCTGTTGATGCACGTGCGGCTACTGTGCACACAATTCACAAACACAAAAAAATATATATTTTTTTTTTGGAGTGCACTTTGGGGGTTACACTACCCTTTAACAAACGAGCCAGCCGGCCCTTTACTTATGACACAGGCGCACGCTTGGCGCTACTTTGTTGATGCACATGCGACCACAGTGCACACAATTCACAAACACAGAAAATAATTTTTTATTTTGTTTGAAGTGCACTTTGGGGGTTACAGCACCCTTTAACAGTCAAGCCAACCGGCCCTTTACTTATGACACAGGCGCACGCTTGACGCTACTTTGTTGATGCACGTGCGGCTACTGTGCACACAATTCACAAAGACAGAAAAAAAAGAAGAATTGTTTATTTTTTGTGGAGCGCACTTTGGGGGTTACACCGCCCTTTAACATACAGATGCACGCTTAGCGCTGCTGCTTTGCGGATGCAAGTGCGGCCACTGCGCATACATTTCACACACAAACACAGAAAAAAAGATTATTTTATTTTTGTTGGAGCGCACTTTGGGGGTTACACCACCCTTTAACAGACAGACGCACACTTGGCGCTGCTGCTTTGAGGATGCATGTACAGTGCACACAATTCACAAACACAGAAAAAAATAATATTTTTGGAATGCACTTTGGGGGTTACAGCACCCTTTAACGGATGAGCCAGCCGGCCCTTTACTTATGACACAGGCGCACGCTTGGCACTACTTTGTTGATGCACGTGCGGCTACTGCGCACACAATTCACAAACACAGAAAAAAAATATTTTTTTTGGACTTGGGGGGAGCACCCCTGATGGACAGAGCACCCCCTGGACAACACTACAGCACCCCTTTAGGACTGGGACACTGCACAGGACTTTGAAGTGGACACAGCCCCTATGACTGCACAACACAGTCCAGCCAGCCCCTATGGACTTTGGAGGAGTGGACACAGCCCCTATGGACAACAGCAGCACAGCGCAGCACAGCACAACACTACACTGCACTGCACAACACTACACTACACTACACAGCCCAGCCAGGCCTAACTCGCACCCTCCCTCTTCACTGTCCACAGCCGAGTGAGAAAATGGCGCCGACGCGGGTACCTTATATAGAATCCAAAACCCGCGAGACCCGGAAGGCGGGATGATGACGTTTTGCCTCGATTTCAGATCCGAGTCAGGTGGGAAAAGTCGAGCCTGACTCGGATCGGCCTCGGATCGGGGGGGCTCGGGGATGTTTGGATTTCAGAAATCCGAACCCGCTCACCCCTAATTGGAACAGAGCGTAAATGTGACAATTACCTTGTCTGAGTGTGTGATCGTCGTCTGACCACAGTAATGGTGCCGCGTTGGGTGCATAAGTGTATGGCTAATAGGTCCAGCAACTTAGTGTTTGGGCTGATTAAGCTGTGCATGGGCACACTAAAGTAGCTCCTACCCCCCTGGCAGAAATTACCAGCTTTTATGGCCTTACTATAGTCACTGAATGGGTTTTGCGGACGCATCTTGTGGGTTTTAGCGCTGCGCATGCTATGGCACTGTGCGTACGCAACTACAGGTCATGCTGACTTATACGCAACTCAGTTGCATTACTACTTGCGGCTGCAACTGGGGGCATTGACACATGAGCTACGTTCAGTGACGTCATGCCCCTGAAGTATAGGCTGGGCATAGTGTTTAGATCTGTTATCAGAAGTACATGGTGCACCAAGGATAGGGCTGGTGGAAGTGTGCACTGATTTTAAAGATGACGGGTACCAAACCAGGTGCAGGGAGGGGGGCGTACCGGCCACAGTGATCCATGCACTACAGCATACAGGGGAACATATACATTTAGGGGTCACTTTACTATGCAGTGTTAGGAGACAAAGTGAAAGGAGATAAGGTGCCAGCCAATCGGTATGCAGTGGGCAAGCCGGCGCACGTAATCCCTACAACCGGCTTCCCGACTGCTTTATCCTGGCGACGGTTAAATGCCAGGCGTCTAAATCTAGACGCCTGTCATTTTACCGACGCCGGGAGACCGAAGCCCAGCATCCCGATCGAAGTGATGCCGGGCATCGAGCGTGGACAGCCGTTATAGGTTTAGGGCTCCCGGGGTGGACTTAGGGTTAGGCACCCCCCCGGGAGTTTAGGGTTAGGCTAGGGGAAGGGAGGGTTAGGGTTAGTCACCCCCGGGGTATACTTAGGGTTAGGCACCCCCCTGGGGGACTTAGGTTTAGGCGGCGGGGAAGGGGGGGTTAGGTTTAGGCACTTAGAGGGGGATTAGGGTTAGGCACTGGGGGGAAGGTTAGGGTTAGGCACCCCTAAGGAGGGTTAGGGGGGAGGTTAGGTTAGTAAATACTTACCTTGGGACGATCGGGATTTTCAGTCATGTATACATACAATGCTCGAGTAGTTTTGGACGACTTTTCCTCAGTTCTTCATCTGTCCCCAAGTGATTTGGAATTGAGCAATTGTTTCTGGGTAGTGCAATAATTAGATATTATTTGCAATAGTTGTACTTTGGATGCCCCCTGTGCCCTATCTACCACCTAATCAGCTTCTCTTAAATGTGAATCAATACAAATGTGTGAAGCGGTGAAGAGGAGTGTAGTCACACCAAGGACGGGGTTGTTTAGAAGATCTGCTGGAATACCATCTTAGGTCAGCTGTTAGAGCCAATGAATTCAATAGACTTTTGTCTTACCCATTCTGTTCTTCCTCTGTTGTTCTTTGGGGCCTCCGTGCTGTCATCAGCTGCTGCAGCAACCTTTGTGGACATGTGAAACAAGTGTCCTGGGCTGCACCAGCAGCGAGCACAATGCCAATGTAAAATACCAGGCACACATACAGTTGTGTCCTCGGACACCTAGCGACTTTAAGCCTTACGGTGCAAGATGCCTGGCGCAACCGACACGGGCAGCGCAACATATATTTCCCAAAAATATTGCATCTTAGATGAATTGTAGCCACTTACATAGCTGCTCGCTTTGTATCAGACAGGCTAGGCTGCGACTTTCGGTGCAATGGAGTTGGTGCAACCTTTGTACAAAGTCGCAGATTCAGCATAACGGAATTAGTCGCACACAGATGTACAAGCACCGCAAGCCCCAGGGCCAGCATACTCTAGCAATGTAGTTTTGTTGCTTTCTTGTCGTTTTGGCGGTGCGAATAAAATGCAAATTTTAGGAAAAAAGGGCGCTTGCTGCGGCTAATTCGCAAGGACCCTGGCGCACCAAGAGGGGCTTTTTGGCAAGCCTACAACTAAGGTGTTTGAGAACTTTTCAGTATTTCCGAGCTGGTGGATACCCATGGGTGAAATGCAGTATCTCCAGAGGAGGAGGAGGAGGAGGAAGTCAAGGTAAATGGTGAAGGACAGTTGTGGTTGCCCGTATTACCATATAAGATGGATGTTTTGCCCAACTTGAAACAATTAATGATTTTGTTTAGTGAACATTGGGCCTCATTCAGACCCACTCGCAAGCGGCTGTCCGCTCGCATGTGGGTTGATGGTGTGCACTGCACATGCGCACGACGGAGGGAGCTCCGTCGTGCGCATGCGCCAGATGCGACGAGCGAAGGACTTTCCTTCGCTCGTTGTGTCTGATCAAAGGGGGCGTGCTGTCGATGTTGATTGACAGCACGCCCCCTTTGGTGGGCGTGCCGGGGGCGTGCCTGCCAGACGGAAGCGTTCCCAAGGGAACGCCTACCGTCAGAAGCCGGCCCCACTGACATCACTAGTGATGTCAGTGGGAGTGATTTTGGCTCTGATAGAGCCAAAATCACTCCAGGGCTTGTGGTCGAAAACCCCGACCACAGGCTTCTGGTCGCACTGGCGATGGTCAAGACCATCGCGACCATCATCCTGCACGCTCGTATGTGCTGTGGGTGGTGACCCACAGCTATACGAGCGTCCAGGAGGACGCTCCATTTTTATGGAGGACGGCCCTCATTCAGAGCGAGCGCTCTGCTCAGAGCGTACAGCTCTGAATGAGGGCCATTGTCAACAGTTTTCTATAAGGAGGAGATGCATCAAACCTTCTAACGAAGACAAGTGGAGCTATTGCACATGAAAAGCCAATCAGCTTCTAGCTATTATTTTATAAAATGTACTAGATAAATGATACAATAGCTAGAAGCTGTTTGGTTGCTATGGGCAATTGCGCCACTTGTCCTCGTTAAAGCTTGAGCCCTCTGACTAAGGCACCGGTGATTTCGGTGTCATTGGACGGCTCTGTTATGTTTCTATGACTCTGACACATGTTATATATTACGGCCACGTAGCCAAGTGCACTTTCATTTTAATCTCAACAGGTGACCTGGAATGAAATCTGTCTACATACATTAGGATGAGCTTAAATGGAATTTGCTTGATTAAAAAGGACATTTTTAATAGAAGGGTAAAAACGCATGTGGACATGCTAATGTATTGTTTGTTCCAAGTATAAATAGCAGTTACTACTTCTTGGACTCCTGGTTTCGTCCTGCTTTTGGGTTCCCTACAGGTTTTTATTTGTCATAGATATCGTTCTGTCGTTCATTAAATTGCACAGTGTGTATGGGCAATCACAGGTGGTCCGGGATGAAGGGAATTCGTCCCGATTGCCCGTCGTTGCAGTGTGTACCTGGCCTAAGTCACATTTTGCTTCCTCTCCTTTTTATTATGGAGATTCCCCTGAGGTTCTGCCCGCTGCATTAAACATCTTATACGTCTCAGCTCAGGAAAAGTGCAGACTCAGTGGCCCACTTAGTTAAATTATGAAAAATACTGAGGACAATACTTTCAGCCACGCGGTATTGCATCTGCGCTCAGTGTAACTGACTTGTACATTCATCCCAGAGGCTATTACTCTAATCACTGAGGTCCAAAACAATGAACACACCGTACAACTGCTGGGGTATGGGGAGCTACCTTGGGGGTCTCAGCGAAGTACCTCTCTCTAGTTTCAGGGGAAAAGAAACAAGTTTTATAACCAAATGTTTCTTAAAATATGAAACCATGGAGCTCTCGGCAGATAACAAGTTAGAGGTGCTGACATTTTGATTAAGGTATACATAAGGTGACATATATAGATGCAACACAATAAGACTCCAAATTCCGTCCGCACACTGCGATTGAGCACGGAAACCGACCTACATGACCATGGCACTCCCATGTAGCCCCCATGAGACAGAAATGTTCCGAGTGCTAGCACGGTCACCACTCAAAAGCATCCCATTTCACAGATAGTGTGTTCTGCAGACGGGGGTATCAATCAATATGCAATAGCAGATGCCATCCACGTACAGATACCTGATTTTTTTCCAGATCATATGTGATTCCCAAAGTCATCAATTTTTTTAAAACAATGCAACCAGACTAAGGGTCTGATTCAGACCCGTTCGCTATATGCGTGCACTCGCAAACGGCCCGATGTTCTGCGTACGCGCATGCACGCGAATCGTTCTATGCGTATGTGAATTACTCACCGCGATCGCATACCGCTCGCTCGTCCAGCAAAGACAGCCCAGGGTAATGAGTGGCAGGAGAGGCCGTTTGTGGGTGGTAACAGGGGCAGGACACTAATAACGGGGGGTTGGAGATGCGAACGCAGGTGTGCCAGAGTGTTTCAACGCCGTCTTAGAGGCGTGCATAATTAACAGGCAGCGTCATAGTACACGTCACTTGATTTTTTTTTACACTGATTTCCTCGCAATGCTTGCGGTAGTGTAAAGCAACCTCAAGCACTGCGTTCGCTTCCGATGGTCCTCAATGTACCAATGTTTTAATACACTTTCTGGAGATGACGTATTGCTGGTGGGCGGCTCTGCCTGTGCGATTGGGCGTACGCATCCACAAAGTGGCCGCTCCCTAAGACATGGTGGGAGTGCTTATACCTTGGCGAGCGATCGCTTCCCGTGGCGTCACTTTGACAAATTTGCATACGCATCCAGCGGGCGTATGCAGATAGCGAACGGGTCTGAATCAGGCCCTAAATTTCAAATAATCCAATATAATACCATTGCATTATTGACCAGAGTTGGCTTACGGGGCTTTACAGCAGAGACAGGGCCCCCCGTTCTTAGAGGGCCCCCCGTAGTGGCAGTTCTTGGTGGGGGAGGGGGCAATGGTAAGATATCTGCTAATATACTTTACCAATGCTCTCACTTCCCAACGAGTCGCTGCTCTGTGGAAGGCTGCAGTTATGGCAGCTCTTTTGTGGCTGGCCCACTGGATGTAGCAGAAGTTAATAGGATGGGTGAAATTCCCTCTCTTCCGCTCACTTTCTCTGTGTACAAATCACGCTGTGAAGCCATCTGTCTGGGACTGACAGGAAATTTCAATAGTTACATTTGAGGTCAATGAGATGCCAAGAACCATAATGCTTTTCTTCCTTACATGTGCTGCAACATCTGCAATTCTGTATATTATTATTTACATCCAGTTCTATGTGTATAGCATAGATATAGATCTGTCTATCTATATATAACTAAGTATATATACATATATATCTATGTACACCGGA
Source organism: Taudactylus pleione (assembly GCA_031769625.1). Taxonomy (NCBI): domain Eukaryota; kingdom Metazoa; phylum Chordata; class Amphibia; order Anura; family Myobatrachidae; genus Taudactylus; species Taudactylus pleione. The sequence goes on from JAUIMM010000069.1 coordinate 6,656,648, forward strand.
CCAGCACACACATTTCCCATGCGGTAGTTATGAGAACCTAAAAGTTGTGAAATATATATATATATATCTGTGATGTGCAGTGAGGTGAGGCAGGTTAGCAGAGCCTTTCCTGTCATTATTAGGTATACACCAAAGTTTTGACTATAGGAATGATAAGAAAAAATGAAAGAAAATATTATAAATATCTTCTTTGTATTATTCTAATAATTTTTATAGTCAAAACTCTGGAGTAAGAAGTGTATGGCAGGTGAGGCACTGCCTCCTCTCTCTACCTTTTCCGCACATCCCTGATGAAAACGCACCAAATTTCCAGCACTATATACTGCTGCACCTCTGTATAATGCCCACATGAGCCCTCAGGGTCATATATGTATGTGTAAATCTGGCTCTGATACTGATACTAGCCAGTGCCTCCCTAGCCATTTACCTCACCACACATCACTGCTCGGATACTAGCCAGTGCCTCCCCAGCCATTTACCTCACCGCATATCACTGTTCGGATACTAGCCAGTGCCTCCCCAGCCATTTACCTCACTGCAGGTCACTGCTCTGATACTAGCCAGTGCCTCCCCAGCCATTTACCTCACCGCACGTCACTGCTGATACTAGCCAGTGCCTCCCCAGCCATTTACCTCACCGCACGTCACTGCTGATACTAGCCAGTGCCTCCCCAGCCATTTACCTCACTGCATGTCACTGCTCTGATACTAGCCAGTGCCTCCCCAGCCATTTACCTCACTGCATATCACTGGTCTGATAGTAGCCAGTGCCTCCCCAGCCATTTACCTCACCGCATGTCACTGCTCTGATACTAGCCAGTGCCTCCCCAGCCATTTACCTCACCGCACGTCACTGCTCTGATACTAGCCAGTGCCTCCCAGTCATTTACCGCACCGCACGTCACTGCTCTGATACTAGCCAGTGCCTCCCCAGCCCTTTACCTCACTGCATATCACTGCTCTGATACTAGCCAGTGCCTCCCCAGCCATTTACCTCACCGCACGTCACTGCTCTGATACTAGCCAGTGCCTCCCCAGCCATTTACCTCACCGCACGTCACTGCTCTGATACTAGCCAGTGCCTCCCCAGCCATTTACCTCACCGCACGTCACTGCTCTGATACTAGCCAGTGCCTCCCAGTCATTTACCGCACCGCACGTCACTGCTCTGATACTAGCCAGTGCCTCCCCAGCCATTTACCTCACTGCATATCACTGCTCTGATACTAGCCAGTGCCTCCCCAGCCATTTACCTCACCGCACGTCACTGCTCTGATACTAGCCAGTGCCTCCCCAGCCATTTACCTCACCGCACGTCACTGCTCTGATACTAGCCAGTGCCTCCCCAGCCATTTACCTCACCGCACGTCACTGCTCTGATACTAGCCAGTACCTCCCCAGCCATTTACCTCACCGCACGTCACTGATATATATATGTGTGTGTGTGTGTGTGTGTGTATGTATATGACTATATGTGGGTGTTGTGGTCGCTAATGTAGCAATGTATATTTTCCATGTCCTTGTCGTGCATTCTACTGTATCGTACTGTAAGTCTTTAGTCACGTATTTGTTTATATATTTTGTAAGGCGCTGCGGAACACTTGTGGCGCCATATATATAAATGATAACAATAATATATATATATATATATATATAATCTACACACATAATACAGGTTGAGTCTCCCATATCCGAAATGCTTGGGACCAGGAGCATTTCGGATTTTGGATCATTTCGGTTTTCAGAATACCTTATGTGGGGGGTTCCGGGAGATGTCACAGGAGGCCTGGCGTGTGCAGCAGAGGGGTCCGGCAGGTGCTACAGGAGGCCTGGCGTGTGCTGCGGGGGGTCCGGCAGGTGTCACGGAGGCCTGGCGTCTGCTGCGGGGATGTCCGGTGGGTGTCACGAGTGATCCGGCGGGTGTTGGGTAGAGTCCGGCAGGTGTCATGTGAGGCCCGGCTTGTGCGGCGGGGGTGGGTCCTGCAATAGGGTCTGTCAGGTGCTGCGGGGGAGTCCGGCGGGTGTCACGAAGTGCCTGGCGTGCACCACCCCCACAACGCTAGTGATTGGTCATTAATCTGTGATGTCATGACGCCAGGTCACGTCATGACGTCACGGCTGCCACAAAATACTTCGCTTTTTGGAATATTTAGATTAATAGAATTACGGATATGGGAAACTCAACCTGTAATAATAATCCACTAAGGTCTGTCCTGTCACCAGCATTCATCCGCAGTAGTCGCTGGGGCACACCAACGGCTCCCACTGCTATGGGGATGGGACAGGCCTAGTCTGCTATAGTAAATAGAGGTTTTTTTTATTATTATATCACGTCTTAATGGTAAATGTGCTTATGGATTTCTAATAATAATGTTAATAAACATTTATTTTCTTCTTATGGCCTGGTCTGGAGTAAGTGATGTATTCTAGTGTATATAAGTACAGGCTACAGATGCATCTGACTCAGCAAAGAAGTGCGGGGCGCTGTTTTTACCGGCAGTTTTTTAGGGCTTACTTTTTGAATACATTTGCATCTGACTGAGCCCCTATTGTTTAACCATCTCTTTCATTGTAGTCATTGTAACATTGTATATAATTGTCGCAAACATTAAATATCAGTTAGCAAAAAAAGCAACATGTACTTATGCAGGTCAGTCCAATCAGGGGTGGGTTTGCATAAATGGCGTGAATGCGCGCAGCCGGGAAATGTGAGATTTGATGCCAATAGTTATTTTGTGGGATTCGTTGAGAGGTTTGTGTGACTTTTCTATAGAAAGCGACCGGGGAGAAATGCATATAAAAGTGGGGAAATCATCCTGGTCCCCCAAAAAGTGTCAACTGAGATAGCGGGACCATATAGAAGGCTGTTAGTTTCCATAAGGAAAGCACTGGAGGTTCTTAAAAAGTGTTACATTTTGGATACCACAGATAACTGAGCGGACAGTCTCTAGCAGACCTGACCTCCGACTGCGCTACTACGCACCTTGTTCTCACGTCTTTCCTCCCTGACGTTCCTAGTGTATGGACTCACCTCTGAGATTCCCGCAGATAGACCAGCCCTGCAGAGCCCACAGACTATGGCAAGTACTAAGTTACCACCGCCAGGACCGGATTGATGGCCACATGAGCCTGGAGTTGAAAATGACCAAAGGGCCTATTATGCGAAGCAGAGGAGGCATGACCAGTGCTGTGCGGGTGTGCCCAGTGCCATGTGGGCGTGTACCCCCTATACTCTCTGCTCCAATGTCTACCTAAATATGTAAAAGGAAAAAAATCCTTAATTTTGTGAGGTAAATAGAAATACAATTTTACTACTTATGATTTATGGCTGACCGTGTGGAAAGCAGATGGCCAGTCAGCATCATGTTGTCATGACAATGGGCCTATTTTTATGTGGAGGCCTGGAGCTGTAGCTCCATCCGCCCCATTGTTAATCTGGCCCTGACCACACCTACATTAGAGGGACACGGCGCTACTATCCACCAGTGTTTTTACCTCTGACGATGTGCGCACTACAACACCCAGCGATATCTTACTGCTCCAGGCTACATCAATACTACTATATGTACATGTGTTATATTCCTATGTCTTATGCTACTTGTTGGTTCCTGGTTGTTGCTACCTGGTTCAATAAACCTAAGTGCTGATAATGACTGTGTACGTCACCAGCCAGCTAAACTACTTATCTGCTCAGACAAAACCACTCCCATCATAATTAGATGTGTGATTCGGATCACTGCTCCACCAAGCAATAAAGCAGACCAGGGACCCTAACAATCTGCATCCGATTATGCGGAATACTGATAACTGCTGATGGAATTTCCTGCAATATGCCATCGTCGTTTCCTGTTCCGCTCTGATCAGCTATTGTCCATCCTGCAGAGCTGTTCGAGCTGTGCCAATTAGTAATATGCCTGATTGTACGTTAAACTGGTGCCTGACTGGAAGGCCTTGCTGCTGTCACAATAAACAAACAATAACAGTAAAAATGCAGTTTTGGGTGGACTTTAATAAGTTAAAGATTAAGGGGACAATCCGATTAGCCACTAAACGCCAGCAACGGCACCGCATCTTGCACCCCTCGCGGCCCTCTTTCAGGCTGAACTCGCTCAATTTTGTACGCGGCCCTAAGGGGCTGCTCACAGTTTTCAGCGAGTTCAGGCTGCTGTCAAGTGCGGTCGTTGTCGCGATGACCTTCACCGGATTCAGAGACGGACGCTCTGAAAGAGCGCTCACTCTGAATCTGAGCGTTTTCTTTTTTTGTGCGGCCTCCTGGCCGCTCGCATAGCTGTGGGTGACCACCCACAGCTATTGCGAGCGGCCAGGTTGATGCTCGCCATGGTCTTGCGACGAGACCCTAATAGAGCCGGAAGCTCTCCCACTGACATCACTTGTGATGTCAGTGGAGCCGCCCCCAAGCGGCAGGCGTTCCTTCGGGAACGCCTCCGTTTCGGCAGCCACCCCCCCTGCCCGCCTACCAAACGGGGCGAGCTGTCAATCACCATCGACAGCTCGCCCCCTTTGGGGCGAGACCCGGAGCGACGGAGCACCTGGCTCCGTTGTGCGCATGACCCGGTTGCGAGCGCTCAGCTCTTGCGACCAGGTCTGAATCAGGCCCAGAGTTCCCAACGATTTGATATTTGTGACGGTTTAGTGACCCCCTACTCATTTCTTCTGCCAATTCCATTTTTCATACACAGGCCTCTGGGTTGTCAAAGCCACTCCCCTTTGAACTCTCCATTCATGCAAAGAGGGTTACTGACAACACACTGGTTTGCCTTTAAATAAACTGCTACCTTTAAATCTCGCAACTGATTCCCGTATTCAATTTGAGGCGAAAAGTCCAGATTTTTCGCCTGCTGGACTATCCGCCTCCTTTGCCTGTTTTCCAGGCGGAAAAGTATCGCGCGCGTACCCGAAATTCCCCGTATTCAATATAAAAGGACGCGAAAATGAGACCTGGCGAAACATGGATCGGTGAAAAAAAAAGGGAATTTTTGGGAAATCATCCTTGGACCCCCCTAAAGATGTCCAGACATGGGGGATCACTATGGGTACCCCCATTTTGCATGCAGAAGGGAAGTCGGGTTTTTACATAGCTGCGGCAGGTGCATAAATGCGGTTTTGAAGAAGGTGATGCAGAAGAGCATTTAGCATTTTTTTGGGGAAAATAACTATGCCCATCAATTTTGGGGTACATGAAAATGGGTGCAAGCATATTTTTAAGTCCCTGAAATGATTTAAAAAAAAAAATGCACCTGCCGCTACCACCCGCAATGAAGAAAACACCTGCCACATATAAGGGAACCCCTCTGGAGTTATTTAAGCTATTTTAGAGGTGTGTTCCCTATATACTGTATATTTTTATTAAACCCAAATTTTTTTTGGGGTGTCCTGATGTTTTTTTTTACAACTTTTTTTTGCACACATTGTTGTTAGGGGCCTTTCCCTATTTTTTTTAAGCCTGCACCCCTAAACCCCAATTCTGCACTTTTTTTCGCCTGCTAAAGGCTGGCGAAAAATTATCCCCGTTTTTTTTAGATTGATTTTTCGCACCAGCGAAAAGTCAATGTAATTGAATACAGGGATAATGACAATAGACGAAAATGACGCCATCGGCGATAATTTATTGCCGATAATGGGTTTTCGCCTCAAATTGAATATGGCCCTAAATGGAAGAAAATCTCTGCACTTGCTGCAACTTGCAGGTTATTACATTTGTACCTTTGTCGTTTCGAATAAAATATCATCTTTACAGGAGATTGATGAGCGAGCATGAATAAACGTAGTATTATTGTCTAATTAGGTAGTTAACGTTTGCTATATTTAAAAAAAAAATTGCCGTTCCTTGCGATAGGTGTTTGATAAATTAAGGTGTAATATGTTTCCCAAAACATTACAGGGGGATACTGGGCCTGATTCAGAGCCGGACGCTATTTGCGCTCGCTCGTTCAGAAAAAGGGGCCTGCTATTTAAATTGAGCGCTCGCTCTTTGCGATCTGTTGACGCCTCTATGTCTGAGCGAGCGAACGAAATATGCGCTCGCTATTTTGTAAAGACGCCCCCTGGCCGCTCGCATCCTACGTCATCTCCGCTATTTATTAGATTAATCGAGTACATCGAAAGGTGTCTGAACTGCTCGCAGTGCTTGTGGTTGGATTTTCCTACCGCAATCATGCGAACAGTTCAGGCTAAGAAACAACCAAGTGACGTGGCCGATGACGCTGCTTTGTTAATTATGCACACCCTTAAAACGCCCGTTTTGACCGTTTGGCACGCCTGCGTTCGGATCACCACTCCCCGTTTTCAAGCACCTTCCCCTGTTACCACCCACAAACGCCTCATCCTGTCACTCAAATTAGCAGGCACTCGCTATTTTGCGAGCGCTCGATTTCCGACCGCAATGACTGTGCATGCGTACAACCCATACGCATGCACAGTTGTGCGAACATCGCTCCTATGAATTACTTCCCGGACTTTAGCTTTCATGATGCAGTAACACTGTTATTGTATCTGGTAATGTGCGATAAATATTGTGCGGCTTTTGTGTACTGCGCTCTGCGGATCCCAGCAGTGTATCTGTTTGTAGTGCATGGCTGTGCTTCTTTAAATGCCTGCACTGTGTTCTTGCTTCATTTCCAATTGTGTTACACGGGTCATGGGGTGTGCGTCTGTCACATGACAAGATGTAATTCAACATGACACATTGCAAGTAGAGATCTGTTGAAATACCTGGGTTTATTAGATTCAAATAGATGACCTCTGCTGAAAATACTTTTTTGACATATTGGTATTTTCCCCACTGACCGTAGTCTAACAAGATTTGATGTCACGTTGTGTTTCCTGCTGTATGTAATCTCTTAGATTAATATGAGAGATATATATTTTAAATGTTATCACATCTTCTTTCAGCTCAAATCTACAGTCAGGACCTCGATTCACAGAAAAAAATATGAAAGTCGGGTGCAGGGCAATGGTATCTGGCAATTTTAAGGCAATTTATTTTTAGCTTTAGAAATGACGCCATTAAATTAATGTTAGAAAAATATGACAAAATATTTATTAGTCTTATTATTAATAATAATAATAATAATAGCTGTATGATGTAGAATGATGACAAAAAGAGAATATATTGTGTGGCGCTGGCACCTTCAAAAATACGCCCAAAATGTATCCCATAATATGCAATCATACATTACATTTTTACTTGGAACACTGGGCCTGCTTCAGAGCCGGACGCTATTTGCGGATGGTTGTTCTAAAAAAGGGGCCGGGTATTTAAATTGTGCGCTCGCTCTTTGCGGTGTGTTGACGCCTCTATGTCAGAGCGAGCGTTCGAAAAATGTGCTCGCTATTTTGTAAAGACGCCCCTTTGCCGTTCGCATCACACATCATCTGCGGTATTTATTAGATTAATCGGGAACATCGAAAGGCGTCTGAACTGCTCGCAGTGGTTGTGGTAGGATTTTCTTACCGCTATCACTGCGAGCAGTTCAGGCTAAAAGAAAACCAAGTGACTTTGTGTGCCTTTCAGTGATGATGAAAAGTTTGTTGAAAGTGCTTGGGGGCAGGCCAGCTAAATCTCCGCTAAGTGATGGTGAAGAACTAATACATCCTCAGCATGACAAACAAGATCAGGGTGTTAGAGTCCTGCATTCTGCTGATGCATAAATCTTACTGCATGGAAAAAACATTTTTCAAAAATGATCTATCAGGTTAGACCTAAATGAGAGCATTGGTTTTGAGATAAAGGCAGTGAGTGTGATATTGGATCCAAAGCTGAAGGCTAAGCCAATGTTCAGGCAGCTGAGCAATTATTTTGGTACTGAGCATGAGCGAAACGCAGAGGAAAGTCTCACTGCGCACGTGCGAGCTGTATTTATACACGCCATTCGCAGTGGCGCTCCAGGGTGGAGTCGGAGAGGTGGGAGAAAGTGTTTGCAAAAGAAGAGGCCATTTTTAGGGAGAAAGTTGACCTAGGATCAGCGCAGTCCAGGACTTACCGGAGGAGTCGATGTGCGGCCGATGTTGCGTGGATGGTGGTGTGTTCTCAACCCCCCGGAGGATCTGCACAAAAGGCAGACAGTGGAAGTGGGTGTAGCAGCATTTGCTCGGCCCATTGCACACTATGGGCTGTATTCAGAGGTGGCCGTACGGTCTACGACCGCACGGCCGCCTCAATGTTTGTCTAGTGCGCATGCGCACGAGGGAGCCGGCTCCTTCGTGCTCATGTGTGAGACCCGCTACGACCGACAGCGCTGGTCGTAGCGGGTCTCTTTCCAAAGGGGGCGAGCTGTCGATGTTGATTGACAACTCGCCCCGTTTGGAAGGCGGGCCGGGGGGGTGGCAGCCCAAATGGAGGCGTTCCCATGGGAACGCCTGCCGTTTGGGGGAGGCCCCACTGACATCACTAGTGATGTCAGTGGAGAGCTTCCGGCTCTGACAGAGCCAGAAGCTCTCCGGGGCTTACGACAAGTGAGACCCTACCCTAGGGTCTCGTCGTAAGCCCCGATGGTCGCGATGGTCAATGACCATCGCGACCATCACCCTAGCGGTCGTTAGAGCTGTGGGTGTTAACCCACAGCCTAACGACCGAAACAGAGGCGGTCGGTCAGGATGCAAGCGGCCGCCCAGTTTCTGAGCGACCGCTTGCATCCTCTGACCGCCTCTGAATGAGGCCCTATGTCAGGCGGGTAGTAGCATATTTGTGCACAGACATTGCTATCGCAGGTGCGAATGCTGTAGCGTACAACACTGAATCAGGCCTATTATATCATAGCTAGAGTAACACCCAAACAGAAATCTTGTGCAGTGTGGTGTCTCTACTTACTAGATCCGGAGTATCTTGGTTCTCTTTCTTGGTTCAGAGAGGTAAGGAGTGGGTACAGGCATATAGGAGTACAAGATTGGTATTAAACACGAATGGCAATTTATTAATAGACAATATCACACAATGAGTAACAACCATCAGATGGCAATTTACAATATTCTTCCAATACATTCACTAGTAAATCACTCTAAACCAAATAGAGGTTTTATTGTACAGGAACACTGGAACAAGTGGTACTGCGTCCAAGTAAACAGCAATCATGCAAACTGTGGACATTAATTGGTTACTTTGGCAAACGTACACACATACCAAAAAGATTTACTTTGTAATTATTTACATTAAAGATAGGATGACGTGTAACAATGACATGCACAAATGTGACAACACTGCATCCAAATTCACATTACCATATATACTCTTAAAAATGTATTCATCACTCCATTTCCCTATTTATCTAACTAAATCTACAGCGTATAAGAACATCACTGTTTGAAATATAGTTCAGCGCATTTCTTGAAGGTGGTGCACTTTAGAGAATGGTTTAACAAGGTGGTATAAATGCTGCTGTGGTTTATGTTGCTGATCGTTGCCCGGGTACCTTATATGTGAAGTACTTTGCCTATATAGCAGTTTTAACTGTAATCCCTTTCATGTAGCTATACAGATGAGTTCAGACACAGTAGGTGGGTGTACATAATGTTATTTTAGTAAATCTGTGCTCTCAAATAAAAATCTGTATCATCCGGCCGGGCTGTAAGTTGCAGTGTGTGGGGGCAGAGCAGTGACATTGTGCTGAATTTATTATGCAGAACTCTCCTGAAGGGCTGGAGATAACGCTCCCCCCTTATAACCACTCCCATAGGCAGGGCCGCAATTAGGGGGGGGCTAGAGGTGCACGTGCACCGGGTGGGTATTGCGGGGGGGTGAAAAATCTGACTCGGCCATCTGAAAATGGCCGCCGCCAAAGAGGAGACAAATGCTAGAGGTCCTTACTGGACCTCTAGTGTCTGTCTCCTCCTTGGCGGCGGCCATTTTTGGATGGCCGTTTTCAGCAGATTCCATGCGGACTAGCCGTCCGCATGGATTCTGCTGAAAACGGCCATCCAAAAATGGCCGCCGCCAAAGAAGAGACAGATGCTAGAGGTCCTACTGGACCTCTAGTGTCTGTTAGCAGAGCACAATGCACACAGCGTTCCCGGAAGTGCCGGGAATGCTGGCGCTGCAGGGAGAGGATGCCGAGAGCTGCATCTTCTCCCTTCAAACCCCCCTGGAAACGAGCATAAACCCCATGGCAACGAACATGTAACTCCTGGCAACGAGCATGAAACCCCTGGCAAGGAGCATGGAACCCCTGGTAACAAGCATGAAATCCCCTGACAACAAGCATGAAACCCCCTGGCAACGAGCATAAACCCCATGGCAACGAGCATGTAACTCCTGGCAACGAGCATGAAACCCCATGGCAACGAGCATGTAACCCCTGGTAACAAGCATAAATACCCTGACAATAAGCATGAAACCCCCTGGCAACAAGCATATAACCCCTGGCAACGGGCATGAAACCCCATGGCAACGAGCATGAAACCCCATGGCAACGAGCATGTAACCCCTGGCAACAAGCATAAACCCCCTGGCAACGAGCAGGTAATTTTAAAGTAATTATAAGCATTACTGTGGGGCATAAAATGGTGTCGGGCAAATATGTAAGTGGCACTTTGGTAATAGGCATTACAGTGTGTGGCATTATGTGTAATGGGCATTATGGTGTGTGGAATAATGTAAGTCACTATACCAGGGATGTCTGAGTAGTGCACTGCCTTATCGAGGAGCAAGGACAAAATCCAGGTACGGGAAGGGAGGGGGCGCAAAATTGCTGCCTTGCACTGGGTGACAGATATCCTAGTTTCGGCCCTGCCATAGGCTGTGCCTGGTTCTAACTGAGTCCCCTTTTGTCACTGCGATCGGGACATGGGTCCGCCTTACCGCTGATCTGGGAAGATGAAGCCCATCTCAGTCCTTGCTCTGTACCGCCTTGATGGCTGTCAGTACATGGGGAGGGAAGCAATGGGTGGTCCCCTCTCCCCAACATTTGCACCACCGACTCTGTCCGCGACACTACTCATCAGATGGTAGCTGCACCTCTGTCTCCACCTTCCCCGGCTGTTACTGTACAAGCTCTGCAGGGTAGTGTGTCTCTCTGCTCTGCAACTCCGATGTTGCCGCCGGGAACACCGCGCTGGCAGCCGCTGGTTGGCTTCCCGATGGCAGTGGGTATCCCAGCGCAGGTCTCCTCTTTGAGAACGCTCCCTCAGGACCCCCTGTAACTGCCCTAACTGACCACCTCAATCACCAGCTGCTGGTTCCAAGCGGAATAGGGGGCGTGGCCTAATCTCGGGAGGCGTAGCCACGCCCCCTTGCCGAAAATAAATAAATAAAAAAGATTTGCAGCGCTGCGAAGGGGGCACTCTGAGCCCCCTCAGCCCGGCGCAAAGCCAGGGGGGGCGCGATCAGTGTGATCGCTCCCCCGCACAGGCATAGGAGACCGCTGTGGCTGCTACTCAGCAGCCACGAGCAGTCTCCAACTGCAGCTCAGCACACGACGTGTGCTGGGCTGCTGTGAGGGAGGGGGGCGGCGTCGGACCCGGGCCCCCGCCGGGCCCCTCAGGAAGCCCGCGCCCGGGTAATCTGTACCCGCTCCCCCCCCCCCTCTCTGCGCCCCTGGGCACACCTAGGGTCTGGGGTACCACACTAGTCCCTATGCAAGCTTTTTTTCCCTTATAAACATCAGTACATCACACCTCCCAATTGTCCTGCATTCAGCGGGACAGTCCAGTTTTTCTGGGACTTTAACGCTGTCCCACCCGCGGGCAGAGCAGTGGGTAAGCAGTGGGAAAATACACCAGCGAAGGGCTTTGGAGTGGTATTAGCCTAATGTCGCAGATGCAAGGCCGGCAAAGGCACAGAGACACGGAAGCTGCAGCCTCCGACTCAGGATCAGCTCCATTATGTTTAATTAGTTGCTTTGTTTGAACCCATAATAAAGGACTTGTGAATCCGTGTGTAGAAATCTGTCATTTGGAAATCTTTCTTTAACAGATAATCCACTCGTTGTTGCTGAATGAAAATCATGTTGCTGCTTAATACTCCTTATTGATAGCTGAAATAAGACTTCTGTTTGAAATTGTGTGTCGAAAACTCGGAAACACACTGTTGCTGCCATTTAATACGTGAATAACTAACTTTCCTTAGCGATATCCATAACCAAGGAAAAATCGTTATAGTTTGTTTCAAAGTTACACGCTTACAGAAATAACAGCAACAGTTTGTTTTTGAGTCTTCAAAAGGTGATTTCAGTCTTAAGTTCTATTTTAACTCTGAATTATTGTTACTCAGTACTTTGTAATACCCAGGAGAGCACTCTCAATTTGTTACAAGTAATAAGCAGACATATATAGCAGTACAGAACTGGGGGAAGAATCATATAAAATAACAAAGGGTAAAATAAATGCTCTTTATTTAATAATATGTAGGATAATTAATGTTTATAATATAAATGTAGATTTGTTCTCATTATGATGTATGTTTAGCTCATGTGTCCTATAATAAAATGCTTGTCCGCCATAGATTATTCCCAGCGGATTTCATAAACGTTGGCGAAAGTACAGATCTTAAGCCGTGCTAACATTGTCAATACATCAGGACTTGGTTAAATAAATGCCAACACTTAATTTAACAGCGTACAGTCAGAGCTGCATTTATTTTATTACGTTGCTTCTACGCAAGTATGTTTATTTTCACTTGTGCTAGGGAAATGTGGTTTTGGTTTGAGGATATTCTTCTGTGAATTTACATCCCCAGTGGGGTTTTCACCTTAACGCCTACAGAGCCCAGCACTCCATACGTAATATATATTTTTAACATGTTTAATGGGGCTTTCATTTCTATTTGGATGTTAATCTGTAGCATTCTGACAAAACAGAAAAATTCTAAACAGATTCCAAACAAATTCCGACAACACGAAGACCACATATTGTGGGAAGAGAGAAAACACATGTGTAAATGTACTTGTGTACGATAGGGAACATTATAAGAGGCTTTTGATGTATTTTTAAGGGGTTTGCAACTTTTACCAAACACTTTGCTTAATATCTGTGATTTTATTATTATTATTATTATTATTATTATTATTTTTATTATTTTTTTTTTATTACTATTATTATTATTTTTATTATTATTTTTTTTTTATTATTATTATTATTATTATTATTATTATTATTATTATTATTATTATTATAAAGTTGGGTCCACACTATCTGATATTTGATCCAATATATAATTTGCGATGAATTGGAACGATCACTGTATAGTGTGAACCCCAAAAACCATTATACTATAAATTGGGTGGCCACATCGTCCCATCAGATTGGACAATGCCATGTTACATTAGACATGTAACAATATATCGCACCATCGTATAGCGGATCATGCGGTGTGTCTACAGCGAAGCAATATATACATCGTTACAGTGAATTGCCGCACAGCTGGGTGGCCTGGCCAGGTGTGTATTTATTTAGCTTTCTGGGGCAATTACCCATACTGCCAATGCTGGGGTACGGGGATCAGGAAATCCAACAATCTCAATACCCCGATTCCGACCCAAAAATGGTTGGAATTGTTGAATCTGAGATTTTTACCATTTTGAATTTCCCCGATTTCCCGGGGGATCGCTGATCATTGATGTCTGACGATCTGTATTTGTGATCGCGATTGGAGGATCAGATTGGCACCGGCAGAACGGGGAATCGCACCATAGATGTATATCCCGCATTCCATTCGTTCTACCATTCCGTCGTTGTTCTGGGGCATGACTCCACAATGGATCCTGAGGCAAGAAATGACTTAGATAAATGTTTTTACTTAATGTCTGTGTATAATATAGTTTGGAATTCATAGCCGTAATCAGCCAGATGGGTTAGTCCCTAGCTGCCCACTAGACTACTATTTTTACACCTATTCAATTTATATCCCAACCGCAGTGGCCTGGGCTGAATTAATATACAGACGTACTCGGCTGTTTGATAGATCAATGAATTTCTTAAGATCAGCTTACCGTCATAGGAAAATAAGTGGGAAAAGCAGAAGCGGGCTATTTTCAACTGCGTCGAGTTGGCAGGTATGATAATATTTAATTGTAGGGGGAACGTCTAGCTGCACGTCGGTGAAGGAGACAATTCTTACATGTATAATTTTACAGCCTGATGGATGGTTCCAATCACAGTCTTACTGGCCAGCGCAGTTGCTATGTCATTTTGTCATGTCTTAAGCAAGGATTAGTTTCAATGCATGTTATTGTGTTATGATGTAAGTCTATCAATGTAATTGCTGCAGTCAGTGCACTTAACCACTGAGCTTGTTATCTGTTTCAGTACTTGAATGACAGAACTAAAACAGAGCTGCCTAGTGTTTCCACAACAGTCATGTTTTGTGATCGTAGGCGATAATTCATTAAATTAGATTGCTCCCTATATGCAGACTTTCCTACATGACCTGTGGTGGGGGCTGGCAGCACCCCACACTTATCACCCTATGCAGTGATGCAGTTTTAAAAGACAGTGGGCAAAATTTCCTAAGCGGCGGGTTCTAAACCTCGGCGGGTTTGGCGGCAGTTTCTAAATGACACCAAAACCACTGCTAGGTCATTTTAGCCCTAGCTCTGTTCTATGCTGTTCTAAAATGTGTTATGACGGCGGTTTTGCAGCGGTTTTGGCCTTAGTAAATCTGCGGATAGCCAAACCGCCATCACACCGCAGCCAAACCACCACCAAACCACCAGGGTTTAGAACCTGCCGCTTTGTACATTTTGCCCAATGTGCGCTATTCCGATGTTTGCGCAGTTGAGCCATTATCAGTAAATCACACATGCGTCTGAGTCGCACTGCGAATGCATCATGTAATGTTATCCGTAGACATACTCAGCGACTAATTACTTGTAGAGTGATCTACAGTCAGGGAGCAATTGGGAGAGGTGGCAGGAAGTGGCGGCGCAGACCGCAGGTGTGTTGCGACCATTTTGGGAGCGTGTTTCACTCTGCAACTGTGATGCCGTATGCAAGGAATATGGCTCCGGCGTCATGGTTCCTACGGCCATTGTGAGGGACCATAGGGTCACTCAGGACTGCAACAATCTAATAATATGCGGAAAATACTGCGTCTTTGTATTCTGATTCCGCGTCATTTCATGCAGATGCTTGGGTTAGCAAAGCCGCAGTTATACTTCTCAACACATCTCCCGGCGGCTGCTACATTTGCAGAATTTTGCATAGCGGCTGCATACAAATTTACAAGTCATTCTCATATCTGTATTATAATGTACACCCCCCTCTGTGTTATACTGTACCTTCCTATTTTCCATGTAACTGTACTATACCATATATCCTATATGTTTTTCTAGATTAATTAAAGTGATCTGCTGGTGTGGGTGACACTAAGGGGGTCATTCCGACCCGCTCGTGAGCGTCATGATGCTCGCAAACGGGTCGATGTTCCCCACTGCGCATGCGCACGACGGAGGGAGCTCCATCGTGCGCATGCGCGAGACCCGGGGAGCGAGGGCTTTCCATCGCTCCGCGTCTCGCACCAAAGGGGGCGTGCTGTCGATGTTGATTGACAGCACGCCCCCTTTGGTTGGCGCGCCGGGGGCGTGCCTGCCAGATGGAGGCGTTCCCATGGGAACGCCTACCATCTGAAGCCGGCCCCACTGACATCACTAGTGATGTCAGTGGGAGTGATTTTGGCTCTGATAGAGCCAAAATCACTCCAGGGCTTGTGGCGGGGAGACCCTACCGCAGGGTCTCCGTCGCAAGTCCGATGGTCGCGATGGTCAAGACCATCGCGACCATCTTTTTGGCCGCTCGCATATGCTGTGGGTGGTCACCCACAGCTATACGAGCGGCCAGGAGGCCGCTCCATTTTCATGGAGGAGGGCCCTGATTCAGAGCGAGCGCTCTGGTCAGAGCGTTCAGCTCTGAATCAGGCCCTAAGCTCACATGATTATTAAGAGCCAATGTCCTGAAAGCTGACAGACTTCCTGGCTGCCTGCAGGGGCACGAAGATTGGGAGACAACTTTTCAGAATTATTGGGGGCTGTTGATACTGCCTCGTTGACAGTACACAACATGTTTTGGCATTGGATACAATTTTCTGGAAATGTAATACTTTATTCATTTCTATACTGCCTGTGATAGAAACCTGGACCTGTCTGCTGATTGGACCTGGAAGTAGTCATGCCATCATTCTGGCAGGTGCAAAACTAATGAATATGGAGGACCATCTTTCAGCTCACCTGCCTGATGGGACCAGTTCAAACACATTTACTAAATATCGGTTTGTGCGGTGGATAGAAACTCCCTCACAGCTCTGCACATCAACGGCGGTTTTCAGCTACAACCACTGGATTTACTGTCCAGCTATTTGGAGAGTGTGGTGCATTGATTTTAAAATGGCAGCCCACCAGAGGGTTAGGGAAAACTGCCGGATAAAACAAATCGCTTGAAAAAAAAAACGCCAAAGATATCAGGCCAATCATCACATGAGGAGGCTCAATACACTTATTAAGGGTGCAACCATTATTTATTAAGGGAGTAAAAACCAAGCAAAAATTATATTAGGTGGCCAATATGAATTAGGGGTCCCAATGAATTTAAAATGACATTAAGGGTAATTCAGTGTTGCATGTAGACTTGCGTCTTTTGCTGCATCCATGCCTGCGTCCTATGCTACTGCTGCAGCCAATCTACTTAATACTGAGACGTCCACTTGCAGCATCTTGCGGAGATGCATTTCCGTCTCTGAACGTTTTTAGGTGTACCATCGGACGAAATATCGGTTGCACCATCGGTTGCACCATCGAAACTTGCAACAGTCCCTGTGGCAGGTGCAGTTTCTCCATATAAACAGCCGCTTACGGAGACACGACCATGTTTACCACGCCCCAACTGTTACCTGTGTCTCTGTGCGGTAACAATCAGGAGGTGCGTACATAACAAAAAGCATTGTTCGTTTGCGCTAATATCGGCATGGCATACAACTCCAAATCAGGCCCGAAGTTGGCAATATGATTTATTAATTATTTTAAAGGGGGTATTTTTACTCAGACTTGTCAGAAAAAAATATAAAACAAATGTAAAAATAATAATAATAATAATAATAATAATAATAATAATAATAATAATGTTATAAAGAAATATTTCCAAATGAGGCCCTAATGAGCAATATTATTTATTAATTATTTTAAAGAGGGTAATTTTACTCACTTAATAAACTTATCAGAAAAAAAGACATAAAAATGGAATAATAATAATAATAATAATAATAATAATAATAATGTAATAAAGAAATATTATTTCCAAATGAGGCCCTAAGTGAGCAATATTATTTATTAATTATTTTAAAGGGGGTATTTTTACTCACTTAATAAACTTGTCAGAAAAAAAATACATAAAAATGTAATAATAATAATAATAATTAATTAATGTTATAAAGAAATATTATTTCCAAATAAAGTGCACAATATCTATGTTTGGCTACATTATAAGCATACAAATGCATCTGTTCTTTCCTGGCCTTTCTCTCTGTGTATAAATAACTTGACAATATTCCGTCCATCTTGATGCTAAGCAGACCAGGAGGGGGGTTGTACAGGTTTGCACAGTTAGATTGATAAACGGATGCTAAGCCGATGTGACACGGCTGCTATTGCTGAGCTAGAAAAGCAGGTCAAGGTTACAAGGGGAAAGTGCGGTCCTGTCTCCTAGCTGAGAGCAAAAAATATAAACCCCACGTGGAACGGGTTCTAGGCAAAACAAGATATACTGTATGTTTTTGTTGAAAAGGACAGGACCCAAATGCACAAGTTACCATGAATTACGGCTGCACCGTCCCTTGCTGAATACATTAGCAAATCTAATCTCAATCATGAAAGTATTTTAGTTTCTTTAACTGGTGTTTATATTGCTTAGAAGTCACTAGACCATGTTATTGAGAGCCCTGGGAGAACACATTGAATATAGGGCCTGATTCAGTAGTGTAGAGTGGTCGGAGATGCCATCCATTTCCCAAAACGGAGGCTTGTCGCCGCCAAAGGAGGGGAGGCCAGGATCTCCATTGGCAGATGGAGATTTCCTGGCCTCATTTGAGCACCTGTGATGACCAGTTTGCGTGACCGGCCTATGGTATCGCAGATAATCCAATGCTGCGTCCTTGATGAATCACCCCCATCAGGGCTGCCATCAAAAATTCTGGGGCCCGGTACTGACAAAATAGGCAGGACCCCCCCATCCTGGGTATAGGGGAGAGTTGCGAGGAGCTGTGGATAATGTGGGTGGAGCTACTTCAGGGGTGGTGCATCAATTGGAGCGTAAACCAGGGATGGCTGGACATTAATGGGGGGGCACAGGGAAGGGAAGTCTAGACAAGGGGGGGCACTGGGCTGGGAAGGTGGACTGGGGTGGCAAAGGGCAGAGAAGGCTGATTGGACTAAGGGGGCAAAGCGCAGGAAAGGCCGGCTCGACTAGGGGAGGGGCAGTGAAGGCAGAAAGGCTGGCTGGCTGGACAAGGGGAGGGGCAGGGCAGGAAAGGCTGGATGGACTAGGGCAGGGAAGACAGGCTGGCTGGCTGGACTATGAGGGGGATGCAGGAAGACTGGCTGGATTGGGGGGTACCGGGCAGGAAAGGCAGGCTGGCTGGACTTGGGGGGCGGTCCCGGGCAGGCTGGCTGGACTGGAATGGGGGGGCATATGGGAAAGCTGGCTGGACTGGGGTAAGGACAGGGAAGGCTGGCTGGCTGGACTGGGGGGATGGGGGGAGGGCAGGGAAGTCTGGCTGGCTGGACTGGGAGGGACAGTGCTGGGAAGCTGGCTGTACTGGGAGAGGATAGTGCAGGGAAGGCTGGCTGGACAGGAAGGGGACATTGCAGGGAAGGCTGACTGGACTAGAGGGGGGTTGGCACAGTGCAGGGTCAGCATATCTGCTTTCTTAGTTTTCCTGATAGAGAGGGGTACGGGCGGCAGCACTGAGAAATGCACTGGGCAGCAGGCAGGCCAAGGAGAACGAGAGCATCAGTGTTGCAGCTCCTGATTGGCTGCCGTTCCGCAAGCTGTGATTGGCTCGTGGCCGGCTCCATTGTTCATGGTGCAGCGCAGATGTTCTTTCTCCCCCACTCTCTCCAGGACTGGCGTCCTGGCAGTCCCCCCTGATGGCGGCTCTGTCCCCCATACTGTATAGTCTGTGGCCTCAGAACTCTGTGGAAAAGTCTTTGAACATTAAAAAAAAATGAAAATGGCTGAAAGTTTTAATTATTGCACAGTGTCTCTCGCTGAGGGTCTGATTCACGACTGCGTCTATTTACGCAGTGTGACTGCATGCTTATGCCACAGCCAATGGGATTCGTAGAGACACCCACTGACTGCATTGCAAATCTGCCGCTTCACATAATAAGTCGCACCATCGGACGCACATCGGTTGCACCATCGGACACTAGAGCTAGCCCATAGTTGCTCAGAATGGCTGTCAGAACATGATCACCGATACCAGTGCAACTGCGAAAAAAGAGGCAGTTACTGGCCGTGGCATGCCCACATCTAGCTAGCCACCCCCCTGTTACTACCCAGGGACGCAGATTGAAATTGTTTCTCTCTGCGTCCAAATTCACTC
Source organism: Taudactylus pleione (assembly GCA_031769625.1). Taxonomy (NCBI): domain Eukaryota; kingdom Metazoa; phylum Chordata; class Amphibia; order Anura; family Myobatrachidae; genus Taudactylus; species Taudactylus pleione. The sequence continues at coordinate 6,676,188 of JAUIMM010000069.1, forward strand.
TGCGACCCCCGGCGGTAACCATCGGGACGGATGCTCAGAGCGATTCAGGCACATGCGCAGTATATGAAACATCGAGCAACTGTGCAAATGCCGTCGCTGCGCCTACCTCTGAATCGGGCCCTCACTATTATGCTGACGAAGAGAAAAGTCATATAAAGAATTCAGCTGATTAAAAGCCAGTAGCACACACGGGGGGGGGGGGGTTCTGAGTACCCAGAAACCCACCCCTGACAGCTAAGAGAGCAGACACCATGTTATTAAGCCTCGCCCCTTTGCGGCAAAATGCAGCGATAGGCAGGTTAATAAGGAGGAGGCGGAGCCAATATGACATGATTCTATTAGAGCCCTGTCATTTGGCTCCACCCCCTCTCGATTGACAAGAGAATCGAGGCATTTCCCCGCTAGGGGGAGGAGCCTAATGACATGGTTCCAGCCTGCCAGATCCCGCCCCCGCAGCTGCTGCAAGGTAAGTGTAATGTACTGTATGTATGACATACGAGACATGTATTTGTGTGTAAGGTACTGTATGCGTGACAAATATATGTGTGTACTTATATGTATGTATATGTGTGTGTGTATATATGTATGGATGTGTATGTATATATATATATGTGTGTGTGTGTAAACCCCCCTGGAAAATATCCTGCGCTCACCCCTGAAAGCAGTGCCCTATGTACCCACTGACCCTGCCGCAAAGTACAGAGCAGTGTATATAAAGCGTGAAGGTAAAATCACCCACCTGAAATTGCCGCTCTCTGCGTCCAAATTCATTCCGCGGCTTCTTTTAGGACATGCAGACTGGAAACATCGGCCGCTTGCGTCCGACATTGCTGCTGCATCCCTCTGAATCATCGTCTGCAGCTATGATTTTTTTCTCAGTGCACATGAAGCCGTCCAAGGGGATCATTGACATCTTTGCTGACCTGTGTAGCTCTTCAGGGTTACAGTACGTAGGTAAGTCAGCCAGGTTTCCACCTATGACATATGACACCTATAAATAAATGGGTGTAAGTGGGCTGCATTGGGGCTTTTCGTACTTCACAGGTCGAGCGATTGTTTTCCACTGCGCATGCGTGAATTCTGCATTACGCACGTGCAGCGATTGCAAATACACTTGTACAGGGGAACTACTTACAGTGACCAACAGGTAGTCAGCATTTGGGGGAGGTTACAAAAATGCAGGCATCTCTGACCGTTTAAACGTTGTTTTGTGGTGTGCATAAATTAGCCGCTGCGATCTCCTGTGCAGCATGAGAGCGCTCTGCGTGTCAGGAGAGCTGCAGTAATTGCTGCTGGTCAGACCTGCCTTTTATGCTGCGTGACTGCCCGATGGGCGTTGATGTTACCGATGTTTACGCTGTTGCACGTCATCAGACCGATATGAGAAGGCAGCAGTGGGCGTCCCTATGCCCGGTTGTGCTTTGGAAGGCTTTAGCATATTTTAACATCTGCGATACATGAGAGAATGCAGCTGCGATTGCATTATCATAAATCTCGGAATCAGGCTCTTGGGCTTGTCATGATGGGGTTGGTACAGATCCATACTGGTTGTGATAATGGCAGCTCTCAGAAGCGGATGCATAGTGGCATAGTGGCTGCTACATAGCTGTAACTATATTCAATCCTGCAATATGGCCACAGATGTGGTCGCTTGGTGTGCAGCCATTGCTCTCATCTCAACACTGAAGCTTATTTTAAATATAAAGTAGCCGCCTTTGAGGCCATGGAAATAATGAGCACCTGTCCTATGCTACTGCTGGTAGTTGTGGGCAGAGCCATCTAATGGCTCCCAGCCAGTGCTGCAGGGGCGGGGACAAGGTGATGCAAATCACATCACCCCGCCCCCTGCACTTGCCACTTGGACCTCCCCTGCGGAATCGCCTGGTGGGGAGATAACAAATGCCGGCAAGGAAGCCATCAGGTCAATTATCAGAGACTAGAAGAACAATAGAAATGTTGACACTAAGGAGAAAATAATATATTTGGGGAAATACTTTCACATAGTCGCCAACATAATAATATTATTATACTGAGCCACTTTACTACTGGATCTTTTTGGTAACGCAATCCCCATCACGTTTTTTTATTATTATTATTTTAAATGAAATGATAAATACTTGTCATTAAATTCAAGAGATAAAGGGCCTGATTCAGAGCCGCTCGTAAGCGGCCGCTCGTTCGCTCCGAGTGATGTTTGCCCAACTGCGCATGCGTACGGATCGTTATACGCATGCGCGAACCAGTCAGTGTGGCCGAAATTCATGTGCTTGCAAAATAGCGAATGCCTGATAATTTGAGTGACAGGAGTAGGTGTATGTGGGTGGTAACGGGGGAAGGTGCTTGAAAACGTGGAGTGGAGATCCGAACGCAGGCGTGCTTAAAGGTCAAAATGGGCGTTTTATGGGTGTGCATAATTAAAACAGCAGCATCATTGACCACGTCACTGGGTTATTTTATAGCCAGAACTGCTCGCAAAATTGTGGTAGCAAAAACCAACCCCAAGAATAGCGAGCAGTTCATTACCCTGGTCGATGTACTCGATTAATCTAATAAATAGCAGACATGACGTAGGATGCGAGCGGCCAGGGGGCGTATTTTTTAAAAAAACGACCGCAAGTTTTGTTCGCTCGTTCAGACCTAGAGGCGTGAACAGACCGCAAAGAGTGAACGGTTCATTTGAATAGCCACCCCCTTTTCCTGAACGACCGTCCGCAAATAGCGTCCGGCTCTGAATCAGGCCCAAAGTCTAGAGAATAACAATAAAGTCTAGAGAATTACAATAGATGGTTGACAATGAATACTATACAGAATAATAGGAATTGTCTTATGCAGTTAGCCAATATGGAAAAAAGCAGGGACATTTCCAAAGAACAAATCCTGAAAATCTGGCTCTGTCCTCGGACATGATAGCATTTGGCAGCTGTGCTGGGAGTGCTCAGCCAGCTATAGCAGGAGAAATGTGGCAGGAGACAGGAAGGATATGTAATCTTGGCTGCATCTAGAATCTAATAGATGAAAGCAGGTCCTACACTTACTGGTGCACACTGCTAGCACCCAATGATCCCTGAAGTGAGAAAGATAAATCCTTGTAAAAGTGAACTTACTTGAAATGAACAATGAGCAGAATTTAAGTTTCTGTGAATATCGATGTTTCGCTGCCGCTGAATTACCTTACAGAGGTCACACCCAAAAGTTTTGGAATTCAAAACAACATTGACCTTTAAAAAGTATTATTCATAACTAAACACATTTCTTTTTAACACTTAAATCTCTTTCTGATTCCACTGAGGCCAGAGGAAGTTTGTACATCTCTATGATAAGTCCCATTATCGTGGTTCTGGAGGGGGTCAGATGGGATGTATTGGGGGTTCTTGCAACAAGTTGAAATATAGATCTTATTATGTTACGTCAGGGAAAATTAGGCAAAAATATACTTTTCATATTTTTCAGGTAAGGATTTTGTCGGTCAGAATACTAACCATCCCAGTCTCTCTACCCCTAACCTTACTTCCCCGGTGCCTAAACCTAACCTCACCCTCCCCGCACCCTAAACCTAACCCTCCCCCCTTAGTGCCTAATCCTAACCCTCGCTCTAGTGCCTAACCCCTAACACTAACCCTAATTCTTACTGTCAGAATGACGGCACCGGAATTCTGACAGGTGTCGGGATCACGGCGTCGGCATTCTAAACACCGGCATCCCGACGGTCGCTATTTTGACCAGATTCTGTCTAATTCACCTGCATAGAAGAACACAGGGACAGACTAGGGTTAAAAATCTGTGCGCGCATCGATGAAGTGAGTCACGGGGGCGTGGCTACACATTGTGACCCTTCTTTATGTGGCTCTTCCAATTTGCGGCTGCGTGATGTTTCCTCATGATGTCACATTGTACCCGGGTATTAAAAAAAACCGAGAGCCCAGGGAGGTGGAGCTAGTCAGCCAGGCCTTCACATGGCTGGACCGGCCCTTTATGGCCATCGACCCTTCTGGCATTTGGCAGATGGCCAGTCCGGCTGTGGGAGCATACAAAATGGTGGGGGTCTATGTACTAAGCCTTGGAGAGAGATAAAGTGGAAGGAGATAAAGTACCAACCAATCAGCTCCTAACTGTCGCTTTACAGTGTTGAAAAATGACAGTTAGGAGCTGATTGGCTGGTACTTTATCTCTCTCCAATTCTAAGTACATATAAATCTTCTGGAAGTTTTAGAAGAAGAAATAAATCAATATTTTTAACATTTATGTTATAGACTTACTTTGTTTTTTTACATGACGTTTAGGAGTCACTATGGACTCATGTTACTAAGATTGCCACTCGCAGCTCCGTAGCCGAGGCCAGGAAGTAGGCACTATCAGAAAATGGGGACGAAACTCTCCCGTGTTCTGGAACGGCCTGTTTTCCATCGGATCTGCGTACATCTCTGAATGAGGCTCAATGTGAATTGCGATCTCTTACTACTGCCTTGCATGGAATAACTAATTCAGGTCTCGTCATGGTGACAGCACTGGGATGTCCCACCAAACACCAGCGCTTCTGCGTTGTGCAAACAGCGGGCCTGATTCACATAAGGTAGCAGGAAGGATGCCACGGCCTTTCCGTAGATGCGTCCGAATGAGGTCGAGCATTTACATCTGAACACTAGTTTGCACCGATCACGGGCCTGGGAACCTAACGAAGCAGTTCCAAACCCTGTCACTGGACCGGTCCATTGTCATTTATATGCTGGAGCACTGTAGCGCCATCAAACATGACGGAAAAAAACAACATTATGCATAAAGAACTTAATGACTTTATTATGTGAATCAGAAAAAGAGTTTTTGAAAATGACACATATTGTATGGCCCAAAATGTCAAACTATCCTGCAAAATTAGTCATGGCAGTTTTATTATCCATTATTATATAGGTGTTATATAATGTTATGCGCTCTGATTGGTTAATTTCACTGATGGCTGCAGTATCCTCTTGAGACCACAGAGGGAGCTACTGTATATATAATTTTTTTATTGTCTATTAAACCATTTACATAAGCAAATCCTACCTTTATTACCTGTTTTCTAAAACACGCTCCTTCACATCTCAATCCTTCTTTTGTCTTACTCTAATGTAGAGTACGCTACTGCGCTATCTTCATATTTCCCCAATAATAAGTGGAGCATTTCACTATACCAAGTTGGTTTGGTCTGCTGCGCATGTACGGCGCCTCTTATATCTGTGTTAGAGCACCACAGTGGAACACAGAGACCCTGCATATATCATACAGATATCCTGCATATTCCTGGAGTTTGTATGTTCTCCCTGTGCTTGCGTGGGTTTCCTCCGGGTGCTCCGGTATCCTCCCACATTCCAAAAATATACTCGTAGGTTAATTGGCTCCCTGCAAAAGAAATGAACCCTAATGTGTATGTGTGGGCATGTGATAGGGAATATAGATTGTAAGCGCCACAGGGCAGGGATTGATGTAAATGGCCAAATATTCTCTGTAAAGCGCTGTGGAATATGTGTGCACTATATAAATAACTGGTAATAATAATAATAATAATAATAATAATACCATCATACATGACCGGCTGGTCCTCTATATGTTCCGCTCCATCTAGATCCAGGGTCGGACTGGCCCACAGGGGTACAGGGGAAACCCCTTGATGAGGCCCCACTGCCTGAGGGCCCACTGCCTCCTCTGGGAGTCAGGTTCCAGACTGCACTTGAATTATACATCATACATATGTTACATTATACTGCACAGGACTACGGTGTGTTCACTACAATGCATTATTATTAATCTGGTACATTATCATGCATGTACTATCAGTATTTCTATATATATTTTTAAAGGGGTCCAGACCACGCACTCTCTAATGCTTGGCCAAGCCTCTGTTGAGGCTGGCCACACCCCCTCTGGAGGCTGGCCACGCCCTAAGTATAGGCCCCTAATCACTACGGTGGGCCCTTCATGTCAGTCCGACACTGTCCAGATCCACCAAATGTATAACTGTGAGTACGGCTGTACAAACACCTCTGCTACACTTCAATAAACCAAACACCAGGTTAATACGAATACTGTCTGCTGTATCTGGTTTCCGCTGGTTGTCTACTATTATAACCTGTATTCCATCACAAATGGTACAATCACAAATCTCTACAAAACTCTCTACAAATCTTCAAACGGGCTCTCAAGACCCACTACTTCATCAAGGCCTTCCAGCACTCATCCTAACCCACCTCATGCTCTTTCCTTCCCATCTTCCCCTTCTGTGTCACGCCTGTCTGTCTGCCCCTCCCCTTAGAATGAAGCTCTCACGAGCAGGGACCTCTTCCTTCATGTGCTTCTCTTTACATTTTCTTCTACTCTCTACTCCCCATTTAGGCACCTAACACGGGACCGCCAATTCCCGGCAGCTTATTGTGAGTGCTTTAATCACTATTTCAGCAATGTATATAAGTTGTGTCCTTGTCCTGTACTGTAATGTACTGTATGTTACTTGTTTCTTGTTCACCTATTAGTTCTATGTTCTATGTACTATGTAAGGCGCTGCGGAACACTTGTGGCGCCATATAAATAAAGGATAATAATAATAATAATAATAATCAGCAGTGAAAAGTTTCTCTTTAACATCATATCTTTTTCCACTGCTTCCAACTTTCTTTAAGCATGTTGTAACCAAACCAACAATGAAACATTTTCTTTGGACCTTTCATAAGGCTCCAGACGAGTCTCAGGCTGGTGTAATGCATTCAGCGTGGCAAGACATTTTTTTTATTGGGGTTCCACAGATCCCAGCAGAGCCTGCTCACTACTTCCCTTCTCAGCTCAACTACCTGTTCATTTAGAGCTCTTGATATATCTACTTCTAGGACCCTGCTAAGTACTCAGTAATCTGTTTTTTTTCTGTTTTTATTCCACAGAAGCAGCCCTTACTTTGCGCATCTTTCTCCCTGGTATTCATGTCAGGTGGTCGTGACTCCAGGAATCTCCATCATTCTAATCGTGCAGAGCCTATAACATCACGGCAAGTACACTGATGACCAGACAAGCAAAACTTAATTTTACAATACGCAGAATATTTATTATCCAAGAAGTTGGTTCTCTCATACAGTATATTACACTATGAGCGCCCTCCTATTTGGTTGATTTATATCTATATATATATAATTATATATATGTATTGTGACAAAAACACTGTGAAAGTTGTCAAGGGGATATATATATATATATATATATATATATATATATACCCCAGGTTCTTAGCTTTGGTGTAGTAGACAGTTGGATAATTAGCAACCTTGATTACCAGACCACCTGTGAGAGGCTGATAAAAGGTGTGTAAGTTTTTCTAGTCAGTTTCTCACTGCCTGGGGAGCAGGTTGTGGCCTGCAGAAAAGAGTGAAAGTCACCATTGCTTTACGATTGTAAGTGTTGTGCTAAATGCTGTTTTGCACACTAGGGTGTAAATTTACTAAGATGGGAATTCTATTATGAAGTGTTGTTGCCCATAGCAACCAATCAGATTCTAGGTATTATCTTCTAGAAGGTCCTAGATAAATGAGAAGTAGCATCTGATTGGTTGCTATGGGCAACATCACTTCTTAAATAGAACTCCCATCTTAGTAACTTTACCCCTAGGTCTGTCCACCATGAGAGGAGTTGGACAGACTAGAATTTATTCTGTGCTCTCAATTAAAGCTAGCTGTGGATACTTGCTTCAAGGACCTGGGCCGATGTGCTACTGTTAAGCAGAAGGTGGTGCTATTTACCGCTAACCTGATTTTGCGACAATATATATATAATTTTTTTTTATATATATATATATATATATAGTTATATAGTTATATAGTTATATGTATAGTCATAGATGAATCTGCCTTAAAGTTGAAGCATTATCCAAGAATGAGAAAAGTCACTGAGTTTACAGATACTTTATTTTTTTTCCCCTAACACAAATGTAGCAGGGCTCTACTGTATTTATTTAAACTAATACCACTATCAAGAAAATGATGGACAATTTTCCCACCCGTGAGCCCAGCACGCAGCATATAATAAGCTCAGTTGCCAATCTTTCCTCAACTGCATTTAAAACATCCCTTTAGGCTGGAGAGGGAATAGAGGGTTCCGCAGCTAATAACCTGCCTTGGATCTCACCTCGTCACCCAGATGACTGGAGCAACCTGCCACTCTATTACCAGCGGCAAAGCCTTCCACCTCCAGCTACTCTGCTGGCTGCAGGGGGTACGTATGTATCTTATAAATACTTAAACACTGGGGATCATGCACCCCCCATTCACAAACACCCAAATAAATACATATTCAACAATACTTCCCAAGACAGCATAAGCTGCTCTTCAGGCCATAGTCAATGAGGACCACTGGGATGATCACATTGTATCCTGGGGACGTAGGGACCTCCACGGTGACCCTAGCATAGTAAAGCTTAGTCTGTTCCTTATTGAATTTAATTATTACTTTTAATCATTAAAAAATAATAATATATCTGGGGCATCATATTATATTGGAAATGTCTACGTATTATTGTATTATTTTTTGCAATTAACATTATTTTACAATATAGTGTAATAACTTAGTAATAATAATTTAACTTTTATCATATATTGATACTTTTATAGAGTGGAGTTCATTCACCTGGAATTACAGTATATATTTATTTGCTGGCCAGCAGATGGGTGCTTTTCCCTCTGTACCCATAATGCAGAACCCTGGAATTTGCACAGTGAGTCTGGGTTTATGCAGAAAGTGCAAACCTTCCAGTTAGGGGGCTGGCAGCAAAATGTGGATTTATGGCATAGTGTCCTTGATGTCTTCCAATGTACTGGGCACAAGAGGAAGAATACATAATAGGTCATTGTCTCCCATATAATAAGAATTTGGGAAATACCCCGCTGTATGATATGCCTGCGTGCTATACCTCCAATAAAGTGCATCCTCTATAGGCTCTATGTACTTCACATGGATCTATTCACAAAGGGTATATCATACTGCCACACACATGTTAGTTCTCCCATATATGCCTTGGGTCCTTCTACGGCTTATCTCCCACATTGTAACCTTCGTAGTGCACTCAACATGGCTGCCTCACCTGGTACACTCGTGGATAGGATGAAAATTACATGGACCTGACGATTATGGTGGGACTCTACTCCTAGCGTTAGGACCCTGCAACCACTCATTTTGTGTCATCTCTTCTAGGCGTAACCAATTCCACCCAGGGTAATCCTAGGTAGTGCGCCCAAGATGGCTGCCTCACCTGGTACCTTTTGTTGGTGGAATATATAACCCATGGAAGTTCTTTCGCAAAATGTCTGCACCAACCTCGCAATATGCTCATTGTGCTCTTTAGGTTCTGGTTGTTTTTAATTATCTCCGTGTGGTTTTCTATTTTCTGCAATACCTAATCCTTGTACAATGTACCATGTTTTCTGATGTCTGTAAAGCGACTTTGAGTGCTGCGGGAGAAATGCGCTTTATAAATACAGTTATTATTATTAAATAAAACCCTATTCCATATACATCAGGTCATCTTATACACACACATTTTGCAACACATATCCTAACCCACTGCTCCATGCTCCTTCCTCACTATCTACCCCATCTGTGTCGCCCCTGTCTGTCTGCCCCTCCCCTTTAGAATGTAAGCTCTCACCAGCAGGGCCCTCATTCCTCACGTGCTTCTCCTCCCCCTTCTCATAGTATCTTTTACTCCTAACTCCCCAATTGGCACCTAACATCAGAGCCGTAAGTAGACTTTTTGGTGCCCTGTGCCAGAAAGAGCATTGGCGCCCCCCCTCATTTTTCATATAGGGACATAACACACGCAAAAAAAGGCCATGGCCTCATGAGGAAGGGCCAGGGAAGAGATAGGGGAGGCCAGGAGATGCTGGGGATGAAATAAGAGGAAGCTACAAGTGAGAATGATAATAAACAGAAAATTGAGAGGCCTGAATAGCGCCCCTTATCCTGCGGTGCCCTGTGCCATGGCACAGGCCACACTACCCTAGTTACGGCCCTGCCTAACATTTGGTTGCTGAGGCACTGCTGCTTGTGTTATGCAGCTATGTGTATAAACTAGGGATGTGCGCCGGACCATTTTTGCCGGATTTGGATTTGGATTTGGTTCTAATTCGTCGTCCGGCTTTGGATTTGGATTTGGATTTGCCAAACTGCGGTGACTGGCTTTGGATTTGGATTTGGATTTTTTTACAAAAATTGACAAAAAAAGCTAAAATCACATAAATTGGTCTTTTTTTTCTTCCTAGAGTATTATTAACCTCAATAACATTAATTTCCAGTCAATTTAGACCATATCACAGCTTATAATATTGTTTTCAACATTATTGGCCAAAGGTTGCAGTGAGCTGACTGGTTACTAAGCGACAAAGCAGCGGCACAACGACACCACAGTATAAAGCACATCTATGACACATTGCCACACAGCAGTGGCAGAAATGAAAAGTAGTGCACCCACCCAGTGGGGTACGGCCAGCAGAGTCACAGTACTTGTTTACAAAGTGGGCTACGGCCCTAGGAGTCACAGTGCACAATCTTATTAGCATTACACCGCACATAGGGCCTGATTCACATTACACCATAAAGTAGTGTCTCTTATTTATGTTACGACACACAGTAGTGCCCCTTTTACACAATGCCCACAGTAGTGACCCTTTTACACAATGCCCACAGTAGCGGTGTCCCTTACACAATGTCCCCCAGCAGTGGTGCCCCCTATGCAGTCCCCTTAGTAGTAGGGTCCACTATGCAGTGCCCCCAGTAGAATGCCCCCCAGTAGTATGCCCCCCATTAGCAGGCCCCCCCCAGTAGTATGCCCCCCATTAGCAGCCCCCCCCAGTAGTATGCCCCCCATTAGCAGGCCCCCCCCAGTAGTATGCCCCCCATTAGCAGCCCCCCCCAGTAGTATGCCCCCCATTAGCATGCCACCCAGTAGTATGCCCCCCCAGTAGTATGGCTCCCCCAGTAGTAGGCTGCCCCAGTAGCAGGCCCCCCCAGTAGTAGGCTGCCCCAGTAGTAGCCCCCCTGTAGTATGGGCCCCCCCTGTAGTATGGCCCCCCTGTAGTAGGCTGCCCCAGTAGCAGCCCCCCCAGTAGTAGTAAGCCCCCCCAGTAGCAGGCCCCTCAGTAGTATGGCCCCCCCAGTAGCAGACCCCCCCAGTAGTATAGCCCCCCCCAGTAGCAGGCCCCTCTGTAGTATAGCCCCCCCAGTAGTATAGCCCCGCCTAGTAGCAGACCCCCCCAGTAGTGCAGACCCCCCCAGTAGTATAGCCCCCCCCCAGTAGCAGGCCCCTCTGTAGTATGGCCCCCCAATAGTGCAGATCCCCCCCAGTAGTATGGCCCCCCCAGTAGCAGACCCCCCCCAGTAGTATAGCCCCCCCCAGTAGCAGGCCCCTCTGTAGTATGGCCCCCCCAGTAGTATTGCCCCCCCAGTAGCAGACCCCCCCCAGTAGTGCAGACCCCCCCCAGTAGTATAGCCCCCCCCAGTAGCAGGCCCCTCTGTAGTATGGCCCCCCCAGTAGTATAGCCCCCCCAGTAGCAGACCCCCCCAGTAGTGCAGACCCCCCCCAGTAGCGCCCCCGGACCTTTGACAAGTAAAAAAATAAAAATAATAAAACTTACCTGATTCCCCGCTCCCGCGCCGTCCGCTCTGTCACACGCTGAGGAGGGAGCCGGAAGACGGAGCTCATGTGTGAGCTCCAGCCGGCTCCCTCCGTGCAGCAGCCAATGAGAGTCTGTGTGACTCTCATTGGCTGCTGTAACAAACACACAGCTGCCGCTGGCGGCTGTGTGTCTGTGTCTGTGTAGGGCAGAGCGCTATCACTGCGCTCTGCCCTACACGCGAGGAGACCTGATGTCGGATTCTCTAGTGAGAATCCGACATCAGGCGGCCGCCGTTCGGCCCCGAACGGGGATCCGAGTCAGGCGGTGAACACCCGAACAGGGTTCGGGTGGACTCGGATCCCCAATGTTCGGAGCGGTTCGGATTCCACAGAATCCGAACCGCTCATCTCTAGTATAAACCATGTCCTTGTCATGTATTGTTTTATATTACTACTAGCTGGAGCACCCGGCATTGCCCGGGATTTTAGGAATGTTTGTTTACACATCATCCTCCAACAAACATCTCCTTAGGCAGGCCTCACGAAAAGTGTGACAAACTTCCCCATCAACAGTCCTAAGGTCTTCGAAGGAAGTAAGACCTGTAACAGTGTAAAGACAAACTTCGGAGATAGAAGCATTCAAAATTTGTCGGATGTACAGTGTAAACACGGCCAAGAGCTTCTGTTGCTCTGATACCAGGATGACTGTGTACTTCCTGGTTGCTGGATAACAAATATAAACACACTGTCAATCATCTCCAGTTCTGCCAAAGTATAAAAAAATGTATATATATTTGTGTACAACTCTTTTTTGACAAACTGCTGTTTAGAGGACGTACAGTGCAGGTCTAAGCACTAAGCCATGGACATAGATAAAGTGGATGGAGCTAAAGAACCAACCAATCAACTGCTAACTGTCATTTATCACACACAGCGTGTAACATGACAGTTAGGAGCTGTCTGGTTGACACTTTATCTCCGTCCACTTTATCTCTTTCCGAGGCTTAGTACATATACCCCATAGGTCTAATATAGATTGTTGTGATTTGAGTTTGGAGGACCAGCTCTGATGCCCGGGACAAGGGAGAAAGTGGTGGAGGTACTGGGAAGAAGAGTTGAAGTTCCAATAGCTTATTCCAGCCGACTACGCCATTGTCTTTGAGTACTGATGCTGTGACTCTAGGGATAGTGAGCTACATTTGGGAGACAAGTTAGCCTGAGAAATGAGAAGGACACTCTAAGTTTCTGTGGTAGATGTAGTAAATCTTATAAAGAGTGGAGAAGTGGACAAGAGCAACCAATCAGCTTCTACCTATCATTTTAAAGAGTTCACGGGTCCACTTCTACACTCTTTAGAAGGCTTTATTCATCTTCCTCCATGGCGCCCATGCAAAGTGTGTTGGCCACCTGGACAGAGAAAAAGAAAAAGAGAATAGGTCACACCGGCCCAGATTTATCAACGAGTGATATTCTTGTTATCACTCGTTACTAACCTGAACTGGTACTCCAACCAATAAGCATGAAAGTTAGGAGCTGATTGGCCGATGCAGGACTCCGGAGAGGTTAATGGTCCCAGGTTAATGGACCACGTACAGCATCTTTGTTGCTCAAAATGTGCATCTTAGGGCCTTATTCAATTTGAGGCGAAAAGTCCATTTCGATGAAAAAGTATCGAGGGTGACGTAATTTCGGCAGGTGGGAACTTTTCGCCATATTTAATTTAAAAAACTTTTCGCCTAGGCGGAAAGACAATGCAGTGGACCCGGTGGAAAAGTTTCGCCTATGAATAGCAGGCGGAAAAAAGTGCAGAATTGGGGTTTTGGGGTGCATCGTTGCGGGAACCCCCTTGCAGCCTTAAGACAGTCCCCCAAAGGTAAACTGTGTCAAATTAAAAACAAACAAACTTAAGAACATCCCAAAAAAGTACTTTCATTTTGGGGGCGAAAAAAACAAAGTTGGGGGACAAAGTTAAAACTAGCGAAAGACTCCAGGGGGGTCCCCAAGTATGCCCCAGGTGTTTTTTTGATTGCAGGTGCTTGCGTCAGGTGGATTTTTCACGATTTTTAAACTTCACTTTAGCAACTTTTAAATTTGCTACCCCCATTTTCAGGTACCCCAAATTTGCTGGGACTAGTTATTTTCACAAAAAAAACCTGCTAAATGCTATTCTTCACCACTTATGCAAAGACGATAATTAGAACCTATTGAGAACATTTAAATACCCCCAAATACCTTCAGTAGCCCTATTTGGGGGTATCCATAGTGATCCCCCATGTCAGTGCATCTTTTGGGGGGTGTCAGGTTGATTTCCCCAAATCTGACAGGACTTTTCGCCTGTTTCAGTTTCGCCGGGCGAAGGGCCGGATTAAGGTCTGTGCGGGCCCCTGGGCAACAAACATGTGGGGGCCCCTATTAAATATGGATGATATAGTAGTGCCCCCAGTAGTAGTGCCACCAGTAGCAATGCCCCTGTAGTAGTCATCCCAATAGTAATGCCCCAGATATAGTGCCCCCTGTAGCAATGCCCCCAGATGTAGTGACCCCTGTAGCAATGCCCCCAGAAGTAGTGCCCCTGTAGTAGTGCTCCCAATTGTAATGCCCCAGCAGTAATGCCCCCAGTAGCAATGCCTCCAGATGTAGTGCCGCTAGTAGCAATGCCCCCAGAAGTAGTGCCCCTTATAGCAATGCCCCCAGATGTAGTGACCCCAGTAGCAATGCCCTAGATGTAGTGCCCGCAGTAGTAGTGGCCCTAGTAGTGAAGCTGCTTATACTGAAGAAAAAAGAAAAGAATAAAAAAACACTATACTTACCTTAAGTCCTGCTCCCACGTCCGCGTCTGTCCGGCTGGCCGCTCCTCGGAACTATAGGAGAGGCGTCATGACGTCTTTCCCATAGTGCACTGTGCCGGAAGCCGGAGCTCAGGTGTGAGCTCCAGACTCCGGCTGGTGCTGAGAGGAGGGAGTCGGGCGCCCGCTGTTAAAATCTCAGCGGGCACCAGGCTAATGGAGCCTCCCTGCGACGCCGGGGTTAGGTGGGCCGGAGGAGGCTGAACTGGTTCCGTCTCCCGTTCCGGTCCACTTTAACCCTTGGTGGATGTGGGGGCCCTTGATGTGTGGGGGCCCAGGGACGACCGCCCCTGTCGCCCCCCCCCTTTAATCCGGCCCTGGCCGGGTGCCGTTTTCGCGTCCTTTGAAATTGAACAGGGCGAAAAGCAGGCGCGCGCGTTGAAAGTGTTTTCTCCAAACACACGTGATGTAGGCGGAAATCCGGCAGGCGAAAAGTCCGGGACTTTCCGCCACAAATTGAATACGGGCCTTAATCGCATAAATTAAAACAACTGGGAGCAACAAAACTACTTTACTAGATTACACTGATCAATGTGATGTGCAACATACTGTATACAGGTCTCTAGAATATTATCTGTATTGTGTGGATATTACTAGTATGATCATTGCATTATATAAAGGTCTGTGTTTTGTTTATTGGTGACTAAAATGCTCTCTGCATTGTATATATGTCACTAAAATGCTTTCTGCATTGTATATAGGACACTAATATGCTATCTGCATTGTATAGAGGACACTAAAATGCTCTCTGCATTGCATAGAACTCACTAGAATGCTCTATGTATTGTATAGAGGGCACTAGAATGCTTTCTGCATGGCATCGAGGTCACAAGAATACTCTACACTGAAGAGTCACATGCTGTTTATAGGTGTTGTATATGATTAGCTTTATAACATCACATTTTTTCTTATTTCAGTTGTTCTAAAAATCTGAGCTCACACTAGAAACACCACGCCCACATTTGCACAACCAGTTTTCCATTGTAGTGCACTGATAGAAGAGCCCCGAATGCTTGTGTGTGTTTACCCGCTCAGACAAATGTTCCCAGCCCCCCACTAACCGCTATTAATGTGGACCTAAATGCCCCGGCCTGGTGGCTCAGGCAGGCAAACCCTACAGTTTTCCTTGCAACTTTTCTGCTTTCTAAACCCCAAATTTATCGAGTGTGGTCCGAGAGTCGGCACTTCTATTAAATTAGGGGATTTCTGGAGCAAGCTAAGTGGAACTTGGGTTGCAAAACAATGCAATTACTGTTATATCCATGAAAAATTCTACTCATCTCCCCGGATTGGTTCACAACTGTTCCGCTTGGAAAATCCCCATCGGTTATGTTCAGCCCTGACTTGTCCAATATTAACCCCGACCACACCACAGAGCATTACCAACATCCCAGCTGGAGCGTTAATCTTGTGAAACGCAGAACACAAATCTACAAGTAAAACTACAGCGCAGAACGCCATTCCTCGGAACGTTGTGGCAAAGGAGAATTTGAAGATCGTTTCTCCCGGATCTTCCCACCACTGCCACAAATCCTCTATCATAATAATGCTCATCTTGAAAGTACATTTTCTGAAGTCTGTTCCTCCTTTTTTTTTTTTTTTTTTTTTTAAAAACAACTAAATTTTAGATATGAATCATTATTAGAAGTCTCTAGTATCATCACTAAAAATATAAGTAGAGATCAATGTAGCATCTCGGTATGGGACACGAAAAATAAAATCCGAGGTCTTGGAATACTGGCAAAAAATTTCTCATTGAGTGTGTTTGAATTGGAGGATGTATGCCCTACAGGCACCGAGCTGCGACCATTGTGCTTTTTCCATTAGAGAGATACAATACTGACTCAAAGCGTAGCATTGATTTTTTTTTTTTAGCCTATTTATAAAAGACTGTTGAAAGTGCTTTTAGACTTAATTGAAAAGAGCTGTTTCTGAACAAAGTACTTTTTATAATGCAATGTTGATTTTATAGATCATAGGAGCAATTGATGTGTGTGTTTGTGTATATATATATATATATATATATATATATATATACGCGCGCGTTGTGCTGACTTATATAAAAACTCTAGATAAATAATGCCTCTATGAGGTGTGAGGGTGACATCACCACTTCAGCGTCCAATAGGGACGTGTGCTAGACGTAAGCTAACATGGGAGCCCTGAGCATTATTCCAGATATCAGAAGATACTCCTGATTCCAGTGGTCTCATACTTTCTCCATGTCACGAAACCACTCCCTGGATTATAATCTACATTTGCGCTGTCAAGGACACTGGCACTCGACTTTGCGGCTGTCAGAACCCTTGGTATAGAGCTGGCGCTCTTACCCACCATGTCACCCTTATATATATCACAAAGGATAGAGCAAACATGTCAAAATATCACAACCGTATGAAGATGTCGGTGGGTTCATCAATAGACCATTGGGTTTTATGCTTTGAGAAGATTGAATATGTAATAAATCGATTGCAGTCAGCAAAACGGACACGTCTGTTTGTCCAGTGGAAAATGAGGGGGGGGGGGGGAATAAACAGAAAATTCTAAGTGTAGTCCCAGAGAGCTGTTCGCTAACTGAACGCGCTGTAGCAGTCTAGCAGACAATAACACCCTCAGGGCAATGTGAGCAGATGCTACTTTTCTTAGTGAAATATCTTTTCATCTTTATTAGTATTTTAAACCCTCATCTGATAGTATTATGTGATTTGTTGTCTAGTCTATGGGAAGAAAAAAAAAAATCTAACTAAATCTAAACGTACAAAGTGTTTCTTTGGATAACTTATTGTGTGCGGCATTATACAGCTACAGTTTTATTGCATCTCTTACAAACACAAATACATGATGCCAACGTGAACACTCAAGGTCACCGGGGTCAGGCTCTGCCAGATGTTCCGATATTAGGGAGAGGGCAATGCTGACTGTGACTCGCCGGGATTTCTTTCCAGAATTCTAGTGTTTGATCTTTAACTGCGAGGGTTAGTGCGAAATACCATTTTCTTATACTTCTGGGGATCGTACGGAGCAGTTAGAGAGAATGGAAATATTTACTGAGATCCTTTCATTGGATTGTTGACATTTTTTGCTGGTGATCTAAGCACTTGGGGTCGGCACAGTAACTCTAATTCAGCAAGGAAATTAAAAACCAATGGACTGCCAGCCTGACCGGTTTTATTCATCACCGGCTGTAGGAAAGGAACAGTACACACTGTAGCCAATAACCGGTATATCTATGTTCACTTTTTTTTAATATCTCCATGTTGGGAGCCATCTTAGCCAATGAAGTCAAGAGTTACTCCGAGAGGGGAAAGCCAGATCGGCACAGCAGGGGGCATGCCAGCGGCATAGGTGGGTGGTGCGGGGGGGGCATGGCGGTGTGCCCACATCCTTATGTCCTTGCCTCCCGCTATATAGTACCGAGATCACAGGCACGGTAAAACGCGTGTGTGAGGGCGGCTACTTTTACTCAATATGTGAGCAGCTGCGTGGGAGGGGGTGTGAGCGGCAAAAGGGGGGAGGTGCTGGCAAGTATGAGGATAGCTGGTGATCACTTCATCCCGTGGAGGGTTTGGTTCATTCTCTTGTCCAACTTGTTATAGTCAGGTTTAGGAATCTGTTTTTCAGACATTAGATGGACCTCTCTGCGGGCTCAGTTTCATGCAGTTTCTGGCCATTAGTGGCAGAGGGGAGGGTAGTTATTTAACTCTTCTAGGGACATGGATCATGGGACACAATGGAGCCCCTGGCCCCACATTACACTTTATACTATACATACTGTATGTACGGGGTACTTCCAGCTCTTTATAAGGAGAAGGTGGGAACAATTGTGTATCAATAAAGTATTAATTGACCCCTTAGATATTTCTGGAATTCCTGTTACCTGCTCCAGACCAGAGGGGGCCAACATTGTTGCAGTTAAAGATTGAGGGGGTCTATTCATAATCACTTAATTTCTAAAAAAACTGGTGAAAATGAAGATTTTTACCTAATTTTTAGAATGTCTCCTACTTACCTTTCTCTCCGAGAATGGCCGCTGTCCTCATACACTAGTATCACAGATACATTATCTCCTACTTACCTTTCTCTCCCGATGTGGTTATCTGTCCTCATACACTAGTATAGGGATCTTAATTAATCAGCTCCAAAAATACTATATTTTTGGAGCTTGAATGTGGGTGCATTAACCATCTTCAGATGGCGTTTGCTCCTTTCCCCATACACTAGTATCACAGATATTTCCTGCTTACCTTTCTCTCCTGGAATGGCCCGCTGTCTTCATACACAAGTTTCACAGATATCTCCTGCTTACCTTCCTCTCCCGGAATGGCCCACTGTCCCCATACACTAGTATCCAGTGGCGTAACTTCATCCCAGGTGCCCGGAGGCAAGATAAATGTTGGTGCCCCCCCCAAACTAAAATGTACCACCCCCCAGCACCTATGTCAGCCCCAGCTGCCGCCGCCCCCCTTATGCAGTTCCTTTTATATAATGCCCCCCGTAGTGGTCCCCCTATGCAGTGCCCGCCAGTAATGGTCCCCCTATGCAGTACCTCCAGTAGTGAGCTCCCGGTAGTTGCCCCCAGTAGTGAGCCCCCTGTAGTTACCCCCAGTAGTGAGCCCCCCATAGTTGTCCCCAGTAGTGAGGCCCCTGTAGTTGCCCCCAGTAGTGAGGCCCCTGTAATTCCCCCAGTAGTGAGGCCCATGTAGTTGCCCCCAGTAGTGAGCCCCCAGTAGTTGCCCCCAGTAGTGAGCCCCCAGTAGTGAGACCCCTGTAGTTGCCCCCAGTAGTGAGCCCCCTGTAGTTGCCCCCAGTAGTGAGGCCCCTGTAGTTGCCCCCAGTAGTGAGCCCCCAGTAGTTGCCCCCAGTAGTGAGACCCCTGTAGTTGCCCCCAGTAGTGAGCCCCCTGTAGTTGCCCACAGTAATGAGGCCCCTGTAGTTGCCCCAGTAGTGAGCACCCTGTAGTTGCCCCCAGTAGAGAGCCCCTGTAGTTGCCCCCAGTAGTGAGGCCCCTGTAGTTACCCCCAGTAGTGAGGCCCCTGTAGTTGCCCCCAGTAGTGAGGCCCCTGTAGTTGCCCCCAGTAGTGAGCACCCTGCAGTTGCCCCCAGTAGTGAGCCCCTGTAGTTGCCCCCAGTAGCAGGCCCCTGTAGTTACCCCCAGTAGTGAGACCCTGTAGTTGCCCCCAGTAGTGAGCATCCTGTAGTTGCCCCCAGTAGTGAGCCCCAGTAGTTGCCCCCAGTAGTGATGGCCCCCACCGCGCGCACACACACAAAAAACCCCCCAAACAAACACTTACCTTTATCCCCGCTCCAGTGCACCTGCCATCCATCCCCGGCGTCCGCTCCACGGCACTATGGGAGTGACGTCATTACGTCACTCCCATAGTGCACTGCGGGACCCGGAAGACGGAGCTCACTCCTGAGCTCCATCCCCGGCGTCCGCTCCTCGGCACTATGGGAGTGACGTTATGACGTCACTCCCATAGTACACTGCGGGACCCGGAAGACGGAGGGAGCTCCGTCCTCCGGCTGCCGCCGGGGGTTTGAATAGGAGCCGGGCGCCCGCTAGTAACACACTCAGCGGGCGCCCGCAGATGGAGGGTGCAGGGGGTGCGACCGCGCCCCTGGCATCCTCCGTAGTTACGTCAATAGAGGTGGAGTGCCGATCAGCGGCGCTCCTTCTCCATGCAGCTCCAGGGGACAATGGAGCCAGGTGCCCCCTTTAGGGCTGATGCCCGGCGGCAAATGACTCCATTGTCTCCGGGAGTTCCGCCACTGCTAGTATCACAGGTATCTCCTGCTTACCTTCCTCTCCCGGAATGGCCCACTGCCCTCATATACTAGTATCACAGATAGCTCCTACTTACCTTCATCTGGCGGAATGGCCCACTGTCCCCATACACAAGTATCACAGATATCTCCTACTTACCTTCCTCTCCCAGAATGGCCCGCTGCCCCCATACACTAGTATCACAGATATCTCCTGCTTACCTTCCTCTGGCGGAATGGCCCGCTGTCCCCATACACTAGTATCACAGATATCTCCTGCTTACCTTCCTCTGGCGGAATGGCCCGCTGTCCCCATACTCTAGTATCACAGATATCTCCTGCTTACCTTACTCTTGCGGAATGGCCCGCTGTCCCCATACACTAGTATCACAGATATCTCCTACTTACCTGCCTCTTCCGGAATGGCCCGCTGTCCCCATACACTAGTATCACAGATGTCTCCTGCTTACCTTTCTCTCCCGATGTGGCCTGCTGTCCCCATTCACTAGTATCACAGATATCTCCTGCTTACCTTCCTCTAGCAGAATGTACCGCTGTCCTTATACACTAGTATCACAGATATCTCCTACTTACCTTCCTCTTCTGGAATGGCCCGCTGTTCCCATACACTAGTATCAGAGATATATCCTGTTTACCTTTCTCTCCTGGAATGGCCCGCTGTCCCCATACACTAGTATCACAGGTATCTCTTGCTTACCTTTCTCTCCCGATGTGGCCCGCTGTCCCCATACACTAGTATCACAGATATCTCTTGCTTACCTTTCTCTCCCGGAATGGCCCGCTGTCCCCATACACTAGTATCACAGATATCTCTTGCTTACCTTTCTCTCCCGGAATGGCCCGCTGTCCCCATACACTAGTATCACAGATATCTCCTGCTTACCTTTTTGTCCCGATGTGGCCCACTGTCCCCATACACTAGTATCACAGATATCTCCTGCTTACCTTTCTCTCCCGGAATGGCCGCTGTCCCCATACACTAGTATCACAGATATCTCCTGCTTACCTTTCTCTCCCGGAATGGCCCGCTGTCCTCATACACTAGTATCACAGATATCTCCTGCTTACCTTCCTCTCCCGATGTGGCCCATTGGGAAGGAGTCCCAGGTCGCGAAGAGGGATCCCTTCCACCAGATGCCGGACCTTTGTGCGCCTGCGTGAACTCTAGTGTACACAGATGCACTAGCACTGCCGAGTCAGACAATTATGAATTGCTGCGGCACTTGCCGCAAGTAGGAATGCTAATTATCTGTGTTCGCCGGGACCCCAATAATTACCATAATGAATAGACCTGTGAGGGTTAAACATATGATTCCCAAACTCTTTAACTTGCTCTTATATTGACACATAGGTAAGAACTCATTTATGTGGCCCTCACAGACAGCAATTTTTCTAGTATGTAAATAAGAGGCAGCTTGCCAATAATGGTAATTGAAGTTTGTGCTAGCTCATTTGTCTTACATCTAATGTCATGTAATCCACATTGAGTTGAAACTCTAGTTTAATTTGTAACAAAGTTTAAAGTGGAATCAGAATGAAGTCAATGGAGAAGTTTCTTGCTGAAGATTGCAGTGCTCACTGAATAGGGTCACAGGATATAGTGGTAGATTGAAGCCTCTTCCAGGCCACCAGTTATTTATGACCAATTTCCTGATGTAGAGCCCTTCAAAGGCAACATTCTAGGGGTCCAACGCTTTCACACTCCAAACTTGTGATGCAGAAACAGTTAGTCCATTACGCTGCAGATAATATCGCTCTGCCGGTAATTAAAAATCCAGTCGTCAATGGATTTAAAATGGAAAGAAAAAAACATAACATTTTTATATCACCAGTTGTACACTATGGATTAAAATATAATGGGTATAGTTATAATTGTATACCTGTGTAGGAAAGTTGGAGTTGCCCATTGCAAACCAATTAGATGTTTGTTTTCATCTTCTAAGCTTTTGCTAGCAATACTGTATGCCAGAATCTGATTGGTTGATTTGAGCATAGCGTCTTTTTCTGCACAGTTATGTGTGAGATGGTTTTCATAAATATTCCAGAATATATTCATAGGAGACTCTTCATAATGAAACACGGAACTCACGTTGTCACTGTAGAAACAGAACCAGATTTTCCAGAACAAAAAAAAAGAATAAGGTGGTTCTTATCTGCCGTCAAATTCTATGTTTCTATGTTAAATAAAAATGTAGATTCCAGGCTAAGGAATTGTGGGTAAAACATTATATGAGAATATGGCTGCCAATGAATAAACCCAAGAAGTCTGCGAACTAGAATTGTGGCATACCTTGTATTTAATATGCATCTATAAAAAAAATACTGTGGGTAATTAATTAGGATAGTTTCACCCGAATGACCTTGCGGTTTGGAGAAGCAGCATTAAATTGCAGAGATTGACACCATGCGAAATTTCAATGCAGTTTGGTTCATGTGATGTCCACTGTATATAGCTAATGGTAGATAGTATTACTTACAGTAACCCACTAATAATCCCAAGTGGCCAGATAACTCAGGGGATGAAATCTACATGTAGATCGGCATAGCTGGACCATTTGCCTCACTTCTTTTCACAGGGTTCTAAGGTCTTGTGATCAGCAGTGCTTATCAGAGCCACCCTGATCTATTTAGTATCCTAGGCAGCATTTTTGCTGGTGCCCCTTAAAAAATGTTGGGACGGATAGCTGTGACGCTGGGAACCCCCTGCAGCAATAGCACCCTAAGCATTCACCTACATTGCCAATGCCCAGGGCCGGCTCTTCCACTTATTCACCATTTATACCATTGTACAGGTATGAATCTATATATATTGCGGTATATGTGATCTTTTCAACTGTATGACGTTACATAACTTGCACTTTACACTTAGTTTTATTGTTATTATTATTTGTTATTATTATTTATTATTATTTATTACTATTATTTATTTTTATTATTATTTATTACTATTTTATTATTATTATTATTATTATTATTATTATTATTATTATTATTATTATTATTATTATTATTATTATTGTTATTGTTATTATTATTATAGTACTTAGGACAGTGGTTCCCAAACTTTTTTGAACCAAGGCGCCCTAGAGTATCAGCATTGTTTTCAAGGCACCCCTAAGCCAAAAGTTTGATATTGAGAAATTCAGAAAATATTTACTGAAATAAATTGTGCTTATCTGTCATCCTTAGGGTCAGTTATGTAGTGGTGGACAGGTTTGTGCTTCTGTTTGCCCACATATTTACATGACATTGACCATAAATGATTTGACTTAGTTCTGGACCACCAACCTGAGGCACCCCTGCAAGTGTCCAGAGGCACCCCAGGGTGCCACAGCGCACAGTTTGGCAACCACTGACTTAGGACATTAAAATGCATTGTCATTTAGAGAACACAGCTCCTGATTCAGCCCAGGATGCAGTCCCAATTCGGTTGCAAATGACTAATGGATCTGGGACTGTGCATGCACCAGGGCCACAGTCCGCATGCACCGCAATGTTACTGCAACTTCGGTTGCAGTGCGCTGTATGCTGCAACTTGATTGACAAGCTGCAGGCATTTGGGGGAGGAAAAAGGAGCCATTGCTCAACATGGAAGTGCGTTGTCTCCATTTTATGGGAGTACCGAAACCAGCGTCTTCTAACGCAGATACACTGGCCTCGGCAGCTTACTTGCGGTGCAAATTCTGGGTAACCTTCGGGTCCACCGATGTTCCTAATGGTGATCCCATGCTGCTTGTTCGGATCCATGCAGCGGATCTGAGAAGGCACAGGTGGGCGCCTGCGCCCCAATTCAGAATACGACACCTGCATCATTTACATACAGACCTTCTCAGATCTGATGCTACAGATGACGCGGTGCCCATCACTCCTGCTTCCATCTCTGTATCAGGGACACATTTGGTTTTTTAAATGTCAAGCAATTGATTGATAACAGTCAGGCTTTTTGTTTATTTCATTTAACTGAAGTGAAAATTATATTAATTTGTCCCTAAAATGTTTTTTAATAGTTTAATTCAATGTGATTAATCTTACACCAATTTGGAGCAGGGCAGAGTAATTATTATTTTATAATAATTTCCAGGCACATTTTGCTCCTGAAAATAGGATCTAAGCCTGTCAGGAACAGTTCTGCCGAAATGAACCATCATAATTTGATTACCAAACTGGGTTATAATAATGTTATTTCTTTTACAGTTTGATAAATATCATATTAACTTATTACAGCCTAAAATAGAAGAAAATAATGTGAAAAAGAACTATATCAAATATACAGAGGAATTGTACAGTACTGTGCATTTGGTCAGTAAAAAATAGGGTACATTTTTAAAGGAGAAGTTCCTCATAGAATATTTTTTTTACTTTAAATAGTAATTTAAGTACATTTTAATCATGCATTTTCTCCTGCAATTCCTACAAATCATTCCATGTATCTAATTTTCAAAATCACTCTGGAGGGAAAACAATTATGGCTGCCAGACAAAGATATGGGGTCTCAGACTCTCACTATAGGGGAGTTATATCAAACCTCTTAAAGTTGACAAGTGTTAAGGCCAGACTAGCCATCTGGCATTTCCGGCGAATACCAGAAGGGCCCATATTCTGATGGGCTGGTCTGGCCCGAAGGCCTGGCCAAGCAGCTCCACCTCCTGGAACTCTGCTTGGCCGCCATGCGGGATGGGGGAAGGGGATGCTGTGAAGCCATGCCTCATTTCCACACACGCCTACAACCCCAGTCCATCCTTGTCATGTGACTTCAGAGAGTGGAACAATATGGGGAAAAAAGAACTCAGAATCATGTGCCATGTGACTGTGGCTGCCATGGTAGTTACCTAAAACTGTGGAAATCCTGTAGAATTATATACCTTTAGTAGCAGTCTAAGGAAACAAACCAAAGTGAAATGGAAATTGCAGAGCTGCATCTTATAACCTGCTGACACAAAGATAAATGTTGGTAAAACATACCTCATATTTTCACAGGGTTTCTGCTTAAAATTTGGGACTGGAAATTAAGGTTAGTTGGCAGCTTTGGCAAAGGTGAATATCTAATATGACCTACAGAAACTACAACAATTACTTTTTGTCCCTGTTGGTATAACCACTTAACTATCTGCCCATAGAAGATGCCGTATGTTTCAAGGTCAGACCCCACTTTATACAGGATGTACCACCTTTGGAAACCAAAAATGGGGACTCTTGGCTGAAACTATTCTCCATATTACTATAACGCTTATAGTGGATGTTTATAAATATATATGTACACACGATTCCTTACAGGAAATGCTGCATGCTGTTTTGATACAGTATGCAAATTTTAAACACCCTCTAATTCCTTTCTCTAAAAGGTAAGTAGGTCGTTACCCATATCCTGATATCTTCGCTAATGAGTGAACAGGAAGCATCCCGCCTTCACGCCTCCTGTGCTACAGACTCCATAAATATTTGGATTGCTGTAAATTTCTTAATTGAAGCAATTGATTTCTGCCTGAAAAAAGTGGCAATATCTTAATTTATTAAAGCCTGAAACAACATCCTGTGGGCTAAATAGAGTTCTTTGTAACCTTTAGTGATGTATTAACAATGTGTAGGCATTTCAGTGCATATTTTAAAAAGTGCCACATTAACAGGAAATGGCTTAAAGAAGAAAGGGAGGAAAGAAAAAAAGTTCAATATAAAAAAACAAAAGGGCCTGCAGCCTTCTCCCTGCATTTTAAGGGCTGTGTTTAAAATACTGCCAGGCTGGCTGAGTGATAAATGTAAGTGTATAAAAATTACTTATTACAAGCTGTCAGGTTCCTTCACTTGTATGGTGGGCTAGAGGCACTATGCGGAAAACTCGGATCCCTACCTTGACAGAAGCAGTGCAGGATTTAAAATCAAATGCTTCTAGTCAGAAGTATAGCACGTAATTTAACTTTTCATAATGTGGCATTTTGAAACTCGGTTCAAAGCTTGTGTTACTGTCATTTCTACCTGAGTGCTAGGTAACCAGTTCATTTAAGTCTGTCAGTTCAATCCATCTCTTGCTTTCTATCATTTCTGGTTTTAAAAAAAAAATAGGTCAAGTCGACACTTTATTTTATAACAACACTAATTGTAATGCTGAAATAGCACTTCTTCACATTTCCAACATTTTAACAGTAGAAAAATGTTTTTTTTAAGAGCTGCCATTTTATTATTTTTCATTATTCTGATTATTATTATT
Organism: Taudactylus pleione; assembly: GCA_031769625.1. Classification (NCBI taxonomy): domain Eukaryota; kingdom Metazoa; phylum Chordata; class Amphibia; order Anura; family Myobatrachidae; genus Taudactylus; species Taudactylus pleione. The sequence goes on from JAUIMM010000069.1 coordinate 6,702,640, forward strand.
AGTTATTTACATTGTGCATACATAATAAACAGTATTTTACAGATAACTTTATTATTTTTATTATTATTATTATTTTTATTATTAGTAACTTATATTGTAAATACATAATAAACATAATTTTACAGATAACTTTATTATTATTATTATTATTATTTACTTATATTGTGCATACAGAATAAACAGTATTTTACAGAGAACTTTATTATTATTATTATTATTATTATTATTATTATTATTATTATTATTATTACTTATATTGTGCATACATAATAACAGCATTTTATAGAGAACTTTATTATTATTATTATTATTATTATTATTATTACTAGTTACTTATATTGTGCATACATAATGAACAGTATTTTACAGAGAACATTATTATTATTATTATTATTATTATTATTATTATTATTATTATTATTAGTTACTTATATTGTGCACACATAATGAACAGTATTTTACAGAGAACATTATTATTATTATTATTATTATTATTATTATTATTATTATTAGTTACTTATATTGTGCACACATAATAAACAGCATTTTAAAGAGAACTTTATTATTGTTATTATTATTATTATTATTATTAGTTACTTATATTGTGCATACATAATAAACAGCATTTTACAGAGAACTTTATTATTGTTATTATTATTATTATTAGTTACTTATATTGTGCATACATAATAAACAGCATTTACAGATAACTTTATTATTAATATTAGTTACTTATATTGTGCATACATAATAAACAGCATTTTACAGAGAACTTTGGGCCTAATTCAGACTCGCGAGCGAGCGCTGAGCGCTCGCAAGCGGGTCGATGGTGCCCTAATGCGCATGCGCACAACGGAGGGAGCTCCGTCGTGCGCATGCGTGAGACCCGCATAGCGACAGCCAAGCTGTCACTATGGGTCTCGCACCAAAGGGGGCGTGCTGTCGATGGTGACTGACAGCACGCCCCCTTTGGTGGGCGTGCCGGGGGCGTTGCTGCCCAGACGGAGGCGTTCCCATGGGTACGCCTTCCATCTGGAGCCAGCCCCACTGACATCACTAGTGATGTCAGTGGGAGTGTTTTTGGCTCTGATAGAGCCAAAAGCACTCCTGGGCTTGCAGCAGTGAGACCCTACCGCAGGGTCTCGTCGCAAGCCCAATGGTCGCGATGGTCTTGACCATCGCGACCATCATTTTTTCCGCTCGCAGGAGGCCGCTCCATTTTTAGGTAGGAGGGCCCTGATTCAGAGCGAGCACTCTGGTCAGAGCGTCCAGCTCTGAATCAGGCCCACTATCATTATTATCATCATTATTATTATTAGTTACTTATATTGTGCATTCATAATAAACAACACATTATAGAGAACTTTATTATTATTATTATTATTAGAATCATTATTATTATTTATTATTATGATGATGATTATTATTATTTTTTATGTGTAAGGTGTCAAAAGGGTTCCGTAGTGCTGTACAAGGGATAATGTACACAGTATACAAATTCACATAGATACTTAAATCAAGTGAGCATTTAGCATAAATATTTAGAGAAAACAAGAGGGTTCATTCACATGCAAACATGAAGAGAACATAAAACCCACACACAGATAGGACCCTATGTATGACCTCAGCCCTGTGAAGTGACACTACTAACTAATATAAATCAAACGATCATCCAGATATGTTTGTAATATGAAGATATCCTAATATGATGTAGAAACAGGAAGTATAAATTAATATTGGAATTCCTCTGACTGGGAAAGAAATCCATTCATAGATTTGTATTAGAATTAGCTTGTAAAGTTTAAACATAAAATTAAATTCAACTACCGAAAAAACCCTAATATAATTATCCACAAGTTTGGAAGCGTGTGTATGCGTGTATGTGTGTGTGCATGTAACCCCCTTCTGCCTCCTATGGATCTGGATCAGCAGTGTTAAGGTTTATGCAGAACACATACTGGGCCTGATTCGGAGGTGGGAGTAAAGCAAAACAGAGCAAGTAACATTACACCTGGGTAAAGCCATGTTGTGCTGCAGATGGGGCAGATGTACTGTAACATGTGCAGAGATTTAGATTTTGGGAGGGGTGTGTCCAAACTCAAATCTAAATTGCAGTGTAAAAATAAAGCTGCCCAGTATTTGTGGGCCTCATGCAAAGAATCACTCAGAATTTACCCTGCATGCAAGAAAAAAAAAAGTATTTGCACCCATTGTATTGCAACACAGTGGTCCAGGTGCACAGTTACTTGCTCATTTTGCTTGGAATCAGGTCCACTCTGTGTAAAGTTCCATGGAGGGAGAGAGGCCAGCTCTGAAAGTGACAGTATGGTTAATGTTAGTGATCATCTGGAGTGCGTGTCACTGTACATGACTTAAGAAGCTAGGAAGCATAAATAAACTACAAGAAAGGGCAGGGAAGTAGTCAGGGTCAGCCAGAGTCTGTCAGATACCATGTATGCCTGAGTCAGTGCCAGTGAGTTTTTCCGTCACTGTGAGAGTAGCATCGGAGAAGTCAGCATTAAGAAGTGATCACTGCAGTCTAAAAGCAACTCACCAGTTATCCCTGAGATGAAGCCACCATTGGGAGTAGATTCACCATCAGTAACAGCAGAGTCACAGAAACTGCGTGCCTGAAGTATTCAGAAGAAGACCCGTCAGTCATATATTTGTGCAAAGCAAACTTCTACCAGTACGCAGTAAGTACAGGCTCACATTACTTGCACCTGAGAGTCATTACAGAGACATTTTGTGAAATACCAAGTGCTCAGCAATTGCATAGGTGTACCCAGTCTATACATAAAGTGTTATATATACAAAGGAGAGCTACATTTGGGAGGTACCACCTTCTCCACTCAGCAGTTGCATAAGTGTACTATATTTATATACCAAGTACTATGGGCCTGATTCAGAGCCGAACGCTATTTGCGCTCGCTCGTTCAGAAAAAAGGGGTGGCTATTCAAATGAACCGTTCGCTCTTTGCGGTCTGTTCACGCCTCTAGGTCTGAACGAGCTAACAAAACTTGCGGTAGTTTTTTTGAAAACTACGCCCCCTGGCCGCTCGCATCTTACGTCATGTCCGCTATTTATTAGATTAATCGAGTACATCGACCGCAACTGCTCGCTATTCTTGTGGTTGGTTTTTCCTACCGCAATCATGCGAGCAGTTCTGACTATAAAATAACCCAGTGACGTGGTCAATGACGCTGCTGTATTAATTATGCACACCCATAAAACGCCTGTTTTGACCTTTAAGCACGCCTGCGTTCGGATCTCCACTCCCCGTTTTCAAGCACATTCCCGTTACCACCCACATACGCCTCCTCCTGTCACTCAAAATAGCAGGCATTCGCTATTTAGCGAACAAACGATTTTCGGCCGCACTGACTGGTTCGCGCATGCGTATTACGATCCGTACGCATGCGCAGTTGTGCAAACATCGCTCGGAACGAACGAGCGGCCGCTTACGAGCGGCTCTGAATCAGGCCCTATGTCAGGAGGTCCTTAAATTCTTAATTTAGTTTAATCAGACCCAGGTCTAACACTACAACAATTTCTGCAAGTACACCAACAAAAGATTGGCCAATTTATAGTAATTGTCTTCTCATATACTTACATATACATCTATATATAGATAAAAAAAAAAAAAAAATATATATATATATATATATGTACTGTATATATATATATATATAGTTAGTTTGGAAGTAGACGTTAGTGATTGGCTACCTTGAGTGTGAGAGGGTGAAGGGGACTAGAGTTTTTACAAGTGATTCAGGGCCTGATTCAGACCCGGTCGCAAGCGCTGAGTGCTCGCAACTGGGTCGATGTTTGCCCACTGGGCATGCGCACGACGGAGCCGGCTCCGTCGTGCGCATGCGCGAGACCCAGCTAGCGACGGGTGCTCCATCACTCCGGGTCTCGCACCATAGGGGGCGAGCTGTCGATGGTGATTGACAGCTCGCTCTGTTTGGTAGGCGGGCAGGGGGGGTTACTTCACAAACGGAGGTGTTCCCATGCGAACGCCTGCCGTTTGTGGGTCGGTTCCACTGACATTACCTGTGATGTCAGTGGGAGAGCTTCTGGCTCTATTAGAGCCAGAAGCTCTCTGGGGCTTGCGGCCACAAGACCCTACCACAAGGGTCTCGTCGCAAGCCTGATGGTCGCGATGCTCTTGACAATCGCGACCATCATCCTGGCTGCTCGCAATAGCTGTGGGTGGTCACCCACAGCTATGCGAGCGGCCAGGAGGCCGCACCAAAAAAACCCAAAAAACCATGATTCAGAGCGAGCGCTCTTTCAGAGCGTCCGGCTCTGAATTAGGCCTCAGTGTTTAGGTAAAGAGAATTGGGGCATAGGGCTAGTTGTGGGGTAACTGAACATAAAGTTCTATAGGGGGAGGTTTGTGTTATATTAAGAGAGTGAGAGTGTTGTATATTTAAGACAGATAATATTGTTAGGGGAAAGTGTTGTGAATATCCAGTATATATTTGTTCAGAGAAAAGGTGTAGGTAACCAGTTTGCATTATTTCTGAATAATGGGTAACTAGTTTGCATTATGAAATATTCCATGTTTTGGAGATATGTAAGTTACACATATCCTACAGAGTTATATGAGTTTATATCTTTATAAAGTATCCAGTACATGTTTTGTTAGATGTTTAATATTTGAAACAGGGTTTGTTTGAATTATTTATTGGTGTTAGCTTCTAATTTAAGCTTCACGGAAATGATTTTTAGTGATAATTGGGGCAATTGTATTTACATTGTATTTTATGTGAAAGTCCTATTATATTCTATCTTTTAATTAAAATCACCAACACCATTTTAGGGTTATTTATTTTTCCAAACAGTGTGCTTGTGTGTTGTTATTACCTGATGGCCGTGAAAAGGTTCCCCACACCTACACTGTAGGGCATAGGGGTAACCATGATCTGACCATAGAGAGCTCCCTTTCCTTGGATTAAAATAAGGCTTCTGTGTAGGCATTGCCAAGAAGATAGTCATCCAGGAAAGCCAGTCTTTTACTATTGTGTGACCCTATCCTACCCTACTCAATACTGGAGACAATTACAGATGTGGAGGTTGGAGAAGAAGGTGTTAGAGAGACATACGGTGCTGCTGGTGAGAGCTTATTGACCAGAGGAGAATACAATTCTCAGACTGTATAAACTAGTCGAAAATGCAGTGAGAATATTATTGCAACTGGTAAAAAATGCAGCGGGTAGTAGTGTCAGAGGGGTGGGATTTTGAGGGGACTGTTGTATGGAGTTGCGGCTGTTATACTAGGGATGAAGTTGGTGAGCTCCAGTTTGGACGTGTTGGACCTTAGTGTTGGGACTGGACATGAGCTGCTCGGGTTTGGCTCGGAACATCCCACCAAGTTCTACCTGAGCTGAGACACACCATCGCATGTTTTGTGTCACATATCATTTAAATGCAATTCAAAACAAGATTTCTGGAAAGATGACATGTGACCTCATTATAAGATCTGAACTCAATGGGAAGATCCAAGACAAAACTCAGCTGCTCATCTCTAGTTGGGCCAAATATGTAGAGAAGACAGAAGGGCAGTTAGACTGATGGGATAACAGTGAAATAGTGAAAAAGAGGTCAAAGGAGAATAAGATTTGTGTTTAATCAACATAGTGTCTAGTGGAAGTCAAAAGTAGGTATACGTTAACAAAGAGAAAACATATAAAGAGAGAAAAGCAGAGTGCCTAGAACAGAGGCTGGAGGTGGAGGTGAAGGGAGTGGAAGGTGTAGAGAAAAGGGTGGTTTACTTTACTGATAGTGGCAGAGATGATGAATAGGAAGAAGTCAGACCTTACGACTTAGCCATGAGCAGACCATTAGTCACTTTAATGAGGGCGGTCTCAGAGGAGTGTAACAGGAGGAAAACTAAGTGCAAAGGATCAAGAAGAGAGTGAGAGAAGAGACAGTGGGTCAGGTGGTTGTAAAAAAAAGCCACTCAGCTAGTTTAAAACAGGGGGGGAGTTGAATGGTAGCCATAGAGATGTACAATTGAGAGGCATTTTAAAGGAGGTCACTGGTAACAGAATGGGATGGGAGTATGTCTACTGCTTTGAAGCAACAAGTGACCTGCAACCAACTTCCCCTCCACTAAAAACACCATTGCTTTTCTGCATACACCAGTGGCAGTTTCTTTTGGCTCCCCCGGTGAACAGTAAACTCTTGTCAACAGTCATGGCAATTGGATCAAAAGTCCTATCACAACAATGTTCACAGCAGTACAGATTATTTTAGATGCATAGAATGTTGTGCTTGACATGTTCTCTTGTATGGCAGAGTGTTCTAATGATGATGCTCATGACATTAGGAGGGGAACTGAGGCAGAAGGAAGTCACAGATTTAGATAGTTGGAAAAACGGGGTCCTCCAACAGCACACCATAGTGAAGTGAGACTCCTGAAATACTGATGTATGATGACTGGGGCATCAATTTTACTTACATGTGAAACTATGTTCAAAGACTCATATTTACTTAGCAAAACACACTGGGGAAGATGTACTGAGCCTTGGAGAGAGATAAAGTACCAACTAATCAGTTCCTAACTTTAATTTTTCAAACACAGCCTTTAAAGTGACAGTTAGGAGCTGATTCATTGGTACTTTATCGCTCTCCACTTTATCTCTCTCATAGGCTCAGTACATTTCCCCCACTGTATGATAACATTTTACTCCAAGGAACTTGTCACTATAAAACTGTTGTACTACTTAAAATCCCTGACTGTCAGGACATGCTGACCAGTGGCTTGTGGGTCTTGCTGGGTTTTATAGCTCCACAACAGCTGGAGTTTTGCCATCTTCTCGAAAATTCATGATCGAACAATAGAGCTTTCAGGAACCGTATGGGAAGTTCCTCGGGAGAATACAAAAGCCATGGGGTTAGGGCAGCTAGGGAATGACCAGGTGAGTGACAGTACCAGGTCTCCCTATTGCGGTCAAACCCAGGTTTGGCTAGACCTGCCCAGAGGCACTGAGTCTAACTCACTTGGTGGTCTTCACCAGTGACCCCTCCAGTTTGGATATGGGTTTCACTACACCAAGTGAGCAGGTCGCAGCCCTCTGGACAGGTACCTGGGAATGGCAGGAAGACCAGAAGTATATTAGAATAAATTAGCACTGGGAACCCTAGGAATGTAGTAACACTAGAGGCCAGCATAAGAACTAAATAGCTAGGACACAAGGAATCAACTAGTGAGCGGAAAATTTAGCACATGAGATCAGCATATGAACTGATTACTTGAACACAAGAGATCAGCATATGAACTGAATACTTGAACACCGGAGATCAGCATACAAACTGAATATTTGAACACAGGAGATCAGCGTATGAACTGAATACTTGAACAAAGGAGATCAGTATGTGAACTGAATACTTGAACACAGGAGATCAGCGTATGAACTGAATACTTGAACACAGGAGATCAGCGTATGAATTGAATACTTGAACATAGGAGAATGTAACACAGGAATTCACAGAGAATTGTAAAGGATCCAGTCACTGACTTGCACTGAGAAACGCAGGGAAATGTAACACAGGAATGCTCAGAGAATTGTTAAGGATCCAGCTGAGAGCTAACTAGTAATCAGCATGAAAGCTGACACCAGTAATACAGGGAGGCAGCTGAGGAACTGAACAGCACAATAATAACTACACAAGAGCAGTTATGTAAAGAACTGGAGTTCAGTGGGAAACATGAAATGACACACTTCGAGTCAGCCTAGGAGCTTATGCAAATAACACTGGAGAACAGCGAGAAGGCTGAAGCAACACACTGAGAAATTAACACGGAGAAACACTGGTGAGTATCACAGTCACTGGAACAGCAAAGTTGAACAGCAGTTTCCTGTTCCTGTAGTCAGACTTGAATACCCCTAGGTACGGGTAGCTGGTCAATGGATCAGATGATCAGCTGAGTGACTGCAGGACTACCATTGGGAGAGACTATTTAGGTGATATGGACCAACTTGGCTGCACCCATGCCTGGCATCCCAGGAACCAGGACGCACACACGGAATCCCTAGCAGACCCTGAGGAGAATACTCAATCACCACTCACCTCCACTCCCAGTGACTGAACACCTAAGTCCAAGGATGCCGGCGCGGAGGTGAGTAGCGGTCAATCCCAGGCTGCTTCATGACAGTACCCCCCCCTTTCAGGGTGGACTCCGGACTCCAAAGAAGTGCACAAGAAAAACTTAAAAACTCAAAAGTTGGGAGACAAGAAAAACTCGAAGCAAAAGATTCCAGGAAAATTTTTAAAAAAATTCAGAATTGGTATGAAGAACTTGTAGAATGTTCAGACTTGGTATCAGGAACTTGTAGATTTATCAATCTTGATGGTGTCAGTTTGCTGATTTTTAATAGCTCTTCGAGACTATTTCTTTCATAGTGTTTGATCCTGTACCATACAATCTGGAGAAGGAATTAAAGCTGTATATCTGAGTTTAATATCAGAGGGTGATAAACTCTCACTAGAAACTTTGTTAGAAAAGGTATGTGAAGGAGGACATGTAAGAAAAAACTCTTTACACGAATCAACAGATGGAGCTGAATTGAAAGTAGGAACTTTAGAAGGTGCTGGAATATTGCTTCCTGAGATGATTTGCTCAAAATATAATTAGGTGCTGAACAAAATGTCAATCAATTCAAACAAGCCATCCTCATTAATAATCTTGGCCCCGAAACTCTTTGCTTTCACTCGTATGGATTTTCCACCGTTACGGCCTTAATAAGATAATTGGTTTTACTGCAAATCTTCCCAGAAACTTTGCCTTGGCTTCATCATTCTCAATGGACTCCCAGACTCCCGTGATTACAAAGTTTAAGCCCTTCATGCAATTATCTACTCCCTGGAGACTTTGCTTAGTGCTAAGAACTTTAGCTGAAGAACTGGTCTTATCTACAGAAGAAGATGAAAGATCTGGCTGTGAACATGACATTTTATTTGTCTTTAACTTGGAACCTTTTCCTTTCTGAATGTAGGTACCTCAGATCTAGTAGTCAAACAGACTGGAATGGACAAGTCACTTGAAGCTACCTTCTCAGACATAACACTGGAAGCCCCGTTGGGGTGTAAAACACAAAATCCTTTCCTGAGATGAAAAACATGAGACCCCCTCCTGGGGTGAGAATCATGAAACCCCCTCCTGGGGTGAGAAACTTGAGACCCCATCCTGGGGTGAGAAATTAGAAACCCACTCCTGGGGTACTAAACTTGAAAACCCCTCATGGGGCTTGAAATCTATATCCATCTCCTGGGGCTCGAAACTCGAAAAGTTCCCTTGGGGTGAGAAACTTGAAACCCTCTCCTGGGGTGCATAACTTGAAATTTCCCTCTGAGGAACAAAACTTGAATCCCCATCATGGGGCTCAAAACTTGAATTCCCTCCTGGGGCTTGAAACTTTAAAAATTCCCTTGGGGTGAGAAACTCGAAACCCTCTCCTGGGGTACGGCACCTGAAATCTCCGCCAGAGGAACGAAACTTCAATCCCCATCCTGGGGCTTGTAACTTGAATTCCTCCTGGGGTGAGAAACTAGAAACCCCATCTTGGGGTACGAGACTTGAGACCCCCTCCTGGGGCATGAGACTTGAAACCCCCTGCTTGGGCAAGAAACTCAAAATAGAGACCCCCTCCTGGGGTGTGAAACTCAAAATAAGAACCCTCTCCTGGGGCGTGAAACTCATAACAGAAGATCTTTACTCTGGAGGTCCCGACGGTTCTTCAGGGATGACTAGCTGGAGTCTTCCAGTAGAAGAAGCAAAATCCGGTCTGTGACCAACAGGAGCAGAATCTGGGCTGTGAACGGCAGAGGCAAAATCCGAGCTGTGACTGGCAGGAGCAGAATCCGGGCAGTGACCGGTAGAAACAGTGTGTGATGTGTCTCTGACTTTAGATGGTTGAAATATGCTCCCAAAATACCTAGACAAGGGTAGAAGCATCTCATAACAGGGCCCCAATCGAAAACTTTAACTTTCTTTTGCTTAGTGGACATCACCTCCTTATATGAAATTGAAGAAATAGGAACCACCGATGACTGAATGGAAGAACCACAATATAAGCACAGATGTAGTTCCCTGCACCGCTGACGTTCAACCTCAGTAAGTTTAGGGCGCAGGAAACTTCGACATCATACTTTAGTCTGCTTGGAAGAGATGCTAGTTAAGTCAGAAGTAGCACTAGAAAGCTTGGGAATAACTCAAAAAATTTTGGGGAGAAGACTTTGAAATGATTCAAGAAGCCCATAGAAACTCTTGAAATGTTCTATGTCACAAATATCAGATAACTGGGAAGCCAGAGGATACAAAAAAGGTAGACTAGCAGACACAGAAAAATTGTCTTCTGTAGGAGCAGTTGGAACTTGAGAGCAAAACTCCGGAGAAGAAGACACAGGAGAATTCACAGACAGTACTTGTAATATGACTTGGGACAAAGCAGCAAGAACAGAATTAAACACCTTTAATTGACTAGAAAGTTCTTGCAGCTGCTCTCATGAGTTGTTGAATAGTTTCCTGAGTATTCACTCGAAAGAGTAGGTTTTGAAGAACCGTTTCACCCTGAAACCCGGTGGCTTGCATATTGGGCTGTTCAAACTGGTTGGAACCGTATGGAAGTTCCTCGGGAGAAGACAAAAGCTATGGGGTTAGGGTTGCTAGGGAATGACCAGGTGAGTGACAGTACTAGGTCTCCCTATTGTGGCCAAACCCAGGTTTGGCTAGACCTGCCCAGAGGCGTGGAGTCTAACTCACTTAGTGGTCTTCACCAGTGACCCCTCCAGTTGGGATATGGGTTTTGCTGCACCAAGTGAGCAGGTCGTGGCCTTCTGGACAGGTATCTGGGTGTGGCAGGAAGACTGGAACTATATTAGAATAAATTAGCACTGGGAACCCTAGGAATGTAACAACACTAGAGGCCAGCATAAGAATTAAATAGCTAGGACACAAGGGATCAGCTGTCTGGTGTAAGGACGCCCTTTATGTTTCAGAGAGCGACGGCAGAGTGGGCACATTCCGGGATAAAGACGCCCACTTGTATTTCTTAGCACACGTCATCTCTTGGAAGTGTATGATTAATCAGAACCATTGAGAACCATCGGAGCTGCTTGCAGCCCTTGAGGTCGACCCTACCCCACCGCAAACACTGCGATCAGTGCAGGCTGAAATACAACCAAGTGACGTGTACAATGACGCTTCCATGCTAATTATGCACACCCATAAAACTCAGTTTTGACGCCCAGACACGCCTGCGTTCCAGGCACCACTCCCCCGTTCACAAGCACTGAAAGTAGTGCTCAGTCTTTGTGTTAAGAGCGTACGATTCCCGATCGCAAAGACTGGTTCGCGCACGCGCACTGTGAAGCATAGGCATGCGCAGACGGGTGACAACCGTCCATAGCGTGCGTCGGCGGCTTAACGTCCGGGTCTGAATCGGACCCTCAGTCACCACTCACCTCCACTACCAGCAACTGAACACCTAAGCCCAAGGACGCCGGCACGGAGGTGTGTAGCGGCCGATCCCTGGCTGCATCCTGACAAGAGCACTTTGAAGTCATGATATTGTTGGCAGTTAATGAAACAAAAGTTCTGCATTAGTGTTACATGACAATAACGATGTGTGTGTTGATTATGAAACATTTTGTTATGAAGAGAGCTTTAATTAGAGAAACGTATATATCTCAGTGTTGCAGGAATCATGCCAAGGTGTAATTATCTTGTCTCGCGAAAATTTGTGAGCTCAGGCTACAAAACAGTGTGACGTCACGTGTCCCGTGATCATACTCTGCACATTTTTCATCTGGGAGTTATTGAAAAAGCTAAAAGAAAAAAGAAATGTCTGTCATGGTTTCGCACATTTTCGCGGACATCGTATAGTTGTGAGAAAATAAGAATGAAAAGTGATGTGATATAGAAGCTACCTTTGATGGGTTCCCCCAGTGCAGTCACCTTTAAACTTTCCAGTGGTCCAGTGTTGCTCTCTTCCCCTCTCTTCATTTGTTACTTCTATGATTTCAATTGTCAGTGGCTTCATCAATGCCCCTTCTGTGTGGATTTCCCATTTCCAATGTTGTTGAGGAAGTGCTCCAGCAAAAAGACTGTTGACCTATTTATTAAGGAAGAAATTGCAATCAATCTTCCAGTAACATTGGATTTTCCAAGGTTTGCCACAGTCTTAAGCTGTAAAAAATCAGCCCCATAGATTTCCCTAATTATATTCTGTTCCCTAATATTGCAAATACTGGCCTTCATTCAGAGCCACTCGCTAGCGGCAGTACGCTCGTTCCGAGCGATGTTCGCACATCTGCGCATGCGTACGGTTTTTAGAACGCATGCGCGAACCAGTCAGTGCGGCTGAAAATCGTTTGTACGCAATATAGCGAATGCCTGCTATTTTGAGTGACAGGAGGAGGCGTATGTGGGTGGTAACAGGGGAAGGTGCTTGCAAACGGGGAGTGGAGATCAGAACGCAGGCGTGCTTAAAGGTCAAAACGGGCGTTTTATGGGTGTGCATAATTAATCCAGCAGCGTCATTGACCACGTCACTTGTTTTTTTTTAACTCAGAACTGCTCGCAAAATAGCGGTTGAAAAAACCAACCACAAGAATAGCGAGCAGTTCATATCCTGTTCGATGTACTCGATTAATCTTATAAATAGCGGACATGACGTATGGTGCGAGCGGCCAGGGGGCGTTTTTAACAAACAAACGAGCGTATGTTTTGCTCGCTCGTTCAGACTTAGAGGTGTGAACAGACTGCAATGTGCGAACGGATCATTTGAATAGCCACCCCTTGTTTTTGAACGAACGAACGCAAATAGCGAACGGCTCTGAATGAGGGCCACTGTTTAATGCAATATCAAAATACTAATTCCCTAGACTATTATATACACGGCACCGCAAAGCTCCTGTATATATAAAAAATATTATTATTATTACTATTATTATTATCATTATTAATAATCATAATTACCCTAATGATGCAATTCAATTACTATGTGCTGCTGATCACTGCACACCTCTACAAGAGTTTAATGTGGGTGGATGTGCCATTCCAGCTATCGCACTGAATTGAATCAACCCCTAAAGGCCTCTACACATGGTACGATGTAGGTAACGATACGATGTTGTTAACGATTTCCATTGAACTCCTGAACACTCGATATATTGTTTGGCAGCACACAACCTCACGATGCATCCTCTGGAAATTTAAATAAAGGGTGGTACTATCTAGAGGGTATATAAAGCAGATGCCATTTTCCTCTATGCAGTTGTGCTCTGTGACTAGTGAGGCTTGGTCTATACCTGCTGAACGCTTTACATTGCTACTGCTCTGCTTTGTTTTACCTGGCTTGACTTAACAAAGTGTGTTTATCCTGCATTCTATCCTGCATTCTGTGTTGATGGATTCCTATCGCTATACACTTCTGCTAGCCTATGCTGGTGTGAAGCTGACAGGGCCCAGCAAAGGAGGAGGGTGAGGTGGTCCTGCTGGACGAAGGAGTGGAAGATGAAGAGGGACACTCGCTCTCACATCCCGCTGTTGATGGAGATTCGGGAGAACAATCCTGATGACTACCGCAACTTCCTGCGCATGGATAATTCCACCTTCCAGGAGTTGCTTGGCCTGGTGACTCCCTACATCTGGAGGGAGAATACTAATATGTGGAGGGCCATCCCTGCTGAGGAGAGGCTGGTGGCTACCTTGAGGTTCCTAGCTACAGGAAGGTTACTGGAAGATCTGACGTTTGGGACCCTCATCTACCCTCAAGCTTTGGAGAAGATCATTCCTGAGACCTGCAAAGCCATTGTGAATGTGCTGAAGTACCAGTATTGCAAGATGAGTAAGAACACTACACAGTTTGTTCTTGTGCAAGAAATTCTTTTTATTAAATTATTTACATACTGTGCACCCAACATGGCTGCATTTGTAAAACGACGCAACCAACATGGCTGCATTTTTTAAATGACGCAACCAACATGGCTGCTCGTTTTACTGTATAAATGTGCTACATAAAAATAGCAACATGTACGTAAAATTTGGAATAATTTTAATAACAATATTAAAAGTGCATTATCAACGAGTTTTAGCAGTCCCAATAGCTATGTCGCTCTATGATATATGGTGGGTCTCACGCCGATTTGAATAGGCCAATAAACACATGGTGCAAGTCCAGATTGTGGCCCTGGCTTCCAACAATCTGCCCTTACAACATGTGTTTAGTGATCGTGTCTAATCAGCATCATTACCACCATATACCATAGAGTAGATATTGGGAAAGATAAAACTTGTTGATAATTGGGATAAAAATCTAAATTTTGGGTAGATTTTCAAAAATTTAAAAATTGAGGTGGCTCCTCGTCTGCCTCCAGCATGGCTCTGAATATGGCTCCCGATGATGTGGAAAGGTATGTGGCTTGTGGAGTAGGGTATGTGGCTTGGGGAGTAGGGTGTGATGGGGTTGGACCCTGTAGTGGGCTGGTAGGTGGCTGGGAGGTTAAACTGTGATGGGGAGGGACCAATCACTTGAATGGGCTGGCCAGTTGCCTGGGCCTAAGACTCATTAGTAAGCCATGTGTTCAGGATCAGCTGCTTCATTTTCCCCCGTATCACCATGTCGTACAGCAGACGTTCAAAGTGGATCTGCTAATCTGGGTCCATTAGCCGTGGAGAACTCCCAATATGTGTGGCTAAATGGTCGTAATGGTCCGGCGGTTTCAGAAGCGTCTGTTCCACCTGCTGAAGTAATGCAGAGAGTGTGTAGGGTAGCTGGGTGCCTTGCAGCGATATCTCCTTTTGGTGGGTTGTTGACTCGATTCACCCTCACTTTCTGTGACGCCAGCAATTTCGGAGGTTGTGCGGAGGTCCAGGTCAGGGGTCGAAGGCTGTTGGAAGGGAGAAAAAAATTGCATAAATATCATGTTATCATTTTTTTAAATCTTTTTTTATTCTAGTTCCCGTCAACAGTGGAGGAGTGGAAAGCCACTCACAGACCATGACCAATGACCAGTGGGAGCACGCATTGGCATTGTTATCGTGCCTACACTCGGCAGATTTTACGCAATTTGACGTTCCAATCGGTCAAAAATGGCAATATTGTTTAAAATATTGTACCGTGTGTTGGCACCTTTAGAGTCATGAAACTGTGTAATGATCTACCCAAGAACTGATGACGATTATCACCATAGACACATTTAAGAAACAAAACAGAACATTGAAATATTTTATTAAGGGTTAAATATACACCAAACCTCAGTAAAGTAATAAATTATACATATTTGATACATTTGTAATTGTTGGATGATGCAGAATAGATTACAGCAGTGATTTTCAATCTTTTTTAACTCGAGGCACACTACGCAATATCTTAAAATTGACGAGGCACGCCATCCGGCAATACGGCGTGCGTAAACTATGAAAAAGCATACAAATTGGCGCCCACATAAAAAAAACACACACATTGGCCACCACAGAAATAAAACACACTACCCTGAGTAATAAAATACACATACATTGGCCCCAACAGGAACAAAATGCACATACATTGGCCCTAGATAAATAAAACCCACATACATTGGCCCCAGAGAAATAAAACACACATACATTGGCCCCCACAGGAATAAAACACACTACATTGGCCCCCACAGGAATAAAACACAATACATTGGCCCCCACAGGAATAAAACATACATACATTGGCCCCACAGGAATAAAACATACATACATTGGCCCCCACAGGAATAAAACACACATACATTGGCTTCCGCAGGAATAAAACACACATACATTGGCCTCCACAGGAATAAAACACACATACATTGGCCCCCACAGGAATAAAATGCACATACATTGGCCCCCACAGGAATAAAACACACTACATTGGCCTCCACAGGAATAAAACACACTACTTGGGCCCCAGGGAAATAAAATACACACATATTGGCCCCCACAGGAATAAAATGCACATACATTGGCCTCAGAGAAATAAAACACACATACATTGGCCCCCACAGGAATAAAACACACATACATTGGCCCCCACAGGAATAAAACATACATACATTGGCCTCCACAGGAATAAAACACACTACATTGGCCCCAGAGAAATAAAATCCACACATATTGGCAACAACAGGAATAAAATGCACATTCATTGGCCTCAGAGAAATAAAACACACTACATTGGCCCCCACAGGAATAAAACACATATACAGTGGCCCCCACAGGAATAAAACACACTACATTGATCCCAGAGAAATAAAACACACATACAGTGGCCCCCACAGGAATAAAACACACATACATTGGCCCCCACAGGAATAAAACACACATACATTGATCCCAGAGAAATAAAACACACATACAGTGGCCCCCACAGGAATAAAACACACATACAGTGGCCCCCACAGGAATAAAACACACATACATTGACAAACACATACTGTAAAAAAATAACATTGGCTGACCCCACTGAAACAAAAAAAATACATTGCTGGCCCACAAAGAAAACAAAACCCACATTACTCCCCCCAAAAAAACAGAATACACTGGCTCCCACATAAAATATAAATGACAAATGTACATTGTTCTGCCCCTCCCTGTTCCTCATCAGCAGAGTGCAGTGTGCAGGCTGGCTGGCATTGCTGGTGGCCGCAGAGCTGGCTGGTGTTGCTGGTGGCCGCGGGGCTAGTTGGGTGGCTGAGGGTGCTAATAGAGCAGGTGGCCACTGGGCTGGCAGGCTGGCTGGTGGACGCAGGGCTGGCTGGCTGGTGGTGCTGGTGGCCACGGGGTTGGTTGGCTGGCTGGGGATTGTAATAGAGCTGGTGGCCACGGGGCTGGCAGGCTGGCCGCGGGGCTGTCTGGCTGGTGGTGCTGGTGGCCGCGGGGCTGGCCTGCTGCGGTGCTAGTAGAGCTAGTGGCCGCGGGGCTGGCTGGCTGGTGAGGCAGGCTGCTGGTGGCCGCGGGGCTGGCTGGTTATTGAGGCAGGCTGGCTGACTGGGGGTGCTGATAGCCTTCATGCAGGGCATCTCTAGGGCCACAGGGCTGGCAGGCGAACTGGCTGCCTGGAAACGCGGCGTGCGTGACCTGTGATGTCACGTTGCCGCAACTGCATAGGTGATGGCCCGGGCATGCCTGAGACTCCCAGAAGAGCTCAGCACTGCCCGGCCTGCAGTACGGCAGATCTGACCGGCAGCTCTGACCATGCAGCACACTTAACAACCGCTCTAGTGTGCTGCGGCACAGTGCTGAATTTTTTTACTTTGCCGCGGGACAGTGGTTGAAAATCGCTGCATTACGGGGTATACAGAACTTCCTGAGCTGAATTCATTTCCTCTATGCTGCTTACAATTTGAGTAGAAATTTCCATGACTGTAGTCCCAAACGAAAGAACTATTCTCCTAAACAAAAATATTTTTATTGTCCTAATCAGATAAAAAATAAAAATACAGCGCAGCGTGTAAAGGTGCCATTCTGACCCGGGTTTCATAAACACAAATGCTAAATGACAGATGGAGAGTAATGCAATGCCATTTAGATAAAACCAACAATTGTATTAATATGAGAAATTAATGCTTAGGAACTAAATCAAACACCTTTAAAATGAGTTTGTTTGTTTGTTTTTTACCCCCACAAGCCGAAACGTATTCTCGATTTTAACATTTGCTTTTTCCGTCTATCTAAACACCTAAAATGGTGGCATCCCTTCCACTCGTTCTGTTACAGCACTTGTTTCCCACATGCCCTGTGTCTGCTCTCCGCTTACAGATCACTGCCTCGAATCACTGGTTAATTTTGTACCTTGACAATACCGCAGCTCGCTGTTGCGTTAACGCTGTACGAATGCTTAAACACAAAGGCTCACTGTAAGCTATGTGTGTCAGGGAGATGGAAATCGGATGTGATGGTTCCAGGGAAAGTTACATCGGAGCATCTGATTCACTGTGACTGATTTTATAGTTGGTCATGATGCATACAGTATGTGATGCAACCATCTGCATGGGTGTCTGCCCACCAGCCACCCTGCCACGTTGGCAAAAGTGGCCCCCGTGCCGAGGAGGATCTGAGCAGAGCTACAGATGCCTGCCTTTAGCCCAAATTCATTTTGACAATGTTCACATCCAGTTAGGGCCTAAAGTACTTGTATTTGTCACATGGGATATATAGTGAGGAAATAGCCCCTATACAAAAAAAAAAGTGGAAAAGGATTGCTACAAGATAACTTCCCTCTAGATAAAATTCAGAGGAGAGGCCTGACCCATCTTGCATTCGGCTCTTGTCTGTTATTTCTTTTTCATTTATTTTTCGGTTCCCCAGCTATCCGTTCAGGCGTACGGCACACCGTTGTAAACACTTTTGGAATATCCGCGTTGAAGAAACAACAGGATTACCCTCAGATAACAAGCGTTGCCTTACGCTAAATAAATAATAATATAATAATGATTCAATTGGAGCAAACGGGAAATTGGCGTGGATACGTTTTATGCATAAGGTAATATCTTTGATGTTGACACTGCGTGAGCCCGACAGGCTTCTGTTCGTACGGTGATTTCAGCTGCTGGTGACAATGTGAGGGAGAGAGAGGGAGAGAGAGAGAGATCTTACGGGTTTGTACATCATTATGTCAGCTATATATATATACCTAATAGCGTACTTACACTCGATGCTCATTTTTATGCTTTTAAAGGAGTTTGAGAACGTAAAAAAAAAAAAAAAAAAAAATCTGTCATGCCACAGGATGATAATATAAGAAAAATACCAAAAAAAAAAAAATGATTTTAATAAAAAACGGTGAAATCCTCTGTTATCTTACTAGCCAGAGGAATCAATATATCTAATTATTAAACAAATGCAGCTTTGGAGCATATTTTATTCCCCACAGTATGTCACTGGCGGAGTTAAATGTGTCTAGTTTAACCACACACCCTTGTTTTAATTTCAGCCTATTTAAATTAATTTTGTAGCCCCTTAGGGAGAGCAGGTAAATGGCCGACAGAAATTATAGCGAGCAACGTTTTAGTGTCAGTAGCCAGGATACAATCAGCATTTCCCAGGCTTACAATTGAAATATGTTAGCATGAACAGCAGCAGAAATATGTGATATATACGTATATTTATACCTTACCTGGGTACTAATTTATCTTATTCCAATCTGAATAGGGTTGGATATGGCCACACAAAATATACGGCATAGGTCAGGGGTGGGGAACCTTTTTTCCGTCGAGTGGCATTTTGAGAAATATGTAACATTATTTGTGGGCCTGGTGCAGGCCGCGCCCCCTCCGCGTGATGTCACACAGGGGCGGGGCCACATTCGCCGGTGATTACAGCAGTGCCCGGAGCATCCTGAGGATGCTCCAGGGAGCTGTAATGGCAGTGGTGTGACCATCTGAAGCGTTCTAAGGACGCTCCAGGTGGCACTGCTACATAGATTCTGGCTGCAGGGTGCCATACTGAGGTTCCCCATCCCTGGCATAGATAAACGCAAGCCAGCTGTAATTGCTCTCATATTACCTGCATGGAACTAAGAACCTGATTCAGAGTTGAACACAATGGCGCATACGTACACAAATCGACCGATTACTTGCCATTGTGCATGCATAAAAGCCGCACTGCGCGTGCTCAGTGAACGCACTGCAATTATAGACGGAATCCATCGCAAAGTGAGTGACAAGCTGTCAGATTTTGGGGGTGGTAACATGGGGGTGGTCAGAAAAACGCAGGCGTTTCTTTCCGTTTGAACGCCATTTCATGGACGTACATAAATTAGCCCTTGTGATCTCCTACGCAGTATGAGAGCCCTCTGAGTGTCAGGAGAGCTTCCGAGTCTGCGGCTGGTCAGACCTGCCGCAATGGCAAGATGGCTGCTCCATTTGCGTCGATGTTACAGATAATTACGCAGGTATGCGTCGTCGCAGGCAGGTAAGAAGGCAGCAGTGGGCGTCTTTATGCTTGGGTGATCTTTGCAGACAATAGCATATTTTCTAGCTGCGTTACGTCCGAAAACGCAGCTGCGATCGCATTAGCTTCCATCTCTGAATCAGGCCCTAGATGCGTGTAATCGTCCATACAGCATACAGTATTGAAGATAGTTTCTGACAATTGGAAATACACTTAATGCACGAGTGCATCACAATTTCCAACAATTAAATTTTTTTTTTATTTTTTTTTTTACCATAAATCATTGTGTCAGGAGAGAAAATAGAAAAAATACTTAGTTATTATTTTATGTAACTATCATGGCAACCTGACTCACATGGAACATGAAGTAGAGTAGTGAGCAGAGATGCTTAGGAATGCCCCTCTAAGCTCTGTTTTCACTGTGACAATGCCGTCTGTCTCACACTTTCTGCCATCACATGACAGGCTAAAAAGCCTTTTTGTATTGCTGCAAGGTTCACAAAAAACCTCCCATCTCACTCCCTAAATCTCCTGTTCATGGGATGGTGGGACAGTGCCCTGAAGTCAGAACAGTTGGGAGGTACATAATGCAGATGTCAGTTTCCCCCCAAAGCTCTTTATTTCCGTCATGTTGTATTAAGTTTACTGTAAGACATTACTGAGCCTAGAGTAAATAATACAGAGGTACAGTGGTTCCCAAACTCGGTCTTCAAGGCATCCTAAGAGTGCAGGTTTCAAGGATATCCAAGGTTGCACACAGATGATTTCATCAAAATGAATGACTAATTAAGTCACCTGTGTACAAGCATGGATATCCATAAAACCTAGACTATTAGGGCATTGAGGACCAAGTTTGGGAACCGCTGCAGTAGTGCACTCCAAAACACTCCGCAATGTTTAGTATTTGTAGTCTTATTTAGTTTTATCACACTTTAAATTTCAAGAAGAGACCAGTGGCGTAACTAGGGTTTTTGGAGCCCATGGCAAGATGAAAAATGGAGCCCCCCCCTATGTCCATGCGAGCGCCAAAAAAGTGGGCGTGGCCATATGCACAAGGTGCGTGACCACTGAAACATGGGGGCATGTCAACATGACACACCATCGTTTCTCGTTACTCTGGGAACATTCTTTTCCATTCCATATACACCTTAATGCCCCCAGTAGTGGTGCCTCTCTTGCAATGCCCACTGTAGTAGTGCCCCTTTTACAGTATCCTAAGTAGCAGTGCCCCTTATGCAGTGCCCCATGTAGTAGTTCCCCCAGTAGTGCTCCTTATACAGTGTCTCCAGTAGTGCTCCTTATACATTGCCCCCAGTAGTGCACCCTTATACAATGCCCCCAGTAGTGCACCCTTATACAGTGTCTCCAGTAGTGCTCCTTATACAGTGTCTCCAGCAGTGCACTCTTATACATTGCCCCCAGTAGTGCACCCTTATACAATGCCCCCAGTAGAGCACCCTTATACAGTGTCTCCAGTAGTGCTCCTTATACAGTGTCTCCAGTAGTGCTCCTTATACAGTGTCTCCAGTAGTGCTCTTTATACAGTGTCTCCAGTAGTGCACCCTTATACAATGCCCCCAGTAGTGCACCCTTATACAGTGTCTCCAGTAGTGCTCCTTATACAGTGTCTCCAGTAGTGCTCCTTATACAGTGTCTCCAGCAGTGCACTCTTATACAGTGTCTCCAGTAGTGCACCCTTATACAATGCCCCCAGTAGTGCACCCTTATACAGTGTCTCCAGTAGTGCTCCTTATACAGTGTCTCCAGTAGTGCACCATTATACAGTGTCTCCAGTAGTGCACCATTATACAGTGGCCCCAGTAGTGGTCACCTCTATGCAGTGCCCCCAGTAGTGCCCCTTATACAGTGCCCCAGCAGTCCATCCTTATACAGTGCCCCCAGTAGTGGTCCCCCCTATGCAGTGCCCCCAGTAGTGCCCCTTATACAGTGGCCCCAGTAGTGGTACCCCTATGCATTGCCCCCAGTAGTGGTCCCTCTTATGCAGTGCCCCCAGTAGTGCCCCCTATACAGTGCTCCAGTAGCGGTCCACCCTATGCAGCGCCCCCAGTAATGGTCCCCCTTATACTGTGCCCCCAGTAGTGCCCTTTAAACAGTGTCCCCAGTAGTGGTCCCCTCTATGCAGTGCCGCCCCAGTAGTGGTTCCCCCAATGCAGTGCCCCTTATACAGTGCCCCCAGTAGTGGTTCCCCCTATGCAGTGCCCCCCCAGTAGTGGTCCTCCCAATGCAGTGTCCCTTAAACAGTGCCCCCAGTAGTGTCTCTTACATATATCACAAAGAAACACACAAAACACAACACTTAACTGAATTCCCGCTCCTGCCATCCGCTCCTCCGTCCTCCCGCTTGGCACTGTGAGAGATACATCAGGACCCACTGCGGGAGCCAGAAGGCGGAGCTCATGAGTGAGCTCCATCCCGGCTCTGGCCGTGGGGGGGCGCAAACCAACGAGAGTCGGTCTGAATCTCATTGGCCGCTAAAACACACTGCCGTCGGGTAGTACGAGTGTGTTTTACTCGCATTACACTGACTGAAACGGATTTGGACCGCCACCGCTCCGATGGTGCTTAGGGCACGAGCCCCGGTCGACCCCCCCCTAGTTACACCACTGGTAGAGACTCTCTAATTGAAACAAGGAGTATTTGGTCTTCCTAGGTAAAAAGGGGCTACAGTTGAAGCTGTTTTGGGGCATCAATTACATTCTATTGAGGGGATTCCGTTCTTTTGCCCTTTTGCTGAAACTAGAGATGAGCGGCTCGGTTTTACTTGGTTATGTTCAGATCTCAAAACCGGCCTCTTATTGGCTATCCGGGTCTCCTGTGTTTTGGATAGCCTATAAGATAAAACTGAACTTTTGTCAAAACCGAGCCGCTCATTTCTAGTTAGAAAAAGCCTTGTGTTACACTTGAGCGCTCGAGGGGCTGATGTGTGGCACAGAGCTGGGTACCTGTCTAACTGCCACGCTCTCACGCTCAGTCACATGATCTTATGCTCGCTGCATGGCTGGCTTCCGGTGCTGGGCCAATCAGGTCATGAAGAACATCGTTCCACTGTGACTGACATTGCCGCTGCGTCCAACTCAGAATCAGGCCCATCGTGTGGCTTTGGTATGATAAAGCGTTTCCCGATAACCTGGAACCACACCTTCCCCAACGATTACTTCAGTGAAAAACTGGCAGTCACGGTATAGGGGTCTCCTGTCTTCATAACATGAAGTGTTTCCCATAATCTGTAACAATTAGTACTGCGTCAATTTATAAGTATTCCAGTAACCTGTAATAATAACAGCCGCTGCGACATTTGTTTCAGGGAAAATTAGGGATGTAAGAAACAGGAGATTTTTGGGGAGCTTTACAAGGGTAAAGAGTATTAGAATAATCCCGGGCTATACATACTGTACTGTACATTATTTACTTGAGTCGTATTGGGCATATCAACGTCTGGAGGAGCTGAAATAAAAACACTTCCTGTTTCGATCAGGTAAGTCACACCAACAAATGTTACTCACTGCAATATAATTTACTATTAAGGACGTACTACATTATGTAGAAAAAACTGATGGGACACTGACAGCAGATAGATCAACGAGATTTTATTGACGTCAGTACTTTGTAGGTCCACCAGGTGCTGTGATTACTGCAGACACCCTTCCTGGCAAACTGTCCACAAGTTCCTGGACAAAACCAGGCGGTATGTTTTGCCATTCCGTCCTGTGACACTGAAGAAGATCGAGTCGGCTTAGAACACACCCCTCACTCCAATTGGTCCCAGAGGTTCTCAGTGGGGTTAAGATCTAGATCTGAGCTGGCCAGTCCTTCTGAGTTACCGAATTTTCTGTATACCAGTCCCGAGTCACCATGGAAACATGACAGTTGGCATTGTTGCCCTGATAAAACCAGTTGTTGCTTCTGTAGAACTGCAAGAGGCCTCCCTACCAAGTGTTCAGTAGCCATTTGGAACTCACGTGCAATGGTATGCGTGGGAAAATGGCACTTGCACTGGTGTGTCCAATAACTTTTGTCTACATAGTGTATAAGATGTTTAAATCAGTGGTGTCAATATTGGCACTAAATTTGAATGATCCAGTTATCTGCCATGTGCGTCCATGATGTTCAGCTGCTCATGTTGCGATAGAATACGATATAACAACATCGCGCAAAGTGCCGCTTGCCAGGACTTTCTGGCGACTCTTTACCACCATTGCTGCTGGCTTAATTGTCCAACATCTCCATAGCTTTCGGTGCTCAGCAGGTTAGCACCAAAGGAAACAATAACATACAGCCTCTAGCATTGGTTACTTTTTATTATTTCATTTGAAAGTAGAATAATGATATGGCACACTGTCAGTGAAAGGAGATTACTATGAAATGTCCTTACCCGCCTACACGCTAGTATGGTTACTCATCCCAGGGAAATTCCGTAGGAACTATTCCAGTTTCACCTTAGGCCAGTTTACTAATGTCAGCAACGTTTGTCAGCCTCTGAGAAATGATTATTTAGCATTTAAATACTTCATTGTTGATAGGGTACAATATAGAGATGAGCCAAAACCAAAACGCTCATCTCTAGTACAATACCACATCTTATAGAATGATGCAGAATTGGCTATGAGACATTGAAGGGTATATTGAAGGTCAATTTCAAAACCGACGGGTAACTATCAACGAGTATCAATGTTGGTTTGCAGTCTGAAAAAAAACAATGTTGATACCCGCTGGCTTTCAAGCCCCTATAACTCTATATCGCAGCAGAACTACAGCAGACCTGATGTCAATCTGCTACAGAGGTGAAACCCTGCACAGATCACTATGATCTGTGCAGGTTTTGTTAGTGTAAAAATTAAATAAATGGTTAAATATATAAAAAATATGTATATATAGAGAGAGTGATAGAGAAAGAGAGAGAGAGAGAGAGAGAGAGAGAGGGGCAAAAAATAGACAGCACTCAGAGACTAACAGCATTGGGTCCCCCTGCCATAATGGTACCAAAACTGGTCTGACCAGGGCTGGAATCCCTAGGAAAGTGGGGACCCCCCCCACACAAAAAATGGGGTCCCGGTCTCTAAGGACAACCAGCCCTGGGCTGAAAGGAAATCCTAGCAAGCTTTTCCCGACACGATTACATTGTTGAACCACAAGTGCCAGTATACTCGAACACTAAGGGCGCACTAGCACATATGTTGTAGTCATTTATTAAATTAACACCCCCACATATCCCTCTTTCACCAATTTATTACTTACACAATGGTGGGATCGGGCCCTCTTCGTTCCGTGTAGCATCCATGGTCTTTCTGATGTTTGGCTGCTTACCACATGTGCAGCAAGCTCTGGAATACACACCGTGGCTTGGATGCGGTGGGCAATGCCATCTTTAGATGGCGTTGCCCAAGAGAAGGCTATGGGCTTCTATTAGCACTTCCCCCTGAGGGATTCAATCGGATCCCAACCAGCGCCCCCCGCGCGGCACGTGCAGCGCTCGTCCTAAACCTGGAAGTCCTTCTATCGCAAATGACCGGGATTTTTTTCAGGCATACGGTGTTAGTAAATACCGTTATGCTTGCGATGAGTGGCGGGATGCATCATGCGTTCCGCTCCGGAGCACACTAGGTCACTCTCCTTAGGAATTTATGGAGAGGTGCTGATTGGCTAAGAGCATGGGAACAGTACAGTGCTTCATCCAAACTTGCTTGCCACAGGCAGGTCTAGTGGTTTGGATGGGTTTGCCGTAGTTTTTGGGTGTTTTTTTGTTGCTTTGCAAACAGACCATTAGTGAATCTGTGGCTCTTATAGTTGTTTATTTGGGATGTAGTTAATAGACCGGCGGACGCGATGCCGCCGGTCTAAATCCCGACTCGTCCTGCCCGACAAGGGACTTAAGATAGGCGTTGAAATGTTGACGCCTATCTTAATCCCGATGCTGGAAAACCGACCCCCGCCATCCTGATTGTCCTCTGACGGGTAAGTAGAACACTTTAGGTTTAGGGAACCCCGGGGGGAACTTAGGGTGGGCACCCCCCAGGGAAGGTTAGGGTTAGTTAGGGGAAGAGGAGGTTACGCACTAGGGGAGGAGGTTTAGGATTAGGCACACCCCGGAAGGATTTAGGGTGCGGGGAGGGGGGGTTAGGTGTAGGCACCCCTGGGGGGAGGTTAGGGTTAGGCACTAAGGTGGGAAGTAAGGGTTAGGCACTAAGGGGGGAAGTAAGGGTTAGGCACTCCTAAAGTAGGGTTAGGGGAGGGAGAGGGGAGGGTTAGGATACTTACCTTTCCCTGTTGGCATTTTGACCCGCCGGGCTGCCGCTGTCGTTATTTGATCAGCGTTTTAGCCGCCAGCATTACATACCGATTCTGTTTATTTAACCATATCGATAGTTGTTTGTTGTTCTAAAGTGTTCTAAGGTCGGGTTTTTTGGTTGTTTTACCATTGGTTTTGACTTAAGTAAATGGCTTCTATGCAAAACCGACGGAAAAAACGTCCAAAAACGACATTTAATAAATGTATCCTTAACTATTAATTTAAATGGTTACAATCCTAGTAGGGATTAAAAAATATTCCTTCATTATTATCTCAGTAAAAATAATAATAATAATTATAATCATAAAAATAATGTAAGTAATTGATCTGAGCCATGAAAATTAGACGTAAAGTAACTATTTGATATTGATTTGAAATGTTATTACTCCACACCTCCTAGATTGTAAGCTCATTTGGCAAGGGCCATCTTTACCTACTATTTCTTGGCATTGTGTGTTATTTATATCATGTTCCTTTCACTATACAGCACTGTTTAATATGTTGACACTTTATAAGGGAAGGATAATAGTAATAATAATAACACTGGGAGGGGGCAGCCAGTTCGGTACAGAGGGGGGAGTGGCTTGGCATAGGTAGGCGTTGTAGGAGCATGGCGACATAATTGCGTCAATCGTGCCCCTTCCATTGCTATACAGTGCAGAGATTACCGGCATTGTAAAGCGGGGACGTGGCAAGGGTGTCGTGATTCAGCGTTGAGTCCTAGGCCACCTGGACCGCCTACTTTACCCAGGAAATAGGCGGCACCAGTCGGTCACAGTATAGAATCGGGAGACTTGACTGCTCTTCTGGGTGGCCGGAAGTAGCAACCGAGGTTCAGGAGCCTCCTGGCCATTCTGGGAGAGTAGGCAAGTATGGCGCTAGGTGGCACCACCGCACTCAAAAGTGGTAGCCCCGCTCTTGGGTATTGCACCTAGGGATGGACAAGGAATATTAATATATCAACACGATCAGTATAGAGGGTCTGATATTGGTTCGATTTCCAATGTGATACAGGCATTGTGATAAATCAGGCTGGGTCAAGCAATGCCCTGCCGTATTCTTTGAACAAAATGGGTACCCTGTGCACATGTGTCGACTTTGCTATATGCTGAAAAAATAATGGTTCTCCATTGCTATAATCACGCCATATAGTAGTGTCATATGGATACGCAGACGCCAATTCCAAATCGATCCAAAAGTTCAATCGGGGGCCTTCCATCGTCCATTCCTACCCAACCAGGTAGTTATATAGCCCAAGCAGTGGGAGCTCACCTTGAGCACTAGCTGTCTGGGTTCCCTGCAGTGACTGCCTCAAATCAGGCCAAATGGTCTAACTTTTTTTAATGTTTTTCTGTGATCAAATCCAGTATTTCTATCAGCGAGCAGCATGTTCTGTGCGTGTTCCCGGACTGTCCTCAGACGAGGCACCCTGCTGGTTTCCTCTCAGAAAGGAAAATGACTTCTGCGCATCCTGTTTAATCTGTAACTTTTATTTCTTATTTCTCTGGAACTCCAGAGTATTTAGCTACGATCTTGCTGAGTGCGCGTGCCTTAGAGGACTGGTCGCGGTGAAGGGCAAGCTGTTTGATTATCTTAATAGTTAATATCTTTGAAATGATCAGATCTTAACTTAAGACTTTTGTGAAAGTGACCTGGGGGGAGCAGAGATTTGTGGGTAATGACTCCGCATGACCACACTTACAAAGTTGGGTAATTACACAGAGTAGATATAACAGGGCGAGCGAATACGCTACTACTATACATAGAGAACCTGTATAGTCTTCAAAGACAGCAAGATTTCCCTTATAGAGAAAAAAATACTCTGAAACTAATGCAGCTTCGCTTATTTTGGGTCTAATACGGAGGTGGACGTAGAAGCGCACGGAGCAGCGTCTATTGGCGGTCCACCATCTGCGACTTTACGCAAATACCGCTACAGTCTCCTTCCCTGGTGCGGCTCTGAATCAGGTCCTTAGGTAGTAATGCATACGTTGCTCAGTACACACTGCCATATTCTGTGAAAGTCTGTCCTGCATCCCAGTTAGAAAACAAATAGTTGTGTTAGCAAGAGTTTTTTTCTGCAAGTGACATTTATATGATTTATTTGCTTATAATGCACAAAAGATGGCAATAATATATGTATCCTGCAAATAATATCAGTCATTAATTGTGAGCTCCAACATCTCTTACGATCAAAGAATTGTGATCTCATTACTTATGTTTTTAGTGTTTCTCAAACTCAGCGCCTGATTCACTATGGATCGTTATTCTGCTTATACGCACGCAACACAGTTGCTAATATCAGCGGTGACATGTAAATGTTTGCAATCGCATTGCGATCACAGCCTGACATAAGGACGCCCACTTCCCCTTACTCACATCCGTATGCTTTGGCAACATAGTGAATTAATCGGTAACATTGAGTAACATCGACCCATATGCACAGGTAAGGCAGGTCAGACCTCACTCAGGAATTGCTAACTTCAGCCCACGCTATGAGACCTCAGGCGGCGTCTGGTATCGCAGTGGCTAATTTATGCACGCCCATGCAACGCCGTCCCAACG
Source organism: Taudactylus pleione (assembly GCA_031769625.1). NCBI lineage: Eukaryota > Metazoa > Chordata > Amphibia > Anura > Myobatrachidae > Taudactylus > Taudactylus pleione. The sequence continues at coordinate 6,731,431 of JAUIMM010000069.1, forward strand.
CACTGACATGCCTGCTTTTCGCCTGACCACTCCCCCGTCACCACCCACAAACGGCACTTCTTGTCAATCACTATGATCACTGCGATCGCAGTCCCGATCGCAGCGTCTGGTTTGCGCACTGCAATGCTTACGCATGCGCAGTGTGAAATAATCGGCCAATTGCGTGCTTATAAGCAACTGCGATCCTTGCTGAATCAGGCCCTCAGTCCTCATGGAACCCTAAAGCTGGGTACACACTAGTAGATATATCGTTCTATAGAACAACAAATGATATATGGATAGCAGATTGCTGGGTGTGTACAGATTGACATGTGACATCATTCACAGACATAACATCAGTTCTGCAGCACAACTGATAACGATATATCAGTGCATCTGCATGTGGGTACAGGTGATCTGCCAACCGTCCATGCACTGGCTGCTGGGACAACGGAAACTCACATCCAAACTGGGCGGTCAAATGTAAAAGCCTGCTGAGTTGTGATTTCAGCTCATATAGAGGGGTTGGATATGACAGATGGACACTAAAAAGTCTGACACTTTATAGATCGACATAAAATAGTCAACAGTCAGTAGGTCGACAAGGACCTGTATATGTCGACACCAAATGGTCGGCAGTCAATAGGTCAACAGAGACTTTTGATCATTTGGTGTCGACCTATACAATGTTCACCTTTTTAGTGTAGACCTTTCAAACGAAACCCATGCAGAGCGGCAAAATGGTAAGTGTTTATAGCTTACCAAATCGGCTGCTCTGTCTGTAAGTGTGTACCCAACTTAACAGTACTTGTTTTCCAGATCATCTAACTGTCTAACTCTATCGATCTACGGGTGGCACTAATTTTTCCCGAGGATACCTTGAAAACATGCACTGTTAGGGTTCTTAGAGAACCGAGTTTGAGAAACACTGGTTTAGAAGAATAACTGGTATTGTAAGAAATGACGCACCTCTATTGTAAATGAATACGGATAATATTAGAAGTCACTTTGGATTTCTTGGACTTGTATAAAATAACTGTAGACTGCAACCACATGCACTACAGATTACAGCAGCCCTTGTTTAATAACTCCAGTTTTGCTGGGTCAGTAATTAACCCACCTGCTTCCACAGACAGAAATCCTGTAAACATGACCTGCTGGGGGAACTTGAGGGTTGAGGATGAGAATCACTGCCGTATAGAATATACAGAACGAGTATCTAAATATGTAAAATAAAGTGTATAATAAACAAACTAAAAAAATGGCCAAATGTCCACGGTGACACAAATATTATTTCTGAAGTGCAAGTGATACTGATCAGGGGTGGTTGGAAGTAATTCAAACTCACTCAAACTAAATGAGGATGATTCGGGGAACTGGACTGATCACAAGCCAACCCTACAATAGCAATGGGATTTGTTTTGTTATTTTGGCTTTATAAATGTTTTTCTGTAAATTGCTCATGTTATTTCTGAATTTCCAATGAAACGACGAGGACTTATACTGTAATTAAAGATCAGCAATTTTTCAAGTGAATTCATTTTCTTTTTATGGTCAAAGACGATCTCAGCTATAGTATTCCTACTTAAAAAATAATGATCCTTTCAAATGAAAAAGTTTCTGTGAACCGAAACACACAACGACAAATGTAATGAAATGATATAATGCTAATAACGCATAGGCATGAGACAACCAGATGCAATTCATTATTTGTAGACTTTGCTATTTTACTCTTTATGACATAACAGCAAAGTACAGTGGACACCTTACAGAAACATGTCATGGAGTCTATATACTAAGCCTTGGAGAGAGCTAAAGTAGACGGAGATAAAGTTCCAACCAATCAGCTCCTAACTGCAATGTCACAGGCTGTGTTTGTAAAATGACAGTTAAGAGCTGGTTGGCTGGTTCTTTACCTCTGTCCACTTTATCTACATCCAAGGCTTCATAAATAGACCCACAAGTTACCAACCAATCAGCTTCTAACTGTCACTTTACAGACTGTAAACTTTGGAAAATGCCAGTTAGGAGCTGATTGGTTGGTACTTTTATCTCTCTTCACTTTATCTCTTTCCAAGGGGCCTATTCATATGACATAATTATCACTAGTGATAATTATGTTTTAAACTAGCTGCGAGTTTAAAAAATGTTCTGGAGGCATTCTTCATGCCTCATTCATCATGCCTCATTCAGCATGCCTCATTCATCATGCCTCACTAACAAAAGCATCGCTTCCCAAAAGATGCTCTTTTTGAGGAGTCAGCTTTTTTGGAACAGTGATCCTTTTCCCCTATAGCTGAGTTGTCCACAAGGATTCCCTCACTGCTGCAAGTCTCCGCCCCCTCTATTCCCTGCTGGCTAACACCCCATTCCCCCCCGCTCCCTCCAGTATCCGATCCGGCTGACGCAAAAGCCCCCCCGCCAGTGTCCGATGCGGCCCCCTTTCTCCCCCCCCCCCACGGTTTCATTGAGCCAGCAAGTGGGTCTCTCCTCCATGCGCCATCTTCCCAGTGACACCTTCAGGAAGATGGCGCCGTGCAGTGAAAGCCTTTGCTCTCTTGAACGCATACGCTATCTTACCGAATATCATTTGGAAGATGGTGGCGCGGAGGTGAAGGAACGGCCTTGCATGCACAAGGTAATATATGGAGCTTGGGGGAGGGGGGTACTGCTCAGAGGAGGGGGCCTGTATACACCCCTGATAAAGACACAGACATGACTGCAGCAAAAGACGCAGCCACATACAACTTAGGATCAGGCCCTAAGTAAATATGTTAGTGTCCAGCATTCTCTGAGCAATGGTGCATACACACAGGATGATCGTCAACGATAACAATATCGTTGAACGATCTCCTGGGTGTGCTGTCATGCAGTCAGATCATACTCCTGAGACTTGATATAAAAATTATTAGAATAATACAAAGAAGATATTTATACCTTATAAACATCTTTGTTTATTGTAATCATTTTTATAGTTAATACTCACCAGCTTTGTGGAGCTCCCTGGAACTGCAGGGAGAAGAGCGATGAGGCAGCAACAGCTCTGTATAGTCAGACACTGCTTGCAGAGCTGGGGGCAGGGCCACACCACCAGCAGTAAGCTGCACAGAATGAAAGCTAATAGGGGCATGCCTCTGAGTATGGGGGGCGTGCCTTGTGCACTGATGGACACCTTGGATGTGACCAGGAAGTGAACTGCAGTGTTTAGAGATCGGAGCTCAGCTCAGTTAGCAGCAGCAAGAGTAGACAGTGATGCCGGTAGGAGAAACAATGGACACTGAAGCTTAGTGTAGTGAGAGGCTCACACCCATCTCCATGTGTGCCTCCTGTTACGTCTGTCACTTAGGGGGTCTATTCATCATCGAAGGCTGTATGGCCTCCAAAGATGAAGTACTGGACTTGCTGCGAGGGATACTTAAATATCCAACTCACAGCGGGGAAAACTTGACAATTTATCATTGCACCGGTGAGGGGACAACTGCTCCGAAGAGCAGTTGTCCCCATGGTTAGTATCGCTGCTACTTCTGTAGCTGCGTTACTTACCTGCTTCCCGTCGTCCCGGCTACGCATGCGTGACCAACGGGGAGGTAATGAGGATGCGGCAGAGTGATCCCCTCGGAGAAATCCCTCTTTGGATCCCCGGAACTCCTTCCCATAGGAAGGAGCGGGGATCCGAGAACAAGCGCCAGCTGAAGATTGCGCTTGTTCTCGACAACAAGCCCCCAAAACTTTCAGTTTTTGGAGTTTGTTGAATACCAAGGGGGTCCTACTGGACCCCTGATGAAGAATGGCCCAGTAACTTAAACTAGTGGATTCGCATGGTTACCAGGCCATTTATCGTTTGATGAATAGGCCCCCTCATACTTCAATAAGGGTTTCTTAATAACCTGGACACAGTGAGTATTGCATGCTTCTTTACTGTAAACCTGCAGGAAACCAAAGACACAGAACAGAGATTAATACCCAACAAATACTCTAGAAGGCTACAAATCAAGCCTTAGGGGTACCTTACGAACTCTGTTTGGGTAATGATGTTTAGATCCCAGAGTGACAGGCTGCTCCACCGAAATCACACTAGAAGGTTCAGGAACAGTTATTGTCACTAAGGGAACCTCATGCTCAGGGGACTCCGTAACAGGCTTGAGAACAGTCTCTGTAGCAGACCCGGAGGGGTATACATTCTCTACAGTATCAGGAGCAGTCTCTATAATAGACCCAGAGGGGTATACATTCTCTACAGTATCAGGAACAGTCTCTGTAGCAGACCCAGAGGGGTATACATTCTCTACAGTATCAGGAACAGTCTCTGTAATAGACCCAGAGGGGTATACATTCTCTACAGTATCAGGAACAGACTCTGTAGCATACCCAGAGGGGTATACATTCTCTACAGTATCAGGAACAGTCTCTGTAATAGACCCAGAGGGGTATACATTCTCTACAGTATCAGGAACAGTCTCTGTAATAGACCCAGAGGGGTATACATTCTCTACAGTATCAGGAACAGTCTCTGTAACAGACCCAGATGGATATATATTCTCTACAGTGTCAGGAACAGTCTCTGTAGCAGACCCAGAGGGGTATACATTCTCTACAGTATCAGGAACAGTCTCTATAGCAGACCCAGAGGGGTATACATTCTCTACAGTATCAGGAACAGTCTCTGTAGCAGACCCAGAGGGGTATACAATCTCTACAGTATCAGGAACAGTCTCTGTAACAGACCCAGAGAGGTATACATTCTCTACAGTATCAGGAGCAGTCTCTGTAACAGACCCAGAGGGGTATACAATCTCTACAGTATCAGGAACAGTCTCTGTAACAGACCCGGAGGGGTATACATTCTCTACAGTATCAGGAACAGTCTCTGTAACAGACCCAGGGGTATACATTCTCTACAGTATCAGGAACAGTCTCTGTAGCAGACCCGGAGGGGTATACATTCTCTACAGTATCAGGAACAGTCTCTGTAGCAGACCCGGAGGGGTATACATTCTCTACAGTATCAGGAACAGTCTCTGTAGCAGACCCGGAAGGGTATACATTCTCTACAGTATCAGGAACAGTCTCTGTAGCAGACCCGGAGGGGTATACATTCCCTACAGTATCAGGATCAGTCTCTGTAGCAGACCTGGAGGGGTATACATTCTCTACAGTATCAGGAACAGTCTCTGTAACAGACCCAGAGAGGTATACATTCTCTACAGTATCAGGAACAGTCTCTGTAGCAGACCCGGAGGGGTATACATTCTCTACAGTATCAGGAACAGTATCTGTAGGAGACCCAGAGGGGTATACATTCTCTACAGTATCAGGAACAGTCTCTGTAACAGACCCAGAGAGGTATACATTCTCTACAGTATCAGGAACAGTCTCTGTAGCAGACCCGGAGGGGTATACATTCTCTACAGTATCAGGAACAGTGTCTGTAGGAGACCCAGAGGGGTATACATTCTCTACAGTATCAGGAACAGTCTCTGTAGGAGACCCAGAGGGGTATACATTCTCTACAGTGTCAGGAACAGTCTCTGTAGCAGACCCAGAGGGGTATACATTCTCTACAGTATCAGGAACAGTCTCTGTAGCAGACCCAGAGGGGTATACATTCTCTACAGTATCAGGAACAGTCTCTGTAGCAGACCCGAAGGGATATACATTCTCTACAGTATCAGGAACAGTCTCTGTAGCAGACCCGGAGGGGTATACATTCTCTACAGTATAAGCAACAGTCTCTGTAGCAGACCCAGAGGGGTATACATTCTCTACAGTATCAGGAACAGTCTCTGTAACAGACCCAGAGGGGTATACATTCTCTACAGTGTCATGAACAGTCTCTGTAGGAGACCTTGAGGGGTATACATTCTCTACAGTATCAGGAACAGTCTCTGTAGCAGACCCAGAGGGATATACATTCTCTACAGTATCAGCAACAGTCTCTGTAGCAGACCCAGAGGGATATACATTCTCTACAGTATCAGGAACAGTCTCTGTAACAGACCCGGAGGGGTATACATTCTCTACAGTGTCAGGAACAGTCTCTGTAACAGACCCAGAGGGGTATACATTCTCTACAGTATCAGGAACAGTCTCTGTTACAAACCCATAGGGGTATACATTCTCTACAGTGTCAGGAACAGTCTCTGTAGCAGACCCAGAGGGGTATACATTCTCTACAGTGTCAGGAACTGTCTCTGTAGGAGACCCAGTGGGGTATACATTCTTTACAATATCAGGAACAGTCTCTGTAGGAGACCCAGAGGGGTATACATAAACGCCCACATCACTTGCTTGCTTGGATATGTCCAGATGTCGACGTACAGTCAGTTTGCCTCCTGGCCTCAATTATTTGATCAATGTGGCGTCACCACAACTCTCCTCCCACTTCAATCACGTACATCAGAGGGCCGGATTTGGAAGAAACTATTCCCGGTTGCCATTTGTCTCCTCTGTAATAACGGACAAGCACCTCTAGGCCAATGTCGAAGGTCCGAGTACACCACACCTCACCAGCCGTTGACCTTACTGCACGTCACTGGTTGGAGTTGCATGTGGCATGGTGCAATGAATCATGTCTCTCTCTGTATAATGCCACAATTCTCAGGGCCATGGTGAGGTGACTCACCATAAATCACAACATAGAGCCACTGTACCACTACTCTGGGGGAGTGGATGGATCTGGGAAACTTTTCTACTCTTTCTGGAGTTGGAGGGAGTCTAATCGACATTCTGGGAGAGTAGTCAAGAACATATGGGGGGGGGGTTCAAATAAGCCCAGAGACACATTGACATAGTCACCAGGTAGATAACCTCAATGTGCGCAGTTTATGACATCAGAGTCATTAAGGAAATAACCCCACTGTTCTCAGTGTGTGACATCAGCATCACTAGGGAGATAATCCCAACTGTGCTCAGTCTGTGACATCAGCATCACTAGGGAGATAATCCCAACTGTTCTCAGTCTATGACATCAGCATCACTAGGGAGATAATCCCAACTGTTCTCAGTCTGTGACATCAGCATCACTAGGGAGATAATCCCAACTGTTCTCAGTCTGTGACATCAGCATCACTAGGGAGATAATCCCAACTGTTCTCAGTCTGTGACATCAGCATCACTAGGGAGATAATCCCACTGTGATCAGTCTGTGACAACAGCATCACCAGGAAGACAACCCAACTGTGCTCAGTCTGTGACATCAGCATCACTAGGGAGATAATCCCACTGTGCTCAGTATGTGACATCAGACTCACCAGGGACACAAGACCCACTTTCAGGGGAGGAGATAGGGAAGGCAGCAGATACATTTTACCAGGTGTGGTCCTATGTCGTGGCCCAGGAGTCCTGAGGAGACATAACCATGCCGCTCTGCATCGAGGCACCATTATTACACGATAATGATGAATAAAATAAGGAGATGAAGTAATGCCCCTTCCAGCAGCCACACTCTTCTAGAACTTGGTCCTGTCCAACATCTCAGCGGCCCTTACAGTACTCTAGCACACAGAATCTGGGACATGCATCTTGTATAAAGCAAGTTGTAATGTAGAATGATGCTAGCTGATGCGGGAGGCTCCTGTGGAGACAAAATGGAACAACAGTATACACAAAAAAATCTAATAAATAAAAGAGGAAGAAAAAAATTCATTTTAGATACCTGTGATTGTAGCAGATTTTTATATATTTAAAAGCAACTTCTAGAAATATTGGATTAATAATTGTTCATTTAATGACATATGATATCACAACAATGACTGTTGATTGGTCCGTTATATATTAACACAAATAAATATAGCAAATGTGAACATTGCTAAGCAATTCCTAGGGGTAAATTTACTAAGATCCGTGTTCGTCCCGATTTGCATTTTCAGGTGATAACTTTTTTGCAAATCGGGAATTTACTATCATTAAAGTCGGGAGATTTCTTTATATTTCAGCTTGAAATCGGGTGGTTTAATGCCGCAAATTCGTCCGTTTTGAACAATAGAAATTATATCACCATCGGTTCAATTCGGAAGTACTTTTCACTTGTTTCATACAAATTGGGAATTTCCGTTTTGCACTCAAATCGGGGACTCAATAGAAGTTTTCAATGCACCACCTCCTGAGCTGCGAGTTGTCATTCAACATACACTAATCAGTGTGATTGGTGTATGTTTCTGAATGGAAAGTGTGTTGTAAGGGTTAATTAAAAAAATAAATTACGTGTGGTTTCCCCCGAAAAGGCTAACCAGCCCCGGACTTGCCATCCTGTCCTGGTAGCCAACATTTTGGGGAACAAAACGTGTAAGGTTCCACCGTAAATTAGGTACCAGCACCAGGCTGCAAGGCCAGTCCTGGTTTTAATTATAGGGGGGAAAAAATTGTGTAGGCGTCCCCTTATTATTAAAACCAGCACCAGACCCTTTCTAGCATGTTTTGATCCTCTATAATTTTAGGTACCAGAACAGGCTGGCAAGTCCGGGGCAGGTTAGCCTTTTGGGGCAGTCTGCACATATTTTGATATGTGCAGGCTGCTTGCTCGGGAGAGAAATTCATCCGTTTAAATTGGGACTTCAAAACGGACAGAATCGACCAAATACACCAACAGTGGTGGGCGGGCCGCGGGCAGTCTGTGTCACTGTGACGCAGACTGCACCGCTTGTGTAGCGCTGACCGGACGGAGTTCGGTCAGCGCTACACAAGTGACAAACACACAGCCGCCGGCTTCGGCAGCTGTGTGTTTTTTTTGATCAGCAGCCAATGAGAGTCTGACAGACTCTCATTAGCTGCTGCTGCGCCCACTGCAGGAGCCGCTCTATCATCCGGCTCCCGCAGTGGGCAATGGGAGAGGCGTCATAACGTCATATGACGTCTCTCCCATAATGCACAGTGGCCTGGCCCGGGAAGGACAGACGGAGGAGCAGATGGCGACGGCGGGAGCGGGGATTCAGGTAAGTGTTTTTTTTTTTACTACGTGTGTCTACTGGGGGGGGAGGCTGGCACTACAAGGGGGAGACCACTACTGGGGGCACCACAAGGGGGCAACCACTACTGGAGGCACTGCAAGGGGGGGACTACTACAAATGGGGGCAATACAAGGGGGGGACTACTACTACTGGGGGCACTGCAAGGGAGGGACTACTGGGGGCACTACAAAGGGGGAACCACTACTGGGGGCACCACAAGGGGGCAACCACTACTGAAGGCACTGCAAGGTGGGGACTACTACTAATGGGGGCAATACAAGGGGGAGACTACTACTACTGGGGGCACTACAAGGGGGGGGACTACTGGGGGCACTACAAAGGGGGAACCACTACTGGGGGCACTACAAGAGGGAGGGACTACTACTGGGGGTACTACAAGAGGGAGACCACTACTGGGGGTACTACAAGGGGGAGATCACTACTGGGGGCACTACAGGGGGGGCACTACAAGGGGGGACCACTACTGGGGATTATAACTGGGGGCACTTCAAGGGGGGGACTACAACTGGGAAGGACTACTACTGGGGGCACTACAAGGGGGAATACTACTACAAGGAGGGACTACTACTGGGGCACTACAAGGGGAGGGGACAACTACTAGGGGCACTGCATAGGGGGAGAGGACTACTACTAGGGGCACTACATAGGGGGGAGGGGACTACCACTGGGGGCAGCGCATCGAGGGACCACTGCTGGGGGCTCTATAAAAAGGGCAATACTGGGGGTACTGCATAGGGGGGAGACTACAACTGGAGCCACTATTTAAGGGGCACTGCATAAAGGTTACCACTATTGGGGGCACTGCATGGGGTGTGGACTGCTACTGGGGGCATTATATAAGGAGCACTGCATAGGGGGTAACACTACTGGGGGCACTATATAAGGGGCTTACTACTGGGGGCACAAGGGGCACTGCATAGCAGGGATCACTACTGGGGGCACTACTGGAGGCCTACATAAGGGGGTCCTCTCCTGGGGCACAGGGGGGCACTGCATATGGGCACCACGACGGGGCTGTCCCTAATCTTTATTTTTACTTTACATTAATCCCATATGGACCCGCCTCCTCCCTGAAACACTTGAGGGGGGGGGCGCCGTAGCACGCATGTTCTTCAGGCACCCTGGCTACACGCTACTCCTCTGCCAGGGCCGCCTGCATGCATTTGCCCCCCAGGCTAAAAGTTGCCAGCCAGCCCCTGTACACCATCAATCAAAACGATCCTGTCAAAACCGGGAGCTTGGTAAATTCCCAATTTTTTTAGTTAAAAAAACGGCCGCTTTTGATCGATCCGATCCGAGTTGAAAAACGGGAAAAATCGGGACCAAATCGAATCTTAGTAAATGTACCCCCTAATGTTCCATTTAGCATTACAAAAAAATCAAACATTCTTTCTCTTATTTTCAATGTTGTGACTTTAACAAGTAATTTGTTTCACGCCAGGAAATAATATTAGCAAGTCATGGGACCCTTCATTTTGTAAAAATTGATTAACATAAATCTTTTATTTATAACGCACCACAAAGTTTACACCATGCCATACAGGATAAACATACAATAAATAAATATGGTATTAGTGTATAAATAATAATGGCAGACCATAGTGTAAGTACATAAATACCAAGCAAATAATACCATACCAGCAATCTGCACCTTGCCCATTTCAGAGAGACTTCCATTTCCACTTGCAAACAAGGTGAAATAGAAAAGAAATATGCCCGCGCTCGGTTTTACCCATATCATACATGGTACCAGCAGCATGGCAATATTAACATGTATGATATGGGTAAAACAGAAGCGTGGGCTTATTTCTTTTCTGTTTTGTTTCAAAATTTTGCCTTGTGCTATCATAGCAGCTTCAATTAAGGCTATAAAAGGCCTAGTTGGGTGTGGCTAACAGCCAGCCCCTGTATAGATGTGCCCCTCTGTATCTAGGAGGTGAGTACATTTAACTACAATGTAATGATGTGCTGGGCACAGGGCTGCCATCAGGAATTGTGGGGCTCGGGACTGACAAAGTAGGCAGGGCCCCCCAGTAGCGCACCCAGAACCCCCCCCCCCCCCGATGGGCCTACACTTTTTTTTGCAGAGACGGAGACAGCCGTATCCTTGTCTCTGCACAAGCCGCGGGCCACCTGCTATCACACACACACAAACCCCACACTGACTGCCTCATTCCCGAGCTGTTGCCCAGAAGACAGCCATTCAATCAGCTGCTCACATTGCCGGACTTTCCCCGCTCCCAGCAGTTCTCTCTGCTGCCCGGCTCTGGCATCCACTGGCTTGTATACGCCACCTGTCTCCTACCCAGCCAACAGCCCCCCGGAGTGGATCGCCTTTATGCCGTGTCCCCAGGTCTGTCTTGCATGCAAAGCCAGGGGTCATGTGCATGGTGTCCTCCCAGCCAAAGAGCTATGGCAACTTTCCCCCATGTTGCTTGCTGCAGTCCCTTCTACTCCTTATGCATCCCTCACTCTGTACCCTCTACCCCCATATGCATCCCTCACTCTCTACCCTCTTCCCCATATGCATCCCTCACTCTCTGCCCTCTTTCCCCATATGCATACCTCACTCTCTACCCTCTTCCCCCATATGCATACCTCACTCTGTACCCTCTTCCCACATATGCATCCCTCACTTTACCCTCTTCCCCATATGCATCCCTCACTCTCTACCCTCTTCCCCATATGCATCCCTCACTCTACCCTCTTCCCCATATGTATCCCTCACTCTCTACCCTCTTCTCCCATATGCATCCCTCACTCTCTACCCTCTTCCCCATATGCATCTCTCACTCTCTACCCTCTTCCCCATATGTATCCCTCGCTCTCTACCCTCTTCCCCCATATGTATCCCTCACTCTCTACCCTCTTCCACATATGCATCCCTCACTCTCTACCCTCTACCCCCATATGCATCCCTTTCTAGCTGCCATTTTCCCCCATATGCATCCCTCACTCTCTACCCTCTTCCCCATATGTATCCCTCGCTCTCTACCCTCTTCACCCATATGTATCCCTCGCTCTCTAACCCTCTTCCCCCATATGCATCCCTCACTCTCTACCCTCTTCCCCCATATGCATCCCTCACTCTCTACCCTCTTCCCACATATGCATCCCTCACTTTACCCTCTTCCCCCATATGCATCCCTCACTCTCTACCCTCTTCCCCCATATGCATACCTCACTCTACCCTCTTCCCCATATGTATCCCTCACTCTCTACCCTCTTCCCCATATGCATCCCTCACTCTCTACCCTCTTCCCCATATGTATCCCTCGCTCTCTACCCTCTTCCCCATATGTATCCCTCACTCTCTACCCTATTCCCCCATATGCATCCCTCACTCTCTACCCTCTACCCCCATATGCATCCCTTTCTAGCTGCCATTTTCCCCAATATGTATCCCACTCTCTACCCTCTTCCCCCATATGTATCCCTCACTCTCTACCCTCTTCCACATATGCATCCCTCACTCTCTACCCTCTACCCCCATATGCATCCCTTTCTAGCTGCCATTTTCCCCCATATGCATCCCTCACTCTCTACCCTCTTCCCCATATGTATCCCTCGCTCTCTACCCTTTTCACCCATATGTATCCCTCGCTCTCTACCCTCTTCCCCCATATGCATCCCTCACTCTCTACCCTCTTCCCCCATATGCATCCCTCACTCTCTACCCTCTTCCCCCATATGCATCCCTCACTTTACCCTCTTCCCCCATATGCATCCCTCACTCTCTACCCTCTTCCCCATATGCATCCCTCACTCTACCCTCTTCCCCCATATGTATCCCTCACTCTCTACCCTCTTCCCCATATGCATCCCTCACTCTCTACCCTCTTCCCCATATGTATCCCTCGCTCTCTACCCTCTTCCCCCATATGTATCCCTCACTCTCTTCCCTCTTCCCCCATATGCATCCCTCACTCTCTTCCCTCTACCCCCATATGCATCCCTTTCTAGCTGCCATTTTCCCCAATATGTATCCCACTCTCTACCCTCTTCCCCCATATGCATCCCTCACTCTCTACCCTCTTCCCCCATATGCATCCCTCACTCTCTACCCTCTTCCACCGTATGCATCCCTTACTCTCTACCCTCTTCCCCCATATGCATACCTCACTCTCTACCCTCTTCCCCATATGCATCCCTCACTCTCTGCCCTCTTCCCCATATGCATCCCTCACTCTCTACCCTCTTCCCCATATACATCCCTCACTCTGCCCTCTTCCCCCATATGCATCCCTTACTCTCTACCCTCTTCCCCCATATGCATCCCTTACTCGCTTCCATTTTCCCCATATGCATCCCTCACTCTGCCCTCTTCCCAATATGCATCCCTCACTCTCTACCCTCTTCCCCCATATGCATCCCTCACTCTCTACCCTCTTCCCCCATATGTATCCCTCACTCTCTACCCTTTTCCCCCATATGCATCCCTCACTCTCTACCCTCTTCCCCCATATGCATCCCTCACTCTACCCTCTTCCCCATATGCATCCCTCACTCTCTACCCTCTTCCCCCATATGTATCCCTCACTCTCTACCCTCTTCCCCATATGCATCCCTCACTCTCTATCCTCTTCCCCATATGCATCCCTCACTCTCTACCCTCTTCCCCCATATGCATCCCTCACTCTGCCCTCTTCCCCCATATGCATCCCTCACTCTCTACCCTCTTCCCCCATATGTATCACTCACTCTCTACCCTCTTCCCCATATGCATCCCTCACTCTCTACCTCTTCTCCATATGCATCCCTCACTCTGCCCTCTTCCCCCATATGCAACCCTCACTCTCTACCCTCTTCCCCATATGCATCCCTCACTCTCTACCCTCTTCCCCCATATGCATCCCTCACTCTCTACCCTCTTTTTCCCCATATGCATCCCTCACTCTCTACCCTCTTTTTCCCCATATGCATCCCTCACTCTCTACCCTTTTCCCCCATATGTATCCCACTCTCTACCCTCTTCCCCATATGCATCCCTCACTCTCTGCCCTCTTTTTCCCCATATGCATCCCTCACTCTCTACCCTTTTCCCCCATATGTATCCCACTCCCTACCCTTTTCCCCCATATGTATCCCTCACTCTCTACCCTCTTCCCCCATATGCATCCCTCACTCTCTACCCTTTTCCCCCATATGCATCCCTCATTCTGCCCTCTTCCCCCATATGCATCCCTCACTCTCTACCCTCTTCCCCCATATGCATCACTCACTCTCTACCCTCTTCCCCCATATGCATCCCTCACTCTCTACCCTTTTCCCCCATATGCATACCTCACTCTCTACCCTTTTCCCCCATATGCATCCCTCACTCTCTACCCTCTTCCCCCATATGCATCCCTCACTCTCTACCCTCTTTTTCCCCATATGCATCCCTCACTCTCAACCCTTTTCCCCCATATGTATCCCACTCCCTGCCCTCTCCCCCATATGTATCCCTCACTCTCTGCCCTCTGCCTGCATTGTGTCCCTATCCTTCACTTTCCGGCATTTGCCACTGGGAAGCCCCTCTCTAGAGTTCCTGTGTTTGCCCCCCCCCTCCTAGAATACCTGCGTTTACCCCTGCCCCACCTTAGGTTTGACATGCCTGCCCCAGATCTATTATCATTATTCAATAATTTAAGCTTCAATGGCAAATCTTAACGTTTTTGAGTTTATAGCAAAATGTCCAATAGAAGAGGTTGTATATTAGGATTTAATACTTTGTAGCCTAATTCTTTTTTAAGTATTAAAAATTACCTTATTTGAATGAAGTGTTTTTGTTTTTTTCTCTGTACCACGTCTGTTAATCTTAAAAATGCAGTAGCCAGCTTCCACATGCTGTATATGGGAAAGCTGGTGCACCAGCACCATTGCAGTGTCCTCCGATAACAAAACACGACAAAAACCATTGGTCAGTTTTTCCCATTGATAAATAGGCCCCCATTTATAACAGAAGTGGTGTAATGATTTTTATAAAGGGAAGCAACACAGCGTGTTTGCTGACCTATCCCCCTACCCCCCCCATTCTATGCAGTTTTCTTCACAATCCCCCCGTTATTAAAGCCGGTCATCTGCCCTGCCCGCTTTTTCACACTTACCTTAGTTCCGAGTTCACCAGGCTCCTTCTTTCCTTCTTCCCCGGCAGACGCGGCGTGACATCATGCGCGACAACCCATGTAAGTGGTCAGGATGGAGTGTCCTGTATGTTGTTGGAGGAGTGGCCCGAGTGGGCTCTGGCTTCCTCTTCCTTTTAATTAATGGGGACCGGGTCAGCGGCGGGGTAGTGCGGGCTGCAGCAGGCTGGGCAGTGGCGGTAGGAGACAGCGCCCCCCCCCCCTGTTCAGCCAGGGCCTGGGCAGTCCCCCCTGATGGTGGCCCTGGCTGGACATATATGCTAGTGTTAGGGACCTGCAGAAAAATGGGGTCCCTTGATGCTGGGCTGCAGGCTTAAATGCTTTGATAAAATCATAACAAAATCCCCTTTGTTTTATTTGCTGCACACATATATAGATTTGTAGTATATCATTGTTAGCGCCGATAGCAAAAGTTTTTCTGTTTTGTAAATAAGGTGAAATATTACAAACCAAACTCTGGGCCTGATTCAGACCCGCTCGCGAACGCTGAGCGCTCGCAAGTGGGTCGATGTTAGCCCAGTGCGCAAGCTGGCTCTGTCGTGTGCATGCGTGAGACCCGGATAGCGACGGCCAAGCCGTCGCTCCGGTTCTCGCTACAAAGGGGGCGTGCTGTTGATGGTGAGTGACAGCACGCCCCCTTTGGTGGGCGTGCCGGGGGCGTGGCTGACCAGACGGAGGCGTTCCCATGGGAAAACCTACCGTCTGGAGCCAGCCCCACTGACATCACAAGTGATGTCAGTGGGAGTGCTTTCGGCTCTGATAGAGCCGAAAGCAATCCAGGGCTTGCGGCAACGAGACCCTACTACAAGGGTCTCGTCGCAAGCCCGAAAATCGCAATGGTCTTGACCATCTTTTTGACCGCTCGCTATAGCTGTGGGTGGCCACCCACAGCTATGCGAGCGGCCAGGAGGCCGCTCTTAAAAAAGATAAGGACGGCCCTGATTCAGAGCGAGCACTCTGTCAGAGCGTCCGGCTCTGAATCAGGGCCTCTGTCTTTGGTTTGAATAGATTCCATGGTACCAGCAATGTCAACCACTGTGCCACTGCACTACCCAATTACGTCTGAAATTTATGTGTATGTATGTGTGTACTGTATATATATATATATATATATATATAATCTCCTGGAACAGGCGTCACTCGCGGCGTCTATGGTAATCAAACTTCACATACTCGTTATTTGGATCAACGTTTCAGGACTCTTTATTGGTCCCTTCGTCAGGATACAAAAAAAGTAAATGACAATTTCCTACCTTAAATACACCTTTGCACCCAGTGAAAGAGCCCGCCGAATGTCCTTCAGACACCATCAATGTGACGTCACAAATGGAGTGCTCCCCATCACCATAGTAACATTGGAAGCTTAAGGCTACGGAAGCCTACAATAGCCAAAATACAATGAATAGCAAAATACATAATAACCTGGAAGGTCAATTAGTGCACCACGTAATGGTACAAGTATCTAATCGCTAGTTTCACATATTGCAATAACCGATGTGTTCAACCTACAAGTTGATCAATATTAAAACTAATAAATAAATAGTATGTTGGATATTTTTGAAATAATAAACTATCTTAATATACATTTACTTCATAGGCTCAATTATAACAGTATAACTTATGCCACCTATCCCTGAGTATAAACATAATGCTTATCAACTAAAGTCACATACACAGATATGCAAATATTTATAAAAAGCATTGCAAATTCAACTGCTCGTTTAATCCCTTAGGTGACATAGTATCTAATTTAAAGATCCAGCTGGATTCAAGCTGTAACAGTTTTCTAGCTCTATCACCTCCACGGATATTATGTGGGACATGATCTATTATCCTATAGCGAAGACTTGACAGATTATGCTTCGCTTCCACGAAATGCTTGGCCACTGGCTGATCACTATGGCCTTTGTTTAAAGCAATTCTAATCGCACTTCTGTGGAGGGCCATACGTTCTTTGAACATACGTTCAGTTTTGCCCACATAGCTTTTGCTACATGGACATGTGATCATATAGATCACAAATTTTGATGAGCACGTCAGGAAATGCATGATGTTATATTTTTTTCCGGTGTGTGGGTGGTGAAAACTATTGCCACTAATCATATAGTTGCACGTAGTGCAATTAGGGCATCTATAGCATCCCAATTTTTTACCACTTAAAAAATGACTGCCCAAATTGTTGGCCTTTTTAGTAGTGACATCAGGTTTCACTAATAAATCCCTCAAACTGCGTCCCCTTTTATAGCAATGCATAATAGATTTATTATGTAACGATGTTAATTCAGGGTCACTGCTGACTATGGGCCAAAGTGTTTTAACTGTTTGTGATACCTTCTCACTGGCCGTACTGAATTGATTCACCCAAGGAATTCTATTTTCTTTATTCTTTTTGACTCTAGTGATAAGCAAAGAGGCTCTTGAGTACTTCAGAGCCTTGTCTCTCTGTCTAATGAGATCATTCTTTTTATAACCTCTACGTTGAAATTTATCCAACATAGTATCCAATTCCTGTTTAAGGGAGGACTCATTACTGTTAATACGACAAATACGCAAGAACTGAGAGTACGGTAAACTTTTTTTCAGACTAGTTGGATGAAAGCTGGTGTAATGCAATAAATTGTTTAGATCAGTAGGCTTGTTAAATACCGAAGTGCACAATTTACCACTCATCAAGGAAATTTTAACATCCAAATAATTGATTACATCAAGATTCATTGCAAAAGTAAACTTCACCGGATGTGCTAAACTATTATGTCTAACAAACACATTATTCAAATCATCCATTTGGCCTGTCCACAACACTAATAGATCATCTATATATCTAAGATATACAAATAGGTATTTCGATATATCAGGGTCAATAAAAAATATTTCTTTTTCTACAGAAAACATGTAGCTATTAGCGTAGCTTGGTGCTACCGCCAAGCCCATGGCACATCCTGATATTTGTAGAAAAAAATGGCCATCAAAAAATAAATAATTTTTAGTCAAAATAAATTCAAGCAGATTAATAAAGAAATTAATCTCCGGTCCAGTGTAGGCAGAGTTATTTGTAATTAATTGCCTAACAGCCCACAAACCTTCCCTATGCGGGATACATGTATATAGGCTTTGAACGTCCGCCGTGCACAAGATCAGATTCTCTGGTATCGATGTAAGGAAATCCAAAATCCTCAACAATGATGTCGTATCTTTGAGCCATGTCCGTTCTTTTTGTATACATGGTTGCAAATGACTATCTAAATAGACCGCCACTGGTTGCGTTAATGATCGGGGGTTTCACCATCGATTTGTGTACTTTAGGTATAGAGTACATCAGTGGACAAACTGGGTAATCCACAGTCAGGGCTCGCTGTAGCTCCGATGAAATGATGCCTTCTACAACTGCTTGTGTCAGAATAGAGTCAAGCTCTTTTTTAAAAGATGTTACCGGGTCACCTTGTAATGGTAAATAAACTTTATCATCTCTTAATTGGCTATAGATCTCCTCCTTATAATCGTCGACATTTTGAATTGTTATTGACCCACCTTTATCCGATGGGCGTATTACAATATCATCATAGCTCTGGAGATCACGTAAAGCCCGTCTTTCTGCTTGATTTAAATTAGAATAAATCTGAGGCTGACATTTAATTTCTTCAGATACTGTTGTTTTCAATAATCGGGAAAATGTTTTCAAAAAGAATAAAGAAAATAGAATTCCTTGGGTGAATCAATTCAGTACGGCCATGGAGAAGGTATCACAAACAGTTAAAACACTTTGGCCCATAGTCAGCAGTGACCCTGAATTAACATCGTTACATAATAAATCTATTATGCATTGCTATAAAATGGGACGCAGTTTGAGGGATTTATTAGTGAAACCTGATGTCACTACTAAAAAGGCCAACAATTTGGGCAGTCATTTTTTAAGTGGTAAAAAATTGGGATGCTATAGATGCCCTAATTGCACTACGTGCAACTATATGATTAGTGGCAATAGTTTTCACCACCCACACACCGGAAAAAAATATAACATCATGCATTTCCTGACGTGCTCATCAAAATTTGTGATCTATATGATCACCTGCCCATGTAGCAAAAGCTATGTGGGCAAAACTGAACGTATGTTCAAAGAACGTATGGCCCTCCACAGAAGTGCTATTAGAATTGCTTTAAACAAAGGCCATAGTGATCAGCCAGTGGCCAAGCATTTCGTGGAAGCGAAGCATAATCTGTCAAGTCTTCGCTATAGGATAATAGATCATGTCCCACATAATATCCGTGGCGGTGATAGAGCTAGAAAACTGTTACAGCTTGAATCCAGCTGGATCTTTAAATTAGATACTATGTCACCTAAGGGATTAAACGAGCAGTTGAATTTGCAATGCTTTTTATAAATATTTGCATATCTGTGTATGTGACTTTAGTTGATAAGCATTATGTTTATACTCAGGGATAGGTGGCATAAGTTATACTGTTATAATTGAGCCTATGAAGTAAATGTATATTAAGATAGTTTATTATTTCAAAAATATCCAACATACTATTTATTTATTAGTTTTAATATTGATCAACTTGTAGGTTGAACACATCAGTTATTGCAATATGTGAAACTAGCGATTAGATACTTGTGCCATTACGTGGTGCGCTAATTGACCTTCCAGGTTATTATGTATTTTGCTATTCATTGTATTTTGGCTATTGTAGGCTTCCGTAGCCTTAAGCTTCCAATGTTACTATGGTGATGGGGAGCACTCCATTTGTGACGTCACATTGATGGCGTCTGAAGGACATTCGGCGGGCTTTTTCACTGGGTGCAAAGGTGTATTTAAGGTAGGAAATTGTCATTTACTTTTATTGTATCCTGACGAAGGGACCAATAAAGGGTCCTGAAACGTTGATCCAAATAACGAGTATGTGAAGTTTGATTACCATAGACGCCGCGAGTGACGCCTGTTCTAGGATTTTGTATTTTCCTCTCGAATCTGAGAGAGGTAATAAGGAAGGCACCGGGCGCAGTATTTTACCTTATATCGAGGAGTGCCGGCAAGATTATACAGTATATATATATATATATATATATAATATATATATTATATATTAGGGATGTCCACCGGCCACTTTTCGTGTTTTGTGTTTTGGTTTTGGATCTGGATCTTTCTTCGTGTTTTGGATCTGGATTGGTTTTTGCCAAAACCACCCTTCCATGTTTTGGGTTCTGGGTTTTGTGTTTTGGATCTGTATTTTTTTTAAAAAAAGCATAAAAACAGCTAAAATCACAGAATTTGTGGGGTTTTCTGCTCCTATGCTATTATTAACCTCAATAACCTTAATTTCCACTCATTTCCAGTCTATTCTGAACACCTCATACCTCACATAGTGTTTTTATGTCCAAAAGGTTGCACCGAGGTAGCTGGATGACTATGCTAAGGGACACGAGTGGGCGGCACAAACACGTGGCCCATCTAGGAGTGACACTGCAGTGGCAGACAGGATGGCAGTTTGAAAAACTAGGCCCCAAACAGTACATAATGCAAAGAAAAAAAAGAGGTGCAAGATGGAATTGTCCTTGGGCCCTCCCACCCATCCTTATGTTGTATAAACAGGACATGCACACTTTAACAAACCAATCATTTCAGCGCCAGGGTCTGCCACACGACTGTGGCTGAAATGATTGGTTTGTTTGGGCCCCCACAAAACAAGCTGGCAATTAATCTGTCCCTGCACAAACTGGCTCTACGGAGGAAAGATGTCGTCCTCATCCTCCTCATTCACCGATTCCTCACCCTCTTCAGTGTTGTGTACATCCTCATCCTCACAGAGTATTAATTCGTCCCCGCTGGAATCCACCACCACAGGTCCCTCTGTACATTATGGAGGCTGGTCTCCCTGGAAGAGTTGATAATTCATTTTTATGAACATCAATTTCTCCACATTTTGTGGAAGCAACCTCCTACGCCTTTCGCTGACAAGGTTCCCGGCTGCTCTAAACACTCTTTCGGAGTACACACTGGAGGGGGGTAACTCAGGTAAAATAGAGCCAGTTTGTACAGGGGCCTCCAAATTGCCTCTTTTTCCTGCCAGTACATGTACAGACTGTCTGACATGCCTACCTGGATGCTGTCACCGATGTAATCCTTTTAACAGACAGACGAACGCTTGTCGCTGCTGCTTTGAGGATGCAGGTGCGGCTACAGCCCACAAAATTCACAAAGACAGAAAAAAAAAGAATTTTTTATTTTTTGTGGAGCGCACTTTGGGGGTTACACCACCCTTTAACAGACAGATGCACGCTTGTCGCTGCTGCTTTGAGGATGCAGGTGTGGCTACAGCCCACACATTTCACAAAGACAGAAAAAAAAAGATTTTTTTATTTTTTGTGGAGCGCACTTTGGGGGTTACACCACCCTTTAACAGACAGACGCACGCTTGTCGCTGCTGCTTTGAGGATGCAGGTGTGGCTACAGCCCACACATTTCACAAAGACAGAAAAAAAAAGATTTTTTTTATTGTTTGTGGAGCGCACTTTGAGGGTTACACCACCCTTTAACAGACAGACGCACGCTTGTCACTGTTGCTTTGAGGACAGTATCATATGCAGTGACAGTAGACTTGTCAGAAATTTTTGGCACATCCTTCAGTCTGGACCAGATGTCCAAACCAGCCCTTGACTTATGACACAGGCGCACGCTTGGCACTGCTACTGTGTTGATACACGTGCAGCTACATCGCACACAAGTCACAAACACAGAAAAAAAAATAGTTTTTCATTTTTTGGAGCACTTTGGGGATTACACCACCCTTTAACAGACTTATGGGACACAGGCGCATGCTTGGCGCTGCTCCTTTGTTGATGCACGTGCAAATACAGTACACACAATTCACAAAGACAGAAAAAAAAATAAGAATTTTTTTATTGTTTGTGGAGCGCACTTTGAGGGTTACACCACCCTTTAACAGACAGACGCACGCTTGTCGCTGCTGCTTTGAGGATGCAGGTGCGGCTACAGCCCACACAATTCACAAAGATAGAAAAAAAAAAAAGAATTTTTTTATTGTTTGTGGAGCGCACTTTGAGGGTTACACCACCCTTTAACAGAAATTCCGGACGCACGCTTGTCGCTGCTGCTTTGAGGATGCAGGTGGAATCTAGATGGGATTTGGAACCGGGGACACACTACCTCCATCAATTGTCTAAATCCCACTGCACTAATGGCGGATACCGGACGCGCGTCTTACACCAACATAGCAGTCAAGGCCTCAGTTATACATTTTGCTTCAGGATGACTGCTGTCGTACTTTATCCTCCTCGCTAAGGACTGTTGGAGGGTAAATTGTTTAGTAAAAGTAGTGGTGTTCCTACTTCCTCTCTGGGATGATGAACAACTCCCAGCAGCAGCAACAGCACTAGGAGGAAGTGGTTCTTGATCTTTCCCTATTTTATTTTTATCGGAGAAAGTTTGGTCCTCCATTTATGTTATATTGATATATACCTTTACTTATGGGACACAGGCGCACGCTTGGCGCTGCTCCTTTGTTGATGCACGTGCAGCCACAGTACACACAATTCACAAACACAGAAAATATTTTTTTATTTTATTTGGAGTGCCCTTTGGTGGTTACAGCACCCTTTAACGGACAAGCCAGCCGGCCCTTTACTTATGGGACACAGGCGCACGCTTGGCGCTGCTCCTTTGTTGATGCACGTGCAGCCACAGTGCACACAATTCACAAACACAGAAAATATTTTTTTATTTGGTTTGGAGTGCACTTTGGGGGTTACAGAACCCTTTAACGGACAAGCCAGCCGGCCCTTTACTTATGACACAGGCGCTCGCTTGGCACTACTTTGTTGATGCACGTGCGGCTACTGCGCACACAATTCACAAACACAGAAAAAATATTAATTTTTTTTGCACTTGGAGGGAGCACCCCTGATGGACAGAACACCCCCTGGACAACACTACAGCACCCCTTTAGGACTGGGACACTGCACAGGACTTTGTAGTGGACACAGCCCCTATGGACAACTGACTGCACAACACAGTCCAGCCAGCCCCTATGGACTTTGGACTGGAGGATTGGACACAGCCCCTATGGACAACAGCAGCACAGCACAGCACTGCACAACACTACACTGCAGTACACTACACTACACTACACAGCCCAGCCAGTCCTAACTCCCACCCTCCCTCTTCACTGTCCACAGCCGAGTGACAAAATGGCGCCGACGTTGGTACCTTATATAGAATCCAAAACCTGCGAGACCCGGAAGGCGGGATGATGAAGATTTGCCTCGATTTCAGATCCGAGTCAGGCGAGAGAAGTCGAGCCTGACACGGAGCGGCCTCGGATTGGGGGGGCTCGGGGGGGTTCGGATTTCAGAAATCCGAACCCGCTCACCCCTAATATATATATATATATATATATATATACAGTCAGGTGCATAAATATTGGGACGTTGACAGAATTTTCATATTTTGGCCTCTATTCACCACCACAATGGCTTTGAGATGAAACAAACAAGATGTGCTTTAACTGCAGACTTTCAGATTTAATTTGAGGGTAATTACATCCAAATCAGGTTTCTATATGTGCCTCCCACTTTTTAAGGTGCCAAAAGAAATGGGACTATCAACTCAAAAGCTATTTAATGGACAAGTGTGGGCTATTCCCTCGTTATTTCATTATCAATTAAGAAGGTAAAAGGTCTGGAGTTGATTCTAGGTGTGACATTTGCATTTGGAATCAGTTGCTGTCGATTCTCAATATGAGATCCAAAGAGCTGTCACTATCAGTGAAGCAAGCCATCACTAGGCTGAAAAATCAAAACAAACCCATCAGAGAGATAGCAAAAACATTAGGTGTGGCCAAATCAACTGTTTGGAACATTCTTAAAAAGAATGCACTGGAGAGCTCAGCAACACCAAAAGACCCGGAAGACCACGGAAAACAACTGTGGTGGATGACAGAAGAATTATTTCCCTGGTGAAGAAAAACCCCTTCACAACAGTTGGCCAAATCAAGAACACTCTCCAGGAGGTAGGTGTATATGTGTCAAAGTCAACAATCAAGAGAAGACTTCACAAGAATGAATATAGAGGGTTCACCACAAGATGTAAACCATTGGTGAGCCACAAAAACAGGAAAACATTTAAAAAAGCCATTACAGTTCTGGAACAACATCCTATGGACAGATGAGACAAAGATCAACTTGTACCAGAGTGATGGGAAGAGAAGAGTATGGAGAAGGAAAGGAACTGCTCATGATCCAAAACATACCACCTCATCAGTGAAGCATGGTGGTGGTAGTGTCATGGCATGGGCATGTATGGCTGCCAATGGAACTGGTTTCCTTGTATTTATTGATGATGTGACTGCTGACAAAAGCAGCAGAATGAATTCTGAAGTGTTTCGGGCAATATTATATGCTCATATTCAGTCAAATGCTTCAGAACTCATTGGACGGCGCTTCATAGTGCAGATGGATAATGACCCGAAGCATACTGCAAAAGCAACTAAAGAGTTTTTTAAGGCTAGAAAGTGGAATGTTATGCAATGGCCAAGTCAATCCCCTGACCTGAATCTGATTGAGCATGCATTTCACTTGATGAAGACAAAACTGAAGGGAAAATGCCCCAAGAACAAGCAGGAACTGAAGACATTTGCAGTAGAGGCCTGGCAGAGCATCACCATGGATGAAAACCAGCGTCTGGTGATGTCTATGCATTCCAGACTTCAGGCTGTAATTGCCTGCAAAGGATTTAGTATTAAAAAGTGAAAGTTTGATTTAGGATTGTTTAGTTTGTCCCATTACTTTTGGCCCCTTAAAAAGTGGGAGGCACATATAGAAACCGTTGTAATTCCTACACTGTTCACCTGATTTGGATGTAATTACCCTCAAATTAAATCTGAAAGTCTGCAGTTAAAGCACATCTTGTTTGTTTCATTTCAAAGCCATTGTGGTGGTGAATAGAGGCCAAAATATTTATGCATCTGACTGTATATATAAACAGAGAAAGAGGGCACTTGGCAGATATAAAAAATAAAATCACATCTTTGTTACTTAGCTTTTAAAACATAGGACAGGTCGACATTTCAGTCCACATCGGGACCGTCTTCAGGACACATACATAGGTCTCTCCACCAGCATATATATAGATTAGAGATGAGCGGGTTCGATTCCCTGAGAAGCGAAGCTACCCAAACTTAGCAAATACGAGGCAGATCCGAGTCGGCTCGAGTTTTTCCGCTTGACTCGGATCTCAAAACGAGGCAAGACGTCATCATCCTGCTGTCGGATTCTCGCGGGTTTTGGATTGTATAAAAGGTCCCGTGATCGCCGCCAGTTTTCATTCTGGATGTGGAGAGTGAAGAGAGAGTGGGCTGTGAAATTGAATGTGCTGTTGCTGACGCTGTGCATACTGCATAGGGGCTGGCTACTGTTGTCCTGTCCATAGGGGCTGGCTGGCTGTTGTCCATAGGGGTTGGCTCACTGTTGTCCATATAGGGGATGGCTGGCTGTTGTCCTGTCCATAGGGGCTGGTTGGCTGTTGTCCATATAGGGGCTGGCTGTTGTCCTGTCCTTAGGGGCTGGCTGGCTGTTGTCCATATAGGGGCTGGCTGGCTGTGCTGCTGTGTTGTCCAGGGGGTGCTCTGTCCATCAGGGGTCTCTTCACCCACAGGGCAGGATCTACAAACCTTGCGGAGTACATCCCGCCATGCTTCGCATTCCTACTGATCGCATATGTACTAATATATGCGATCAGTACAGCAAAGGACAGTTCTTCCGATAAGAGCTGTCCTTTGCGATGTGCTCTGTGCCGTGGACTTCCGGGTTTATGCCCCGGGAGTCCATCTACGCATGCGCAGAGTGACGCGGCGGCCACGGGGCATGCTGGGAGGGATCCGCATCGGAGACCCGGCGGCCAGCTGATGATGCATAGCAAAAATGCAGGGAAACCCCGGAAAATAAGTTTTTACCGCGTTTTCCGTTTAGTACATCCTGCCCCCAGTGTGAAAAAAATAAAAACACTTTTTTGTGTGTGCATGTTAGCCACACTTATCAGCAACATAGGTGCGCAGGGATGCTGTGCTGCCTGTGTTTCATTTATCAAGGGGCTGCTGCCTCATTCAGTGGAAAAAAACTAAAACCAATTTTTTTGTGTGTGCGTATTAGCCACACCCCCAGTGTGAAGAAATAAAAACAATTTTTTGTGTGTGCGTGGTTGTGTGCATTAGACGCAACTTAGCTGCGCTATAATTGCCTGGTGACACTGCTGTAAGACCGCAGTAAGTATGGAGGATAGTCACATGACAGGAGAGCAGGATCCACATACCAGTCTTGTAGCTGCCGGCAGCTGTCATGATGACGATGCAAGGCCGTCAATGTCATCTATGAAGGCCAATGTACCAGGGCTTAAGTCAGGCCATGTAAAAAAACAAATTTTTACCCTGTTAAAGAAAAAAAAAATCTAATGCTAAGTTACCTTTAGAGAAACAAAAAATTGGCAATATGCCATTCATTACACAAAGTGGCAAGGAAAGGATAAGGCCTTGGCCTTTATTTATGACTGGTGGTTCTAGTGATGACTTAGGCCCCTCTGCTTGTAGGAAAGGTACAAAAAAAATGTAAATTGTTAAGATGAGTAAGACACCGGAACCAACTGTGTGCTCCGAAAAATCACAAATCGCAGAAGAGAGTCCAAGTGTGTCCGTGGTTGCCATGTGTGAGACTGACCTTTCTAATATTGTACTTGAATCCTCCTTCCACCATTTGTGTGCCCTCTGCAAATGTGGGGATGAGCAACACAAGTCAACATGCTGATGTAGAAATCGAGGATGCTTCTGTGGAATTGCACGAGGAGTATGAGGAGGATATTTATGTAGTTGGCGATAACAACAAGGATGATGAGGATGTTGATGCCGAGGATGTTTGTGCAAAAACTGTAATTCAGGCAATAGTTGTTGCCCATGGAGGGAAAAATCCCATTGTTGGAATGCCTGGGCAAAAGACCAAAATATCCACATCTCATGTGTGGAATCATTTCCACCCAAATCCGGACAAGCTATGCCAAGCCATTTGTAACCGTTGCCATATAACAGTGAGTAAAGGTAAGGACCTTAACCATCTTGGAACCTCCTCCCTGTTACGTCACTTGCAGCGCATTCATCAAATTGGAATGGGTATTGAAACTTTGGGGAAAAAACTGAACAACAATCAGTCCAGTGTCATCTGGCTGCTCCCTTCTATCTGGATCCAAACGCCTGCAATATCCACCATCAACACCTGCATCATCATCAACATCCTCATTCGTGATCGGAGGTAGTCCTGCATCCAATATCATAAGGAATGAATCCTCTCCTATCCGTTGTTCCTCAGAAGGATCCTTGAGTGCTATGCCTGCTGCTGCTATTGCTATGAGTGGATCTTCATCCCAGAAGGGGACCAGGAAGGAGACTACTTTTAGTAGTTCAGCCAAACAATTGACTGTCACCAAATCCTTTGCATTGGCGAACAAGTATGACAGCAAACACACAGTTGCACAGTGGATTACTGATGCCATAACAGCTATGCTGGTATTAGATGTGCGTACAATATCAGCCATTAATGCAGTGGGTTTTACACAGTTAATGGATGTCCTGTGTCCCCATTACCATGTCCCTTCTAGATTCCACTTCGATAGAATAGCAATTCCAAATCTGTACAAGGACATTAAAAAAAACCTTATTAATGCCGTTGTGCCCACTGTCCACTTAGCCACAGATATGTGGACAAGTGGTACAGGGCAAACTAAATATTACATGACTGTGACAGCCCACTGGATAGGTGTATTGCCTCCAACAGTGCAAACAGCAGCAGCATCTAACAAATGCCAGCTCATTCAGAGGCAGGCTACTCTGTGTATCACCGGTTTCACTAAGAGGCATACCGCTGAGAACTTCTTAGAAAAACTAAGGGAAATCATTGCAAAATGGCTTATCCCACTTGAACTCTCCTCGGGATGTGTGATTTCTAACAATGCCAGCAATATTGTGCGAGCATTACATGTGGGCAAATTCGAACACATCCCATATTTTGGTGGTGCAACATTTTTTTTAAAATGACAGGGGTGTGCAGGAGATGCTCTCAGTTGCCCGAAAGATTTTTGGACAGTACCTGTGTGTTGGAGATTGCAGCACAAGCAAGAACTGTTGAATTTGCCCTGCCATCAGCTGAAGCAAGAGGTAGTAACTAGGTGGAATTCTACCCTCTATATGTTTCAGCAGATGGAGGAGCAGAAAAAGGCCATCCAAGGCTACACTATGGCCAATGACATAGGGAAAGGAGCTGGAATGCACCTTAGTCAAGTACAGTGGAGAATAATTTCCATGTTGTGCAAGGTTCTCAAACCCTTTGAACTTGCCACATGTGAAGTTAGTTCAGACACTGCCAGCTTGAGTCAGGTCATTCCCCTAATCAGACTTTTGCAAAAGCAGTTGGAGAAACTCAAGGAGGAGCTGAAACAGAGTGATTCCGCTAAGTATGTTGGACTTGTAGATCAAGCCCTTCATTCACTTCGACAGGATCCAAGGGTCGTCAATCTCTTGAAATCAAATCACTATATTTTGGCGACCATACTTGATCCTAGGTTTAAGTCATACCTTGTGTCTTTCTTTCTGATGGACATAAATCTGAAAAAAATGCAAAGAGCTGGTGGTGAAAAAATTGTCAGCTCATGTGGAACGTGACTTTTTTTACAGCTGCCAGGAAAAAAATACATTTTCCTAAGAGACCCACCGCTTGTGGTGATGCAGATCAGTCAGCAAACCCTAAAGACATCTGGTTGAGTATGCAAGAACTGGCAATAATGAGTGATGGTTGAGTGGTGGATGATTATTTTAGGGATAACATCCAAATAGGCATGTCACTCAGTCCCTTTCAGTACTGGCAGGAGAAAGAGGCAATTTGGAGTCCCTTACACAAACTGGCTTTGCTGTACTTAAGTTGCACACCCTCCAGTGTGTACTCTGAAAGAGTTTTCAGCGCAGCTGCAAACCTAGTCAGTGATCGTCGTAGGAGGTTACTTTCCCAAAATGTGGAAAAGATGTTGTTCATCAAAATGAATTACAAATTCCACAAGGAAGACCTTTACCAGCACAGTCCAAAATATACAGAAGCGTCTGTAATGGTGGATTCCAGTGGGGACAAATTCATATTGTGTGAAGAAGAGGAGGATGCACACACTGATGGGAATGACGATGACGACATCTAATCTAATGTATTGTAAAGCCAGTTTGTGTATGGGATCATTGCCACCAATGTCCACTGCGCATTGGCACCTTGTTTTGGGGGGGTCCAAGCAAGCCAATCATTTCAGCCACAAGTGGCAGTCCCTGTTGCTGAGGTGATTGGTTTGTTAAACTGTGAATGTCCTCTTTCATATATACAACATAAGGGCGGGTAGGAGGGCCCAAGGACAATTCCATCTTGCGCATTTTTCCTTTCCTTTATGTGCTGTTTAGGGCACTGCTGCCTGACATTTTTAATGTTATGGTTTATGAATGTCCAGAAATTATCAAGTATCAACTCTTCTTTCTTCAGCCAGTGTCTGCACCAATTATCAAGTATCAACTCTTCTTACTTCAGCCAGTGTCTGCACCAATTATCAAGTATCAACTCTTCTTTCTTCAGCCAGTGTCTGCACCAATTATCAAGTATCAACTCTTCTTACTTCAGCCAGTGGCTGCACCAACTATCAATTCTTGAGCCAGTGGCTGCACCAATTATCAAGTATGAACTCTTCCTACTTCAGCCAGTGTCTGCGCGAACTATCAATTCTTGAGGCAGTGGCTGCACTAATTATCAAGTATCAACTCTTCTTACTTCAGTCAGTGGCTGTACCAATTATCAAGTTTCAACTCTTTTTTCTTCAGCCAGTGGCTGCACCAATTGTCAAGTATCAACTCTTCTTACTTCAGCCAGTGTCTGCGCGAACTATCAATTCTTGAGGCAGTGGCTGCACCAATTATCAAGTATCAACTCTTATTACTTCAGCCAGTGTCTGCGCTATCAATTCTTGAGCCAGTGGCTGCACCAATTATCAAGTATCAATTTTTCTTACTTCAGTCAATGGCTGCACCAATTATCAAGTATCAACTCTTCTTACTTCAGCCAGTGTCTGCACCAATTATCAAGTATCAACTCTTCTTACTTCAGCCAGTGTCTGCACTATCAATTCTTGAGCCAGTGGCTGCACCAATTATCAAGTATCAATTTTTCTTACTTCAGTCAGTGGCTGCACCAATTTTCAAGTATCAACTCTTCTTACTTCAGCCAGTGGCTGCACCAATTATCAAGTATCAACCTTTTCTTTCTTCAGTCAGTAGCTGCACCAATTAGCAAGTATCAACTAATTAGCAAGTATCAACTCTCCTTACTTCAGTCAGTGGCTGCACCAATTATTAAGTATCCACTCATCTTACTTCAGTCAGTGTCTGTGCCAACTATCAATTCTTGAGCCAGTGTCTGCACCAATTATCAAGTATCAGCTCTTCTTACTTCAGCCAGTGTCTGCTCCAACTATCAATTCTTGAGCCAGTGGCTGCACCAATTATCAAGTATCAACCTTTTATTTCTTCAGTCAGTAACTACACTAATTAGCAAGTATCAACTAATTAGCCAGTATCAACTCTCCTTACTTCAGTCAGTGGCTGCACCAATTATCAAGTATCCACTCTTCTTGCTTCAGCCAGTGTCTGTGCCAACTATCAATTCTGGAGCCAGTGGCTGCACCAATTATCAAGTATCAACTCTTCTTAATTCAGCCAGTGGCTGCACCAATTATCAAGTATCAACTCTTCTTACTTCAGCCAGTGGCTGCGCCAACTATCAACTATAAACTTTTCATTCCTCAAGGGGTACCCCAACCATCATCTTTGCACAGTCCTCAGCTCTATTTATCACTCAGTTTTGAGAGAGCTAGCTGGATGCAACCTTTTGGCTCTTAACTAGATAAAAAAAATCAATATTTTGAGCTGTGAGGTGGTCAGAATTCACTGGAAACGAGTGTATATAAATGTTATTGAGGTTAATAATACTGTATATATGATTTTAGCTGTTTTTATGATTTTTTAAAGAAAAAATCTAGATCCAAAACCAAAAAACAAAAAGGCAAAACCAATCCAGATCCAAAACCATTTCATATTTCATATGATAATTTGACACAAATGACCTAATGATGGAAACAATTAGACGTGCAGCTAACACTAATAACTGACAATCATCCTCCTTGTTTTGTACATTAGCCCTTGCATTTTATTAGTGACACACAGCATGTACAGGATGAGCTGTATACAACATTGTCAGGCACATCTGAATGACGGCTGTTATCAGTGAGATGACAAAGACGCTGATGGTGACTTCCTAAAGCAGACTGAGCCAAGCCGAAGATTGATAGGAGTTTGTAGACAATTAGCAGAAAATATATAGCATGGCTCACCCAGATCTCTGTACAGCCATCTGACAGATGGTTCTCAGGTTAATGTAATTTGACATGATAAGGTAACCAGAAGATGTGGATCATCGGGACACATCTGCCTTTCTATCAAACAAAGTGCATTTAGATTTGAAAGGAAAGAAGGACTGAGGGAGAGTTTTCATTTAATACGCAGCATAGTAACATTATTTGCTAACAATAAATAATAATAAAAAGTTGTATTGGATTATGAAAATATGATAATGAAGGTAGAGAGGATGCAACATACTTATTTAAAACTAGCTGCTGCCCTGCGGCTTGGCCCACGATGAAATCGCTTCTGCCAACATTTTTTTTTCATTCTGTTGTAGTTGTATTGCTTTACATAGGGGCCCTGTCGCGGGAGTGGCTCATGTGACCAGCAGCGCTATACAGACTGGTGGCAGCAGTGCCTTCACCCACCACTCACACCGATGTCACTGAGGCCCTGATTCAGACTTGCTCGCTGCCGGAGGCAGCTCTCAGGTCTGAAGGGCTTTTTTTTATTTTGACCGGCCTTCTGGCCGCTCGCTAAGCCGTGGGTGACCACCCACAGCTTTAGCGAGCGGCCAGGTGATGGTCGCGATGGTCCTAACCATCGCGACCATCGGGCTTGCGACGAGACCCTTGTGGTAGGGTCTCGTATGCCGCAAGCCCCAGTGAGCTTCAGGCTCTAATAGAGCCGGAAGATCACTACTGACATCACTCGTGATGTCAGTAGGGCCGCCCCCAAATGGCAGGCGTTCCTTCGGGAACGCCTACGTTTGGCAAGCCTCCCCCCGACCCACCTACAAAACGGGATGAGCTGTCGATCAACATCGACAGCCGCCCCGTTTCTAGTGAGCCCAGGAGTGAGTGAATTTCTCACTCTCCTCGGGGCTCACGCACGCGCAGTGAGCACTGCCTGGCCATCGACCCGCTTGCGAGTGCTATGCACTTGCGAGCGGGTCTGAATAAGGCCCTGTGTGCCTTATGTACAGACTGCTATGTAGACTATCATATTCCAGTGATTGCGGACCTGAAGCACCTCCCCTTCTCCCCTTACCGGCCGCGCGTGGTGCCACACCTATCTCCTGCATTGATGATGTCAATACATTTTGTCTTTGTTATTGCTCAGCTTTGCATTGATGGATGGAGATGAAACAAAGTGCAGGTTATTTCTAAGAGTTTCCACTACACAATGATGCAGTTTTCATTAAAATTGGTTCAGTAGTTTTGGCGCCAACTTGGAACAAACAGACAGACACAACGTTCTTATTATAGTAGTATGGAAAAACATGTCCATGAATATATTCTATACAGAAACATAATTTGTCGAGAATTACTACGGTCGATACTGTTGTATGCTGCCATTTTGTTGAGAGGGACATAAAATAATGGCGAACCGTGGGCACATCTATACATTATACTCAAGGCAGGATTAAGGTTTGTAGGGGCCCTGGGGCAACAACCTTGTGGGGGCCCCTATCTCATTTAATTGTATTAAAAGTATATATAATATTTCTGCAGGGCAGCTACATGAGCAGGCAGACAGGGTCTCCTCCTCGCTGCGGCCGTTCCGGAGTAAGAAGACAGTCAGGGGAGGAGTGTGTACTGTGGTCTCCCTGCCTTCCGGGCTGCTGCAGCTGCTGCTGAGAAGGAGATGGGCCCACACCATACAGCTGAGCTGCCAAGGAGAACTGCAGTGCAGGCAGTGAGATGCTGTTCTGCCCTATTTGTGGTGAGGGGTGACTGTGTGGAGGCACCCTAGGTGCGACTGTCCCTGCCGCCCCCCTATAATCTGGACTTGATTATATTTACCTATCCGGTTCTGCAGAAATCACCAGGAAAATGGCACAGCCACCATTCTCCTGAAAATTTGTGCATACACAGTAGAGAAATGACCAGTAACATGCACTATGCAGTACAATGCTGCAACCTCCACACAGCGCTGACTCTACCATACTAATTGGAATGTGCGCAGTTGTGTTCTTACCCAGGTAAAACTTATTTATCTGTGCAATAGTGTATAACTAAGAGTCTGTCGCCCTGATTACACTTCTGGTCAGTGATGGAAATATTGTTTGAAAAATTTGCACACTTTTCATTCGATTTTTGGGTACTGATTTTAGTACAAATACTAAAAAAAAAAATTCCAGCACGTACCATTTTTACACAAATTGAAAATCTAATTTTACTGTTATTTTAATTTTGGCCCCATTTTTTACAGAATCTTTTCTCCATCCCCTTATCCCCGATCCTAAAACGTAATGTCTTACTGTAGCTCTTTTAAGC
Source organism: Taudactylus pleione (assembly GCA_031769625.1). Lineage (NCBI taxonomy): Eukaryota > Metazoa > Chordata > Amphibia > Anura > Myobatrachidae > Taudactylus > Taudactylus pleione. Next base: position 6,765,253 of record JAUIMM010000069.1, read on the forward strand.
ATTCTCATTCCAATCCACCAAACTTCTGACTTCAACTCCAATACAATAGCCTTCTATCTTCAGATCTTCAACCTTCTTCCTACTGTCCGCCAATGTTTTATCTATGTATATCCAGCCTTCTATCTTGAGTCCTACAGCCTTCTCTCTCTCTCTCTCTCTCTCTCTCTCTCTCTCTCTCTCTCTCTCTCTCTCTTCCTTCTCTCTCTCCTGTCTCTCTTTCCATCCAGCTTCTATCTTGTCCAGTCTTCTGTTTCCTTTCCAAAAGCCTTCTGTTTTCAATTCACCATCCTTCAGCTTCTTGTTAGATAGCATTCTATTTCCAGTTCTCTAGGCTTCTGTTTCCTTTTCTACATATTTCTGTCTATCTTTCTGTACTCTCCCAGCATTTCTTCTCTACTTCGCCTACCTTTTTTCTCCTGTCCTCCAACCTTCTTTTTCATGTTCTCCAGCTTTCTATCTCTTGTCCTCCAATCTTCTGTCTCCAATACTCCAAATATTTGTCACTAATGCTTAAGTTTGCTGCCCCCCGGTTCTGCAATCTCCTTTCTCCTGTACTTCAGCCTTCTGTGTTCACTTCTCCAAAATGCTGACTTCCTCATCCATCATTCTCTCTCTTGTCTTTCAGCTGTATAATTTCCTTAAGTTTTCCTTCTGCTGTGTTCTAGGCTTTCCATTACTCCATTTCCCCAGCATATTGTCTCCGGGATTCAGTCTTCTCTTCCATTTTTCTGTCCCTAGTCCTCCTGAATTTTGTCTCCAGTCATTCAGCCTTCTACCTTTTTTCCTCCAGTCTACTCTCCAGTCCTCCAGTGTTCTGCCCAATCCACCAGTATTCTACACATTCCTCCAGGTTTCTGTCTCCAGTCTTCCAGTATTATATTCATTCATCCAGGTTTCTGTCTCCAGTCTTCCAGTATTATATTCATTCCTCCAGGTTTCTGTCTACAGTCCTTCAGTATTTTATGCATTTCTCCAGGTTTCTGGCTCCAGTCTTCCTGAATTATATTCATTCCTCCCGGTTTCTGTCTCCAGTCTTCCAATATTATATTCATTCCTCCAGGTTTCTGTCTACAGTCCTTCAGTATTTTATGCATTTCTCCAGGTTTCTGGCTCCAGCCTTCCTGAATTTTGTCTCCAGTCATTCAGCCTTCTATCCTTTTTTTCCTCCAGGCTACTCTCCAGTCCTCCAGTATTCTGCCATATCCACCAGTATTCTACCCATTCCTCCATTCTTCCAGTATTCTACTCATTCCTCCATGTTTCTATCTCCAGTCTTCCGGTATTCTATTCATTCCTCCAGGTTTCTATCTCCAGTCTTCTGGTATTCTATTCATTCCTCCAGGTTTCTGTCTATAGTCTTCCAGTATTCTATGCATTCTTCCAGGTTTCTGTCTCCAGTCTTCCAGTATTCTATTCATTCTTCCAGGTTTCTGTCTCCAGTCTTCCGGTATTCTATTCATTCCTCCAGGTTTCTATCTCCAGTCTTCTGGTATTCTATTCATTCCTCCAGGTTTCTGTCTATAGTCTTCCAGTATTCTATGCATTCTTACATGTTTCTGTCTCCAGTCTTCCATTACTCTATGCATTCCTCCAGGTTCTGTCGCCCGTCATCCAGTATTCTATTCATTCCTCCAGGTTTCTGTCGACAGTCTTCCAGTATTCTATGCATTCTTCCATGTCTCCAGTCTTCCATTACTCTATGCATTCTTCCAGGTTTCTGTCTCCAGTCTTCCATTACTCTATGCATTCCTCCAGGTTCTGTCGCCCGTCATCCAGTATTCTATGCACTCCTCCAATCATTTAGTATACTACCCAATCTTCCTGATTTCTATATAAATCCCCCCCCCCAGCATTCTGTATAGAGTCCATCAAGGTAGAATCCAGAATCAGCAGAAGACAACATTAAAGTAACTCTGGAGAAGGATTCCCAGCTGCCTGATAAGGAGAGATGTGAGACGGATGTCCTCCTCATTACAGACTCATACATATATTGGGGCATATTTATTTCACTAGATAACAACTAATATATGAAGCATATATTGTTCCCTACACATGCATTTTTAAAATGTTATGTGCATATGTCCATCGTGTAAACTTTGTAGGGCGAGGGACAGTCCTCCGCCAACAGATAATTTCATATTCTCTTGTTACTGTTTGTTCAATCGTCAGGCAGCCATCTGCTCTATGAGAATGGAAAGGGGCAGGATTCAAGCCATAACAAATGAATAATTTGCTGTGAAACATAAATGCTGTCTTGTTATTTGATTCAATTGTTGCCAGCAGCTGCATAATGGGAAAAAAGTGTTGCAAATTTTGCATGGGGAGGGAATTTTCACTAGTAATTGTATTAAAAACCAATGAGGCTAAAATGCAACCTTATGCAGTTTTTATAGCAGTTACATAATAGAAGAGTAATGCATCAATCAAGATCCATGTAGTTAGCTCCTGATGTCTTCTCATTACTGCTCATTGACCATCTCGAGGCATTAATATAACTCATTACCCAAAGCTACTTGCAGCTACTCCCAGTATAATGGTTCAGGAGTTTTACAATAGTACGACAAAGCTTTAACGCACAGGCAGAAAATGATACATGTTATGGTAAATAAAGTTTGACATATGCTGTAATGGCAATCATAAAAAAAATAACACATGATTGGTAGAATTATTGAGTTATTTACAACAATGGATATTTGGATATTGGAGCCACAAGCACCAGTGATAAATAACCCAACTGAATTTTAAACTTTCTACATTTCATTATATACAAGCGCTGTATATAACTGAGATGAATCATATGCATGAAATCATCTAAGTTTATGTATGTAATTACATATGTCCATCATGCTCTCAGCAGGTTGCCTTGTTAGGAAGGGGGATCCGGACTATAGACAGTAATTAGTTAGACAATGTCTAGAAAGACACCAGATGTTAGACAGTTAATAGTTAGACAAGGATAAAAGTTCGACACAGACAAAAGTCAGATACACTAAAGTTAGACATGTAAAAAGTTCGACGGGTGGAAAAGATCGACAGGGTCAAAAGTTCGACATGAAAAAGAATGACACAAAAATGGTCAACACATTTTTTTTATTTTTTTTTAGGATTAAGGTTAGGTTTAGGGTTAGGCACTTACTTGAGGGTTAGGGTTAAGCACTTACCTCCATGGTTAGGCACTTACCCAGACGGTTAAGGTTAGGCACCAGGAGGGAGGGTTAGGATTAGGCACCAAGGGGAGGGTTAGGGTTAGGGTGGAGATTAGGGCTAAAAAACAAAAAATTATAATTGTCAACCATTTTTGTGTCGACCATTTTCATGTCGAACTTTTGACCCTGTTGACCCTTTGTACCTGTCGAACTTTTTACATGTCTAACTTTAATGTGTCTGACTTTAGTTTGTTTCTAACTTTTATCCTTGTCTAACTATTGACTGTCTAACATCTGGTGTCTATCTAGACATTGTCTAACTAATTACTGTCTATCTCTTATACAACACCCGTTAGGAGGGGGGTGCTTCTTTCTCGAGCTGGCAGAGTACAAAACAAGGGACAGGTGTGCCAACTGCTTAGCAGAAATGCACGGAGGAAAACCTACCAACATTATTCAAAGTTGTGAGAGTCTGATGTAAAAGCATCACAATCAGTGAGGTGTTAATTTTTGACAGATAAAAGTTACTGATTGGTTGCTATGATTTTAGTGCAGATTTGCAATTTACAGAAATGTTAGTAAATAACCCTAACTGACTGAATTCATACAGGGGCTTAAAATAAACTAAGGCACTTCTATGGGTCAGAAAATGAACTAGAACACTTTTATGGGGGATAACATGAACTAGGGCACTATTATATGGGGCATAAAATGAGCAATGGCATTACTATGGAGCATAAAATGAAAAAGTGCACTGCTATGGAGAATACAATGAACTAGGGCACTGCTATGGAGAATACAATGAACTAGGGGACTTCTATAACTAGAGTACTTCTATGGGGTAGAAAACTAACAAGGACACGTCTGTGGGGCAGGAAATGAACTAGGACACTTCCATGGGGCATAACATGAACTAGGCCACTGCTATGTGGCATAAAACGGCCTCTGGATGTCAGTCATGGTGCCATAAGAGGGCAGTTCATGGGGTGCTATCCTGCTGCCATGCAGGTGTAGTCTGTGGCCTACCTTGCGTCATACCCTTTCACCTTCAGGCCGTACAAGTAGCAAACGTCCCTGGTACGCAGGCTGGACATTGACACGAAGGAGTAGTCTAGGAGTAAGGGCAAGGGACCTCATTCAGACCCGCTCGCAAGAGCTATGCGCTCGCAAGCGTGTCGATGGTGAGGGCCTGCACACGCGCAGCACTCGCACTGCGCGTGCGCAGGCCCCGGAGCGAGTGACAAATGGACTCGCTCCGGGGCTCGCTACAAAAAGGACTCGCTACAAAAAGGGCGGCTGTCGATGTTAATCGATAACCCGCCCCGTTTTGTAGGCGGGGTGGGGGGGGGGGTGGCCGGACAAATGGAGGCGTTCCTGAAGGTACGCCTGCCATTTGTAGGCGGCCCTACTGACATCACCAGCGATGTCAGTAGGGAGCTTCCTGCTCTGTTAGAGCAGGAAGCTACCTGGGGCTTGCGGTAGATGAGACCCTACCGCAAGAGTCTCGTCGCAAGCCCCAATGGTCGACCATCGCGATCATCACCTAGTCACTCGCTAAAGCTGTGGGTGGTAACCCACAGCTTAGCGAACAGCCAGGAGGCCGCCTTTCAAAAGAAAAGCGGCCACCCTCATTCAGAGTGAGCGCTCGCTTTTTGCGAGCGGCTCTGAATGAGGTCCAAGATACGAGTGTCGGCCTACCAAAACGATCACAGCGCCGGGGGACAACATGGAGCACCTTTCCACACTGCGGCTTAAGGGGCACTGCGATCGCACATGTGCAGTACAGATCTTGCGCATGCGCAGATTGCCAACTCTGAGTCCCTATTACCATGTGCTTAGATGAGTGTCAGCTCAGTAGCCAATAGAGTAGTAAGAACAGACAGATTATACGCAAGTACCACATATTAACTTCCCCTCCTGTGTCCCTGCCTGGAAATCTTCAGACCTTAGGCACATGGCTTAAAGGGAATTGTGACCTAACCATACTGTACACAAGCCAATCGTTTCAACAGTAAAAACATCTCTATTGAAGAGGGGGAAAGTGTTTTGTGTCTCTGTGATCTCTGAAAGCCAGGTTATGTGTCCTCCTTTAGTACATATGATATGTAAGATCACTATTGGATTACCAGGATTCAATGACTTGCACTAAATGCAGGTTTCAATATCTTGATTTAGGAGACACTTGATTGACACTATTTCACTCATTTATGTATTAATACAGGTGGCAGAAGACAGCCGGGAAGCCCCGGGGCGTATAACACAATAAGGTGTTGTTGTAGATGAGGTTATATATGTGCACACTGAGAACAAACACTGGGAGACATTGATTGGGAAAACACCTGGATAAACCACTGAAAAGATTCTGAGCGGCATCAGAACACGCAGCATCGTGTGTACATCTCTCCTGCGGAATTGTAGATTCTATGGAAATATAAAATGATCCAGTTTTTATTCTTCAATGTCATCTTTCCAACCACTGCTGTCATATTTCAGTATAGTGTGACAGAGAGATGGACAATATCGGTCATTTTTAATCTGTAAGTTCACATAAGACCTGATTCTAAGTCGGAAATGCTGATGGATATGTGCAAAAGTTTATGCTCCTGTCACCCCTCGCCTCCCAGTGATGCCAAGTCCTGCACTCAGTGATATCAGGGCATGCTCCAACCCCACTTTCTCTCACCACCCAGTGATGCCAGTCTTTGCTCCTGCCCCTACCCATCTCCCACCTCCCAGTGATGCCAGTCTTTGCTCCTGCCCCTACCCATCTCCCACCTCCCAGTGATATCAGTCTGTGCTCCTGCCCCCCCATCTCCCACCTCCCAGTGATATCAGTATGTGCTCCTGCCCCCCCATCTCCCTCCTCCCAGTGATATGAGTATGTGCTCCTCAGGGGTGTATCTAGGGATTCAAGCGCCCCAGGCAATGTAATGGACTGGCGTCCCCCCCATGCACTGCCTCCAGTAGCAATCCCCCTATGCTGCATTGCCCCCAGTAGTAGTCCCCTTTATACAGTGCTCCCAGTAGTAGTAACCCCTATACAGTGCCACCAGTAGTGGCAACCCCCCCTAAATTGCCCCCAGTAGTGGCCACCCCTATACAGTGCCCCCAGTAGTGGCCACCCCCCTAAATTGTCCCCAGTAGTGGCCACCCCTATACAGAGCCACCAGTAGCAGGCACCCCCCATAAAGTGCCCCCAGTAGCGGTCACCCCCTATTTCAGTGCCCCCAGTAGTGGCCACCCCTATACAGAGCCCCCAGTAATGGCCACCCTTATACAGAGCCCCCAGTAGCAGGCACCCCCCCATAAATTGCCCCCAGTAGCGCCCCCCCTACACACACACACAAAATATATAACTTACCTGATCCCCGCTCCTGACGCGACTGCCGCTGTCCAGTCAGAGTCCCGCCCGCTCTTCTCCTGCATGGGAGAGACGTCATATGTCATGACGTCTCTCCCATCACATGCTGCGGGGGGAGCCGGCACACGGAGCTCATCATTAGTGAGCTCCAGCCGGTTCCCTCCGTGGACGACGCAGCAGCTAATGAGAGTCTGTCTGACTCTCATTAGCTGGCTGCTATTACAAACACACAGCCACCGCTGGCGGATGTGTGTTTGTAAACTGTGTAGGGCAGACCGCTCTCACTGCTGTCTGCCCTACTCTTGTGTAGCCGGTAGACTTGTCCACCCCTTGGCTGCTGGTGGCACTGCCGGACAGCGCCCCCCCTTTGGTCGGCGCCCCTGGCAAGTGCCATCCTGGCCAATGGGTAGATACACCCCTGGTGCTCCTGCCCCCCCATCTCCCACATCCCAGTGATATCAGTCTGTGCTCCTGCCCCCCCATCTCCCTCCTCCCAGTGACATCAGTCTGTGCTCCTGCCCCTACCCATATCCCACCTCCCAGTGATGCCAGGCTGTGCTCCTGCCCGTACCCATCTCCCACAGTCCAGTGATATCAGTCTTTGCTCCTGCCTCCCCCATCTCCCACCTCCCAGTGATATCAGTCTTTGCTCCTGCCCCTACCCATCTCCCTCCTCACAGTGATGCCAGGCTGTGCTCCTGCCCCTACCCATCTCCCTGCTCCCAGTGATGCCAGTCTGAGCTTCTGCCTCCCCACCTCCCAGTGATATCAGTCTTTGCTCCTGCCTCTACCCATCTCCCTCCTCACAGTGATGCCAGGCTGTGCTCCTGCCCCTACCCATCTTCCTGCTCCCAGTGATGCCAGTCTGTGCTTCTGCCTCCCCACCTCCCAGTGATATCAGTCTTTGCTCCTGCCTCTACCCATCTCCCTCCTCACAGTGATGCCAGGCTGTGCTCCTGCCCCTACCCATCTTCCTGCTCCCAGTGATGCCAGGCTGTGCTTCTGCCCCTACCCATATCCCACCTCCCAGTGATGCCAGGCTGTGCTCCTGCCCCTACCCATCTCCCACAGTCCAGTGATATCAGTCTTTGCTCCTGCCTCCCCCATCTCCCACCTCCCAGTGATATCAGTATGTGCTCCTGCCCCCCCATCTCCTTCCTCCCAGTGATATGAGTATGTGCTCCTCAGGGGTGTATCTAGGGATCCAAGCGCCCCAGGCAATGTAATGGACTGGCGTCCCCCCCCCATGCACTGCCTCCAGTAGCAATCCCCCTATGCTGCATTGCCCCCAGTAGTAGTCCCCTTTATACAGTGCTCCCAGTAGTAGTAACCCCTATACAGTGCCACCAGTAGTGGCAACCCCCCCTAAATTGCCCCCAGTAGTGGCCACCCCTGTCTGACTCTCATTAGCTGGCTGCTATTACAAACACACAGCCGCCGCTGGCGGATGTGTGTTTGTAAACTGTGTAGGGCAGACCGCTCTCACTGCTGTCTGCCCTACTCTTGTGTAGCCGGTAGACTTGTCCACCCCTTGGCTGCTGGTGGCACTGCCGGACAGCGCCCCCCCTTTGGTCGGCGCCCCTGGCAAGTGCCATCCTGGCCAATGGGTAGATACACCCCTGGTGCTCCTGCCCCCCCATCTCCCACATCCCAGTGATATCAGTCTGTGCTCCTGCCCCCCCATCTCCCTCCTCCCAGTGACATCAGTCTGTGCTCCTGCCCCAACCCATATCCCACCTCCCAGTGATGCCAGGCTGTGCTCCTGCCCCTACCCATCTCCCACAGCCCAGTGATATCAGTCTTTGCTCCTGCCTCCCCCATCTCCCACCTCCCAGTGATATCAGTCTTTGCTCCTGCCCCTACCCATCTCCCTCCTCACAGTGATGCCAGGCTGTGCTCCTGCCCCTACCCATCTCCCTGCTCCCAGTGATGCCAGTCTGTGCTTCTGCCTCCCCACCTCCCAGTGATATCAGTCTTTGCTCCTGCCTCTACCCATCTCCCTCCTCACAGTGATGCCAGGCTGTGCTCCTGCCCCTACCCATCTTCCTGCTCCCAGTGATGCCAGTCTGTGCTTCTGCCTCCCCATCTCCCACCTCCCAGTGATATCAGTCTTTGCTCCTGCCTCTACCCATCTCCCTCCTCACAGTGATGCCAGGCTGTGCTCCTGCCCCTACCCATCTTCCTGCTCCCAGTGATGCCAGTCTGTGCTTCTGCCTTCCCATCTCCCTCCTCACAGTGATATCAGTCTGTGCTCGTGCCCCCCCTCACCTCCCACCACCCAGTGATATCAGTCTGTGCTCCTGCCTCCCTCACATCCCACCACCCAGTGATATCAGTTTGTGCTTCTGCCCCCCATCTCCCTCCTCCCAGTGATATCAGTCTGTGCTCAGGCCCCCCCTCATCTCCCACCACCCAGTGTTATCAGTATGTGCTCCTGCCCCCCTCACCTCCCACCACCCAGTGACATCAGTATGTGCTCCTGCCTTCCCCATCTCCCACCTCCCAGTGATATCAGTCTGTGCTCCTGCCCCCCTCACCTCCCACCACCCAGTGATATCAGTCTGTGCTCCTGCCCCCCCTCACCTCCCACCACCCAGTGATATCAGTCTGTGCTCCTGCCTTCCCCATCTCCCACCTCCCAGTGATATCAGTCTGTGCTCCTGCCCCCCTCACCTCCCACCTCCCAGTGATATCAGTATGTGCTCCTGCCCCCCCTCACCTCCCACCACCCAGTGATATCAGTCTGTGCTCCTGCCCCCCCATCTCCCACCTCCCAGTAATATCAGTATGTGCTCCTGCCTTCCCCATCTCCCACCTCCCAGTGATATCAGTCTGTGCTCCTGCCCCCGCTCACCTCTCACCACCCAGTGATATCAGTATGTGATCCTGCCCCCGCTCACCTCCCACCTCCCAGTGATATCAGTTTGTGCTTCTGCCCCCCTCACCTCCCACCTCCCAGTGATATCAGTCTGTGCTCCTACCTCCCCATCTCCCACCTCCCAGTGATATCAGTTTGTGCTCCTGCCCCCCCTATCTCCCACCTCCCAGTGATATCAGTCTGTGCTCCTGCCTCCCATCTCACACCTCCCAGTGATATCAGTCTGTGCTCCTGCCCCCCCATCTCCCACCTCCCAGTGATATCAGTATGTGCTCCTGCCCCCCCATCTCTCTCCTCCCAGTGATATCAGTATGTGCTCCTGCCCCCCCATCTCCCACCTCCCAGTGATATCAGTCTGTGCTCCTGCCCCCATCTCCCTCCTCCCAGTGATATCAGTATGTGCTCCTGCCCCCCATCTCCCTCCTCCCAGTGATATCAGTCTGTGCTCCTGCCCCCCCATCTCCCACCTCCCAGTGATATCAGTCTGTGCTCCTGCCCCCCCATCTCCCACCTCCCAGTGAGATCAGTATGTGCTCCTGCCCCCCCATCTCCCTCCTCCCAGTGATATCAGTATGTGCTCCTCAGGGGTGTATCTAGGGATCCAAGTGCCCCAGGCAATGTAATGGACTGGCGCCCCCCCATGCACTGCCTCCAGTAGCAATCCCCCTATGCTGCATTGCCCCCAGTAGTAGTCCCCTTTCTACAGTGCTCCCAGTAGTAGTAACCCCTATACAGTGCCACCAGTAGTGGCAACCCCCCCTAAATTGCCCCCAGTAGTGGCCACCCCTATACAGTGCCCCCAGTAGTGGACACCCCCCTAAATTGTCCCCAGTAGTGGTCACACCTATACAGAGCCCCCAGTAGCAGGCACCCCCTATAAAGTGCCCCCAGTAGCGGTCACCCCCTATTTCAGTGCCCCAGTAGTGGCCACCCCTATACAGAGCCCCCAGCAGTGGCCACCCTTATACAGAGCCCCAGTAGCGGGCACCCCCCCATAAATTGCCCCCAGTAACACCCCCCTACACACACACACACACAAAATATATAACTTACCTGATCCCCGCTCCTGACGCGACCGCCACTGTCCAGACAGAGTCCCGCCCGCTCTTCTCCTGCATGGGAGAGACGTCATACATCATGACGTCTCTCCCATCACATGCTGCGGGGGAAGCCGGCACACGGAGCTCATCATTACTGAGCTCCAGCCGGTTCCCTCCGTGGACGACGCAGCAGCTAATGAGAGTCTGTCTGACTCTCATTAGCTGGCTGCTATTACAAACACACAGCCGCCGCTGGCGGATGTGTGTTTGTAAACTGTGTAGGGCAGACCGCTATCACTGCAGTCTGCCCTAATCTTGTGTAGCCGGTAGACTTGTCCACCCCTTGGCTGCTGGTGGCACTGCCGGACAGCGCCCCCCATTCGGTCGGCGCCCCTGGCGAGTGCCATCCTGGCCAATGGGTAGATACACCCCTGGTGCTCCTGCCCCCCATCTCCCACATCCCAGTGATATCAGTCTGTGCTCCTGCCCCTACCCATATCCCACCTCCCAGTGATGCCAGGCTGTGCTCCTGCCCCTACCCATCTCCCACAGCCCAGTGATGCCAGTCTGTGCTTCTGCCTCCCCATCTCCCACCTCCCAGTGATATCAGTCTTTGCTCCTGCCTCTACCCATCTCCCTCCTCACAGTGATGCCAGGCTGTGCTCCTGCCCTTACCCATCTTCCTGCTCCCAGTGATGCCAGTCTGTGCTTCTGCCTCCCCATCTCCCACCTCCCAATGATATCAGTCTTTGCTCCTGCCTCAACCCATCTCCCTCCTCACAGTGATGCCAGGCTGTGCTCCTGCCCCTACCCATCTTCCTGCTCCCAGTGATGCCAGTCTGTGCTTCTGCCTCCCCATCTCCCACCTCTGAGTGATATCAGTCTTTGCTCCTGCCTCTACCCATCTCCCTCCTCACCGTGATGCCAGGCTGTGCTCGTGCCCCCCCTCACCTCCCACCACCCAGTGATATCAGTATGTGCTCCTGCCCCCCCTCACCTCCCTCCACCCAGTGATATCAGTATGTGCTCCTGCCCCCCCTCACATCCCACCACCCAGTGATATCAGTTTGTGCTCCTGCCCCCCTCACCTCCCACCACCCAGTGATATCCGTCCGTGCTCCTGCCCCCCTCACCTCCCACCACCCAGTGATATCAGTTTGTGCTCCTGCCCCCATCCATCTCCCACCTCCCAGTGATATCAGTTTGTGCTCCTGCCCCCATCTCCCACCTCCCAGTGATATCAGTCTGTGCTCCTGCCCCCCATCTCCCTCCTCCCAGTGATATCAGTATGTGCTCCTGCCCCCTCACCTCCTACCTCCCAGTGATATCAGTCTGTGCTCCTGCCCCCCCTCACCTCCCACCTCCCAGTGATATCAGTCTGTGCTCCTGCCTTCCCCATCTCCCACCACCCAGTGATATCAGTCTGTGCTCCTGCCCCCCCATCTCCCACCTCCCAGTGATATCAGTCTGTGCTCCTGCCCCCCCTCACCTCCCACCACCCAGTGATATCAGTATGTGCTCCTGCCCCCCCTCACCTCCCACCTCCCAGTGATATCAGTCTGTGCTCCTGTCCCCCTCACATTCCAGTGATATCAGTCTGTGCTCCTGCCCCCCCATCTCCCACCTCCCAGTGATATCAGTCTGTGCTCCTGCCCCTACCCATCTCCCACCTCCCAGTGATATCAGTATGTGCTCCTGCCCCTACCCATCTCCCTGCTCCCAGTGATATCACTCTGTGCTCCTGCCTCCCCTCACCTCCCAGTGATATCAGTCTGTGCTCCTGCCTCCCCTCTCCTCCCAGTGATATCAGTCTGTGCTCCTGCCCCACCATCTCCCACTTCCCAGTGATATCAGTATGTGCTCCTGCCCCTACTCATCTCCCTGCTCCCAGTGATATCACTCTGTGCTCCTGCCCCTACCCATCTCCCTCCTCACAGTGATGCCAGGCTGTGCTCCTGTCTCCCCTCACCTCCCAGTGATATCAGTTTGTGCTCCTGCCCCATCATCTCCCTCCTCCCAGTGATATCAGTCTGTGGTCCTGTTCCACCAATCAACCTCCCAGTGATATCAGTTTGTCCTCCTGCCTCCCCCATCTCCCACCAGCCAGACATGCCAGGCACAAAAACAAGGGCCTTATTCTGAGGTAGACGCAGCGGCACAGTGTCTGCATCTTTTGCCAGTCACACGTCTTTATGCAACTACCACTGCAAGCTCTACCCTGGTATACAGCCGTGCGTCTGACTGTGCAAGGACTGAGACGCCCACTTTGAGCATCTTTAGATGCTCCAATACCGCTCGGTGCATTTTTACACTCAATCATCGGTGACTTGCACCCGTCCCACGTTAGGTGCAGATTCTCCATCACGGTATGGTCTCCAATGTGCATGATGAAGCGTCCGAGTTTGCAAACACTACAGTGACACTCCCAGAACATGTCCATAAGGGGATGTAGTCAATAGACTGGCGGACTAACTGCCACCGCACTATGGATCTCATTCAGAGTCAGTCGAAGCGGCCGCACGGTCGTACGGAAAAAGGGGCCGGATATTCAAATGATTCCCTCGCAAGTTGCGTCCCTAAGTTCGGATCGGTAGTTGGCCGACCAAGGCGAGGAAGCGGTCGGAAGACAAAAAAATACGCCCCCTTCTCGTACGCTTTGCACGTCATCTCCAGGCATATAAGGATTAATCGAGACCATCGGGAACCATCGGCACTGGTCGTAGAGCTTAAGGTTGACCATACCCTCTCTTAAGCTCTACGATCATGTCAGTGTAAAAACCTCCCATGTCACATGTGCCATGACGCTACTTTGTTAATTATGCACTCCCATAAACCGTATGCACTCCCATAAAACGCCGTTCGCATAATGAGGCATGCCTGCGTTCGGATCTCCACTTCCCCGTTTTCAAGCACCTTCCCCTGTTACCACCCACATACGCCTCATTCTGTCACTCAAAATAGCAGGCATTCGCTATTTAGCGAACAAACGATTTTCGGCCGCACTGACTGGTTCGCGCATGCGTATTACGATCCGTACGCATGCGCAGTTGTGCAAACATTGCTCGGAACGAACGAGCGGCCGCTTACGAGTGGCTCTGAATCAGACCCTAAGTCCGGGTGTCCTTAGCAGTTAGCCGTAGGGGGGGGTACGTTTAGGCACCCCCGGGGGGGACTTAGGTTTAGGCACCAGCCCGGGGGATGTAGGGTTAGGAACCCCCAAGGGAGGGTTAGGGGAGGGAAAAGGGTAGGGTTAGGTGACTTACCTGCACTGTTGGGATTCTCCTCCTGTCGGACTTCCACTGCCGGTATTTCACCCGGCGGCTATAAAGCCTCCGGGATTTCACACCCAACCCGTCATAAGACATGCCCCCACTTAGCCACCTCCCAATCACCGCACCAGAAATGCCCAATAGACTTGCTGCCAATTGCACCCCCCCACCCCCTGCCAGTTGTTGTAATGACAAAACATCACCTAGCCTCATCAGGCCAGCTGCCAAGCAGGGCTCTCATGCAAGGGAGCCTGCTATGCTGCCCCCTAGCAAGTGGTCCCTGCCTAGTGAGGAATCCACCAGTGTAGGAATGAAAAGTGGTCAAGCATAGGAGCATACGCTAGCTTGTATGCAAAAAATGCTGGGAGAATAAATCTCCAGCACTGGCAAAGGGTAAAGGATTCAAAGCTGATCATTTATCAAATACACTATCGTTCAAAAGTTTGGGGTCAACCAGACAATTTTGTGTTTTACATGAAAATGTACTTTTATTTATCAAATGAGTTGGAAAATGAATAGAACACATAGTCAAGACATTGGCAAGGTTAGAACTAATGATTTTTATTAGAAATAATAATTTTGTCCTTCAAACTTTGCTTTCGTCAAAGAATGCTCCTTTTGCAGCAATTACAGCAGTGCAGACCTTTGGCATTCTAGCTGTTAAATTGTTGAGGTAATCTGAAGAAATTTCACCCCATGCTTCCTGAAGCACCTACTACAAGTTGGATTGGCTTGATGGGCACTTCTTGTGTACCATACGGTCAAGCTGCTCCCACACCAGCTCAATGGGGTTGAGATGTGGTGACTGTGCTGGCCACTCCATTATAGACAGAATACCAGCTGCCTGCTTCTTCCCTAAATAGTTATTTTATAATTTGGAGGTGTGCTTTGGTTCATTGTCCTGTTGGAGGAGGAAATTGTCTCCAATCAAGCGATGTCCACAGGGTATGGCATGGCGTTGCAAAATGGAGTGATAGCCTTCCTTATTGAAAATCCCTTTTACCTTGTACAAATCTCCCACTTTGCCAGCACCAAAGCAGCCCCAGACCATCACATTACCTCCACCATGCTTGACAGATGGCGTCAGGCACTCTTCCAGCATCCTTTCACTTGTTCTGCATCTCACAAAGGTTCTTCTGTGTGATCCAAACACCTCAAACTTCGATTCATCTGTCCATAACACTTTTTTCCAATCTTCCTCTGTCCAATGTCTGTGTTCTTTCGCCCATATTAATATTTACCTTTTATTGGCCAGTCTTAGATATGGCTTTTTCTTTGCCAGTCTGCCTAGAAGGCCAGCATCCCTGAGTCACCTCACCGTTTTGCATGTACCATTTAAGGAAGCTGCCAGTTGAGGACTTGTGAGGCGTCTATTTCTCAAACTAGAGACTCTAATGTATTCTTGAAGAGTTGTGCATCGGAGCCTCCCACTTCTCTTTCTACTCTGGTTAGAGCCTGTTTGTGCTGTTCTCTGAAGGGAGTAGTACACACTGTTATACGAAATGTTGTTTCTTGGCAACTTCTCGCATGGAATAGCCTTCATTTCTAAGAACAGGAATAGACTGTCAAGTTCCACATGAAAGTTCTATTTTTCTGGCCTTTTGGAGAGTATAATCGAACCCACAAATGTGATGCTCCAGATACTCAACTAGCTCAAAGGAAGGTCAGTTTTATAGCTTCTCTAAATAGCAAACCCATTTTCAGCTGTGCTAACATAATTCCACAAGGGTTTTCTAATCATCCATTAGTCTTCTAACGCGCTTAGCAAACACAATGTACCATTAGAACACTGGAGTGATGGTTGCTGGAAATGGGCCTCTATACACTTATGTAGATATTCTTTTAAAAACCAGACATTTGCAGCTAGTATAGTCATTTACCACATTAACAATGTATAGAGTGTATTTCTGATTAATTTAATGTTATTTTCATTGAAAAAAAACAGTGCTTTTCTTTTAAAAATAAGGAAATTTCTAAGTGACCCGAAACTTTTGAACAGTAGTGTAGGTTATGTCTGTGACATAATAGCTGTGATTAGACAATCTCTTACTCACCAAAATGGATAGTAAGTTTATTAATAAGCATATTAGTACTGTTCAGTAATCACATCTAATTATCAAATATATGATCCAAACCTTTTACTCACTAATCTTGTTGAAAGAGGAGTGCGCTACTGTGCAGCCTGCAGTCTTTCTGTCCCTCCATGGAGACTTCATGCCCTATTCCAAAATGGCAACTGAAGTCCCTACTGAGCATGTGCTGGGGCCATCATTTTTGTGCTGTGTGGAGTGACATGGTGTTAGAGCGTAGTATTCTGCTAAGCTCCTACAGATAACCTGGTGAATACCTGCATTTAACACTGTTCCAGCATCCTGCCCCACTACCCACAAGCAACATACACGCACTGACTGGTGAGCTGTATGGAACCCCCCACCGCTCCATCACCAGTGTGTATGTAACAGTGAGTACGGCTGTACCTGCTATCTATCAACAAACCAAATCCACTGGTTAAGTAACTGGGCTAGTTATAGTTTGAGTCATCCACTGTTGTGTGCCTATATAACTCTGCAGTATCAACACCTGCACACACATCGTTCCCAACAAGTCAAACCAGAGCTGCACTGTGCTTGTAAGAAGGATCATAACGTATAAATAATATAAATCCTTTTATTTACCAATGGCCTAATGTAATAACACATCAATATATTGTCACTGATATACACATTTAAATTCTATTTAAACATTTTCACTAGTACAGACAATAATTGATATAAATATACAGTTTCTACAATTTAAAATCACAGTACCACAGGTGTAAAGTGCAAAGATGTTCTACTTTTTCACTGACAGACAGTGCAAGGTACAAATAAAAAGAATCTATATAGATAAAAAAAAGTAAAAAATAAAATAATAATTATTATTATTTTAATAATAATTATATTATATTATAAAAATTTATAATAATAATTTATTATATTATTATAACGTAATAATAATAATACTCACAATAATAATAATTTGCCACTATGCCACTAAGACAAAGATTTCTTGATGACCTTTGTACTCCAAGGGGTCAATCCTATTAGTTGCGAATTGCGAGGTGCGAGTTGCGATTTCACTTCGAATTCGCATAGCAAATTAATTTTGCAATCCAATTAGCAACTCGCACTGATCAGTCAGACTGAATTCGCAAGTTTCCACTCGCACCTCCCTGAGGGTGAGAGACGGAAAGTAAAATCTTTATTTTAAGGTTAAAATGTGGAGACACTGGGCCTCATTCAGAGGCAGTCGTAGGATGCAAGTGGTCGTTCTGAAACAGGGCGGCCACTTGCATCCTGAACGGCCGCCTCCATGTCAGTCCTTAGGCTGTGGGTTGACACCCACAGCTCTAACGACTGCTAAGGGTGATGGTCGCGATGGTCAAGACCATCGCGACCATCGGGGCTTACGACGAGACCCTAGGGTAGGGTCTCGTCAACCTTAAGCCCCAGGGAGCTTCCTGCTCTGTTTGAGCAGGAAGCTCCCCACTGACATCACTGATGATGTCAGTGGGGCCGCCCCAAATGGGAATGCTTCCGTTTGGCCGGGCATGTCCCCGGCCCGCCCAACAAATGGAGCGAGCTGTCACTCAACATCGACAGCTTGCCCCGTCTGCTACGAGACCCCTAACGACGGATCACCCGTCGTTAGCCGGGTCTCACGCATGCGCACGACGGAGCCGGCTCCGTCGTGCGCATGCGCACTGGAGCAACATCGACCCGCATGCGCACTGGAGCAACATCGACCCGGTTGCAAGCTCGTAGAGCTAACGACCTGGTCTGAATAAGCTCCACTGTGATGAACCACTTGGACACCCCCCCTAATGACCAATTAGGCAATTGGAAGTTTCTAATTATCTTATTTAGTCCAATAATTACATGTCATATTTTGAGGTAAAAAGAAAATGTCATCAAATTACCCCAAAATCTACTTTTTCATTAGTTTAGGCAACCCAAATGTAATTACAATAATTTTTTAGTTGAAAAATAATTGTTTTTTATCATTTTTTTTCCATTTTTGAAGGTGCCCTCAAAGTACCCCAAAATCACCCTTTTTCCTACTTTTTTAGCAGTTTTTGTTTAATTCGTGTAAAATTAAACAAAAAAGTTAGTTTTTTATCATTTTCTTGCATTTTAAAAAAAAAGCACAAATCAGCCATTTGGCACCATTTCAAAACCTACAGTAACTTCCTAATGCCCAAAAACAGCCGTCTATACAGTCCTGCTAACGAAATTATCCATTTTGGGGGGTCCAGGATGGTCTCCCCACATTTTCATGCATTTCTCGCAAATCTCATTTGGCAGTAAATTCGCACCCCTCCGCTGCGAGTAGTGCGAATAGGCATTTTTAATTGGATTGGAGAATTGTTAGGAGCGCGCTTCGCGGCGAAGTGTGCGAGTTTAAAAAAACAAACTCACTACTTCCAATTCGCACCTAATTGGATCGAGCCCCAAGATTCTACTGTACCCTAAGATATTGCTTTGCCATTGGTGTTACTTTCATTTATATTAATTGCACTTAAGATCATTTACACATTCATCCAGCAAAGCCACCTACTCTGCCTTTTTGCTATTTTACATGCATGTTATACAGTAGCTTCAGATTTAAATGATATTTCGTTTGAAATGCTGAACTGCTGGAAATGCTGATAAGACGTGTCAATTAAGTTTTTGTTTTTTTTCCAAGTAAGGTTTTTTTCCAGTAGCATGCATTGAATTTTGCATCTTCAATTACTCAACGACTGTACAGGTAGCGGCGTAATAAAAATTCTCAAGCCAAAAAAAAAACAAACCTGCTGCTACTAGTACAAAAGGAATTTTCAGCAGTGGCCTGGGGAAACAATAGATAATAACTGTCATCCTTATAGCTAGAAACAACAGCTGGGCTTCATCAAATCGGAGCATTACATACAGCCGTCTGTCACTGACCCAAAAGTTTGCACACTAGTTTCACCAGATCAGTAAAAAGAATCAGTAACTAAACAAAGCAGTACATTATTTATAAGGGGCCGTAAAGCTGGTCACGTTTTAAGCATTCTTTAATTACATGTATCTATAATATCTCACTATATTTACCAAGCAATGGATTTTCCAAACCCACGACTTTTGTCGTTTTTTGCCTGCCATATTTAAAAGGGCAAGAATAGTGAATGCAAAATCAGGCTTGTTTTGCTTTAAATGTTGTTGCTGTTTTAAACCTGGCAGGGAACATCTGCAAAAATGTAGGGTTTCCAAAATCCACTGCTTAGTAAATATACCCCGATAGCCCGTAAGCAAGCGCGGCGATGATGTACGGGACCCCAGAACTCAACGATGCAAGTGTTTGAAATTGTACCCAGCTGAACATTTGGTCCCCTGATTCAAAGTAACCCAATGCGTCTTGTAACACTTCAAGCACCTGCGTGTAATAGGTTATGGTTGATTTATTACGTGTCAACATGAGGTGAAATACAAGACTCAATGTATAGTAGTAAGCATTCTTAATACAGTTGCACAACACAGGAGGTATAAGAATGAGTCGTATTACCAGTCCTGTCACATAGCAAGCTAAGACTGGTTGGGTTTTTTATTTTGGTTTTTTTTTTCATTTTAGTTTAAAGTCAATGTTTGACCTACGTACAAATGTCACCATGTTGTGTGATGGCTGTAGAAAAAAAAAAATGAGAGCTTAAAAATGGACTTGAACATAAAACAATGACAAGAGAAATTATCATTGAATCGCATAGGGGGTAAGAGCTTTTTGCCTTTGACCACAGAGTCCGTCAGACTGTGTTGTGAGTTTATGGGACTGCGGGTGTTTGCTGCCATCGGTGAGTAGGGTGTGGCTGTCAGGTTGCCATGTACCTGGCTATGGAAGCGCAAGACACTAGTCTAGTGACCCTCTATGTAAACACTCTCCTGTGCAGTGACACTGCTATACAGCCCTGGAGTTAGCAAGGGGCCAGGACTGCCCACCACTCAATTATACGCACGCAGAGCAAAGCATCCGATTAGTCACAGCATTACTCCCCAAGGCTGGCACCTGGGCATAGGTTGCTGTTTTGTTTTTTTGCGCTTGCCTACTGCACATGCAGGACCTAACCGCATGTCCTTCTCCCCGGCATCCATAGCGCATGGAAGTGCCTCTGAGACTCTCTGTGAAATTAGGGCCATTAAGACCCCCAGAGTGCATCCCCAATTGTATGTGCCACCACTGCATAGCACTAGGAGCATATAGCTGTGCCGCCAGAAGCATTGGTGCTGTCATTACCTGGCGCACTACAATGCCCAGCATACCCATATTGCTCCAGGCTGCATGCAGCACAGAAACTGCCTTTTTCCTGTTTAACCTTGTGTCTAAGCCAACTGTTAATCTACCTTGTTAATAAATATAAGACCTGGTTGCCTCCTGTGCGGGCTAACCGCTATTTACACATCTGTGGCGCAACCTAGCACACTACACTAGCAGCCCCTAGGCCCAGAGCATTATTAAAGGCTGGTACACACTAGACGATGTCTAGTGAGTACCGACCTCATAAGCGTGGGCACCCACACTAGCTGAAGCCGGCAGCGACCATGCTGCATTTGGCAGCATGGACCTGGATAACAATGTCACCCGTCAAACCTGCTGGCGACTAGCATTGTCAGTGACATTAAGGGTACATACTTGTATGGGCACGATTCTATTCAACGCGATGTAAATAGCGCCCTAGAGATAGCTCCCGGAGCTATTCAATTCATCGCGATGTTAGGTCGGGGAAGGCTCGTTCTCGCGCCTTAAACAGGGTGTTTAGGCGCGATAACGGGCATTCCCCGACCTAACTTCCCGGCGCGAGGCTGTTTTGCAGGCGCGAAGGGCAGAAAATAGGATCGCGCCGGGACTTTTGTCGGATTTCTTCTGTCATCCCCGGAGGGATGAGAGAAGAAATCATTAGTCGGATTTGGCAGCGCGGTGTATTGAATAGCTCCGGGAGCTCACTCCCGGCGCTATTTACATCGCGTTGAATAGAATCGTGCCCATAGTGCCTGATATGTCATCCGATACGGCCGGATCGGACAACATTTCGTCTACTGTGTACCCGGCATAAGGCTCACACTCTACTAAACTACTAAACTATGTTAGCAGTTTATGGGCCCAGAGTTCTGTCCCAGCCAACGTGTTAAGTTAAGTTACAAGAAATCCAATTCTATCTGGCTATTATATATAAAAAAATAGTTTTCATGGGACTTTAACAAACATGTTACAGTCTCTTAAAAGCTGCAAGGATTGGTCAAAAAGGGGGAATCCCATGTAATATTCATTGTAAAAATATGTAAAAAAAAACCTGTAAAAATTCAATACAAAAATTAAAGAGTGAAAAAAGTCAAATTCAAAAAAGCAATTGCAAGCCGAATTGTGTACAGATAAAATAGTAATAGTTTTATCTCACCACTCCAGTCCATTCTGTATGGGATCTGGATAACCACTGAGTTAAAAAAACAAAGTGACACTATAGGGCCATATACAATTTGAGGCAAAAAGTCCATTATCGCCGATGATGTCACTTTCCCCTGTTTCACTTTTCCCCATATTCAATTACAAAGACTTTTCGCACCTGCTGTTAAAAAATGGGAATAAGTATTCACCACTGTTTAGGTGGCGAAAAAAATTGCAGAATTGGGGTTTTGGAGTGCAAGAAAAAAAAATAGCCTGCAGCCTTTGTAATGATACCTTAAAGTATTCTGTGTCAAATTTTAAAAAAAAAAGTTTCTTAGGACACCCCTAAAAAGGTACTTTAATTTTGGGGAGAAAAAAAAATATTGGGGGACAAACTTCTAAACTAGCGAAATCGATCCCGGGGGCAGGATGCAGCAGGTGTTTTCTATAATGTGGCAGGTAGCGGCAGGTGCATTTTTGAAGAATTTTTTAAAATAATTTTAGGGACTTAAAAATATGCTTGCACCCATTTTTATGTACCCCAAATTTGATGGGCATAGTTATTTTTCCCCCCAAAAAATAGATAAATGCTATTCTTCAATACTTCTTCACAGGCCCATTTATGCACCTGCCGCGGCTATTTAAAAACCCTGACTACCTTCAACAGGCCAAATCGGGGGTACCCATAGTGATCCCTCATGTCAGGACATCTTTAGGGGGGTGCCAGGATGATTTCTCGAAAATTGACAGGACTTTTCGATACCTACCTTTCCGCCGGGTCCCGTTTTCGCCGGATCCTAAGTGAATGCAGGGATAAGCGGGCACGCGCCTGATACTTTGGGGGTCATTCAGACCCGGTCGTTAGTGCCGATGCGCTCAGACCGGGTCGATGGCCCCCCACAGAGCATGCGCATGACGGCGCCGGCGCTGTCGTGCGCATGCATGAGACCCGCTACGACCAACAGCGCCGGTCGTAGCGGGTCTCGATCCAAAGGGGGCGAGCTGTTGATGTTGATTGACAGCTCGCCCCATTTGGAAGGCGGGCCGGTAGGGTGGCAGCCCAAACGGGGGCGTTTCCATGGGAATGCCTACCGTTTGGGGGCGGCCCCACTGACATCACAAGTGATGTCAGTGGAGAGCTTCCAGCTCAGACAGAGCCGAAAGCTCTCCGGGGCTTACGACAAGGGAGACCCTACCCTAGGGTCTCGTCGTAAGCCCCGATGGTCGCGATGGTCTTGACCATCACCTTAGGCGGTCGTAAGGCTGTGGGTGTTAACCCACAGCCTTACCACCGCAAAGGAGGACGTCTTGAAAATTGAAGACGTCCTCCCCTCATTCAGACCGACCGCACGCTCTGTGCGACCAGCTCTGAATGAGGTCCACTATCCCTACAAAAAACGGCGATGAGGATGAAAAGTCCGACCTCGGACATTTCGCCCCATTTTGAATATGGGCTATATGCAGTAAATGCAACTTGTTCCACCATGAGATAAGGAAGACTGTGATACCCCAGACACCAGGGGCGCCGAGAGGGGGGGAGCGGGTACAGATTACCCGGGCCCGGCCTTCCTGAGGAGCCCGACGGGGGCCCGGGTCCGGTGCCGCCCCCCCCCCCCACCCCCCTCACAGCAGCCCAGCACACAGCGTGTGCTGAGCTGCAGTGGAGACTGCTCGTGGCTGCTGAGCAGTAGCCACAGCGGTCTCCTATGCCTGTGCGGGGGAGCGATCACACTGATCACGCCACCCCTGGCTTTGCGCCGGGCTGAGGGGGCTCAGAGTGCCCCCTTCGCTGCGCTGCAAATCTTTTTTTTCCTCTCGGCAAGCGGGTGTGGCCACACTTTTAGGCCACACCCTGTATTACCTGGGGCCCGCACGGCTCTTGGCGGGCCTGCCAGACACTAGGTGTGCCTACCGATGCTGGGTCCTATGTAATATATATACTGTATTTATATAGATTAATGTATCTTTAGGGCCATATTCAATTAGTCTGCGAACACCCTTTATGTAATTTTCACCATTTTCACTTTTCCCCATATTCAATTTCAAAGACCTTTCGCAGGTGCGAAAAGTCTTTGTCAAAAACCGGGGATAACTTTTCACTGGCGAAAAAAAGTGCAGAATTGGGGTTTTGGGGTGCAGATTTAAAAAAAGTACCCTGCACCCCTTGGAATGTCCACTAAAAATAATCTGTGTAAAAATTTTTTAAAAAAGTTCCATAGGACACTCCAAAAAAAGTGGTTTCGTTTTGGTGGCGAAAAAAAAAAGTTGGGGGACAAACTTTTAAACTAGCGAAATAGACTCAGGGGGGGGTCCCCAAGTATGTGGCAGGTATTTTTTAGAATGCGGTTGGTTGCGGCAGGTGGATTTTAAATGATTTTTAAAAGTTCACTTTAGGGACTTAAAAATATGCTTGCACCCATTTTCATGTACCCCAAATTTGATGGGACTAGATATTTTTTTTTTTTTAAATGTTGCTAAATACTATTCTTCACAACTTTGTTAAAGACGCATTAAAGCACCTGCAGAGACCATTTAAAAACCCTAAATACCTTTAGCAGGGCTTTTTGGGATACCCATAGTGATCCCCATGTTAGCACATCTTTTGTGGGGTGACAGGCTGATTTCCCCAAAAAGTGACAGGACTTTTCGCTACTTACCTTTCTGCCAGGTCCCGTTTTCGCCGACTCCTAATTGAATACGGGGATAAGCGGGCACGCGGCCGATACTTTATCCCAAAAAAAACCTGCGATGACGGCGAAAAGCCCGACCTCGGACTTTTCGCCTGTAATTGAACATGGCCCATAGTGAGTAATGCAGGGGTGAGCCAGCAGCAGGTCACATGACACAGAACCGGCTGGTGACTGAGGTGGACAGGTAAGACAGTTACAGGGAATCCTGGGGGAGCTTGTGGAAGGAGAGGATCTGCGCAGCTTGACTCGCTGAAGCCCCCGTTGTCACAGGCAATCAATGGGGCTAGGAGCAGAGCTTACCGGCAGAATTGTGAGCCTCAGAGGATCGGCACTGTCAGAAAGTGCTGGGAGGAGAAAGCGGACCCGGGCGGAGCTTCCTGTGATGTCCAGCTTCCACATCGGGCAGAGAGCAGAGTAGGGCAGGAGCCAGAGGTGCAGCTCCCCAGGCTAAGGATGAGCTGGGGGCAGAGCAGAGATGACCAGGGCCAGCCTTCCCTGACATCTCCCCTGCGCTGACAGAGGGGGCTGAGAGGCAGATAGGAGACAGCCATCGGAGCGGTACACTGCTGGAGTCCAGTAAGGCGGTGACACTCCCATCAGCAACTGCAGAAACGCAGCCCACAGTGACAACCCGACCTCTCAGTTACCGACAGATGCGCTCTTAGGACAGACTGAGTATAGGGACTACATCAAAGGGCTTGGGTATGAAATCCCGGCAGCCGGGATGCCTGCTGCCAAAATGCCGACAGAGATGCTGGGAATCCCGACAGAGGTCGGAGGTCGGGTAAGTATGATAACCCTCCCCCCTTCTGCCCCTAACCCTCCCTTCTTGCACCCTAATCCTAACCCTCCCCATTAGTGCCTAAACCAAGCACCCTGTGTGCCTAACCCTAACTCTCCCCCCTTGGTGCCTAACCCAACCCCCCCCAGTGGTTCCTAACCCCCCCAGTGGTGCCTAACCCTATGCACCTCCCCCCAAAGCCTAAATATAACCCACTTCCATGGGGCCTGAAGCTAACCCTCCCCCCCCACCCGCAGCTAACGGCGTCCCGGCTGTCGATATTTTAACTACATCCCCTTTAAAGTGCTATATGTAATAGACAGGTAGCAGTAGAGGACTCTAATACTCTGCCTGCAGCTCTGAATTACATCCCCTGAGGTCGTCATCCCAGCGTTCAAGTGACAGGAGAGCATATGCTACACCAGGAACTCCATGCCAAAAGGTAGGTATTTATTGTGCTAGCTAGACAGAGACTAGGGGTACATTTACTAAAGTGAGAGTTTTCAGAAGTGGAGATGTTGCCCATAGCAACCAATCAGATTCTAGCTATTATCTTCTATAAGGTTCTAGTTAAATGTATAGTAGAATCTGATTGGTTGCCATGGGCAGCATCTCCACTTCTAAAAAACTGTCACTTTAGTAAATTTGCCCCTAGGAGTAGCTAATAGGAGATCGATAATCAGGATAAAAGGTAGGAGCTGCATATAAGTACAATGCAGAAGCCATAACGTTACCGTAAATAACATCTCTCAGTTCAGGGCCGAAACTAGGGTTTTTGTCACCCGGGGCAAGACAGTAATTTGGCGCCCCCCTGGTAATTCCCCCATAGCAATGCCCCCTGCAGCAGTGCCCCCATAGTAATGCCCCCTTCAGTAGTGCATCTATAATAATACCCGCTGAGGTAATGCCCCGTATTAATGCCCCTGTACTAGTGGCCATATTTTAATGTCCCCATAGTAATTCCCCTGTCGTGCCCTTATGGTAATGCCCCCATAGTAATGCCCCCATAGTAATGCCCCTAAAGTGCCCAAATAGTAATACCCCCTAGTAAAGCCCCTGTAGTCCCCATATAGTAATGCCCCCTAGTAATGCCCCTGTAGTCCCCTATAGTAATGCACCCTAATAATGCCTATATAGTAATGCCCCCTAGTAATGCCTATATAGTAATGCCCCCTAGTAATGCCCCTATAGTGCCCATATAGTAATACCCCTAGTAATGCCCATGTAGTGCCCATATAGTAATGCCCCTGTAGTGCCCCCTAGTAATGCCCCAGTAGAGCCCCCTGGTAATGCCCCTGTAGTGCCCCCTGCTAATGCCCCTGTAGAGCCCCCTGGTAATGGCCCTGTACTGCTTACACACACACAAAAAAAAAAATACTTACCTTAATCCTCACTCCTGTGACCGCCGCCGTCAGGTCCGCCCGGCTGCTCCTCGGATCTAGGAGAGAGCCGGAAGCTGGAGTTCAGGAGAGAACTCCAGCTTCCGGCTAGCGCGGCGCTGCATAGAAGGAGCCGGGCGCCCGGTAGTAATAAAATCTCAGTGGGTGTCCGGCTTGGAGTCTCCCTGCGGCGCCGTGCTTGAAGACACTGGCGACGGGTGCAGCTTCGCACCCGGTGAACGTGCACCTCCAGCCCCCGCCTAGTTGCGACCCTGCTGACTCAGGTATAACTGCCAGAGAGGGAGAGAGCATTATACCCAGTTGCAGCAGAATAAGTGGACTCTTTAGGACTACTGCATGAGCTATTCTGTTGCCAATTTTAGCAGCCACTACAACTGAGCTCAGTAAAGAAAGGCAACAGACTGGATCCTAAATTTGTTACCCATTCACCTTAAGCATTATTTCATTCTCCAGCATTGCTAGGATATTAGGAACAGTGGGGCAGATGTATTAACCGCCAAAGCGGCATCAGGGCACATTATGTGCGCTGATACCGCTTCTCCCCCATGTATGATTGGGGTGCTGGGCTATGCCAACCCTGTCATTATCGGCGCTGCTATCTTGTAGATAGCAGCGCGGACAGGCAGGGCAATGTATGAACAGTCAGTTCGCCCGACCGTTCCACCCCCTGCAGCTATCGATATCGACAGCTGCAGCTTGGCGATGTCCTATCCCCAGCGCTGTCCCTGCTGTGGCGGCTGCCAGCTCCGGGTTCTGCACGCGGGATCTCGCACTGCTAGCGAGATCCAGCACATGCTCAGTGGAGCTGGCCGGGAGTGAGACAAAGCGCATCAGCACTAGGCCGGTGGGCTGTGAGCTCTAGCGGGGATCGCCGGAGGGGGGAGTTTTCACTCCCTTGCTCCGGCCAATGAAATGGTAATACATCTCATCGTTAGTGCTTCCTGCTTCGCCTTGGTAAAGAGTTATAATACATCTCGCCCAGTAACTTCAATCATCAACCCGGGCACCAGTTTGCAGACATTATGCACAATTAGCCAATCACTTGCATGCAGTGATCACTATTAAGGTTTATCGGAAACCTGTAGTGATAAACTTTTGTGGGGTTGGCTGTAAGGATACGTATAGTTTAATGTAATATTTATTACTTTTATCTTCACAAATACAGCAGAAAGTCATTGGTCCTCTCTTATCTACTGATTCATAGGGGTCAATCCTATTAGCCGCGATGATCTCGCGGGTGCGAGTCATCGCGGCAGTGGCTGCACATTACGGTAGCTCAGTTTCACTTAAAATTGCTCGCAGCCCCATAGGGCTCCAAACAAAATTCAGCAAATTCGGGCTCAGAGCGAGCCACATATGGGGCCTGATTCAGAGTCGGACAATATTTGCGCTCGCTCGTTCAGAAAAAAGGGGTGGCTATTCAAATGAACTGTTCACTCTTTGCAGTCTGTTCACGCCTCTAGGTCTGAACGAGCGAACAAAACTTGCGGTCGTTTTTTGGAAAACTACGCCCCCTGACCGCTCGCATCCTACGTCATGTCCGCTATTTATTAGATTAATCGAGTACATCGACCAGCGTATGAACTGCTCGCTATTCTTGTGGTTGGTTTTTCCTACCGCAATCATGCGAGCAGTTCTGACTATAAAATAACCCAGTGACGTGGTCAATGACGCTGCTGTATTATTATGCACACCCATAAAACGCCCGTTTTGACCTTTAAGCACGCCTGCGTTCGGATCTCCACTCCCCGTTTTCAAGCACCTTCCCCTGTTACCACCCACATACGCCTCCTCCTGTCACTCAAAATAGCAGGCATTCGCTATTTAGCAAACAAACGATTTTCGGCCGCACTGACTGGTTCGCGCATGCGTATTACGATCCGTACGCATGCGCAGTTGTGCAAACATCGCTCGGAACGAACGAGCGGCCGCTTACAAGCGGCTCTGAATCAGGCCCATGGTGCGGGGTGCCGGTCCATTCCTGGCGTTTTAACGATATTGCAACGGTAACTCGCACAATTCGCCTGGAATAGGATTGACCTCAATGTATTGCATTTCTGTTTGCATATATGCATTAACTCATTCCTTAACCGTCTGACAAAGAATTGCGTCCGATCCTGCTTTTCCAGTTTAATAAATTCACTTAAGGATCCAAGTGTAATTTACTATCATAAATGTGTGAATCGTATTGTATCTTGAATTGTTGAATTGCACTTTTTGTGAAAAATTGCTTATTTTGGTGACTGTTAGCCTGGAATAAATCGACCAAAGCCGTAGCTAGACTTTTTGGTGCCCTGTGCCAGAAAGAGCATTGGCTTCCCCCTTATTTTTCAAAGGGAAATGATGCACCCAAAAAAGGGCCATGGCCTCATGTGGAAGGGCCAGGGAAGAGATAGGAGAGGCCAGGAGATGCTGGGGATAAAAGAAGAGGAAGCTATAAGTGGGAATGATAATAAACAGAAAATTGACAGCACCCCCTGCCCTGCGGTGCCCTGTGCGATGGCACTGGTCGCACTACCCTAGTTACTGCCCTGAAATTCCCACTGTTGTTTCACGTAATTGGTGAACTTTCTTGCCTGTATCTACCACTCAATCTCTCTGAAGCATTTAAAAGAACTAAGGGCTTGATTCAGAGCCGGACGCAATTAGCGCTCACTCGTCCAGAAAATAGGGGTGGCTATTCAAATCAACCGTTCGCTGTTTGCGGTCTGTTCACGCCTCTAGGTCTGAACGAGCGAACAAAACTTGCGGTCGTTTTTTGGGAAACTACGCCCCCTGGCCGCTCGCATCCTACGTCATGTCCGCTATTTATTAGATTAATCGAGTACATCGAACAGGGTATGAGCTGCTCGCTATTCTTGTGGTTGGTTTTTGCTACCACAATTTTGCGAGCAGTTCTGGCTAAAAAATAACCCAGTGACGTGGTCAATGACGCTGCTGTTTTAATTATGCACACCCATAAAACGCCCGTTTTGACCTTTAAGCACGCCTGCGTTCGGATCTCCACTGCCCGTTTTCAAGCACCTTCCCCTGCTACCACCCACATACGCCTCATCCTGTCACTCAAACTAGCAGGCATTCGCTATTTTGCGAGCACATGAATTTCGGCCGCACTGACTGGTTCGCGCATGCGTATAACGATCCGTACGCATGCGCAATTGGGCAAAAATCGCTCGGAACGAACGAGCGGCCGCTTACGAGCGGCTCTGAATCAGGCCCTAAGTCAGGGCGGACTTGGTAAGAATATACCACATAACACCATACTCTGGACTAGCTTTTAGGTGGGTGTTACAAGAAGATAGTCATTGCTATAAAGCAAATAACTGCTTCCAAACATGTTTCTGCTGGCTGTTTGTAGCAGTAATTAACATATTAACATAGCAACTCCCCCCCCCCCCCACCTCATTGCCCCAAATTAGTATTTTGCAGCTCTTTCAGAGATGGCATACCTAGGAGAACAATCTAACTTCCTACGACACATTTCCCATCTATAATAGGGGCAGATTGCTTACAGCTGTTTTCTTTGCAGCACTGAAAGACACATTATTCATTTCTTTACATTTTTTTAATTTAATATGCAGATATGTATTAAAATTGCGCATGTTTGATAGCTGCACAACCCGCCGCCTTGATTGCGATTTCTATCCCTTCCAGAGGAGTTCAGGCGGGAGCCCATCAGAGCAGACAAAAGACACCTTAAGACGGTCTGTACTTGATTCTGAAATCCTTTTCAGCTGTAAGTCAGCAGACTTTTCTGTCAAGCTTGGCTGACTAATTATTGCTTATAATTTGCATTAGGATTAATTAACTAATTAGAGAGGAATGTCTGAAGGCAAAGTTATGGCTTCTGAGTGTCAAGCTGAGGACTTTAATTTATTCTGATATTTTTAATTATAATCAGCTGCACAACGTTATTACATTGTCAGCTATACCCGTGATCTGAGGCCGGGGAAGACAAAGGGAAGTGAGGCATTCTGGGTAAAGGCAACCCCATGTAGTTAAATACATAGTGGGGAATAATGAGGCCACAGAACTGTGACCCTGTTGTACATCCCAAAGTGACGGTAGTTCTGCGATGTCGGCATCTAGACAGTAGAACTTTGCTGGAAAGTTGGTGCGGATCACTCGCGCCATGGCTAGGACTGGTGCAAGTGCAGTCTGCTAATAATGACGGCTACAAAAGCAAGCCTATAGATGGAGGCGGTGTGGTGACAAATAGATGTATAACTCTGCGGGTGTAAGAGCCCCCATAGACTAGCGACAGATTGTCGCGTTCCTGCGTTCCGGAGATGCCAGATAGCAGGATCGCTGGAGTCCAACTGATTTGCCGATCACTATGAAAATATGATCCAATCGGTGAAATTTAAAACATGGAGAATTTCACCGATCCTCCGACGGATCGCAGAACATCGATGGCCGCCAATTGGCATTTCCGACCGGCAGATCGGCATTTCCGATCACAGGATCGCGCCTAGTGTAGGGACCCCTTAACTATGGCTGACTTTTGTAGGTATCTACTTTCCTAGTTGACTTTTTTTTGTTTTTTTGCACGCCATGATATTTTATATTTCTAATAGGACCGTACAGTAACCATGACTTGTGTATGCAATGTACCCACCTATAAGCAGCATTACAGTCAGTACCATGTTGGGAAGTACCCGGGCGATGTCACAAGTGGCAGCGGACAAGTAGGACTGACTTAAGATTTTTGGGCATCTCCCAGGCTTTCCCCAACTTCCGCCAGGGATACACTTTTGGATAAAGTTATATTGAGCAGCTCCCGATGAGTCCGTCTGGATAAACACTGGACACGGTAAAGTCTGTAGAAGTGCTGACCTCCTACACCGTTACCAGATGTAATTATTATTTGCGACAATGAATTATATTTACATATTTCACGTGCAATTATAACCAAGAACAATAAGAAATGTAGTGACTGAAAATGCAACTTTATGTATAATTAAGCCTTCAGATTGAGAAACATACATAGGCATATACTGTAATTCCTTGAAAAGAGCTAATACATATTATGTATCATAGGAAGCAAAGATTGTGTCGTCGCCTCTCTGGCTAAATTGGAACTTAGCTAATTCTATTTATCTCTTTAATTAATGATATTATCACTGCGCAGACTGGTAAAACTAGCTAAAAATGTGAGGATTGACAAATTGTCTTATCGAGAATTGAGATAAGGTTCCTAACTCCTGCCCTCAGGCAACTGCAATCAATTTATATATATATATATATATATATATATATAATATATATATACTCTACATTTAACTACATACAAAATACTCTGAGTAACCTATATCTGATCTCCTTTTTGTCCTTCTATGCGCTAAATAGGTTGCGTTATAATCTTTCAGCAGTCGTCTTACATTTACCTCCTCTATGTTGTTTTAAATACATTTTAGAAAGAGATTCCTGCGTGGAAGTGGATGTGTGGTGATGACATCATCTCCAAGCACCACTGAAGCTGGCCAATCGGCAGGCATGCGGCACGATCCAGGTCACCGTGACCCGGAACACTCCGTTTACACTGCAGGGTTTCACAGGTTATTCCCGTGTTAAACCCTGCAAGTTACCTGGGTTGGATTGCCGGGTCACTCCACCCAGGAATCCAACCCTGTCCCCTTTTACACCAAGGAGCTACCCAGGTTAACCCCGCAATAACCCGGGTTTTAGCTCTGGTGTAAAAGGGGTATGAGTTGATGTCACTCCCATTACTTGCCCTTCTGTCTGTATTAATTAGGCATTAATTAGGCAAAATCAGTTTTGAGGGAAATGACTGTTTAAAATTTCAGTGGCACTGTGACTTGCTCGGTGGCACAGTGTGCACCTAATGGCGGTGCCACGGCAGTAAGGTGGTTAGGCGGTACGGCGTACCTGCTACTAATTTTGCAATAGTACACCATACCAACCCATACTGTCTTACTTAGTTGCAGGATGTGCAGTGTAGACCCTTCAGTATGTACCCTGCACCTATTATAGATAAACCTATGGTTCATGGGTGTGCACCCATTTACTTAGCAAATGTGTAATACACAAGGCTAAGCCATACTTCCCTCTACTGGAGTCTGGAGAGCAGATGCAGATGACCCCTCACGGGGTGGGGCAGATGCAGATGACCCCTCACGGGGTGGGGCTGAGATGTTAAAATCATTATGACCTGTCCCATCTTGGCAAAATGCTGTGAATCTTGGATCCGCGTGGAGGGGATAGGCCTAAATGATGCAATTCTTCTAGAATCGTGTCATATCGGCCCTGTCCCCTCACCTATGGTCCCAGGATCACGGCCGGCTCTAGGGGTGTGTTTGACCTGTGCGGTCGCACAGGGGAGCCACCCATAGAGGGCGCACCCCTCACCAACATCCCGATTTCAGTGGGACAGCCGAAGTGGCTCGCCGGTGGTCAAATCGGGAGGTTGGGGACCCCCATTGCCGCAGCTGGACCCCGGAGACTGTGAATGGATGCTGGGCGCATGCGCGCGACATCCATTCAGTGACGGGAGAAGGGCTAGTGAGGCTCCCCCCAGCCTGACGTTATTTGGAGGCGGACACGCCTCTTAATAACGTCACATAGGGGGCGTGGCCTATGGCCATGGTCCCATTTTTCTGTCGCCGCGCACGAAGATAGGGCGCACTGGAGAGGGCCGGCACAGGGTGCATCCGGCCCCTGGAGCCGACCCTGCCCCGGATTACTGCTATTATCTCCCCACTCCTCCCTCTTCACTAGGAAGTGGGCAGGATGTAGGAGTTCCATACTGGGGTCTGGGAGAGTAGGTAAAGTATGGGCTAAGCCCACAAAGAAATGCATATGCCTATGTCAGTATGTGGATCTGCCTCCTTTATGCTTGGAGAGTCAAAGTGGGAGAGGAAAGAGACATGCAAATGTGCTCCAAATAAAGTAAGGGTGCACTTGCATAATTGTGAACTGAGGCGGCCCATAGATGCAGATACACCTGTGGTATCTGTGTGATGCCCTGGCTCTACAGGAGGCAATGGATGTTGCATTAAGGAGGCTGCCACTAGGTGGAGCCGCGCACGCCAAAATTAATCAAGCCAGCAATAGAACAGGGAGTTATTGGTCCCACATGAGCAGTAGAGTTGTAGAGATGCTGAGGAGTGGAGTAGCAGTGTGGGGTGAGGTGCTGGAGGTCTGAGGAGAGAGATTGGGTAAGTGTTATAGAAGGGGGAATTCTGAGCTGGAGAGCAGAAATCGTCAAAATGTCCTCGTATCGGGCACCCAAACTGCTGTTTGGATGTGCCAACCAGGACATTAGATGGGTTTAGCTGCTTTAACACGGCAACACTTGGTCTATTTGGACACAACATGCATGAAAAAGGCATGGGCACCCAAAACAATTAAACATCGCCCCCCCTATATCCTGTCACTTTAGACAGGACTTTGGGAGTGATGAAATCAAGTGCCACTGAATTCCTGCTGATAGTGAGCTAGGGACCACTGCAGAAAGCCAGCAGAGCGCGGCTGAGACGTGTAGATGTGTGTCAGCACTGAGAGCTGCACTAAAGGCCTGATTCAGATCCTCTCGCAAGCGGCCGCTCGCTCGCTCGGAGTGAGCGATGTTTTTCAATCTGCGTGTGCGTACGCTTCGTATTGCGCATGCGCAAACTGGTACAAGCGATGGGGAAACTCTCGCTCGCCAAGCATAGACAGCCCAGCTGAATGAGTGACAGGTCAAGCCGTTTGTGGGTGGTAACAAGGGCAGGCCACTGGAAACGGGGGAGTGGAGGTGCCGTTTCAGAGGCGTGCATAATTAACAACCAGCATCATAGGACACTTCACCTGGCTGGTTTTTACACTGAAGTGCTCGCAGTGCTTGCGGCAGGGTATAGTCAACCTCAAGCGCTGCGACCGCATCCGATGGTGCTCGATGTACCAATGGTATCATGCAGTTCCTGGAGATGACGTACGCGAGTGGGCGTATTAAGACAGGCTGATGGGCGTCTACAAACAAAAAGTGATCGTTCACCAATACATAGTGGGTGTGCTTATGACTTGCCCTGCAAGCGACTGGCTTGACGTCACTTAGTCGAATTTCCATACACTGGGAGCGAGCAATTACATCTAGTGAATGGGTCTGAATCAGGCCCTAAGATCCGTGGAGGTGTGTGTAAAAGCTGTAAAAGGGAGATGTCTGTAATGAAATACTGAGAACTGTTAAGTGCTATTGAGAAATACTAAGCATTATTGAGAGATACTGAGAACCACTGAGATATACTGAGAACCATTGGAAACTATTGGACATATGTATGGAGAGACATTTTAAGTATATTAAGAAGCACATTGAAAGTACTGTGTAACTCTAACTTATGCAAGAGACTGAGCTAAAGATCTGAGTTTGCTGAAAGCATGATATATGCCTCGTTTGAGCTGCTACTGAATCAGTGACTGATTTTAACAGCATAAAGGGCTCTATTTACTACAATCCGCATATTGAATGCGGATTGTAGTGTGATATTACCGAGTGAATTCGCATTGCGAATTCAGGCAATATCACAGGGATTTACTATAAATCCCTTGCAGGGACAGAGCTTGTGATAAAGCTCTGTCCCTGCAGATCCCATCCGCACTCTAGTCGCGGTATTTTCGGAAAAAATACCGCGACTAAGAGCCCGCGCATGCGCCGACCCACTGTTGCTGCTACCCCCCACCGACGCTAAGCCCCGCCCCAGCAATCGCGGACCCCCGCGACCCCCCCTCCCCCCCTTGTGACCCCCCCTCCCTTCATTACACTTACCTGCATCCTCCTGGCCTCCGGTGATCTTCTCCGGGCTTCCCGATCAGGTGATCTCCCATACTGCACTGGGACCCAATCACCTGATGACCGGGCCGCAGTGAACTATGGGAGACCAGCTGACCGGAGAGGAGCCATCACCGGAGGCCCGATCACCGGTCCCTGGATTCAGGTAAGTAAAAAAAAAATGTTTCAATTTTTTTTTCTTTTTTTTTACAGCAATCAGCTTGCGGTCTGTTTAGACCACATAGCTGATTACTGGTACCGGCTCCCGCCTCTGCTCTCTCCGTTAGAGCAGAGTGGGAGCCCGGTAACCAGGGGAGACCCTGGATAACGCCACCTCCTGGTGGCATTATTATCACAGGGCTTTCCCCGGTATTTTTTTACTATTTATTTTTAGTCGGATCACATTTCCCATTACAATTATGGGAAATGCGATCTGCTTTACTAAGTGATACTAGGGGTTGGAGTAGAATTTTACTAATTCTACTCCAATTGCCCTGTAATAACTACAGGTGAAACTAAAATAATGTGAAAAGGGTGTGAAAACACCCTTTTTCACTTTATTTTAGTAAAAATAATGTTAATAAATAGAGCCCAAAGAGAGGAAACCGTGATTGCTGTGAGCAACAAAAATTGTGGGACCCAGGGACCCCTCCCTTTAAAAAATTGGGGTCCTATTACACTATTTCTGAGTCCCATCACATATTATGGGGATGTGAAAGCAGGCAGCAGCTGGGACAGTGCTGGGGACAGGTAGCAGTTGGGTTAGAGCTGGGGGGAAGGCAGCAGTTGGGTTAGAGCTGGGGGGAAGGCAGGGATCAGTTGTGGTAGAGCTAGGGGTAGAGGGGAGTAAGGGCAGGCAGTGCTGGGGGTAGGGAGGGAGTAAGCGCAGACAGCAAATGCAACAGTGCTGGGGGCAAGGATAGATATCAGCTGATACAGTACTGTTGTGCCAGGAGGAGCATGGGGCAGGCAGTGCTGGGGGTAGAGTGGGGGCAAGGAGCGGGTGTAGTTATGAGACCGGCGGCTGCGATTCCGCTGGTCTATATCTCGACGGGGGAAGCCCAAAAAGGGACTTAAGATAGGTGTTGAAATACCAACGCCTGTCTTAATCCCGATGTCAGGATACAGAAAGAAGCCAGCCGGAACGAGGTAAGTCCGGGGCACAATTACTGTTAGCCGCGGGGGGAGTGTTAGGTTTAGGCAGTGTAGCGGGGTTAGGGTTAGGTTTTGGGGGGGTGGTAGGGTTATGCACCCCTAGGGGGGGACAGGGTTAGGCACCACAGGGGGGAGACTTAGGTTTAGGCACTAAGGGGGAAGGGTTAGGGTGCTGGGTGGGTTAGAGTTAGGCTACAAAAAGGGAGGGTTGGAGAGAAGGTGGAGGGTAACCATTGGGATGCCATTGTCAGTATTGTGACAGGAGGCATCTCAACAGCTGGCGATACATACCAATTCTGCAAGGAGGGGGTTGGGGCAGGCAGTATTGGGTGTAGGGAGGGGGCATGTGTAGATAGTAGATGGGGCAGTACTGTGGGCAAGGAGGAGGTTAGGGGCAGGCAGTGCTGGCGGTAGGGAGGGGCAAGGATAAATAGCAACTGGGGAAGTACTGGGGACAAGGAAGATATTAGGGCCGGGTAGGTAGGGTGTAGTGTAGATAGCTGGGGGGGTACTAGGAGCAAGGAGGAGGCAAGGGGCAGGCAGTGCTGGTGGTAAGGAGGGGGTAAGGGTAGACAGCAGCTGGGGAAAAACTGAGGGCAAGGAGGAAATTAGTGGCAGGCAGTGAGGGGTTGGGAAGGGGTAAGGGTAGATAACAACTGAAAGTATTATTTGTAGCAGCTAGCCCTTTCCCTCCTACGGGAAAAAATAAATCTGCACACCTCTGAAATGTTATTCCGGTTCGAACTGACCTTGGCTGCTGGCACAGATCACTGCTGTATGCACCGAAGTAGGGAACGCTGTTTAGTCCCGGACACAGGCCTTCCTCTGAGCTTCTTGGCCTTCTGTTTCAATGTTGCACCTCAGAACTTGCAGGGAGCTGGGTGCGTGATCTTGTTGCAGTTCAACCTGACTGCCTGTGCATGGGAGGCAGTCAGCCAGGTCCCCCTTGACATGCTAAATGGGCACCCCAAGCAAGACTCCATGGTCATGTCCATCAGCAGGCCTCCGAGAACCGCACCTGGGACTGGGAACATGTGCATAATAAAGTCAGTGAGTTCACCAGGACCAGTTTAGTGCTGACCGTCAATAAGGGGGATCGCTCCCCCAGTACCCGCCCCCTCCCCGCCTCCGCCACTAGTGCGTTGTTGTAGGGAGGGCATCTGTCACTGAAGATGCTCCTCATGCCCTCAGCCATCTCCCATGCTCCTGGCTGCAGCAGTCAGTAAGTCCCAGCTCGCAGGACTTCAACGAATGCTGGGGCCATCAGCTGCTACATGCCCCCTTCCCAGGCTGCAGCTCCACAGTGTCTGACCTCTGATGGAACCAAGGGGGCAGTCCTGTCGAATGGGAGCTGGCTAAGTTACAGCAGAGGTTGACAAATTATTATAAAATCTAGGAGCCATGTGAAAAGTTTAGGGGCCAGACCACTGTGCCCAGCCAAAATATAAGAAAACTTGTATAGACTACCACACGTACCCCTTTCCCCCTAATTATATACATACCGCCAATTCATTTTGTGCCACACACAGGACGGCACCATATAGAGAGCGTAACACACAGTGTCCTCAATTTCTAACAATATATAGTGGGAGGACATTCTAATGAAATAATATTGTCACTCACGAGCTGTGTACAGCTCCCTGGAGAACACACTCTACCTCCCCAGTCAGCAGTACTGCAACTCCCCAGCGGTCACTCTTCTACTCCCCAATGGCAGTGCTGCAGATCCCACATGGTCACTCACCTCCACTGTTCTAGTAATGATGCACTCCCCAGCCGTGCGGTCACTCTCTTCCCTGCTGGTAGATCTGCAGTTCCCTTGTGGTCACTACTCCTCCATGCCAGAAGTAATGCAGCTCCTCATGGCATGGTCACTCTGCTCCCCTCTGCTGGCTGTGTTGCAGCTCCCCATGGCGCAGTTATTCTCTTCCCCACTGCAGGCAGTACTGTTGCTGTGTTCCCGTGGCATGGTCACTCTCCTCCCCACTGCTGACAGTGCTGCAGCGAGACGGATCGGATCATGCAGAGAAGGGAGAAGCTACACAGTAATTGAATGTGGCAGGCAAGTATTCCTCCCCGCTCTCCACAACAGATGTTCAGCATCCCGGCCACTCCTGTAACTACCAATAATTACAGGTTTAACATCAAACGGATTGCAGAGAGGTCCAGCCCGGGAAGCATATTCCCCTCTGCCTCCCAGCCCTCCCCTGTCAGTAAGTTAATTGGCGGAAGGGAGTGGCTGCAGTGGAGCGCATCACCGGGGACCTACCCATTTTATATATGCTATAGCGCATATTTGCGATCACTGTGGAAGCCATTTTGTGAGAGAACTGTAAGCGGACTTTGGGACTGATTTATTGATACTGGGAAGTGCTGAAGATAATTGTGCTATTGTAAGTGGAACAGTGTTTATTGTGCATTGTCATTGGAAAACCAAAGCTTTTGTTTCTCTGGAATCAGGAAAGAACAGCATTAGATGGTAATCCCACTACTTTTGCCTATTGTGTATTACAAGTACAAGTTTGTTAAAGGATAGTGACCATACAGAAACATAGTAACCCTAACCCTAACTACAGCCTAACCCTAACTGCAGCCTAACCATAACCCTAATCTTACCGCTTATATGTTTATAATGTAAACATGCGTAATGTCAACATTTTGTCAATAATGACACATTGAATGTTGAAATGTTACACGTTGACATTATGACCATATTGACCTTCTGAGCGAATATGTTGACATTATGAACTTTGACCTTCTGAACCATTTGACATCATAGTGTCAGTATTCTGAATGTCGACATGCCTTGTACTCGGCTTCTGTAAGTTGTATGATGACAACCACATTACATTATATAATGTCATTATTATTAAACTGCTGAATATTCTGCATAATTTGAAATAAATGAATAAATAGCCCTGATCAGGTTTGAAGCTGCATGTGAGTTGTTTCCTAACATTAAGCTACAGAGATGTACAGAAGAGGAGCGAGACATGGTACTATATTATAATATGTAACGGTAAAGCAGTATTTTTCCTCAGGTTGTGTATACTGTATCACTTTGATATATTTCTACTTCTCTCATGTACATTAATGTAGATGCCAACGGGTGTAGCCTGAAGTGTTTGTACCTTATTACCACTATTCTTGGAGTTGCAGATAGATTGTAGGTACATAGTCTGTCCCCCCATGGCTTGGACTGTTCATAATAAAACTTGAAGAAAAGTAATAAAAAGTCTCAAACTCAAGGCCCCCATACATCAGAGATTGATTGCAGCAATCGTGCAATTTGCAATCGATTGTGCATAAAAATATTTCCCTTTTTCAATCGGTTGTGGCAATTCTGCAATCTGCAATCGATTGAAAAAGGGAAAGATTTTTATACACAGTCGATTGCAAATTGCACGATTGCTGCAATCAATCTCTGACGTATGGGGGCCTTTAGAATATGTCACCTTATCAGTGCCTGAGATCTGGAACCTTAAATGAAAATGAGAAATAGGCTTTTTCTCTACACTTTAAAGGATCACTACATTCATAGTGCTTCTGCCAGGATGTTTTAGCAGGGCACCGTGCCCTGTCCAATTTTAAAAGGGCAAAATGCATCCTGCTGTTTTAACGGTACCCCGCTAAAACAGCCTGCCTTAAGCCTTCCCCACCCGCAGTGTGCAGTGTCCCACGGGGGGGGGGGAGGTGGGAGTTGCGGTAAACGATCCCTGCCAGGGTGTCTATTCAGCATGTGGGGAGAGCTTGGCAGAAGCCCAGCACCTCCATAAGTGCTGGGCACAACCCCCCAAAGTCTAACAAACCGGAGGCATGTCACAAGGACATGCCCCCTCCCTGTCTGGCCATGCCTACTTTTCGGGAGCACGCGCTACTTCAGCACACGTAGAGGCTCCCTGTTGGCGCTACATTTATATATATATTTTTTTTTACTCCATATGAAAGCGCGTTTTGTACCATTGATATATATGCATGTACACACTAATGTGCAATGAGTGAAGATTTTGTCTGTGGCGCGTGCGTGCATATACACACACACGATAGGATTCAATGGGGAGAACGCTGGCCTTGCCTATTCATGGCCCGGTTAGAGCTGCGCTATGCTTTGATGCGTGATGCTGTGCACACGCATCGTGGCAACGATGATGGTGGCTACATCTGTATAGGAGCCTACTGAGCAAGCCCTTTGGCCCCAGCACTCATCCAGAAACAGCAGTTACCTCATTATTATCACTAAATTAAGTTAAAAAAAGTATTTAATAAGCCTATAAAGCAGGAGTTATTATTATTATTATTATTATTATTAATAATGTGTGATGGAAGCCAGTTTAAAATGTTACCATCCAAACTGAAAGAAAAAATGATGGCCGCGCATACACAGTAGTTCACTTTTTCAAACCACGTGTGCTATGAAATTGGCCAAAGTCATTTGTCAATACAGGCAAATGACCAAATCTGCCATTGTGTTTCTGGCATAAGTCAAGTTTTAGCTGATCCATATGGTCCTTCTCTGTGAAGAAAGATGTTTCCCATCTACAAAGTGCTCTAAGGAATGACAAAACAATATGACTGTATTATGGTTGAAATGACTCCTCTTCATCACAAAAAGTACTGGCAAGACGGGGGCAAAATTTACATAATTTAACCGACCACAGCCCAAAACGAGATAAATCTTGTTATTATACATGGTGGCAAGTTAATGTAATCAAAAGAAACTGGCGAAAGTTGTGTAGAATGGTAAGATAAAAGCCAGGGTCGCAGACAAAATGCTAGAACAGAATACAACACCAATGTCAAAACCAGGAAATCAAAACAAAAATCAGGAAAAGGACTAGCAGATACAGGAAACAAATCCAGGAAAGAGGTCAGGTCAGGCTGCAGGCAACCATAGATAGATACAAGGAAGGAGGTCAGGGCAGGCTACAGAAGCAAAGAATTTAGCAATTCAAAGATTGCCCCTGACTACTCTGAAACTGCGCAGATGGTGGAGATCAATAGAAGAACACAACCCAGGAGTGGACATGCCTAAAATTGTGTAAAAATGATTCTTGATCAAGATTGCCAAGCCAATTCTAACCCTTAAATGTTTATGATCATTTTTTTAATTTTCAGACAAGATGAACAAGGTCAAAAATATTGTTTTTACGATATCTGAGCTTCTTTGGGCTTAAATTGCTGCACTGTATATATTTTTTTTATAATATTTATAATATTTATTCAAATAATATATTTTCTATTAGAATAACAAATTCAAACTTTTAACTTAAACTCGAACACAGTAGAGTTAAAAATACTTATCCTTTCAAATATAAGCTCAAAGAAACAGAAAAGGCAACATTTTATACAATGAGCTAAAACTTTGATTCAAGTTAATATCTCTACAATAGACACTGTGGGCTGAATATATTTGGATTATTAAAAATACAATGTTTATTAAGGCCGAGTTTTGTGTTACTAAACATTGGCGTTTTAATTTATCTGCTAACTCGTTGACATCTCGGGACTTTGCTGAATCCTGAACCCTATTACATTTGACCCCATTAGTGTGGTTTGGCAAACATTTCCAGAGGTGGTAAAAGTGGATCATTTAAATCAAATTCTCCAAGAAACTAGACAATGTGCCACTTTGGAAACATCATGTTGACCATTCAACTATTTCGCTAAGCAATTAAATTGATGATCAATTGTGCCACACGCCTAAGTGAGTACATTTCACTGATGTGGTTGCTGAAACACATGCTGAAAAGCCAAATAAAAGCGTAGACCATACATATCTCCTTTAATTTACACGTCAGTGATCACCAATG
Source organism: Taudactylus pleione (assembly GCA_031769625.1). Taxonomy (NCBI): domain Eukaryota; kingdom Metazoa; phylum Chordata; class Amphibia; order Anura; family Myobatrachidae; genus Taudactylus; species Taudactylus pleione. Next base: position 6,806,984 of record JAUIMM010000069.1, read on the forward strand.
ACCCTATACACTTGGAGAAGGGTGTTATCATTTAAGCTGGTTTTCCATTATACTCCGTCAAATCTGACTAAATCAGATTGGATTGTGATACAGATTGTGGAACCCACACGTGCTACTATAGTGTAGTCTTTTCGTCACATTTAAGATGAGTGAATAAGTCGTCCCGTTTGCCTACTGTAAAATTGCAGGGATTTGCAATTCCTGAACAAATATGTGGGAATGCTGAGCGGCTGATATTTGATCCTTGCATATATCTGGAGAGACAAAACATGGAAGGAAAGAAGTGCACCAACTCAGCCCTAGTATAGCGAGGGTGTGTTTATACAGAGTCAATCAAACGCAGACCTGCGGGCAGTGCCATCAGAGCCATAACTAGACTTTTTTGGTGCCCTGTGCCAGAGAGCATTGGCACCCCCCCCCACACATTTTTTTAAATAGTACCACAAGATAGTGCACCTGAAAAAGGGCCATGGCCTCATGGAGAAGGGCCAGGGAAGAGATAGGAGAGGCCAGGAGATGCTGGGGATAAAAGAAGAGGAAGCTACAAGTGAGAATGATAATAAACAGGAAAATTGACAGGCCCAAACTGCGCTCCCTGAGTGCCATAGCAGGACTCCGCGCTCTCAGTGCACCTAATGTCATGTCATCAGACAACAAGTGCTGGGGAAGCATTGGGAACAGGAAGTTGGGTGCCGAGAATCTCCTAAGGATGCACCATGCGGCCTTCTATGCATGTGTGCCTTACACATTAACCGAGAGGCCCAAGCAGGGGATGAGATGGCCGAGCAGGGAGATACCGGCAGTGATCATTGGGCAAGAAATAGTGATGAATAACGGCAGTATCCAAAAATATGCTGCGAGAAGCACCGATACAAAACCAAGGGTACCATAGACTGGTATCCATCTCCAGTGATTTGTCGATAAAGTCATTTTGTATTTTTTTACTTACTTTATGAGGGTGGATTTAAGGCGCTGAAATTTTGCTAGAGGCTTTTTTTCTAAGACTTACAAACAGTTTGTGGTATTAAAATATTTTTCATTAAAAAGAAAAACAAACTTTCAGCACTTAATTTTACGGGTGACTGTATAGACTTAAAAATTGCCGTTTCGACGAAAAATAAGATTGCTCTGTGTATCTGTTATTAATTAGCCTGCTTTGATGTCAGGGTGGCTTCTGATCTGGACAGTTTACAGTGTGAAAGTTATATAATTGTGTTGAAAAGGGATTGCCCTTACAAGCACATCTGTCTACACTACAGGGAAAGTATAGCTATCCAGACACTGTATCTTCAGACTGTGGCTGATAAGCTCGTAGACAGACCCATAACCCCCTCAGGACTAAAAGGAGCAATTTATTCAACAAAAGGTTTTTTCTGTATCTGGAAGTCACACACATACTGTAACCACGTTTCACAACACGCATTGTACCAATATATTATATGTTGGAGGGCATATACTGGTCAATGGCTGTCTTTTCAATACAATAAGTCATTTGAAAAGGGCACTAACACTGTATTTCTTATTTTCCTTTTGTGTTTGTTGTTAATGGATGAGTATACAAAAATATTCTTGCTACACAACTTTATGTTTTTATGGTTGTGCAAGTAAGTCTCACAATTTAGATTACAGTAGTTGCTACTGTCTTTTCCATAATAGTTTCATTTCCACAAAGAATTCTTCTGACAGTCTATTTAAACAGCACATTTATTAAATACATTGTACGGGAAATCCCCTGAAAACTGTCATTTTTGGGGGATACCTGCAAAATGTAAGCATCCCCAGGAAGTATGATTGGGGTTCCAATATCTTGTTTGGTTCCTCCTTTTCCGATCACAATAGCAGCCCACATAGGTTTCTGTGGGGACTACTGTATTGTGAGATTGACCCCGGCAGCTATTGCCACCTTTAAATGGAGTCAGCAACTGTAGCCTATAGGTTACATTTTAACACAATTATCCGAAAGAGGGATCTGTAGGAGGCCATGCATGCGCAGTAGAACGCCCAGGGTCCCCTGTCCATGGATGTGTTTCTTAATACATCTGGGTGGAAAATAATTTCTTATTTTCATGAATAGCATAAGAAATGTTAATTATTGGGTATGAAACCCAATAATTAATAAATATGCCCCTAAGGGGTCTATTCATCATGTTAATCATCGGGAACCACTAAAATGACCATTCTAACTTGACACAAGTGCCGGAGCAATTCATCATTGCTCCGGCGGAAACATCTGATCCGAAAATCAGCTGTCTCCCAGGAGCGCTTCATTGCTCCTTTCAGAGCAGTAAAGCTAATGCGCCTGCTAGACCTACAGATCATGCATGCGCACACAATCCCGGCATCTGGCGAAAGGAGCCGGAGAGGGGTGGAGGGATCCGAAGATGGAAAATGCTCTCGCAGTCAAGCTCTGAAAATATTTCATTTTCAGAGCTTGATGAATTCTGTCCCCGTACTAGTGTGTGGGGACAGCGTGCTATTTCAGAAGTGAAAAGTAAGAAAGTGAAACTAAATTCTGTCCTTAAACATGCAGGTCCATATATTTTAAGGGCAGAATTGATTAATAAATAGGCCCCTTTATGTTTTATCTCCTACTGTTTAGTAGGATAAATGTCTTCTCTGTAGCTATAAAAAAAAGTTGAAACAGTGTTCACTTTGCTGTGACTGGAAGTGCTGGCCTCTTACAGTAGCTTAAGCGCAAATAAGCACACCTGCTTATGGTGAAATTTGATGAGGGTCTGGATGTTTTGCAGTTTGTCACTAATCCTTGCAAGTCTTTAAAACTGTAAAAGAGCTATAATCAAGCAACATTTTGTTACATTTTTACAACTCGTGATTGATATGTGCAAATTTTTGCCAAGAATTTATATATAAAAAAAAGATAAATGGATACAAATATTTACGCAGACTTCATAAAAATCAGGACTACTTTGTTCAGATGCATATTAATTTTCCATACATAAAAATGTAGGGGAAAAAAATCATAAATGTTCCTAGTATAATAGATTCCTATAGCTTGACATTTCTATACAATTCCCACATTTAATTAATCTACACAGTTTTTACTCTATTATTATTATTATTATTATTATTATAATAATTATTATTATTTTATTTCCTTTTTTTATTCTATTTTTATTACAAGCATTATTATTTTATTTCCTTTTTTTAAAAAAAAAATGTCCATAGTTATTTTTGCTTTGTCTTCAGAATAGAACTTACACATGGATTAAGATGCATTTAAACACCTTCCACACTTTGCCTATCTACATATAAAATTAACTTTCTGCAACGTTAGGTAGTGATGGCTACAGAAAGCGGTTACATTTTGTAGATAACAGGATTAGCTTGTATGTGGGTAATAAGTTGGTGAATTTCCCTTTGGCCATTACTGAACACTGTGACAGGACTAATCCTAAATGCTTTGAAGTCTCCTAATTTTCCATCAGGTGCGGTGCTGCATACATGTCCTTGGGGCTCTAAGTGCTCTTATAAGATCTCATAGTGTCCTCATTAGCTCTGCCAATTCACCCATCCAACCTGTTGATCCCAATTTATACTTTGTGTGATAATTCGTCAAAAATAGTAAATCACAGCTTTGTACTCCTCTATGGGGAAAATTTGTGTTTCATATTCATACAATTAAAAACACTTGGACTGCATTCAACTTTCTGCATTTAGATGTTTATAATGTATATAATCGCTGATGCATTGTTTTTAGATATTATTTATTTCATCTGAAAACCAAAACTTTTTACTCCAACTATTTTTTGTGCTATAATAAAAGTAATTGTTACAAAAATGACTGCTAAATTAGTTATCTAATCACACAAGTGAGCTACATTAAAGCCAAGCTAAATATGATTAAAATATACAGTATTGGAATAAATTATATTCTTTGATGCAATACAATATAAGTACAAAGACTGAAATAGGAGCAATGTGTAACAAAAATAAACAATAAAAAGGAACAGTAAAAGAACAAAGTTGCAAAACTAGTTAGATGCAAAAGTAGCTAGAAAAAATAACATTTAACTATAAATTTATATTAATTATTTTTTTCTTTTTTTAACACCCGATTACAGGTCACTTTTTCATGCCAAAACTGTTGTTTAACTTTTTTTTTTAATATTAAACTAGTAAGTCATCAAATGAGAAAATATAAGCATTTTCTATTCGATTTTTAGAATTAGAAAATAATTACATTTAGGAACTAATATAAAACGCTGATGTAAATAATTCAAAACATGTAAAAAACATCATAATAGAAAACTGGGGTTCTGGAAATCCTTTAACAAATAATTTTCTACTGCAAGTGGCTGATAAAAAAAACTTACATAAAGTTTCATCATTTGAATTTGTTGCTGAACTAGTCAGGATTTTAATATTCATGTATATAAAAATCTAAGTGCTAATTCCATTTTGTTTAAGATTCGCATTAGCATCTCCACTGAAATTTGAACCAATCTAGGAAAGCAAAAAAAAAAAACTTGCGACCAGAGCGTCTGATGTTTTTCATCTGTTGTTGACAAAGATAGATCAAAAGTTCATGATGCAAAAAGTCCCGGGGCCTCCGCACAAAAAAACGGCCCTCACAGGCATATCACTTGCAACCTCTTCTGAAGTGTAGTCACTCAGGGGAGCTAATTAATTACATAATGCTTTCCACTAGCACCAAACAAAGCTTGTACAGGGTGTGTTCCACCAAAATAAGTGCTGGGAAATGCTATCTATTCCAAGTAGGATATAATCTAAAGACGGTATTGTGTTTAGTTCTTTTCAGGCACATAGGCTTTCTATTAAACATCCTATATTTATATATTTGTAAATAGGGACTAACATTTACATTTTTTTTGTTGACGTTTTTTCTTAGGTGTATGTTAGATTATAATATTTAAAACGATCATAAACATCTCTACTAAAAAAATAATAGCACATTTGGATATCATGCTGCCTATGGCTCAACTGTAAATGTTCTCAATATTTTTTTGGATGAAATTTGTATAGGAATGAATGAATGAATGAATACAAAAAATACTGTAGTTGTATTTATCAATCAGTTATGAAAAAAGGGCAAATTTCTGATATGGGCCTCTTTGCAAATAAATACCAGGTTTGGTGTTCTCTTGGGATTTATTTGTAATTGTTACCAGGTTGTCCACAGTGCATGACCTTCTGGACAATCACCCCTTGGGTTATGTAACATTAGAACAGTCCCCTGTTAAAAATCATTGTGATGATTTTGTCACGGTGTTTACTATAAGGGTACAGTATATATGCCCCATGAGACTTAGATATGACTCATTAGGACTAATTTAGTAATAACGGTCTCTATATAATAACAGAGAGCAGTTTATGCAATATTTGAGCCATACATAATATGCGGACCTCATCACCCCTCAGGTGCATATTTCCCTCTTCTCCCAGTATATCAAGGAAACTCCTAAATTTCAGATAGACCTCCTGAACTCCCAGGAGAGTAGGGCACCCTCCCAGATCCCACCATTTCTCTAGTGAGGAGAGCAGGATCTTGATGACGCAATTTATCGCAAATCATATCATCACACTGCGTCATGATGGTGGGAGTCGTATTGCTTTACTGCCCACACTTTGTCCTTGGTCCTCCCTGCTGGGATTTCCCATAATGCAAGTCTATGAGGTCAGTGAATTTTGACATATTGAGGAAGGGAGGGAGCAGCCCATGTGCTCACTGTTTACCCATCGTGACTCCTTCACTAGACATGCCTGCCGGTGGACAGACATACAAAGCAATCGAGATTAGGTAGATATGAAGAAGAGTGGAAATACTACACTATTTCTCCATGTTTGCCTTATAGATGACTGTAATAATTTAGGTACACAATTTTCAGTAAACCACTGCAACCAATCAGATGCTTTATTTCATTGTCTATCTTGTACTAGACAGATAGAAGCTTATTGCTGATTGGCTGCTGTAGCTCACACTGCCGAGATTGCGGACAGAACAATGGCAGCAAAAGCGCCATTTTCATACTCAATCTGCTACAAGTCGCCATCCCGATTTTCTAGCTATTAAGAATACAAGTCGTCACAATTTATTAAGCTCCGGATATCGCAAACTACAAGAAATCTCACTCCAAGAAAACAAAAGTGGCTTTGGCAGACTAGAGCGCTCAATCACACGCCAATGGCCTATGAAACTGGTAAAATATTACCAAAACCTCTTTTTTTCTGCAGCAAAGTGGCAGAATGAGGAGGCTTCCGGAAGGCCTCGTTATGGTGTCTGTGGGGAGAAATGTGGAGATAAGGACAGAAGGGAGGAAGGGTCCAGAACCAGGGCCCACAGAGGCACCACCCTACAGATGTACCCACACTAAACTATTCTCAAATCGCACCAAATAGCCCCGTGCGTTGTGCCACAGATTATGCAACTAAGCCATACCAAGGTCCTGCCACACGGGATTTAGTACTGGTGCTGTGATCCCGCCCTATCGGGATTTTGGCGCTGGTGTTCAGACTGTCAGCATCCTGCATGCCGGGATGCTGACGGTCTGAATACCGGCGCCGAAATCCCGACAGGTCGGGATCACGGCACCAATATTCCAACCGCCGGCATCCCAAAGGTAAGTATCGGGAGGGTTAGGGGGAGGTTATGGTTAGGTAGCGGGGTTAGGGTTAAGCATTAAGGGGAGGGTTAGGCAACGGATAGGGAGCGTTAGGATTAGGGTGCGGGAGGGGAAGGTATTAGGCATTAGGGGGGAGGTTAGGTTTAGGCACCGGGGAGGGTGTGTTAGGTTTAGGGTGCGGGAAGGGGGATGTTAGGTTAAGGCACTGGGGGGGAGGTTAGGGTTAGGCACCTGGGAGGGTGTGTTAGGTTTAGGGTGTGGGGAGGGGGATGTTAGGTTAAGGCACTGGGGTGGAGGTTAGGGTTAGGCACCGGGGAGGGAGGGTTAGGGTAGGGGTTAGAAAAATACTTACCTGTCTTCCTATGGGTGTTGGGATTCTGGCTGTCAGGATGCCGCTGCTGGTATTGTGACCAGTGGCATCCCGACAGCCAGCATTTCACACCCAACCCCTGCCACACTAATACGAATAAAGTACAATGCACAAATGCTCGGACACTTCGCATACAGCAGCGCAGTGTGACTCGGATGCTAACCTGGTTAAAACAGCAAAGGACTGAGTACCGAAGCCATCGAGCCGTGCCACGCACCCCGTCATGCAGCGCTGTGCTTAATCTGTGACTTTATACCATCTCCACTGCAGCAAAAACACTAATCCTAAACACCCAGGACACTGTAAGCGACTTTGGATGCAACTTCGATGCTACGCAGATGCTAAATTAAGAAATGGATATGAATCGCTATCTGTGGCAGAGCGTCGCGCACCATATGGGGCACTAAGGTTGGGTGAATAAGGACACGTCATGTATCGCTGTGAGAAAAAGAGGGCGGATGTAAGTCAGAGACAAAGATATATAGATGCTAACACACACACCACATATATATTTTATAGAGTGGAAGTGGCTCTTATATGCAAATACATGTTCTTCTAAGGCAGTATAACCTATAGTGAGTCAGCAGTAGCGTCTCCGTAAAGATATTTAAGTGTTTACAAGGGTTACCTCAGAGCAGATCCCTATGGCAAATAGGTTAACAATACTTTTACAGAATCCAGCACAAGTACAGTACTTGGGGCTTATTTTATGTTAATCCACCAGTGAGAACAAACCTGATTAGCATTTGATTTGTTATTCCACTGTTGAGAGTTTCAATTTACTGCACACAAGAAAGAGAAATGGACACACAGATAAGACATAACGGTTCTCTTACTGAAACTTATTGCAGTTGCTGAGATTAGGAATTAAAACATCACTTTAAAAATCAGAAAATTGAAAAACAACCCCCAATGAACGTGAGAAGCTCTGTTAGTAAACAAATATATCTAATGTTATCTGTAAGAAGCGTGGCCACCTAACATTCGTAACAAGGAGACGTGCTAAGCGGGATGCAGTTATAATGCCGGCGGACGGGCTGCCGGCAGTTGAAATACCGACGCCGCTATCCCGCCGTGTGGGCATAATACCGACAGCGATATCCCCATGGACATCAGGATGCCGGCGTCGGCATCCCGACCGATGGAATCTCGATCGTCCGGACGGCGGGTAAGTATGCGGGTAAGCCGGGGATGGGGGTGGTTAGGATTAGGCTGGTTAGGATTAGGCAGTCCCGGGGGAGATTAGGGATAGGCACCCCCCTAGGAGTGTTAGTGTTAGAATGTGAGGAGGGGGGGTTAAGGTTAGGCACCCCCGGGGGGAGGTTAGGGTTAAGCACCCCTCCCTGGAGACTTAGGTTTAGGGTGTCGGGAGAGGGGGTTAGGGTTAGGCACCACTGGGGGGGGAGTTAGGATTAGGCAGCCCCCGTTGGAGGTTAGAGTTAGGCACCACTAAGGGTGAGTTAGAGGGGGGGCATTGTAGGGTTACATTACTTACCTTAGTTTGTTGGGATTTCTTACTGTCAGGCTTCCAGGGGTGGTATTTGAACCAGCGGCTAAAGAGCCGTCGGCATTTCAATACCATTCCATGCTATGCAGCATGGACTGCTTCCCACTGAAACAGATATCCAACAGGTGGGTGAGGGCTGGTAACGCTAGTAGAGAAACCAATAGGAAGGTAAGGAGGTATAGAAGGATGGTGATGTTAAGGGCTTTGTCAGTGAGTGTGATTTGAATTGGATTTTGCAGCATTGCAGTGGATGCGGAGTATGGAGAAAGGATTATAAGTATTATCATGGAATCAAAGACAGATAAGAGCTTTTGGTTGCGTCTTGGGTAAAAAAAGGGTCTCGAAATAAGTTGAGCGTGGATGTGATAGTGTCACGAAACTAGGAACTTGTGATTGTGTACCCGAACTGGGTTGAGAGACAGAGACACCTGAACCAACGGATGGTTGAAAACTGGATGGTTTAATGTAGTTTCTACTCATACAGGAATAGAGGTAACTGTCATATATGAAGTTATAATATAGTCCACAGTGCAGAGATAACGCAACTAGAAGATACTGAATAAAGTTGTAGAACAAAAGTCCCTGAATAGTCTCTTGACTTGGAAAAGGATCTGTAGGAAGAACTGTAGACTTGGAACTGAATGAACTCGAAGAATTGGAGTTAGATTTCATACTGGAGCGATGAGGATGAGCTTGAAGAATTAAAATTAGATTCCGGACTGGAGTAATGAAGAATGAACTTGAATATTGGAGTTGACTCCGGACTGGAGTAATGTGGAATGAACTTGAATATTGGAGTTGACTCCGGACTGGAGTAATCTGGAATGAACTTGAATATTGGAGGTGACTCCGGACTGGAGCAATATGGAATGAACTTGAAACTTGGAGTTGACTCCGGACTGGAGCAGTATGGAATGAACTTGGAACTTGCAGTTGGCTCCGGACTGGAGTAGAGTGGAACTTGGAACTTGGATCTAACTCTGGACTGGAGTAGAGTGGAATGAACTTGAAACTTTTTATCTGACTCTGGACTGGAGTAGAGTGGAACTTGGATCTGACTCCGGAGTGGAGTACAGTGGAATGGGTAACTTGGCAGTTGGATCTGACTCCTGCCTGGAGTAGCGTGGAACTTGGATCTGACTCCGGCCTGGAGTAGCGTGGAACTTGGATCTGACTCCGGACTGGAGTAGAGTGGAACTTGGAACTTGGAAGCAGAGGTATCACACTGGGAGCTCAGGTACATAGGTCATGCAGGAGCAATGCACATTGTCGCGCCGTCCGCACATGGATCAGCGGCAGAGGAACTCAGACAACAGCGGGGATGTTGCAGACGACTTCCTAGAGAAGGCCCAGAGTTGAGAATCACGTGGCCTGCAGGCCGGTGGCACCTCAGACCGCGATGGCACAGGCGCACAGGGAGATGCAGGGGTCTCAGGCGGAGGTCTCTTACACAGTTTCTGACCGATAGGACTGGAAAAATAACTGGATGTGAGGAATAAAACAGAGGATGGGAGAATGAGGCCTGGGAGACTGAGGAAATTGTGGCGTTGTTGACCGTAAGGGAGATTTGAGAGGAGGAGGTGACTCTAAGAGGAGGGAAGTATTGAACTTCAGGCATCATTGGGACATCCATGTGGAAATAGACAGTTGGTGACCTAAGATGGTCAGGAAAAGAGAGGTAGATTTGGGTGTTATTAGTTTAGCATTGGTGCTGGACCCCAATGTTATGTGCCTCTGTCAGCAAGGTAAATTATTAATATCAATCTTGAGGCCTTGACCTCTAACAACCCCAGTTTTCTGGAATGCTCTGTGTTTCATTATACATGGTCATAGTAGTATTTTATCATAGCATTAAGAACAACAGATATATGAAGACTATTTACTAAAGGTGAATTTGGATGATTTTAAATCAATCTTAATCGATGCTGTGTTTCTACAGCTAAATTACACAATTACTAACACTTAAAACAATTGTAAATGTAAATGTGTGATGTAGCTCCAGAAACATAATATCGATTTAGGTCGATTTAAAATGGATCAACATCGATTGAATTCGACCTTTAGTAAATTACACCTTGGAATGTAACATATTATGTATGTATATATTATAACATAATAGTAACTGTTTTGGTGGTGATCTGCAGAACAGTTATGGTGGGTACACACTATACAGATATATCTGCAGATCGTACAGACTGAACAACCATCATCTGTGTCCGTTCGTAGGTCCTGGCGACCAGGGGGCGTGTCCCAGCAGGCGGGGGCGTGTCCCGCCCCCCTTCTCACGACTGCCGCTGTGTGTGTAAGGGCGGTCTGCAGACATATTTGTGCAGCACAGCCAATGCAATATGTTGGTGAACGCCGACGTTCACCAACATATCGCGGACACAAACTGCCTGACGGGCAGCAGATACATTGGCCGATCAATTGATCAGCCAACGTATCTGTCAGTGTGTACCCAGATTAAGACAGAGAAGAGCTAAATGTATGTTTACAGTTGCAAAGGGAGGGAGAGGAAATGTTGAGAGAGAAAAGGGGCAGATTGTGGGTGAGAGACAATGTGTTGATTGCAGAGACTTCATGCTTGCTCAGGGGCGATAATAAACTGATGATGGATTGGGGAGTGCAGGAGAAAGTGAGTGGAATGTGTGGGGTCTGGTAAGAGGAGGCATTTTGCTAAATGGTGTAACTTTTGTCTTGCTAGGTGGCAAAGTTATGGGTTTCTTGGGTAGAAAATTGAGTTGAAGGTGGCAAAGAGGTGTCAGGGGTAAGAATACTGGGTATTTATAAAAGCTTGCTTGCCAAATTAAAGAAGGGCTATACCAAGGGCTTCTGGAGGATGGGTATGGGATGCCAGAACTTGGGATCCCAGCGGTCAGAATCCTGACTCCAGCATCTCAACAGGATTAGGATACCGACACCTGTCAGTAAGTATCCTAACCCTCGCCTCCTCCCTCCCCTAACCCTCCTTCCCCGGTGCCTTAACCTAACCTCCCCCCTAGTGATTAAACTTTCCCTCCCCGCACCCTAAACCTAACCCTTCTCCCTTAGTGCATAACCCTAACCCTCTCCCTAGTCCCCCTAATCCCGCTATTTACCTTCGGGATACTGGCGATCAAGATGCTGGCACCAGGATACTGACAGGTGTAGGGATTCTGGCGCCGGCAATCTGGCCACTGGAAATCCTGTGGTCGGGATATTGACCTCATCCCGCTTCTGGTAACCCTGACAAAGTAAAGGACTTGTTCCATTCCTCCCATCATCCATATAATAAGTTTTGCCTATAACATGGCCATCTACAGTATACTATATAGTGCATATTATGGAAGACCTTGCCCATAAAAACTTAAAATGTAGAAGGAGGGATATGATACATTAGGGGAAGGTGGGACAAGTTGAGTATGATATCCCGGCAATGACCATACCAAGAGTGAGAATACCAGCAATGGAATCCTGATGGTCAAAATCCCAACAAATTTTTAGTGAGTATTTTTACCCTAACCCACCCCTTCCACAGCCTACCCCAATCCCAAACCTCCCACATCATAACCCTAACTGTCCCCTTTGGCAGCCTAGCTGTTCTCCCTCCTCCTAGTGTCTAACACTAACCCTAGCCGTAATACTCACTGTCTGGATTTTAGCAATCGGAATTCTGCTGCCGCTATTGTGACCATCAGGATGGTCACTGCTGGGAACCTGACTACATCCCAGTGGGACAATGGACTTAGTGGTCCTTAAGGAAAACTGTAGAGGATGAGACGGTGCAGTAACAGTGGCAGAAGGGTAGGGGTGTTGGGCAGGATGGGGGATAGGAGAGGTGTTGTAGGATGGGGGGAAAAGAGGGGGAGGGCTTCAGGGCAAGATGTGAGGACTTGTAGGATATATGTAAACTTGGGGCAAAATATAGAGGATGCAAGGAAGGCATGACCTAAGGTAGAGAGGAGTGGGCATGGCCTGAAGCAGGTTCAAACAAGAGAGGGCATTACCTTGAGGAGTCCATCAGTTCCAAGCAACATAAAGGAACTGCCGCACCAAGCAGTCCTATGCTAAGGGCTTTGGAAGGAGATGAGGTCTTCTAAAGCACAAACAATACCAGTGCAGAAATGTCAGTAAGGAAGCTGAGCCCCACTATGGTCCATAGCCCAGTTCTAGCAGTGACAAGGTCCCCGGTAGCAAGATGCAGGCTTCTTACTTCTAAATCTTTGGGTGCCAATGTCACTTCCAACATCATTGACAGGGTCCAAACTCCCTGCGATGTGCTGTCTGAGTACAGCCGCCCACTAAGACACAGATGCTGCAACCCAGGACTAGACATGGGAAGCTCTATTTCCTCCCTCTTGTTGTCAAGTATCCAGACACAGCTGAACATAGTAAATAAACTATAATGTAGGAAGGAAAGCTAAAAGGAAAAACCAGATGCTTGACATTTGGCGCGTGCAGTCTGCAGGCTCCTCAAGCCAAAAATGACTAGATGTATATAAATATAATTTTTTGGGGACAAATATACTTTTAGGCACTGTTTATGAACTATGCAGACAAAAAAATTATTGGAATTTGGACAGGCTCCTCAAGTCCAAAATGACTAGGGGCTCCATTTATAGTTATTACAGGGCAATTGGAGTAGAATTCATAAAATTCTACTCCAACCCCTAAGTATCACATATTTTTAGTAATCAGATTGCATTTCCCATAATTGTAATGGGAAATGTGATCCGACCAAAGTTACTAAAAATAACTTGTAAAAAAACACCGGGGAAAGCCCTGTGATAATAACACCACCTGGAGGTGGCGTTATCTAGGGTCTCCCCCGGTTACCGGACTCCTACTCTGCTCTAAAAGGCAGAGCAGAGCAAAAATGTACATACCTGACTCCAGGGACTGGTGGTGGGGGCTCCGGTGATAACTCCGGTCTGATGGTCTCCCATGCTGCACTGCGGCCAGGTCATCAGGTGATTGGGTCCCAGTGCAGTATGGGATGTCAGCTGACCGGAGGCATGGAAGACATCACCGGAGCACCGATGACTGCAGGTGCTATTAAGGGAGGGGGGTCACGGGGGGGTCTGTGATCGCGGGGGGAGGGGCTTAGTGTTGGGGATGGGGCTTAGCGCCGGGGGGGTAGCAGCGACGGTCAGTCAGCGCATGCGCGGGGCACTAGTCACGGTATTTTTTTTGCGAAAAGAGTGCGGAGGGGATTCGCAGGGACAGAGCTTTCTCGCAAGCTCTGTCCCTGCAAGGGATTTGTAGAAAATCCCTGTGATACTGCCTGAATTCGCAATGCGAATTCAATCGATAATATCACACTACAATCTGCATTACAAATGCGGATTGTAGCAAATAGAGCCCTAGATGTATATAAATATATATAGTGTTCACTCTAGGTCCGGCAGCAGGCAGGGCACCGGACCGGACCTAGAGATAGGGCACTTCTGCGCACGTGCGGCCAAAAAAGGGGCGTAGCCAAAGAAAGGGGTCATCCATTCACCGGCGGTGACCGATGCGCCGCCGTTGTGACCACCCACAGGACACTGCGACCCGCGGGTGGAGACAGATCCCGCCACGCTGGAGGGCAGGGTGCTTTCTACCCTTCAGAAATAGGGCAGGGCACAGCGCCCCACTGAAACAGCCTAGACAAATACTACATACTGTATCATAGAGTCGCTTCACATGTTACTTGCAACCTTTCAGTGTTACTATAGGTTAAGTAGCAACAGATTTGGAATCTAAAAGAAAAGATTTGTTTGACTAAAGTGAACTCAGACTAGACTGTGAGATTGATTGCCCATTCAATTGGATTTTGTGGTTTACATTAACAAATATGGAAAACTAAGGATTCTTATTGTTTACAAAGGCATTTTGTGATCAATGTCTACAATATAAAATATACATCACATTATTAGATGCCAGTAATGTCTTTATAATTTTAACATAATATAACAGACATCCACATGAGCAAAGCTGCAGGCAAATGCTAGTGAATAATAAAAATAAAGGTTTAGAATGGGTCATGTGGGTAGCAGAGTGACCCCCCAAGGGTTTGCAGGCTGAGCCAGGTTCGACCTGCACCCCTGGCGAGTGCCATCTTGGCCTACCCCTATTTAGAGCCCTGAATGAAAGGGCAGTATTGTTAGACAAAAGGATGAGTTTATAAGTAAGGAGTCAAGGTTGGTGCAAAATTTTCTCCTGTCGCACTCAGCGGTGCAAGAACAGTTAGGAGAGATGGGTAGTTTTAGTTAGAAATGTCCATTTCGGTTTTCCTGAAAACACGAACACACCTGAATTTTGGGGTTCCGGGTCGAGTCAAGTATCGGCTCAGGTCTGCTGTAAGTTTGGAAACCAGATTTAGAAAACGATTCTTGGGTTTTGGATTGCATGAAAACGTGTTCAAATTACATGATTTTACTTGTTTTTATTAAAAATTCCACAACCGAATCCGAACCAAAATACTTGAGGGTGGTTTTGCAAAAAACCATAACATTTGAGAGTGGTTTTGCCAAAACCAAAACACTGGGATTCCGCACACATCTCTAGTTTTAATGAAGATAAAACCTGGACAGGGTGGGGGGGCATTTAGATGTCAGTTTATGCATGTGGCTTGGCTGACGGTACTTTAACGGTGGGACTGGATGTTTTACAAGTGATCTTTGTTACAGCTTAAAACTATGAAGATAGAGTTTTCGAACAACAACAACAACAACACAGGCTCTGCAAACTTCCGCCACCAAATTACCAGCAATAACACTAATAAAACACAACAATGCAAAATACACAAAATAAATAAATGTACAAACCACAGACTCAGCTCCTCGTTTTCATTACTCGGCTCAAAGATGGAACTGATGAAGCAAAAACAATATGTCCAGAGCTTGTGCTGGCACAGAGGGGTGGTTGTATCCTTGCCAACATCTGTTTTTAATCTGATTAATGGTGATCTGTTTTGATAGCTTTTTCTCTATTGCGAGAGTTAATTGGATAAAGTTTTAGCTGGAAACTAATAAAGTGAATTAACAAGGACAAAGTTGTGGATGGGTAATGAGAGCAATACCTTCCATTATGCATTAGTGTGTGGATCCACAATGAACAGAACACATACTTGCTGTTCCATGATGCAGGATGGCATAGTGACTGCTCCACATAGGCGCCCATGCAATTTTCACTTACCCCCAAAAAGTCTACTTTTATCTTATGAGTCTGCAGTGAGTTTCACACAGAGTTGCTTATTTGTGTTGACCATGGATATGACATAAAACTGATCTCTGGGTACAAATTTATTGAACACAGATTGGCTGATTCCAAGTGAGATGTTGCAGTGTCAATGTGTGCGCCTTTTGCTGGTGATGTCACCCGTGATGTCAGTGGTGAGCTTCCGGCTCTATTAGAGCCGAAAGCTCACTGGGGCTTGCGGCAGACGAGACCCTACCACAAGGGTCTCGTGGCAAGCCCCGATGGTCGCGATGGTCTTGACCATCGCGACCATCATCCTGGCCTCTCGCTAAAGCTGTGGGTGGTTACCCACAGCTTAGCGAGCGGCCAGG
Source organism: Taudactylus pleione (assembly GCA_031769625.1). Classification (NCBI taxonomy): domain Eukaryota; kingdom Metazoa; phylum Chordata; class Amphibia; order Anura; family Myobatrachidae; genus Taudactylus; species Taudactylus pleione. Next base: position 6,822,995 of record JAUIMM010000069.1, read on the forward strand.
AGGCCGGCTCTTTACAGAGAAGCGGCCGCCCTTATTCAGGGCGAGCGCTCGCATTTTGCCAGCGCCTCTGAATGAGGTCCACTGCGTATAGTAGGGTTGCGCGTGTAAGTAAATAAAGGAAAGTCATTTGTAGATGCAAGCCGCTTTAACACTAGGGTGAGATAGGTGGTTACTGTAGCTGTTCTCGGCAGTCATGAAATACTGTCAGCTGTGATGAAATGGAGGTAGTGCTAACTGATTCCACACAGCTTATTGATGTAGCAAATGCCATATTAAACATCTCAGACAGAGGCATTTGCATTGAAGGCTGATGATTAATATTCTGCCAGCGCCAGTAAATAAATCAGTTTTTATCCCTAAGCACTGCTATAACATGGAGAGCACTACTGAGCTGCCTCCATGAGGCTTACTTGGGATGCATCTTCCTTTACCAAGAAGGCCGCCTGTGGGTCTTTTACTGCGTTCCTTGCTGAATCAGGCCCTGTGATAGCACCACCACTGATTGTAAATGGCCTAGCTTTTATTACTGCCACTGATTGGCCTCTTCATGTGGGAAAGGTGTCATATTTCATAGACCTTTATCTTTAAAGTAGGGATGTGCAGGCTCGGTTTTACTCGGATTTACTCGGTTCTTATCGCCACTTTACCGCAAATTCGGATTTATTATATTGGCTATCCAAAACACATGATAGGCGATAGCCAATAAAATGCCGTTTAAAGATCCGAGTATATCCTAGTAAAACCGAACCCGCTCACCCCTACTTTAAAGGTTATATATTTCCACCCTGGTGTGTCCTCACTATCAGTGGCATAGCAGCAGCAGGCTGTGGGCATTTTAGAATGTAAGCTCTTACGAGCAGGGCCCTCTACCCTCTTGTGCTTCTCCCTACTTTAGTTTCATCTACTTCTTACTCACCACTAGGGCACCTAACACTTGGCTGCTTATGCTCTGTTGCTTATCTGGGTGTTATGGTCGCTAATGTAGCAATATATATTATCCATGTCCTGGTCCTGTATTGTTCTGTAAGTCGCTCTTCTACAATTTGTTTATGTACTTTGTAAGGCGCTGCGGAACACTTGTAATAAATTATAATAATAATAATTACCCACCCTGGTGTATCCCCACTATCAGTGGCATAGCAGCGGCAGGCTGTGGTTGTTACCCTCCCTGGTGTATCCCCACTATCAGTGGCATAGCAGCGGCAGGCTGTGGGCATTACCCACCCTGGTGTGACCTCACTATCAGTGGCATAGCAGCAGCAGCAGCAGGCTGTGGGTGTTGACCGCCTTGGTGTGACCTCACTATCAGTGGCATAGCAGCGGCAGGCTGTGGTTGTTACCCTCCCTGGTGTATCCCCACTATCAGTGGCATAGCAGCGGCAGGCTGTGGTTGTTACCCTCCCTGGTGTGTCCACATTATCAGTAGCATAGTAGTAGCAGGTCGTTGGTGTTACCAAACCTGGTTTGCCCTTTCTATCTGTGGCATAGCAGTGCCAGGTTGTGGATGTTGCCTATCCTCATTTGTCTTTGCATTCAGTGGCATAGCAGCAGCAGGCTGCCCAACATTGCCGCCCAAAATTCATGAGATCTGAGGTTTCGGAAAAAATGAAGTTTTGACTTGCTTTAAGATACGATTTTGATCATACTGTATGTATGTTAAGGCATTAAGATATGTGGTTAGTGTGCGAGGGAGAAAGGCAATGCTCAAGTATATTTTACATTTAAACAGAGATGTAGTGCAAATCAATAGGAAGTTAACGTTGAACAAGTCATTATACTTAATAGCTTAATATTGAAAAATGTAGGTTTATTCATGTTTTAACCACCTAAAAATTCTGTAATAAGCACTATGAAGGCTACATCACCTCACAATCTGTCACATTGCATTATCTATGTCCGGTTGATTTATGCATCAAAATAAAAGTTTTTGACATTTGTACAGAAACTTTTGTGTAATGTGAAGAGACGCGGGCGTATTATGATGAGCTGCACGCTATGGACGAAGTCTCAGCGTTCCCATTATTTGCAAATTAACCCTTTCTCCTCCGAAGCCACAATTTCAAACTCGTTTTAAAAAATGTACTATAAAGGTATTTTGTTGCAGTCCCTCTTCTTTCCATCTAACCAAGCAAATTCTACGCTCTGTCTGCTTTATGAAGTGGTGTAAAATGAGATATTAGAGTTTTATCTTCAATAAAAATAGCAATTTACAAAACGTTAAGAGAATGCATGCTCTGTATACATCACAATACAGAATACAGCTAAACCTGGAGAGGTTTTCACTCCCATTTTATATGCCATAACTGATATTCGGAAGTGTCCTCTACATAATTGCCAGTCGCGGGTTGCCTATTACGTTTATAGGAAAATGGTTTAATAACTGTTTTTTCACTAGTTTTCATTGAGAGCTCAGTGTTTTCAAGGTAGATTTAACTTAATAGAGTGCATATTACTTTATTGCTATAATGGAAATGGATTGTAAAGAGTTTAAAGCAGAGTATTGTCCGTGTTTAGTAGGCAGTCATTTACCGGGAGTCACTTTGCATTGCAGAAGCCAGCGAGTGGTCTGTATTAATTATAATTTATTTGTGCCTGTTGTCTGTGAATTTGGGTATGCTGGTGAATCCTCCGCGAGTGCAAAATGATGATGTTATTTATGTTCTGAGCCTTTTTATGCCATATAAAAAACATGTAAAGATCTCTCACATACTCAATGTATTAAATTAATTCAATTCACTATAGGTGGTTTCCACATTACGTCCTTGTTTTGCATACCACCGGGCCCCCACCCCACATTCCACCATTTTAGTGAGAGTCCTTTTCCTGGAAAGGCTGCCTATTAGACAGGGGACCTCAGTCAGAGTCTCTCGCTAGCGCTGTGCACTCGCAAGCAGCCCGATGGTTTGCGTACATGCATGCACACGCTTCGTTCTGCATGTGCACGAACTACCACATGCAAGCGCAGCCCGCTCGCTCGCCCAGTAAAGACAGCCCAGTGTAATGAGTGACAGGAGAGGCCGTTTGCGGGTGGTAACAGGGGCAGGACACTAATAACGGGGGAGTGGAGGTGCGAACGCAGACGTGCCTGAGTGTTTCAAAACCGTTTTAGAGACGTGCATAATTAACACGCAGTGTCATAGTACACGTCACATGCCTGTTTTTTACACTGAAGTCCTCGCAGTGCTTGTGGCAGGGTAAGGCAACCACAAGCGCTGCAATCACTTCCGATTGTCCTCGATGTAACAATGTTTTAATACACTTCCTGGAGATGACGTGTGCTGGTGGACGGCTCTGCCTGTGCGATTGGGCGTACGCTGGCCGCTCGCTAAGACATGGTGGACATGCTTATGACTTGGCGAGCGATCGCTTCCCTTAGCATCACTTTGACAAATTTGCATACGCTGGGGGCGAGCGATCGCATGTAGCGAGAGACTCTGAATGAGGTCCAGGGTGTGGTACACTACTTACTATTAATGCGGTCCATATATATTATTAAATCCTTTAGTAACTCCAGTACTTTATTTGGTGTAAAATAAAGTCATGCAAATCTCATCTCTGCTCTATTAACCCTTAGGGGCCTATTTATTAAACAATATTTGTGGGATATTCCCCCAAACATCCCCTGATGGCTGTGAATGTGTAGTACGCTTACAGGCAATGAACCAGAATGAAAAGTGATAGCGTAAACTTCCAACAAGAATGGGCTCTTATTGGTGCCAGTGTCCCGGTAAGGGATGGATACTAAATTTTGCATGAAATTTAGATTTTTACTTTGTGAATTTAGTCTTAATATTTATAGCACATCCGCATTAAAAATACAGATTGGTATATATGGGTTGGATACGGGTTGCTAGCAGTCGGGATGCTGGCAGTGAGAATACAGATTGGGATAGATGGGCTGGGTACAGGTTAGCTGCAGTCGGGATGCCGGCAGTGAGAATACAGATTGGGATAGATGGGTTACCGGCAGTCGGGATGCCGGCAATGAGAATACAGATTGGGATAGATGGGTTACCGGCAGTCGGGATGCCGGCAGTGAGAATACAGATTGGGATAGATGGGTTGGATACAGGCTGCTAGCAGTCGGCATGCCGGCAGTCAGAATACAGATTGGGATAGATGGGTTGGATACTGGTTACCGGCAGTCGGGATACCGGCAGTGAGAATACACTTTGGGATAGATGGGTTGGGTACAGGTTACCGGCAGTCAGGATGCCGGCAGTGAGAATACAGATTGGGATAGATGGGTTGGGTACAGGTTACCAGCAGTCAGGATGCTGGCAATGAGAATCCATATTGGGATAGATGGGTTGGATACAGGTCACCGGCAGTCAGGATTCCGGCAGTGAGAATACAGATTGGGATAGATGGGTTGGATACAGGTCACCGGCAGTCAGGATGTCAGCAGTGAGAATACAGATTGGGATAGATGGGTTGGGTACAGGTTGCTGGCAGACAGGATGCTGGCAGTGAGAATACATATTGGGATAGATGAGTTGGATACAGGTCACCGGCAGTCGGGATGCCGGCAGTGAGAATACAGATTGGGATAGATGGGTTGGGTACAGGTTACCGGCAGACGGGATACCGGCAGTGAGAATACATATTGGGATAGATGAGTTGGATACAGGTCACCGGCAGTCGGGATGCCGGTAGTGAGAATACAGATTGGGATAGATGGGTTGGGTACAGGTTACCGGCAGACGGGATACCGGCAGTGAGAATACAGATTGGGATAGATGGGTTGGATACGGGTTACAGGCAGTCGGGATGCCGGCAGTGAGAATACAGATTGGGATAGATGGGTTGGGTACAGGTTACAGGCAGTCAGGATGCCGGCAGTGAGAATACATATTGGGATAGATGAGTTGGGTACAGGTTACCGGCAGTCCGGATGCCGGCAGTGAGAATACAGATTGGGATAGATGGGTTGGGTACAGGTTACAGGCAGTCGGGATGCCGGCAGTGAGAATACAGATTGGGATAGATGGGTTGGATACAGGTTACCGGCAGTCAGGATGCCGGCAGTGAGAATACAGATTGGGATAGATGGGTTGGGTACAGGTTACCAGCAGTCAGGATGCTGGCAATGAGAATCCATATTGGGATAGATGTGTTGGATACAGGTCACCGGCAGTCAGGATGTCAGCAGTGAGAATACAGATTGGGATAGATGGGTTGGGTACAGGTTACCAGCAGTCAGGATGCTGGCAATGAGAATCCATATTGGGATAGATGGGTTGGATACAGGTCACCGGCAGTCAGGATGTCAGCAGTGAGAATACAGATTGGGATAGATGGGTTGGGTACAGGTTGCTGGCAGACAGGATGCTGGCAGTGAGAATACATATTGGGATAGATGAGTTGGATACAGGTCACCGGCAGTCGGGATGCCGGCAGTGAGAATACAGATTGGGATAGATGGGTTGGGTACAGGTTACCGGCAGACGGGATACCGGCAGTGAGAATACATATTGGGATAGATGAGTTGGATACAGGTCACCGGCAGTCGGGATGCCGGTAGTGAGAATACAGATTGGGATAGATGGGTTGGGTACAAGTTACCGGCAGACGGGATACCGGCAGTGAGAATACAGATTGGGATAGATGGGTTGGATACGGGTTACAGGCAGTCGGGATGCCGGCAGTGAGAATACAGATTGGGATAGATGGGTTGGGTACAGGTTACAGGCAGTCAGGATGCCGGCAGTGAGAATACATATTGGGATAGATGAGTTGGGTACAGGTTACCGGCAGTCGGGATGCCGGCAGTGAGAATACAGATTGGGATAGATGGGTTGGGTACAGGTTACCGGCAGACGGGATGCCGGCAGTGAGAATGCAGATTGGCATAGATGGGTTGGGTACAGGTTACAGGCAGTCGGGATGCCGGCAGTGAGAATACAGATTGGGATAGATGGGTTGGATACGGGTTACAGGCAGTCGGGATGCCGGCAGTGAGAATACAGATTGGGATAGATGGGTTGGGTACAGGTTACCGGCAGTCAGGATGCCGGCAGTGATAATACAGATTGAGATAGATGAGTTGGTTACAGGTTACCGGGAGTCGGGATGCCGGCAGTGAGAATACAGATTGGCATAGATGGGTTGGATACGGGTTACAGGCAGTCGGGATGCCGGCAGTGAGAATACAGATTGGGATAGATGGGTTGGGTACAGGTTACTGGCAGTCAGGATGCCAGCAGTGAGAATACAGATTGGGATAGATGGGTTGGATGCGGGTTACTGGCAGTCAGGATGCCGCCAGTGACAATACAGATTGGGATAGATGGGTTGCCTATGGGTTACTGGCAGTCGGGATGACGGCAGTGAGAATACAGATTGGGATAGATGGGTTGGGTACAGGTTACCGGCAGTCAGGATACCTGCAGTGAGAAGACAGATTGGGATAGATGAGTTGGGTACAGGTTACCGGGAGTCGGGATGCCAGCAGTGAGAATATAGATTGGGATAGATGGGTTGTGTCACAATTGGTGTCTGCGAGTTACCTGTCTCAGGTGGTGATCGGGTTTCAACGGAGGCCGGCATGACTGGAATCACAGATAAGCTCTATTTACAAGACTTGTGTAGCAGTGAAAACTGCCTTTGATGATAAATGACAAGAACTGGAGGGACCGGACTGGGACCGGCAGGAAGACTTGTTGAATTGAACTGATGAACTAAGAACTTGACTCTGGACTTGAACAACGTGGACTGAACTGATGAGCTTGGAACTTGACTCTGGACTGGAACAACATGGACTGAACTGATGAGCTTGGAACTTGACTCTGGACTGGAACAACGTGGATAGAACTGATGAGCTTGGAACTTGACTCTGGAATGGAATAACGTGACAAAGGCAGAAGGGAAATCAGGTAATGCTGAGACGAGGGTTAAACAGGGTGATCCAGAAATGCTGTGACAAGGTTGGAACTCAGGTGCATGCTGGATTGGGTAATTGGGAATAACAGGTTTCAGGAAGGAATGGGTAGGTTTGGGAATTTTAGGTTCAGGGAGGGAGTAGGTCGGTAAAAGGAGCAGGAGTTGATCCACAGCAGGAAACAAGGCAGGATGACACGATGCAGGTTAACAGAGTGCCAGGGACCAACCAGGAGTAGGACTAGCAGCAGAGCACAGGCCAGGTATTGCTGTAACAGGACGATTGGATGCCAGGTATTACTGTAGCAGATTTTCGGGATGCACCAGGGGTTGCTGTCAACAGGTTTACTGGATTGCCAGGTTTAGCTGTAGCAGGTTTTCTGGAAGCACCGTGGGTTGCTGCCAGCAGGTTACTGGATTGCCAGGTACAGCTGAAACAGGTTTTCTGGATTGCACCAGGGATTGCTGTAGCAGATTTCAGGGATACACTTGAATGCAGAAACAGCATGAACCATACACCACGGAAAGACGAGATGTTCAGGCCCAGAATGCTATCAGGAGAGGATATATATACCATGGGTCTGGCAGCAATTGGTGGATATGGACAGGTGGTCTGGCAGTAGCATTCTGAGTGGTGGAAGGCACAACATGCAGAGGGAGTATTCATCTCTGCAGCTCTGAGAATCAGAACCACACCTGCGATTCCAATCAGGGCTAGCAGTGCTCACAGACAGAGGAGAGGCCAGGTGCAATAATCACTGTGACAGGAATGCATAGAGAAGTCAGAGCAGATCCCCCAGGAGAACTACACACACAGATCCATGGGGCAGCTGACAGGGGTAAGTCTCAAGGCAAAAAGGTGACAACTAGACAGGGTCGTGACAGGTTGGATACGAGTTACCGGGAGTTGGGATGCCGGCAGTGAGAATACAGATTGGGAAAGATGAGTTGGGTACGGGTTACCGGCAGTCGGGATGCCGGCAGTGAGAATACAGATTGGTATAGATGGGTTGGGTACAGGTTACCGGCAGTCGGGATGCCGGCAGTGAGAATACAGATTGGGATAGATGGGTTGGGTACGGGTTACCGGTAGTCAGAATACAGATTGGGATAGATGGGTTGGGTACAGGTTACCTGCAGTCAGGATACCGGCAGTGAGAATACAGATTGGGATAGATGGGTTGGGTACGGATTACCAGCAGTCGGGATACCGGCAGTGAGAATACAGATTGGGATAGATGGGTTGGGTACAGGTTACCGGCAGTCAGGTTGCCGGCAGTGAGAATACAGATTGGGATAGATGAGTTGGGTACGGATTACCGGCAGTCAGGATGCTGGCAGTGAGAATACAGGTTGGGATAGATGGGCTTGGTACAGGTTACCAGCAGTCGGGATACCGGCAGTGAGAATACAGATTGGAATAGATGGGTTGGGTACAGGTTACCGGCAGTCAGGATGCCGGCAGTGAGAATACAGATTGGGATAGATGGGTTGGGTACGGATTACCAGCAGTCGGGATACCGGCAGTGAGAATACAGATTGGGATAGATGGGTTGGGTACAGGTTACCGGCAGTCAGGATGCCGGCAGTGAGAATACAGATTGGGATAGATGAGTTGGGTACAGGTTATCAGGAGTCGGGATGCCGGCAGTGAGAATACAGATTGGGATAGATGGGTTGGGTACAGGTTACCGGCAGTCAGGATGCCAACAGTGAGAATACAGATTGGGATAGATGGGCTGGGTACAGGTTACCGGCAGTCAGGATGCCGGCAGTGAGAATACAGATTGGGATAGATGAGTTGGGTACAGGTTACCGGGAGTCGGGATGCCGGCAGTGAGAATACAGATTGGGATAGATGGGTTGGGTACAGGTTACCGGCAGTCAGGATGCCGGCAGTGATAATACAGATTGAGATAGATGAGTTGGTTACAGGTTACCGGGAGTCGGGATGCCGGCAGTGAGAATACAGATTGGGATAGATGGGTTGGGTACGGGTTACCGGCAGTCAGGATGCCGGCAGTGAGAATACAGATTGGGATAGATGGGTTGGGTACAGGTTACCTGCCATCAGGATACCGGCAGTGAGAATACAGATTGGGATAGATGGGCTGGGTACAGGTTAGCTGCAGTCGGGATGCCGGCAGTGAGAATACAGATTGGGATAGATGGGTTACCGGCAGTCGGGATGCCGGCAATGAGAATACAGATTGGGATAGATGGGTTACCGGCAGTCGGGATGCCGGCAGTGAGAATACAGATTGGGATAGATGGGTTGGATACAGGCTGCTAGCAGTCGGCATGCCGGCAGTCAGAATACAGATTGGGATAGATGGGTTGGATACTGGTTACCGGCAGTCGGGATACCGGCAGTGAGAATACACTTTGGGATAGATGGGTTGGGTACAGGTTACCGGCAGTCAGGATGCCGGCAGTGAGAATACAGATTGGGATAGATGGGTTGGGTACAGGTTACCAGCAGTCAGGATGCTGGCAATGAGAATCCATATTGGGATAGATGGGTTGGATACAGGTCACCGGCAGTCAGGATTCCGGCAGTGAGAATACAGATTGGGATAGATGGGTTGGATACAGGTCACCGGCAGTCAGGATGTCAGCAGTGAGAATACAGATTGGGATAGATGGGTTGGGTACAGGTTGCTGGCAGACAGGATGCTGGCAGTGAGAATACATATTGGGATAGATGAGTTGGATACAGGTCACCGGCAGTTGGGATGCCGGCAGTGAGAATACAGATTGGGATAGATGGGTTGGGTACAGGTTACCGGCAGACGGGATACCGGCAGTGAGAATACATATTGGGATAGATGAGTTGGATACAGGTCACCGGCAGTCGGGATGCCGGTAGTGAGAATACAGATTGGGATAGATGGGTTGGGTACAGGTTACCGGCAGACGGGATACCGGCAGTGAGAATACAGATTGGGATAGATGGGTTGGAAACGGGTTACAGGCAGTCGGGATGCCGGCAGTGAGAATACAGATTGGGATAGATGGGTTGGGTACAGGTTACAGGCAGTCAGGATGCCGGCAGTGAGAATACATATTGGGATAGATGAGTTGGGTACAGGTTACCGGCAGTCGGGATGCCGGCAGTGAGAATACAGATTGGGATAGATGGGTTGGGTACAGGTTACCGGCAGACGGGATGCCGGCAGTGAGAATACAGATTCGCATAGATGGGTTGGGTACAGGTTACAGGCAGTCGGGATGCCGGCAGTGAGAATACAGATTGGGATAGATGGGTTGGATACAGGTTACCGGCAGTCAGGATGCCGGCAGTGAGAATACAGATTGGGATAGATGGGTTGGGTACAGGTTACCAGCAGTCAGGATGCTGGCAATGAGAATCCATATTGGGATAGATGTGTTGGATACAGGTCACCGGCAGTCAGGATGTCAGCAGTGAGAATACAGATTGGGATAGATGGGTTGGGTACAGGTTACCAGCAGTCAGGATGCTGGCAATGAGAATCCATATTGGGATAGATGGGTTGGATACAGGTCACCGGCAGTCAGGATGTCAGCAGTGAGAATACAGATTGGGATAGATGGGTTGGGTACAGGTTGCTGGCAGACAGGATGCTGGCAGTGAGAATACATATTGGGATAGATGAGTTGGATACAGGTCACCGGCAGTCGGGATGCCGGTAGTGAGAATACAGATTGGGATAGATGGGTTGGGTACAGGTTACCGGCAGACGGGATACCGGCAGTGAGAATACAGATTGGGATAGATGGGTTGGATACGGGTTACAGGCAGTCGGGATGCCGGCAGTGAGAATACAGATTGGGATAGATGGGTTGGGTACAGGTTACAGGCAGTCAGGATGCCGGCAGTGAGAATACATATTGGGATAGATGAGTTGGGTACAGGTTACCGGCAGTCGGGATGCCGGCAGTGAGAATACAGATTGGGATAGATGGGTTGGGTACAGGTTACCGGCAGACGGGATGCCGGCAGTGAGAATACAGATTGGCATAGATGGGTTGGGTACAGGTTACAGGCAGTCGGGATGCCGGCAGTGAGAATACAGATTGGGATAGATGGGTTGGATACGGGTTACAGGCAGTCGGGATGCCGGCAGTGAGAATACAGATTGGGATAGATGGGTTGGGTACAGGTTACCGGCAGTCAGGATGCCGGCAGTGATAATACAGATTGAGATAGATGAGTTGGTTACAGGTTACCGGGAGTCGGGATGCCGGCAGTGAGAATACAGATTGGCATAGATGGGTTGGATACGGGTTACAGGCAGTCGGGATGCCGGCAGTGAGAATACAGATTGGGATAGATGGGTTGGGTACAGGTTACTGGCAGTCAGGATGCCAGCAGTGAGAATACAGATTGGGATAGATGGGTTGGATGCGGGTTACCGGCAGTCGGGATGCCGCCAGTGACAATACAGATTGGGATAGATGGGTTGCCTATGGGTTACTGGCAGTCGGGATGACGGCAGTGAGAATACAGATTGGGATAGATGGGTTGGGTACAGGTTACCGGCAGTCAGGATACCGGCAGTGAGAAGACAGATTGGGATAGATGAGTTGGGTACAGGTTACCGGGAGTCGGGATGCCAGCAGTGAGAATATAGATTGGGATAGATGGGTTGTGTCACAATTGGTGTCTGCGAGTTACCTGTCTCAGGTGGTGATCGGGTTTCAACGGAGGCCGGCATGACTGGAATCACAGATAAGCTCTATTTACAAGACTTGTGTAGCAGTGAAAACTGCCTTTGATGATAAATGACAAGAACTGGAGGGACCGGACTGGGACCGGCAGGAAGACTTGTTGAATTGAACTGATGAACTAAGAACTTGACTCTGGACTTGAACAACATGGATAGAACTGATGAGCTTGGAACTTGACTCTGGAATGGAATAACGTGACAAAGGCAGAAGGGAAATCAGGTAATGCTGAGACGAGGGTTAAACAGGGTGATCCAGAAATGCTGTGACAAGGTTGGAACTCAGGTGCATGCTGGATTGGGTAATTGGGAATAACAGGTTTCAGGAAGGAATGGGTAGGTTTGGGAATTTTAGGTTCAGGGAGGGAGTAGGTCGGTAAAAGGAGCAGGAGTTGATCCACAGCAGGAAACAAGGCAGGATGACACGATGCAGGTTAACAGAGTGCCAGGGACCAACCAGGAGTAGGACTAGCAGCAGAGCACAGGCCAGGTATTGCTGTAACAGGACGATTGGATGCCAGGTATTACTGTAGCAGATTTTCGGGATGCACCAGGGGTTGCTGTCAACAGGTTTACTGGATTGCCAGGTTTAGCTGTAGCAGGTTTTCTGGAAGCACCGTGGGTTGCTGCCAGCAGGTTTACTGGATTGCCAGGTACAGCTGAAACAGGTTTTCTGGATTGCACCAGGGATTGCTGTAGCAGATTTCAGGGATACACTTGAATGCAGAAACAGCATGAACCATACACCACGGAAAGACGAGATGTTCAGGCCCAGAATGCTATCAGGAGAGGATATATATACCATGGGTCTGGCAGCAATTGGTGGATATGGACAGGTGGTCTGGCAGTAGCATTCTGAGTGGTGGAAGGCACAACATGCAGAGGGAGTATTCATCTCTGCAGCTCTGAGAATCAGAACCACACCTGCGATTCCAATCAGGGCTAGCAGTGCTCACAGACAGAGGAGAGGCCAGGTGCAATAATCACTGTGACAGGAATGCATAGAGAAGTCAGAGCAGATCCCCCAGGAGAACTACACACACAGATCCATGGGGCAGCTGACAGGGGTAAGTCTCAAGGCAAAAAGGTGACAACTAGACAGGGTCGTGACAGGTTGGATACGAGTTACCGGGAGTCGGGATGCCGGCAGTGAGAATACAGATTGGGAAAGATGAGTTGGGTACGGGTTACCGGCAGTCGGGATGCCGGCAGTGAGAATACAGATTGGTATAGATGGGTTGGGTACAGGTTACCGGCAGTCGGGATGCCGGCAGTGAGAATACAGATTGGGATAGATGGGTTGGGTACGGGTTACCGGTAGTCAGAATACAGATTGGGATAGATGGGTTGGGTACAGGTTACCTGCAGTCAGGATACCGGCAGTGAGAATACAGATTGGGATAGATGGGTTGGGTACGGATTACCAGCAGTCGGGATACCGGCAGTGAGAATACAGATTGGGATAGATGGGTTGGGTACAGGTTACCGGCAGTCAGGTTGCCGGCAGTGAGAATACAGATTGGGATAGATGAGTTGGGTACGGATTACCGGCAGTCAGGATGCTGGCAGTGAGAATACAGGTTGGGATAGATGGGCTTGGTACAGGTTACCAGCAGTCGGGATACCGGCAGTGAGAATACAGATTGGAATAGATGGGTTGGGTACAGGTTACCGGCAGTCAGGATGCCGGCAGTGAGAATACAGATTGGGATAGATGGGTTGGGTACGGATTACCAGCAGTCGGGATACCGGCAGTGAGAATACAGATTGGGATAGATGGGTTGGGTACAGGTTACTGGCAGTCAGGATGCCAGCAGTGAGAATACAGATTGGGATAGATGGGTTGGATGCGGGTTACCGGCAGTCGGGATGCCGCCAGTGACAATACAGATTGGGATAGATGGGTTGCCTATGGGTTACTGGCAGTCGGGATGACGGCAGTGAGAATACAGATTGGGATAGATGGGTTGGGTACAGGTTACCGGCAGTCAGGATACCGGCAGTGAGAAGACAGATTGGGATAGATGAGTTGGGTACAGGTTACCGGGAGTCGGGATGCCAGCAGTGAGAATATAGATTGGGATAGATGGGTTGTGTCACAATTGGTGTCTGCGAGTTACCTGTCTCAGGTGGTGATCGGGTTTCAACGGAGGCCGGCATGACTGGAATCACAGATAAGCTCTATTTACAAGACTTGTGTAGCAGTGAAAACTGCCTTTGATGATAAATGACAAGAACTGGAGGGACCGGACTGGGACCGGCAGGAAGACTTGTTGAATTGAACTGATGAACTAAGAACTTGACTCTGGACTTGAACAACGTGGACTGAACTGATGAGCTTGGAACTTGACTCTGGACTGGAACAACATGGACTGAACTGATGAGCTTGGAACTTGACTCTGGACTGGAACAACGTGGATAGAACTGATGAGCTTGGAACTTGACTCTGGAATGGAATAACGTGACAAAGGCAGAAGGGAAATCAGGTAATGCTGAGACGAGGGTTAAACAGGGTGATCCAGAAATGCTGTGACAAGGTTGGAACTCAGGTGCATGCTGGATTGGGTAATTGGGAATAACAGGTTTCAGGAAGGAATGGGTAGGTTTGGGAATTTTAGGTTCAGGGAGGGAGTAGGTCGGTAAAAGGAGCAGGAGTTGATCCACAGCAGGAAACAAGGCAGGATGACACGATGCAGGTTAACAGAGTGCCAGGGACCAACCAGGAGTAGGACTAGCAGCAGAGCACAGGCCAGGTATTGCTGTAACAGGACGATTGGATGCCAGGTATTACTGTAGCAGATTTTCGGGATGCACCAGGGGTTGCTGTCAACAGGTTTACTGGATTGCCAGGTTTAGCTGTAGCAGGTTTTCTGGAAGCACCGTGGGTTGCTGCCAGCAGGTTTACTGGATTGCCAGGTACAGCTGAAACAGGTTTTCTGGATTGCACCAGGGATTGCTGTAGCAGATTTCAGGGATACACTTGAATGCAGAAACAGCATGAACCATACACCACGGAAAGACGAGATGTTCAGGCCCAGAATGCTATCAGGAGAGGATATATATACCATGGGTCTGGCAGCAATTGTTGGATATGGACAGGTGGTCTGGCAGTAGCATTCTGAGTGGTGGAAGGCACAACATGCAGAGGGAGTATTCATCTCTGCAGCTCTGAGAATCAGAACCACACCTGCGATTCCAATCAGGGCTAGCAGTGCTCACAGACAGAGGAGAGGCCAGGTGCAATAATCACTGTGACAGGAATGCATAGAGAAGTCAGAGCAGATCCCCCAGGAGAACTACACACACAGATCCATGGGGCAGCTGACAGGGGTAAGTCTCAAGGCAAAAAGGTGACAACTAGACAGGGTCGTGACAGGTTGGATACGAGTTACCGGGAGTCGGGATGCCGGCAGTGAGAATACAGATTGGGAAAGATGAGTTGGGTACGGGTTACCGGCAGTCGGGATGCCGGCAGTGAGAATACAGATTGGTATAGATGGGTTGGGTACAGGTTACCGGCAGTCGGGATGCCGGCAGTGAGAATACAGATTGGGATAGATGGGTTGGGTACGGGTTACCGGTAGTCAGAATACAGATTGGGATAGATGGGTTGGGTACAGGTTACCTGCAGTCAGGATACCGGCAGTGAGAATACAGATTGGGATAGATGGGTTGGGTACGGATTACCAGCAGTCGGGATACCGGCAGTGAGAATACAGATTGGGATAGATGGGTTGGGTACAGGTTACCGGCAGTCAGGTTGCCGGCAGTGAGAATACAGATTGGGATAGATGAGTTGGGTACGGATTACCGGCAGTCAGGATGCTGGCAGTGAGAATACAGGTTGGGATAGATGGGCTTGGTACAGGTTACCAGCAGTCGGGATACCGGCAGTGAGAATACAGATTGGAATAGATGGGTTGGGTACAGGTTACCGGCAGTCAGGATGCCGGCAGTGAGAATACAGATTGGGATAGATGGGTTGGGTACGGATTACCAGCAGTCGGGATACCGGCAGTGAGAATACAGATTGGGATAGATGGGTTGGGTACAGGTTACCGGCAGTCAGGATGCCGGCAGTGAGAATACAGATTGGGATAGATGAGTTGGGTACAGGTTATCAGGAGTCGGGATGCCGGCAGTGAGAATACAGATTGGGATAGATGGGTTGGGTACAGGTTACCGGCAGTCAGGATGCCAACAGTGAGAATACAGATTGGGATAGATGGGCTGGGTACAGGTTACCGGCAGTCAGGATGCCGGCAGTGAGAATACAGATTGGGATAGATGAGTTGGGTACAGGTTACCGGGAGTCGGGATGCCGGCAGTGAGAATACAGATTGGGATAGATGGGTTGGGTACAGGTTACCGGCAGTCAGGATGCCGGCAGTGATAATACAGATTGAGATAGATGAGTTGGTTACAGGTTACCGGGAGTCGGGATGCCGGCAGTGAGAATACAGATTGGGATAGATGGGTTGGGTACGGGTTACCGGCAGTCAGGATGCCGGCAGTGAGAATACAGATTGGGATAGATGGGTTGGGTACAGGTTACCTGCCATCAGGATACCGGCAGTGAGAATACAGATTGGGATAGATGGGTTGGGTACAGGTTACCAGCGGTCGGGATACCGGCAGTGTGAATACAGATTGGGATAGATGGGTTGGGTACAGGTTACCGGCAGTCGGGATGCCTGCAGCGAGAATACAGATTGGGATAGATGAGTTCGATACAGGTTACAAGCCTGTGGCCAGAGTATTACAGTATTCCCAGGAGATGGGGGAGGTGGGGGGTTAATTTCAGAATAGCGAAATGGATCTTTTCACATCGCAAATTTTGCTTTACATCCCATCAAGGTGTGCAGGAAAACTTGCAGCGTTATTGTAATTGGCCAGCAATTGCATCCTCCCCCCATAGGATTAAACTGTACCAGCATGTAGACCAGGGATGGGGAACCTCAGGCCCGGGGGCCGTATAAAGCCCCCGGAACCATTTGGTCTGGACCTCTGGGCTTTTTTATACTAGCCTCATCTGGCTAGAAAAGTGCCTAGAATAGCACCCGGCAGCCAGAATCTATGCAGCAGTGCCGCCAGGAACATCTTTAGGACGCCTCAGATGGTCACACCGCGGCCCTTACAGCTCCCCGGAGCATCCTCAGGATGATCCGGGCATTGCTGTAATCACTGGCGATTGTGGCCTATCCCCCATGTGACTTTACACGGATGGGGCGTGGCCTGCACCAAGCCAGCGAATAATGTTATATATATTAAAATGGCCCTCGGCAGAAAAAGGTTCCCCATCCCTGATGTAGATAATCAGAGCCCTTATCTCATGTGTACATGATGTTCCATTGCTCTCAAATAATCCCAAAGAATATATAGGGGGCTTGATATGTTTTGTCGACCATCACAATCTTGTAATTTTATTATATAAACACCATAATTTTGCCAGATACAGCATGTCGACTATATACTGATTACCGAGGGTGACTATTTATTCTACACTTCTGGCTAAAAAGGAGGATTTAACTTTAGTCTGCTATTTCAGCTTGTCCTTTTATGCTGTGCTCACCATTGGCAAATCTTTCTATTACATTTAGAGACATATAGAGATACTGTGCCAATATTAAGATTGTGGTACTATTTGCTCTGAATTAATATAAATTATAATGTGATCGCTTCTATTTACTCCTGGGAGCTTATCGTTTATGTTTTTATTGGTTTTGAATCCATTTTTATGAAATGTATTAATATTTATTAATTGTTATGTGTCTTATATGATGCTCTAAGCGCCCCTGGAAGTATTTTGTGTTTGGTCGTTTTGTGTGGAGACTGGCAATCTTGGCTTAAAGATTGGCAGCTGGAACATCACAAAATAGGCGCCAGGGTATTTTTCTATTCAGAATGTCGGCCACCACAATGTCAATTTTCAACATGTTCGAAATATCAACAGCCAACATGTCGACAGGTATATTATGTAGACATCCGATTTTAAGCCTTGCCCTAACCCTGACCCTAACCCATATCTATAAACCTAACCCATAACCATAAACCTAACCCTAACTCATAACCCTATCCCTGACCAATTACCATATACATAACCCATAACCTTAAACCTAACCCTAACTCCAGGGCATGTTCGTCCAGTGCAGTCAAACAGGGGTGCCACCTCAAAGAGGGCGCACCCCACCCAACATCCTGATTTCAGCAGGACAGTCCCACTTTTCAGGCACTGCCCTGCTGTTCCACCGCTGTGCGGCGGTGCCAGACCCCGGAGTAGCTGAATGGATGCTGCTCGCATATGCGCGGCATCCATTCAGCGCAGGGAGAGGGCTGGTGGAAGCCCAGCTAGTGATGTAGTGCTGGGCTCGCCCCCAGCCTGACATTACACGGGAGGCGTGCCATGCGGGCACACTCCCAAATAACGGCATCTAGGGGTGTGGTCTATGGCAATTAGGCCATGCCCCCTTTTTGTTTGCGACTAGGGGGCGACTGCTACCCATCCTGCACAGGGTGCGGCTACCCCTGGGAGCTGGCCCTGCCTAACTCCTAACCTTATCCATGACCAATTACCATATACCTAACCCATAACCATAAACCTAACCCAAATCCTGACCCTAACCCATAACCGTAAACCTAACCCTAACTCATAAACATAAATGCAATCCTAACCCATAACCGTAAACCTAACCCTGACCCTAACCCATAACCATAAACCTAACCCTGACCGTAACCCATAACCATAAACCTAACCCTGACGCTAACCCATAACCATAAACCTAACCCTGACCCTAACCCATAACCATAAACCTAACCCAAACCCTAACCCATAACCATAAACCTAACCCTGACCATAACCCATAAACCTATCCCTGACCCTAATCCATAACCATAAACCTAACCCATAACCATAAACCTAGCCCTGACCCATAGCCAGAACACTGACCATAACCAATAAATCTAACCCATAACCATAAACCTAACCTTGACCCTAACCCATAACCATAAACCTAAACCTGATTCTAACCCATAACCATAAACCTAACCATAAACCTAACCCATAACCATAAACCTAACCCTAACCCACAACCCTAACCCTGACCCTGACTCTCATATTTACATTGTCAACATTTTAACCATCTCATGTGTTGACATGTTGGGTGTCAACAATTTTAACCACATCAACATTCAACATTATAGTATCAACCTTCTGTCGATTGTGATAGTTAGCATGATAACTGCAGCCCCATATGGGACACAAGTCATATACACACTAATAAACCTTTCCAGTGACAGTTAAAGTTCCCGCTTTATTATATACAACGGTGTAAATGAAACATAAAGAAATAAATATAAAATCAAAGATTAATCACCAGTGGATCTCATTGTGACATGTTCTTATCTGACAGCATTGCCTGCTGGGAACACATATAAAGCTGTGTGTGTATAATAATCTGTGTATCGGACCAAGCGGAGACCGTGCCCGCCCCTTGTCAAACTCTGATTGGGTCACTGCTGTCCAATCCTGGCTGTCCTCTCATTACTCTCTCTCCCCTCTAGTCGTACCTGACTCTTGGATTGGGCATATCAGGGAACTTTATTTTTAATTTTTTTCAACATTTTGAAAACTTGCCCTCAAAAGCTTCTGTAACTCATATCAACCAATCAGACTTTTTTCTTTTTTCTAGTAATGTTTAGAAAATAAGAACCAATATCTTATCTTGCTGCTATTATCCTACAGTAGTTGTCCACTAATTCAATTTATAAGATTTGGCTCTATCAGCTGTTCCCAGGCCATTGCCTACTCTTTATAATTATAGCTAAAAATACACCTGGGTGTGGTATGATATCTTGACAGTCATGTTGACATAAAATGTTTCACTTTTTCATTTTACACCTAACCCTAACCTAACATGTACCGTAACCCAAAATGTAGTTCTAAACCTAACGCTAACCCTCACCCTAAGCCTTACCCTAACCCTAAATGTACCCCTAAACCTAACAATAACCCTTAACCTAACTCTAAATGTAACAGTAAACCTAAATCTAGCACTAAAATGATATGTCGACATTTTGACTGTCGACACATAATGGCCATGTCGCCGTCATAACCATGTCGTCATTTCTGTATGTCGACATGTAACATTTCAACATAATGTCCTTGTCAACATCCAAAACATGTCGACGCTGGTGTTGACATTCTGACCAGATAGAGCACTGTAACATATTTCCTACTGAACAATTCACGTCTGGGGTTGTAGTCGAGTTAAATTAAACAGAATATATTCTCCCCCCCCATGGAGTGTTTACAATTAATTTAGTGCATGCATTTTAAGAGAGAAATATTATTTAATTACATTTGATTATGACATTTTGAGACAGAAAAAGAGAGAGATTCCAATATACCCCACACGTAGATGACACATCCAGCTATCCTCAGGGCACACACGGAAGAGAGACACACTCTGACCACCTACAACTGAGGCTAAAGAGATTCATTAAAACTTAAAAGTTTATGTGAGAAATAACTGGTGTAAGTAATGGAGGTAAGATGCCTCACAGAAAGACACTGGCGACTGGTGACTGGTGTAAGTAATGGAGGTAAGATGCCTCACAGAAAGACACTGGCGACTGGTGACTGGTGTAAGTAATGGAGGTAAGATGCCTCACAGAAAGACACTGGCGACTGGTGACTGGTGTAAGTAATGGAGGTAAGATGCCTCACAGAAAGACACTGGTGACTGGTGACTGGTGTAAGTAATGGAGGTAAGATGCCTCACAGAAAGACACTGGCAACTGGTGACTGGTGTAAGTAATGGAGGTAAGATGCTTCACAGAAAGACACTGGCAACTGGTGACTGGAGTAAGTAATGGAGGTAAGATGCCTCACAGAAAGACACTGGTGACTGGTGTAAGTAATGGAGGTAAGATGCCTCACAGAAAGACACAGGCGACTGGTGACTGGTGTAAGTAATGGAGGTAAGATGCCTCACAGAAAGACACTGGCAACTGGTGACTGGTGTAAGTAATGGAGGTAAGATGCCTCACAGAAAGACACAGGCGACTGGTGACTGGTGTAAGTAATGGAGGTAAGATGCCTCACAGAAAGACACTGGCAACTGGTGACTGGAGTAAGTAATGGAGGTAAGATGCCTCACAGAAAGACACTGGTGACTGGTGTAAGTAATGGAGGTAAGATGCCTCACAGAAAGACACTGGCGACTGGTGACTGGTCTAAGAAATGGAGGTAAGATGCCTCACAGAAAGACACTGGCGACTGGTGACTGGTGTAAGTAATGGAGGTAAGATGCCTCACAGAAAGACACTGGTGACTGGTGACTGGTGTAAGTAATGGAGGTAAGATGCCTCACAGAAAGACACTGGTGACTGGTGTAAGTAATGGAGGTAAGATGCCTCACAGAAAGACACTGGCGACTGGTGACTGGTGTAAGTAATGGAGGTAAGATGCCTCACAGAAAGACACTGGCGACTGGTGCCTGGTGTAAGTAATGGAGGTAAGATGCCTCACAGAAAGACACTGGCAACTGGTGACAGGTGTAAGTAATGGAGGTAAGATGCCTCACAGAAAGACACTGGTGACTGGTGACTGGTGACTGGTGTAAGTAATGGAGGTAAGATGCCTCACAGAAAGACACTGGTGACTGGTGTAAGTAATGGAGGTAAGATGCCTCACAGAAAGACACTGGCGACAGGTGACTGGTGTAAGTAATGGAGGTAAGATGCCTCACAGAAAGACACTGGCGACTGGTGACTGGTGTAAGTAATGGAGGTAAGATGCCTCACAGAAAGACACTGGTGACTGGTGACTGGTGTAAGTAATGGAGGTAAGATGCCTCACAGAAAGACACTGGCGACTGGTGACTGGTGTAAGTAATGGAGGTAAGATGCCTCACAGAAAGACACTGGTGACTGGTGTAAGTAATTGAGGTAAGATGCCTCACAGAAAGACACTGGTGACTGGTGACGGGTGTAAGTAACGGAGGTAAGATGCCTCACAGAAAGACACTGGCGACTGGTGACTGGTGTAAGTAATGGAGGTAAGATGCCTCACAGAAAGACACTGGCGACTGGTGACTGGTGTAAGTAATGGAGGTAAGATGCTTCACAGAAAGACACTGGCGACTGGTGACTGGTGTAAGTAATGGAGGTAAGATGCCTCACAGAAAGACACTGGTGACTGGTGACTGGTGTAAGTAATGGAGGTAAGATGCCTCACAGAAAGACACTGGTGACTGGTGTAAGTAATGAAGGTAAGATGCCTCACAGAAAGACACTGGTAACTGGTGACTGGTGTAAGTAATGGAGGTAAGATGCCTCACAGAAAGACACTGGTGACTGGTGACTGGTGCAAGTAATGGAAGTAAGATGCCTCACAGAAAGACACTGGCGACTGGTGACTGGTGTAAGTAATGGAGGTAAGATGCCTCACAGAAATACACTGGTGACTGGTGCCTGGTGTAAGTAATGGAGGTAAGATGCTTTACAGAAATACACTTGCGACTGGTGACTGGTGACTGGTGTAAGTAATGGAAGTAAGATGCCTCACAGAAAGACACTGGCAACTGGTGACTGGTGTAAGTAATTGAGGTAAGATGCCTCACAGAAAGACACTGGTGACTGGAGACTGGTGTAAGTAATGGAGGTAAGATGCCTCACAGAAAAACACTGGTGACTGGTGTAAGTTATGGAGGTAAGATGCCTCACAGAAAGACACTGGTGACTGGTGACTGGTGTAAGTAATGGAGGTAAGATGCCTCACAGAAAGACACTGGTGACTGGTGACAGGTGTAAGTAATGGAGGTAAGATGCCTCACAGAAAGACACTGGTGACTGGTGTAAGTAATGGAGGCAAGATGCCTCACAGAAAGACACTGGCGACTGGTGACTAGTGTAAGTACTGGAGGTAAGATGCCTCTAAGAAAGACACTGCTGACTGGTGCCTGGTGTAAGTAATGGAGGTAAGATGCCTCACAGAAAGACACTGGCGACTGGTGACTTGTGTAAGTAATGGAGGTAAGATGCCTCACAGAAAGACACTGGCGACTGGTGACTGGTGTAAGTAATGGAAGAAAGATGCCTCACAGAAAGACACTGGCGACTGGTGACTGGTGTAAGTAATGGAGGTAACACTGGTGACTGGTGACTGGTGTAAGAAATGGAGGTAAGATGCCTCACAGAAAGACACTGGTGACTGGTGACTGGTGTAAGTAATGGAGGTAAGATGCCTCACAGAAAGACACTGGCGACTGGTGACTGGTGTAAGTAATGGAGGTAAGATGCCTCACAGAAAGACACTGGTGACTGGTGTAAGTAATGGAGGTAAGATGCCTCACAGAAAGACACTGGCGACTGGTGACTGGAGTAAGTAATGGAGATAAGATGCCTCACAGAAAGACACTGGTGACTGGTGACTGGTGTAAGTAATGGAGGTAAGACGCCTCACCGAAAGACACTGGCGACTGGTGACTGGTGTAAGTAATGGAGGTAAGATGCCTCACAGAAAGACACTGGTGACTGGTGTAAGTAATGAAGGTAAGATGCCTCACAGAAAGACACTGGTGATTGGTGTAAGTAGTGAAGGTAAGATGCCTCACAGAAAGACACTGGTGACTGGTGTAAGTAATGGAGGTAAGATGCCTCACAGAAAGACACTGGCAACTTGTGACTGGTGACTGGTGTAAGTAATGGAGGTAAGATGCCTCACAGAAAGACACTGGTGACTGGTGTAAGTAATGGAAGAAAAATGCCTCACAGAAAGACACTGGTAACTGGTGACTGGTGTAAGTAATGGAGGTAAGATGCCTCACAGAAAGACACTGGTGACTGATGACTGGTGTAAGTAATGGAGGTAAGATGCCTCACAGAAAGACACTGGCGACTGGTGACTGGTGTAAGTAATGGAGGTAAGATGCCTCACAGAAAGACACTGGTGACTGGTGCCTGGAGTAAGTAATGGAGGTAAGATGCCTCACAGAATGACACTGGCGACTGGTGACTGGTGACTGGTGTAAGTAATGGAAGTAAGATGCCTCACAGAAACACACTGGCGACTGGTGACTGGTGTAAGTAATGGAGGTAAGATGCCTCACAGAAAGACACTGGTGACTGGTGACTGGTGTAAGTAATGGAGGTAAGATGCCTCACAGAAAGACACTGGTGACTGGAGACTGGTGTAAGTAATGGAGGTAAGATGCCTCACAGAAAAACACTGGCGAATGGTGACTGGTGTAAGTAATGGAGGTAAGATGCCTCACAGAAAGACACTGGTGACTGGTGAATGGTGTAAGTAATGGAGGTAAGATGCCTCACAGAAAGACACTGGTGACTGGTGACTGGTGTAAGTAATGGAGGTAAGATGCCACACTGAAAGACACTGGTGACTGGTGTAAGTAATGGGGGTAAGATGCCTCACAGAAAGACACTGGCGACTGGTGACTGGTGTAAGTAGTGGAGGTAAGATGCCTCACAGAAAGACACTGGTGACTGGTGCCTGGTGTAAGTAATGGAGGTAAGATGCCTCACAGAAAGACACTGGCGACTGGTGACTTGTGTAAGTAATGGAGGTAAGATGCCTCACAGAAAGACACTGGCGACTGGTGACTGGTGACTGGTGTAAGTAATGGAAGAAAGATGCCTCACAGAAAGACACTGGCGACTGGTGACTGGTGTAAGTAATGGAGGTAAGATGCCTCACAGAAAAACACTGGTGGCTGGTGACTTGTGTAAGAAATGGAGGTAAGATGCCTCACAGAAAGACACTGGTGACTGGTGACTGGTGTAAGTAATGGAGGTAAGATGCCTCACAGAAAGACACTATCGACTGGTGACTGGTGTAAGTAATGGAGGTAAGATGCCTCACAGAAAGACACTGGTGACTGGTGTAAGTAATGGAGGTAAGATGCCTCACAGAAAGACACTGGCTACTGGTGACTGGAGTAAGTAATGGAGGTAAGATGCCTCACAGAAAGACACTGGTGACTGGTGACTGGTGTAAGTAATGGAGGTAAGACGCCTCACAGAAAGACACTGGCGACAGGTGACTGGTGTAAGTAATGGAGGTAAGATGCCTCACAGAAAGACACTGGCGACTGGTGACTGGTGTAAGTAATGGAGGTAAGATGCCTCACAGAAAGACACTGGTGACTGGTGACTGGTGTAAGTAATGGAGGTAAGATGCCTCACAGAAAGACACTGGCGACTGGTGACTGGTGTAAGTAATGGAGGTAAGATGCCTCACAGAAAGACACTGGTGACTGGTGTAAGTAATTGAGGTAAGATGCCTCACAGAAAGACACTGGTGACTGGTGACGGGTGTAAGTAACGGAGGTAAGATGCCTCACAGAAAGACACTGGCGACTGGTGACTGGTGTAAGTAATGGAGGTAAGATGCCTCACAGAAAGACACTGGCGACTGGTGACTGGTGTAAGTAATGGAGGTAAGATGCTTCACAGAAAGACACTGGCGACTGGTGACTGGTGTAAGTAATGGAGGTAAGATGCCTCACAGAAAGACACTGGTGACTGGTGACTGGTGTAAGTAATGGAGGTAAGATGCCTCACAGAAAGACACTGGTGACTGGTGTAAGTAATGAAGGTAAGATGCCTCACAGAAAGACACTGGTAACTGGTGACTGGTGTAAGTAATGGAGGTAAGATGCCTCACAGAAAGACACTGGTGACTGGTGACTGGTGCAAGTAATGGAAGTAAGATGCCTCACAGAAAGACACTGGCGACTGGTGACTGGTGTAAGTAATGGAGGTAAGATGCCTCACAGAAATACACTGGTGACTGGTGCCTGGTGTAAGTAATGGAGGTAAGATGCTTTACAGAAATACACTTGCGACTGGTGACTGGTGACTGGTGTAAGTAATGGAAGTAAGATGCCTCACAGAAAGACACTGGCAACTGGTGACTGGTGTAAGTAATGGAGGTAAGATGCCTCACAGAAAGACACTGGTGACTGGTGACTGGTGTAAGTAATTGAGGTAAGATGCCTCACAGAAAAACACTGGTGACTGGTGTAAGTTATGGAGGTAAGATGCCTCACAGGAAGACACTGGTGACTGGTGACTGGTGTAAGTAATGGAGGTAAGATGCCTCACAGAAAGACACTGGTGACTGGTGACAGGTGTAAGTAATGGAGGTAAGATGACTCACAGAAAGACACTGGTGACTGGTGTAAGTAATGGAGGCAAGATGCCTCACAGAAAGACACTGGCGACTGGTGACTAGTGTAAGTACTGGAGGTAAGATGCCTCTAAGAAAGACACTGCTGACTGGTGCCTGGTGTAAGTAATGGAGGTAAGATGCCTCACAGAAAGACACTGGCGACTGGTGACTTGTGTAAGTAATGGAGGTAAGATGCCTCACAGAAAGACACTGGCGACTGGTGACTGGTGTAAGTAATGGAAGAAAGATGCCTCACAGAAAGACACTGGCGACTGGTGACTGGTGTAAGTAATGGAGGTAACACTGGTGACTGGTGACTGGTGTAAGAAATGGAGGTAAGATGCCTCACAGAAAGACACTGGTGACTGGTGACTGGTGTAAGTAATGGAGGTAAGATGCCTCACAGAAAGACACTGGCGACTGGTGACTGGTGTAAGTAATGGAGGTAAGATGCCTCACAGAAAGACACTGGTGACTGGTGTAAGTAATGGAGGTAAGATGCCTCACAGAAAGACACTGGCGACTGGTGACTGGAGTAAGTAATGGAGGTAAGATGCCTCACAGAAAGACACTGGTGACTGGTGACTGGTGTAAGTAATGGAGGTAAGACGCCTCACCGAAAGACACTGGCGACTGGTGACTGGTGTAAGTAATGGAGGTAAGATGCCTCACAGAAAGACACTGGTGACTGGTGTAAGTAATGAAGGTAAGATGCCTCACAGAAAGACACTGGTGATTGGTGTAAGTAGTGAAGGTAAGATGCCTCACAGAAAGACACTGGTGACTGGTGTAAGTAATGGAGGTAAGATGCCTCACAGAAAGACACTGGCAACTTGTGACTGGTGACTGGTGTAAGTAATGGAGGTAAGATGCCTCACAGAAAGACACTGGTGACTGGTGTAAGTAATGGAAGTAAAATGCCTCACAGAAAGACACTGGTAACTGGTGACTGGTGTAAGTAATGGAGGTAAGATGCCTCACAGAAAGACACTGGTGACTGATGACTGGTGTAAGTAATGGAGGTAAGATGCCTCACAGAAAGACACTGGCGACTGGTGACTGGTGTAAGTAATGGAGGTAAGATGCCTCACAGAAAGACACTGGTGACTGGTGCCTGGAGTAAGTAATGGAGGTAAGATGCCTCACAGAATGACACTGGCGACTGGTGACTGGTGACTGGTGTAAGTAATGGAAGTAAGATGCCTCACAGAAACACACTGGCGACTGGTGACTGGTGTAAGTAATGGAGGTAAGATGCCTCACAGAAAGACACTGGTGACTGGTGACTGGTGTAAGTAATGGAGGTAAGATGCCTCACAGAAAGACACTGGTGACTGGAGACTGGTGTAAGTAATGGAGGTAAGATGCCTCACAGAAAAACACTGGCGAATGGTGACTGGTGTAAGTAATGGAGGTAAGATGCCTCACAGAAAGACACTGGTGACTGGTGACTGGTGTAAGTAATGGAGGTAAGATGCCTCACAGAAAGACACTGGTGACTGGTGACTGGTGTAAGTAATGGAGGTAAGATGCCACACTGAAAGACACTGGTGACTGGTGTAAGTAATGGGGGTAAGATGCCTCACAGAAAGACACTGGAGACTGGTGACTGGTGTAAGTAGTGGAGGTAAGATGCCTCACAGAAAGACACTGGTGACTGGTGCCTGGTGTAAGTAATGGAGGTAAGATGCCTCACAGAAAGACACTGGCGACTGGTGACTTGTGTAAGTAATGGAGGTAAGATGGCTCACAGAAAGACACTGGCGACTGGTGACTGGTGACTGGTGTAAGTAATGGAAGAAAGATGCCTCACAGAAAGACACTGGCGACTGGTGACTGGTGTAAGTAATGGAGGTAAGATGCCTCACAGAAAAACACTGGTGGCTGGTGACTTGTGTAAGAAATGGAGGTAAGATGCCTCACAGAAAGACAATGTTGACTGGTGACTGGTGTAAGTAATGGAGGTAAGATGCCTCACAGAAAGACACTATCGACTGGTGACTGGTGTAAGTAATGGAGGTAAGATGCCTCACAGAAAGACACTGGTGACTGGTGTAAGTAATGGAGGTAAGATGCCTCACAGAAAGACACTGGCTACTGGTGACTGGAGTAAGTAATGGAGGTAAGATGCCTCACAGAAAGACACTGGTGACTGGTGACTGGTGTAAGTAATGGAGGTAAGACGCCTCACAGAAAGACACTGGCGACTGGTGACTGGTGTAAGTAATGGAGGTAAGATGCCTCACAGAAAGACTCTGGTGACTGGTGTAAGTAATGGAGGTAAGATGCCTCACAGAAAGACACTGGTGACTGGTGTAAGGAGTGGAGGTAAAATGCCTCACCGAAAGACACTGGTGACTGGTGTAAGTAATGGAGGTAAGATGCCTCAGAGAAAGACTCTGGCAACTGGTGACTGGTGACTGGTGTAAGTAATGGAGGTAAGATGCCTCACTGAAAGACACTGGCGACTGGTGACTGGTGTAAGTAATGGAAGTAAGATGCCTCACAGAAAGACACTGGCGACTGGTGACTGGTGTAAGTAATGGAGGTAAGATACCTCACAGAAAGACACTGGTGACTGGTGTAAGTAATGGAGGTAAGATGCCTCACAGAAAGACACTGGCGATTGGTGACTGGTGTAAGCAATGGAGGTAAGATGCCTCACAGAAAGACACTAGCAACTGGCAACTGGTGACTGGTGTAAGTAATGGAGGTAAGATGCCTCACAGAAAGACACTGGTGACTGGTGTAAGTAATGGAGGTAAGAAGCCTCACAGAAAGACACTGGCGACTGGTGACTGGTGCAAGTAATGGAGATTAGATGCCTCACAGAAAGACACTGGTGACTGGTGTAAGTAATGGAGGTAAGATGCCTCACAGAAAGACACTGGCAACTGGTGACTAGTGTAAGTAATGGAGGTAAGATGCCTCACAGAAAGACACTGGTGACTGGTGAAAGTAATGGAGGTAAGATGCCTCACAGAAAGACACTGGTGACTGGTGACTGGTGTAAGTAATGTAGGTAAGATGCCTCACAGAAAGACACTGGTGACTGGTGACTGGCGTAAGTAATGGAGGTAAGATGCCTCACAGAAAGACACTGGTAACTGGTGACTGGTGTAAGTAATGGAGGTAAGATGCCTCACAGAAAGACACTGGTGACTTGTGACTGGTGACTGGTGTAAGTAATGGAGGTAAGATGCCTCACAGAAAGACACTGGTGACTGGTGTAAGTAATGGAAGTAAAATGCCTCACAGAAAGACACTGGTAACTGGTGACTGGTGTAAGTAATGGAGGTAAGATGCCTCACAGAAAGACACTGGTGACTGGTGACTGGTGTAAGTAATGGAGGTAAGATGCCTCACAGAAAGACACTGGCGACTGGTGACTGGTGTAAGTAATGGAGGTAAGATGCCTCACAGAAAGACACTGGTGACTGGTGCCTGGTGTAAGTAATGGAGGTAAGATGCCTCACAGAATGACACTGGCGACTGGTGACTGGTAACTGGTGTAAGTAATGGAAGTAAGATGCCTCACAGAAACACACTGGTGACTGGTGACTGGTGTAAGTAATGGAGGTAAGATGCCTCACAGAAAGACACTGGTGACTGGTGACTGGTGTAAGTAATGGAGGTAAGATGCCTCACAGAAAGACACTGGTGACTGGAGACTGGTGTAAGTAATGGAGGTAAGATGCCTCACAGAAAAACACTGGCGAATGGTGACTGGTGTAAGTAATGGAGGTAAGATGCCTCACACAAAGACACTGGTGACTGGTGACTGGTGTAAGTAATGGAGGTAAGATGCCTCACAGAAAGACACTGGTGACTGGTGACTGGTGTAAGTAATGGAGGTAAGATGCCACACTGAAAGACACTGGTGACTGGTGTAAGTAATGGGGGTAAGATGCCTCACAGAAAGACACTGGCGACTGGTGACTGGTGTAAGTAGTGGAGGTAAGATGCCTCACAGAAAGACACTGGTGACTGGTGCCTGGTGTAAGTAATGGAGGTAAGATGCCTCACAGAAAGACACTGGCGACTGGTGACTTGTGTAAGTAATGGAGGTAAGATGCCTCACAGAAAGACACTGGCGACTGGTGACTGGTGTAAGTAATGGAAGAAAGATGCCTCACAGAAAGACACTGGCGACTGGTGACTGGTGTAAGTAATGGAGGTAAGATGCCTCACAGAAAAACACTGGTGGCTGGTGACTTGTGTAAGAAATGGAGGTAAGATGCCTCACAGAAAGACACTGGTGACTGGTGACTGGTGTAAGTAATGGAGGTAAGAAGCCTCACAGAAAGACACTATCGACTGGTGTCTGGTGTAAGTAATGGAGGTAAGATGCCTCACAGAAAGACACTGGTGACTGGTGTAAGTAATGGAGGTAAGATGCCTCACAGAAAGACACTGGCTACTGGTGACTGGAGTAAGTAATGGAGGTAAGATGCCTCACAGAAAGACACTGGTGACTGGTGACTGGTGTAAGTAATGGAGGTAAGACGCCTCACAGAAAGACACTGGCGACTGGTGACTGGTGTAAGTAATGGAGGTAAGATGCCTCACAGAAAGACTCTGGTGACTGGTGTAAGTAATGGAGGTAAGATGCCTCACAGAAACACACTGGTGACTGGTGTAAGGAGTGGAGGTAAAATGCCTCACCGAAAGACACTGGTGACTGGTGTAAGTAATGGAGGTAAGATGCCTCAGAGAAAGACTCTGGCAACTGGTGACTGGTGACTGGTGTAAGTAATGGAGGTAAGATGCCTCACAGAAAGACACTGGCGACTGGTGACTGGTGTAAGTAATGGAAGTAAGATGCCTCACAGAAAGACACTGGCGACTGGTGACTGGTGTAAGTAATGGAGGTAAGATACCTCACAGAAAGACACTGGTGACTGGTGTAAGTAATGGAGGTAAGATGCCTCACAGAAAGACACTGGCGATTGGTGACTGGTGTAAGCAATGGAGGTAAGATGCCTCACAGAAAGACACTAGCAACTGGCAACTGGTGACTGGTGTAAGTAATGGAGGTAAGATGCCTCACAGAAAGACACTGGTGACTTGTGACTGGTGACTGGTGTAAGTAATGGAGGTAAGATGCCTCACAGAAAGACACTGGTGACTGGTGTAAGTAATGGAAGTAAAATGCCTCACAGAAAGACACTGGTAACTGGTGACTGGTGTAAGTAATGGAGGTAAGATGCCTCACAGAAAGACACTGGTGACTGGTGACTGGTGTAAGTAATGGAGGTAAGATGCCTCACAGAAAGACACTGGCGACTGGTGACTGGTGTAAGTAATGGAGGTAAGATGCCTCACAGAAAGACACTGGTGACTGGTGCCTGGTGTAAGTAATGGAGGTAAGATGCCTCACAGAATGACACTGGCGACTGGTGACTGGTGACTGGTGTAAGTAATGGAAGTAAGATGCCTCACAGAAACACACTGGTGACTGGTGACTGGTGTAAGTAATGGAGGTAAGATGCCTCACAGAAAGACACTGGTGACTGGTGACTGGTGTAAGTAATGGAGGTAAGATGCCTCACAGAAAGACACTGGTGACTGGAGACTGGTGTAAGTAATGGAGGTAAGATGCCTCACAGAAAAACACTGGCGAATGGTGACTGGTGTAAGTAATGGAGGTAAGATGCCTCACACAAAGACACTGGTGACTGGTGACTGGTGTAAGTAATGGAGGTAAGATGCCTCACAGAAAGACACTGGTGACTGGTGACTGGTGTAAGTAATGGAGGTAAGATGCCACACTGAAAGACACTGGTGACTGGTGTAAGTAATGGGGGTAAGATGCCTCACAGAAAGACACTGGCGACTGGTGACTGGTGTAAGTAGTGGAGGTAAGATGCCTCACAGAAAGACACTGGTGACTGGTGCCTGGTGTAAGTAATGGAGGTAAGATGCCTCACAGAAAGACACTGGCGACTGGTGACTTGTGTAAGTAATGGAGGTAAGATGCCTCACAGAAAGACACTGGCGACTGGTGACTGGTGACTGGTGTAAGTAATGGAAGAAAGATGCCTCACAGAAAGACACTGGCGACTGGTGACTGGTGTAAGTAATGGAGGTAAGATGCCTCACAGAAAAACACTGGTGGCTGGTGACTTGTGTAAGAAATGGAGGTAAGATGCCTCACAGAAAGACACTGGTGACTGGTGACTAGTGTAAGTAATGGAGGTAAGATGTCTCACAGAAAGACACTATCGACTGGTGACTGGTGTAAGTAATGGAGGTAAGATGCCTCACAGAAAGACACTGGTGACTGGTGTAAGTAATGAAGGTAAGATGCCTCACAGAAAGACACTGGCTACTGGTGACTGGAGTAAGTAATGGAGGTAAGATGCCTCACAGAAAGACACTGGTGACTGGTGACTGGTGTAAGTAATGGAGGTAAGACGCCTCACAGAAAGACACTGGCGACTGGTGACTGGTGTAAGTAATGGAGGTAAGATGCCTCACAGAAAGACTCTGGTGACTGGTGTAAGTAATGGAGGTAAGATGCCTCACAGAAAGACACTGGTGACTGGTGTAAGTAGTGGAGGTAAGATGCCTCACCGAAAGACACTGGTGACTGGTGTAAGTAATGGAGGTAAGATGCCTCAGAGAAAGACTCTGGCAACTGGTGACTGGTGACTGGTGTAAGTAATGGAGGTAAGATGCCTCACAGAAAGACACTGGCGACTGGTGACTGGTGTAAGTAATGGAAGTAAGATGCCTCACAGAAAGACACTGGCGACTGGTGACTGGTGTAAGTAATGGAGGTAAGATACCTCACAGAAAGACACTGGTGACTGGTGTAAGTAATGGAGGTAAGATGCCTCACAGAAAGACACTGGCGATTGGTGACTGGTGTAAGCAATGGATTTAAGATGCCTCACAGAAAGACACTAGCAACTGGCAACTGGTGACTGGTGTAAGTAATGGAGGTAAGATGCCTCACAGAAAGACACTGGTGACTGGTGTAAGTAATGGAGGTAAGATGCCTCACAGAAAGACACTGGCGACTGGTGACTGGTGTAAGTAATGGAGATAAGATGCCTCACAGAAAGACACTGGCGACTGGTGTAAGTAATGGAGGTAAGATGCCTCACAGAAAGACACTGGCAACTGGTGACTAGTGTAAGTAATGGAGGTAAGATGCCTCACAGAAAGACACTGGTGACTGGTGACTGGTGTAAGTAATGGAGGTAAGATGCCTCACAGAAAGACACTGGCGACTGGTGACTGGTGTAAGTAATGGAGGTAAGATGCCTCACAGAAAGACACTGGTGACTGGTGCCTGGTGTAAGTAATGGAGGTAAGATGCCTCACAGAATGACACTGGCGACTGGTGACTGGTGACTGGTGTAAGTAATGGAAGTAAGATGCCTCACAGAAACACACTGGCGACTGGTGACTGGTGTAAGTAATGGAGGTAAGATGCCTCACAGAAAGACACTGGTGACTGGTGACTGGTGTAAGTAATGGAGGTAAGATGCCTCACAGAAAGACACTGGTGACTGGAGACTGGTGTAAGTAATGGAGGTAAGATGCCTCACAGAAAAACACTGGCGAATGGTGACTGGTGTAAGTAATGGAGGTAAGATGCCTCACAGAAAGACACTGGTGACTGGTGACTGGTGTAAGTAATGGAGGTAAGATGCCTCACAGAAAGACACTGGTGACTGGTGACTGGTGTAAGTAATGGAGGTAAGATGCCACACTGAAAGACACTGGTGACTGGTGTAAGTAATGGGGGTAAGATGCCTCACAGAAAGACACTGGCGACTGGTGACTGGTGTAAGTAGTGGAGGTAAGATGCCTCACAGAAAGACACTGGTGACTGGTGCCTGGTGTAAGTAATGGAGGTAAGATGCCTCACAGAAAGACACTGGCGACTGGTGACTTGTGTAAGTAATGGAGGTAAGATGCCTCACAGAAAGACACTGGCGACTGGTGACTGGTAACTGGTGTAAGTAATGGAAGAAAGATGCCTCACAGAAAGACACTGGCGACTGGTGACTGGTGTAAGTAATGGAGGTAAGATGCCTCACAGAAAAACACTGGTGGCTGGTGACTTGTGTAAGAAATGGAGGTAAGATGCCTCACAGAAAGACACTGGTGACTGGTGAGTGGTGTAAGTAATGGAGGTAAGATGCCTCACAGAAAGACACTATCGACTGGTGACTGGTGTAAGTAATGGAGGTAAGATGCCTCACAGAAAGACACTGGTGACTGGTGTAAGTAATGAAGGTAAGATGCCTCACAGAAAGACACTGGCTACTGGTGACTGGAGTAAGTAATGGAGGTAAGATGCCTCACAGAAAGACACTGGTGACTGGTGACTGGTGTAAGTAATGGAGGTAAGACGCCTCACAGAAAGACACTGGCGACTGGTGACTGGTGTAAGTAATGGAGGTAAGATGCCTCACAGAAAGACTCTGGTGACTGGTGTAAGTAATGGAGGTAAGATGCCTCACAGAAAGACACTGGTGACTGGTGTAAGTAGTGGAGGTAAGATGCCTCACCGAAAGACACTGGTGACTGGTGTAAGTAATGGAGGTAAGATGCCTCAGAGAAAGACTCTGGCAACTGGTGACTGGTGACTGGTGTAAGTAATGGAGGTAAGATGCCTCACAGAAAGACACTGGCGACTGGTGACTGGTGTAAGTAATGGAAGTAAGATGCCTCACAGAAAGACACTGGCGACTGGTGACTGGTGTAAGTAATGGAGGTAAGATACCTCACAGAAAGACACTGGTGACTGGTGTAAGTAATGGAGGTAAGATGCCTCACAGAAAGACACTGGCGATTGGTGACTGGTGTAAGCAATGGAGGTAAGATGCCTCACAGAAAGACACTAGCAACTGGCAACTGGTGACTGGTGTAAGTAATGGAGGTAAGATGCCTCACAGAAAGACACTGGTGACTGGTGTAAGTAATGGAGGTAAGAAGCCTCACAGAAAGACACTGGCGACTGGTGACTGGTGTAAGTAATGGAGATAAGATGCCTCACAGAAAGACACTGGTGACTGGTGTATGTAATGGAGGTAAGATGCCTCACAGAAAGACACTGGCAACTGGTGACTAGTGTAAGTAATGGAGGTAAGATGCCTCACAGAAAGACACTGGTGACTGGTGAAAGTAATGGAGGTAAGATGCCTCACAGAAAGACACTGGTGACTGGTGACTGGTGTAAGTAATGTAGGTAAGATGCCTCACAGAAAGACACTGGTGACTGGTGACTGGCGTAAGTAATGGAGGTAAGATGCCTCACAGAAAGACACTGGCGACTGGTAACTGGTGTAAGTAATGGAGGTAAGATGCCTCACAGAAAGACACTGGCGAGTGGTGACTGGTGTAAGTAATGGAAGTAAGATGCCTCACAGAAAGACACTGGCGACTGGTGCCTGGTGTAAGTAATGGAGGTAAGATGCCTCACAGAAAGAAACTGGCGACTGGTGCCTGGTGTAAGTAATGGAAGTAAGATGCCTCACAGAAAGACACTGGCGACTGGTGACTGGTGTAAGTAATGGAGGTAAGATGCCTTACAGAAAGACACTGGCGACTGGTGACTGGTGTAAGTAATGGAGGTAAGATGCCTCACAGAAAGACACTGGCGACTGGTGACTGGTGTAAGTAATGGAGGTAAGATGCCTCACAGAAAGACACTGGCGACTGGTGACTGGTGTAAGTAATGGAGGTAAGATGCCTCACAGAAAGACACTGGCGACTGGTGACTGGTGACTGGTGTAAGTAATGGAGGTAAGATGCCTCACAGAAAGACACTGGCGACTGGTGACTGGTGATTGGTGTAAGTAATGGAAGAAAGATGCCTCACAGAAAGACACTGGCGACTGGTGACTGGTGTAAGTAATGGAGGTAAGATGCCTCACTGAAAGACACTGGTGACTGGTGAGTGGTGTAAGAAATGGAGGTAAGATGCCTCATAGAAAGACACTGGTGACTGGTGACTGGTGTAAGTAATGGAGGTAAGATGCCTCACAGAAAGACACTTGCGACTGTTGTCTGGTGTAAGTAATGGAGGTAAGATGCCTCACAGAAAGACACTGGCGACTGGTGACTGGTGTAAGTAATGGAGGTAAGATGCCTCACAGAAAGACACTGGTGACTGGTGACTGGTGTAAGTAATGGAGGTAAGATGCCTCACAGAAAGACACTGGTGACTGGTGTAAGTAATGGAGGTAAGATGCCTCACAGAAAGACACTGGCGACTGGTGACTGGTGTAAGTAATGGAGGTAAGATGCCTCACAGAAAGACACTGGCGACTGGTGACTGGTGTAAGTAATGGAGGTAAGATGCCTCACAGAAATACACTGGTGACTGGTGACTGGTGTAAGTAATGGAGGTAAGATGCCTCACAGAAAGACACTGGCGACTGGTGACTGGTGTAAGTAATGGAGGTAAGATGCCTCACAGAAAGACACTGGCGACTGGTGACTGGTGTAAGTAATGGAGGTAAGATGCCTCACAGAAATACACTGGTGACTGGTGACTGGTGTAAGTAATGGAGGTAAGATGCCTCACAGAAAGACACTGGCGACTGGTGACTGGTGTAAGTAATGGAGGTAAGATGCCTCACAGAAAGACACTGGCGACTGGTGACTGGTGTAAGTAATGGAGGTAAGATGCCTCACAGAAAGACACTGGCGACTGGTGCCTGGTGTAAGTAATGGAGGTAAGATGCCTCACAGAAAGACTGGCGACTGGTGCCTGGTGTAAGTAATGGAGGTAAGATGCCTCACAGAAAGACACTGGTGACTGGTGTAAGTAATGGAGATAAGATGCCTCACAGAAAGACACTGGCGACTGGTGTAAGTAATGGAGGTAAGATGCCTCACAGAAAGACACTGGTGACTGGTGACTGGTGTAAGTAATGGAGGTAAGATGCCTCACAGAAAGACACTGGTGACTGGTGTAAGTAATGGAAGTAAGATGCCTCACAGAAAGACACTGGTAACTGGTGACTGGTGTAAGTAATGGAGGTAAGATGCCTCACAGAAAGACACTGGTGACTGGTGACTGGTGTAAGTAATGGAGGTAAGATGCCTCACAGAAAGACACTGGCGACTGTTGTCTGGTGTAAGTAATGGAGGTAAGATGCCTCACAGAAAGACACTGGCGACTGGTGACTGGTGTAAGTAATGGAGGTAAGATGCCTCACAGAAAGACACTGGTGACTGGTGACTGGTGTAAGTAATGGAGGTAAGATGCCTCACAGAAAGACACTGGTGACTGGTGTAAGTAATGGAGGTAAGATGCCTCACAGAAAGACACTGGCGACTGGTGACTGGTGTAAGTAATGGAGGTAAGATGCCTCACAGAAAGACACTGGCGACTGGTGACTGGTGTATGTAATGGAGGTAAGATGCCTCACAGAAATAAACTGGTGACTGGTGACTGGTGTAAGTAATGGAGGTAAGATGCCTCACAGAAAGACACTGGCGACTGGTGACTGGTGTAAGTAATGGAGGTAAGATGCCTCACAGAAAGACACTGGCGACTGGTGACTGGTGTAAGTAATGGAGGTAAGATGCCTCACAGAAATACACTGGTGACTGGTGACTGGTGTACGTAATGGAGGTAAGATGCCTCACAGAAAGACACTGGCGACTGGTGACTGGTGTAAGTAATGGAGGTAAGATGCCTCACAGAAAGACACTGGCGACTGGTGACTGGTGTAAGTAATGGAGGTAAGATGCCTCACAGAAAGACACTGGCGACTGGTGCCTGGTGTAAGTAATGGAGGTAAGAAGCCTCACAGAAAGACTGGCGACTGGTGCCTGGTGTAAGTAATGGAGGTAAGATGCCTCACAGAAAGACACTGGCGACTGGTGTAAGTAATGGAGATAAGATGCCTCACAGAAAGACACTGGCGACTGGTGTAAGTAATGGAGGTAAGATGCCTCACAGAAAGACACTGGTGACTGGTGACTGGTGTAAGTAATGGAGGTAAGATGCCTCACAGAAATACACTGGTGACTGGTGTAAGTAATGGAAGTAAGATGCCTCACAGAAAGACACTGGTAACTGGTGACTGGTGTAAGTAATGGAGGTAAGATGCCTCACAGAAAGACACTGGTGACTGGTGACTGGTGTAAGTAATGGAGGTAAGATGCCTCACAGAAAGACACTGGCGACTGGTGACTGGTGTAAGTAATGCAGGTAAGAAGCCTCACAGAAAGACTCTGGTGACTGGTGCCTGGTGTAAGTAATGGAGGTAAGATGCCTCACAGAAAGACACTGGCGACTGGTGACTGGTGTAAGTAATGGAAGTAAGATGCCTCACAGAAAGACACTGGCGACTGGTGACTGGTGTAAGTAATGGAGGTAAGATGCCTCACAGAAAGACACTGGTGACTGGTGACTGGTGTAAGTAATGGAGGTAAGATGCCTCACAGAAAGACACTGGTGACTGGAGACTGGTGTAAGTAATGGAGGTAAGATGCCTCACAGAAAAACACTGGCGACTGGTGACTGGTGTAAGTAATGGAGGTAAGATGCCTCACAGAAAGACACTGGTGACTGGTGTAAGTAATGGAGGTAAGATGCCTCACAGAAAGACACTGGTGACTGGTGTAAGTAATCGAGGTAAGATGCCTCACAGAAAGACACTCGCGACTGGTGACTGGTGTAAGTAGTGGAGGTAAGATGCCTCACAGAAAGACACTGGTGCCTGGTGTAAGTAATGGAGGTAAGATGCCTCACAGAAAGACACTGGCGACTGGTGACTGGTGTAAGTAATGGAGGTAAGATGCCTCACAGAAAGACACTGGTGACTGGTGACTGGTGTAAGTAATGGAGGTAAGATGCCTCACAGAAAGACACTGGTGACTGGAGACTGGTGTAAGTAATGGAGGTAAGATGCCTCACAGAAAAACACTGGCGACTGGTGACTGGTGTAAGTAATGGAGGTAAGATGCCTCACAGAAAGACACTGGTGACTGGTGTAAGTAATGGAGGTAAGATGCCTCACAGAAAGACACTGGTGACTGGTGTAAGTAATGGAGGTAAGATGCCTCACAGAAAGACACTCGCGACTGGTGACTGGTGTAAGTAGTGGAGGTAAGATGCCTCACAGAAAGACACTGGTGCCTGGTGTAAGTAATGGAGGTAAGATGCCTCACAGAAAGACACTGGCGACTGGTGACTGGTGTAAGTAATGGAGGTAAGATGCCTCACAGAAAGACACTGGTGACTGGTGACTGGTGTAAGTAATGGAGGTAAGATGCCTCACAGAAAGACACTGGTGACTGGAGACTGGTGTAAGTAATGGAGGTAAGATGCCTCACAGAAAAACACTGGCGACTGGTGACTGGTGTAAGTAATGGAGGTAAGATGCCTCACAGAAAGACACTGGTGACTGGTGACTGGTGTAAGTAATGGAGGTAAGATGCCTCACAGAAAGACTCTGGTGACTGGTGACTGGTGTAAGTAATGGAGGTAAGATGCCTCACAGAAAGACACTGGTGACTGGTGTAAGTAATGGAGGTAAGATGCCTCACAGAAAGACACTGGCGACTGGTGACTGGTGTAAGTAGTGGAGGTAAGATGCCTCACAGAAAGACTCTGGTGACTGGTGACTGGTGTAAGTAATGGAGGTAAGATGCCTCACAGAAAGACACTGGCGACTGGTGACTGGTGACTGGTGTAAGTAATGGAAGAAAGATACCTCACAGAAAGACACTGGCGACTGGTGACTGGTGTAAGTAATGGAGGTAAGATGCCTCACAGAAAACACTGGTGACTGGTGACTGGTGTAAGAAATGGAGGTAAGATGCCTCACAGAAAGACACTGGTGACTGGTGACTGGTGTAAGTAATGGAGGTAAGATGCCTCACAGAAAGACACTGGTGACTGGTGTAAGTAATGGAGGTAAGATGCCTCACAGAAAGACACTGGTGACTGGTGTAAGTAATGGAGGTAAGATGCCTCACAGAAAGACACTGGCGACTGGTGACTGGAGTAAGTAATGGAGTTAAGATGCCTCACAGAAAGACACTGGTGACTTGTGACTGGTGTAAGTAATGGAGGTAAGACGCCTCACAGAAAGACACTGGTGACTGGTGACTGGTGTAAGTAATGGAGGTAAGATGCCTCACAGAAAGACACTGGTGACTGGTGTAAGTAATGGAGGTAAGATGCCTCACAGAAAGACACTGGTGACTGGTGTAAGTAGTGGAGGTAAGATGCCTCACAGAAAGACACTGGTGACTGGTGTAAGTAATGGAGGGAAGATGCCTCACAGAAAGACACTGGCTACTTGTGACTGGTGACTGGTGTAAGTAATGGATGTAAGATGCCTCACAGAAAGACACTGGCGACTGGTGACTGGTGTAAGTAATGGAGGTAAGATGCCTCACAGAAAGACACTGGTGACTGGTGTAAGTAATGGAGGTAAGATGCCTCACAGAAAGACACTGGCGACTGGTGACTGGTGTAAGTAATGGAGGTAAGATGCCTCACAGAAAGACACTGGCAACTGGCAACTGGTGACTGGTGTAAGTAATGGAGGTAAGATGCCTCACAGAAAGACACTGGTGACTGGAGTAAGTAATGGAGGTAAGATGCCTCACAGAAAGACACTGGCGACTGGTGACTGGTGTAAGTAATGGAGATAAGATGCCTCACAGAAAGACACTGGTGACTGGTGTAAGTAATGGAGGTAAGATGCCTCACAGAAAGACACTGGTAACTGGTGACTGGTGTAAGTAATGGAGGTAAGATGCCTCACAGAAAGACACTGGTGACTGGTGTAAGTAATGGAGGTAAGATGCCTCACAGAAAGACACTGGCGACTGGTGACTGGTGTAAGTAATGGAGGTAAGATGCCTAACAGAAAGACACTGGTGACTGGTGACTGGTGTAAGTAATGGAGGTAATATGCCTCACAGAAAGACACTGGTGACTGGAGACTGGTGTAAGTAATGGAGGTAAGATGCCTCACAGAAAGACACTGGCGACTGATGACTGGTGTAAGTAATGGAGGTAAGATGCCTCACAGAAAGACACTGGTGACTGGTGCCTGGTGTAAGTAATGGAGGTAAGATGCCTCACAGAAAGACACTGGCGACTGGTGACTGGTGACTGGTGTAAGTAATGGAGGTAAGATGCCTCACAGAAAGACACTGGCGACTGGTGACTGGTGTAAGTAATGGAAGTAAGATGCCTCACAGAAAGACACTGGCAACTGGTGACTGGTGTAAGTAATGGAGGTAAGATGCCTCACAGAAAGACACTGCTGACTGGTGTAAGTAATGGAGGTAAGATGCCTCACAGAAAGACACTGGCGACTGGTGACTGGTCTAAGTAATGGAGGTAAGATGCCTCACAGAAAGACACTGGTGACTGGTGACTGGTGTAAGTAATGGAGGTAAGATGCCTCACAGAAAGACACTGGCGACTGTTGACTGGTGGAAGTAATGGAGGTAAGATGCCTCACAGAAAGACACTGGCAACTGGTGACTGGTGTAAGTAATGGAGGTAAGATGCCTCACAGAAAGACACTGGTGACTGGTGTAAGTAATGGAGGTAAGATGCCTCACAGAAAGACACTGGCGACTGGTGACTGGTGTAAGTAATGGAGGTAAGATGCCTCACAGAAAGACACTGGTGACTGGTGACTGGTGTAAGTAATGGAGATAAGATGCCTCACAGAAAGTCACTGGTGACTGGTGTAAGTAATGGAGGTAAGATGCCTCACAGAAAGACACTGGTGACTGGTGACTGGTGTAAGTAATGGAGGTAAGATGACTCACAGAAGGACACTGGCGACTGGTGACTGGTGTAAGTAATGGAGGTAAGATGCCTCACAGAAAGACACTGGTGACTGGTGACTGGTGTAAGTAATGGAGGTAAGATGCCTCACAGAAAGACACTGGCAACTGGTGACTAGTGTAAGTAATGGAGGTAAGATGCCTCACAGAAAGACACTGGTGACTGGTGACTGGTGTAATTAATGGAGGTAAGATGCCTCACAGAAAGACACTGGTGACTGGTGACTGGTGTAAGTAATGGAGGTAAGATGCCTCACAGAAAGACACTGGGGACTGGTGACTGGTGTAAGTAATGGAGGTAAGATGCCTCACAGAAAGACACTGGCGACTGGTGACTGGTGTAAGTAATGGAGGTAAGATGCCTCACAGAAAGACACTGGTGACTGGTGACTGGTGTAAG
Organism: Taudactylus pleione; assembly: GCA_031769625.1. Lineage (NCBI taxonomy): Eukaryota > Metazoa > Chordata > Amphibia > Anura > Myobatrachidae > Taudactylus > Taudactylus pleione. The sequence goes on from JAUIMM010000069.1 coordinate 6,864,972, forward strand.
TAATCGAGGTAAGATGCCTCACAGAAAGACACTGGCGACTGGTGACTGGTGTAAGTGATAAATCGGATGCAGAACTTGGGTTAATTATTTTACAAAAAAGTGAAATTGTTATTATTAATAGTATATTGGTCCAGGCTTATTGCCATGTCACCTCAGTCCCCCCCCCCATACACTTTGCCCCACTCCACCCCATTCTGTCCAGCCCCGCTCCCCTCTCTGCTGCTCTGTTCCCCCCACTCTGCCCCACCCCATTTCATCCTCCGCACTGTCCAGCCCCACTCCCCTCTCTGCTGCTCTGTTCCTCCCACTTTGCCCCTCCCCATTTCATCCTCCGCTCTGTCCAGCCCCGCTCCCCTCTCTGCTGCTCTGTTCCCCCCACTCTCCCCCACCCCATTTCATCCTCCGCTCTGTCCAGCCCCGCTCCCCTCTCTGCTGCTCTGCCCCACTGCGCCCCACTGCATCCTCTGCTCTGTCCAGCCCCGCTCCCTGCTCTCCCACTGTAGCCTCCCTGGCTCTGTCCTGTATTCCTTTTGGAGCAGCGGTGCGCACTGGCTTTCACAGCGGACGCAATGATATAATAATGACGTGGGACAGACAGGAGTTAAATAACTGAAATGGGTGCAGGGTGTGTGGTGTGGGATCCGATGTGCACTGCACAACCTTCACGCATTATAGATACCCCACTGACATCACTGAGTCGTGGGTTCAGCCCCTAGGATGTTTCCACTTGAATTAAACATTCATGAGACTGTAGGGCCTAGTCGTCATACCTAAAATGGCACGATACACCTGCGGAAATGCTACTTTCTGCATATTTAAGTTAAAGGGCCATTCATTATCAGGGGCCCGAATAGAACCACCTGATAAGAACAAGACCACCTGTGGGAACAGCGACATTTTCAGATGGCGCTTGTTCTCGTAGCCCGGAGTGCCGGGGATGCGAAGAGGAATACTTCCGCCATCTCCTCACTGAGTCCCCGGCGGCTTTGTACATACATGACCTCAGGGCTCACATGCGAAGAAGCCGGTGACGCGGACAGGTAGGTAAAGCAATTACTTCTGCAGCTCCGCTACTATTTGCGTGGGACATCCGCTTTTTTCGAAGCAGCTGTCCCCACACGTCAATGATGAATTGCTCCGGTGATAAATATTCCCCCTTACGGCCCCCGATAATAAATAGGACCCTGTATGACTTTAATTACTGCTGGACCATTAGCAATATGTAACACTCTTGTGTCTAATTCCTATGTCCCTATATGTTCGCCTGCAAGCAGGGCTTTCTTCCCCCTTTATCTGTCTATTTTTTATTACTAGAGATGTTTTGATTTTGGCAAAACCACCCTTAAATGTCAAGAATTTGGTAAAACCACCCTCAAGTGTTTTTGTTCAAATTCGGTTTTGGTTTTCTTAAAAATTGATAAAAACAGCTAAAATCATGTACTTTGGACCTGGTTAACCACAATCCAAAACTGAGATTCGGTTTTTAAGTCCGAGATCAGAACTTACAGCAGACCTCAGCCGGGACTCGGCTTTAGACTGAACCCCAAAGTTCGAGTGTGTTCGGTCAGAGCCGTAACTAGACTTTTTGGTGCCCTGTGCCAGAAAGAGCATTGGCGCCCCCCTCATTTTTCAAAGGGACATAATGCATCCAAAAAAGGGCCATGGCCTCATGGGGAAGGGTCAGGGAAGAGATAGGGGAGGCCAGGAGCTGCTGGGGATGAAATAAGAGGAAGCTACAAGCAAGCATGATAATAAACAGAAATTTGACAGGCCCAAACAGCGCCCCCTGACCTGTGGTGCCCTGTGCGATGGCACCGGCCGCACTACCCTAGCTACGGCTCTGAGTTCGGTTTTCAGGAAAATTGGGCCGCTCGTCTCTAAGTATCACCCAGTCTCCTCCTATGACTGTTTTCTTCCCAATTCCAACACACAACGGAATATACTGGCGCCATATAAGTAACTGTTAATTAATAAATAAAATATGCCGACCACCTCGCAGAGGACATTTTATCACATTTCCATTTAATACTTTGAGCCGCACATCAGTGATGCCTAAAAAAAGTCAGATGGAGCTGTCCATAAATCTCTGCCACCGTATTACAGTGAAAACTAATCTTTGGTTATAACCAGCTGGGGGCAAAATCCTTCTGTTCAATAAAAATATTGCAGAGTTATCAAGATATCCAACCGCACACATCATGCCACTGACATTAGATATTGGAACAAGGTAATTTATAGGTACAGTCATAACGATGTTTTAAGCATAAATAGTAACTGGCCAGTTTTGGGATTTACAAACGAGGAAAGTAAGGCAAAAAGGCTGAGGGTGGTAGGCCAAATATAACCGTGTATTTGGAATCAACACAGTATAAATATGTGTAGAACTGAATCGATAATTATTTATATTTCCAATGACTATTATATCAATCACAAATGTGATCGCTAGCACATTCTGGGTCTCATTCAGACCCAGTCGCAACCGGGTCGATGGGTAGCCCTGCGCACGCGCAGTGGCCGCACTGCGCTTGTGCAAGCCCCGGAGCGAGAGAGAAACTCTCTTGCTCCGGACCTCTCTACAAAAGGGACGGCTGTCGATGTTGATCGACAGCTCGCCCCGTTTTGTAGGCGTGGCGGGGGGGTTTCACAAACAGAGGAGTTCCTTAAGGAACGCCTGCCGTTTTGTGGGCGGCCGCACTGACATCAGCAGTGATGTCAGCGGGGAGCTTCCTGCTCGATCAGAGCAGTAAGCTCCCTGGGGCTTGTGGTTGCCGAGACCCAACCTTAGCGTCTCGTCGTAAGGCTCGATGGTCGCGATGGTGTTCATCATCGCGACCATCAACCTGGTCGGTCGCTAAGCTGTGGGTGGTAACACACAGCTTAGCTAGCGACCAGGAGGCCGCACTAACAAAAAGGAAGCGTCCGCCCTCATTCAGAGAGAGCGATCACTTCTTGCAACCGCCTCTGAATGAGGGCCTCTGTCTATTCCTATTTTACCGACTTTTTGCAGCATTTAAACTCTGATGCTAAATACACGCAGTTTAGCATCCAGTGAATACAGCATCAGCAATATTGCAAATAGTGATTAATTTATCAATTTGAAAAATGTTCGCAGCAGTATAATAGACTGACCATGAATGTAATGACCAGTGCACCCAGTACTGCAACTGTAAATGGAAGACCTGCTAGAGCCTGGTGGGAAGTGAGATTTTTCTGAGCTCTGCACGCGGGGAGTTTCCTGTTCTCTGAGCCCAGTGTAATGTGTTTTTCATGCTGAATAAACACATTTTATTTTACTCCTGAAAGTCGTCACTTCAGTATCTCTCATACTAGCCTATCCTCTCGGAGCTGGCCAGAAATCGGATAGTGCTTCTGGCCGCCTGGAAAAGCAGGCAAGTCTCCCAGCCAGCCGTCTGTCCCCCGGCGCCCCACTATGCCGACCTGCCTGCCCCCTCCCGGAGTGGGCGGCCAGAATGTCGGCAAGTATGGTTTTTCTACACCACATCTAGGTGGCGTCAGAAGCCGGCAGACCGGTGTCCGCCGCATTTAACCCCTCATCTTTGGTGAAAACATTGCTGACAACTGGCTTCAGGGCCTGATTCAGACCCAGACGCTATGCTGCGCTCGCTCGCTTTGAGCGATTTTTTTGCAATCTGCGCATGCGTATGAGTCGCAATGTGCGTGCGCGAACCAGTCATTGCGATGGGAAAGTGCTCGCCCGTGGCCCGCAGTCGGGCCGCTATTTTGAGGGACAGATAGTGCCGTTTGTAGGTGGTAACAGGGGAAGGTGCTTGAAAACGGGGGTGTGGTTCTGCGAACGCAGGCGTGCCCGACCGTCAGAACGGCGTTTAATGGGTGTGCATAATTAGCAAAGTAGCGTCATTACACAGGTGACTGGGTTGTATTTTAGCCAGAACTGCTCACAATGTTGTGGTGGGAAAAGGCTACCACAAGTGCTGCGAGCAGCTCCGATGGCTCTCGATGTTCCCGATTAATCCTACAACTGCCGGAGATGACGTGTGTTGCAAGTGGCAAAGGGGCGTCTTTATACAGGTGTGAGCGCATAGTGCGGCCGCTCGCTATTACTTAGTGGGCGGCTTTACGCAACGCAGTGCGAGCACATGATTTAAATACCCGGCCCCTTTTAGCCAGCGAGCGGCCGCAAATAGCGTCCGGGTCTGATTCAGGCCCTCAGTCCAGAAAGGAATGGAAAGTATTCTGCATCACTGCACTATCTGAGAAGACAAAAAAATGTACCGGCCTGTACTTTACTAAATCTGGTAGACACATTGGTCTATGAGGAAGGAGAGGACCCCGAAGTGCTGCTTAAAAAGTTTGAGGAGATACATTTACCTGTAAAGAATATAATAATGGACAGACATATATTTAACACAACAAACCAAAAGCGTGATAAAAATGTGCAATCATATAATGTCTATGTTACAGCTACTAGCTAAAAAAATTATTTTGCTGCTGGCTTATCTGATCCGCTGGTGCGTCCGAGGATGGGGCATAGGATCATCTGCGTGACCATCGTTCATCCGAGTAACCCTCGGGTTTCTCAGGATGTCCGGTGTTTTCACTCTGCCTGGGCCAGCGCAGCGAAGCTGAATTGGAAAACACAGACACTGGCCTCAACATGCCTCCAAAATGGGGCCAACACACCCCGTTTTCAAGAATGCCATCCGTCTCCACCCAGTACACGCCCACCAAACAGCTGCAGCTTGTCAAGTATGCTGCGGCTTTGGGGGCACTGCAAGCGATCTCGCAGAACGAGATTTGTGCATGTGCAGATCTCACACCATTACAGATGTACGTAAGCCACCCTGTTCGTGTATCTGAATCAGGTCTACAGTTGTTAAGATAAAAGAACTTGACTCTAGAAACTGCCATTCAGTTCATGCATCTGCAGGAGAGGAGTACAAAGGAATTAAGAAGGGAAGCAGAAGTATGTGCAGGTTTGCTGACTGTGTAGCCAGTGCAGGGGTGCTGGTGGTGTCCTCAGTGTGGGAGTGTCGGCAGTGTCTGTAGTGTGGGGGTCGCTAATGGTGTCCTCAGTACGTTGGGCAGCAGTGCAGGAGTGTCAGCAGTGGTGGTGTCGGCAGCGGGGGATGCTGCCAGTGGGGGTGCCGACAGCGGGGGGTACCGGCGGTGTCAGGCGGCGAAGGATGGCGGGCGCCATCTTCTTTTCCTCTTTTGTGCTGTTTTCAGTAGGGCTTAGCGCTGATTGGCTTACAGTCGTGACAGACGGCTCTCTTAGCCAATCAGCGTTAAGCCCGCTCAAAACAAAACCTCGCGACTCGGCAGAGGGGTCGCAAGGTTTTGCCTCGGGTCAGGGATCCGGGGCAGGCAGGGAGATCTGAGCTGCGCTCGGATTGCCCCGGATCACCGAAATTCGGGTGGGTTCAGATGTCTGAGATACGAACCCGCTCATCTCTAGTTCAAACCCTACAATGGCAAACAAGCAACAAGGCGTGAAACGATGGTGGCAAATGCCGCCCTTCCAATGGTCATCCCTAATAGGGGCAGAAATGCACATGACTTTGCACATGGGCAACAATATGCTATTATTATTATTTTGGTGCACGCATCGTGGGAACAATTGCAGCCGATTGGCATCCACCTCTGCATCCTTCCATTTGTGCGTTTTTGAACTGTGAAGATATCTACTATCACTATTAAATTGGAGAGATGATAAAAAGATTAGCGGAAGGGCTGGCAGATGTTCTTGTTATTATCAGTAGTACAGGGCAGGTGAGAAAGTGCTGCTGTATGAGTATGTGCCTTGAGCCAGAGCAGGGCTAACGGATGCCCTGTGCTGGCCCCACCCCTCAACCTGTGATGCCACACAAGGGTGGCTCCAGAGCCGTAACTAGACTTTTTGGTGCCCTGTGCCAGAGAGAGCATTGGCGCCCACCTCCCCTCCTCCATTTTTTAAATAAGGACATAAAATAGTGCACCTGAAAATTGCCCATGGCCTCATGGGTAAGGGCCAGGGAAGATGCTGGGGATAAGAGGAAGCTACAAGTGAGAATGATAATAAAAAGGAAAAGTGACAGGCCCAAACAGCGTCCCCTGCCCTGCGGTGCCCTGTGCCATGGCACTGGTCGCACTACCCTAGTTACGGCCCTGGGTGGCTCTACACAATACAGGGTGCATACTCGGAGCATCCACAAGGTGCTGCAAATATCACTGCAGCAGGGCTACTGGCTGCAGGGTGCCATTACACGTGCCCTGCTAGTCAGAAGCAGTGGGGCAGTGACGGTGCCACCCCCAGGGCCCTGTTAGTCAGATGCAGTGGGGCAGTGATGGTGCCACCCCCAGGGCCCTGTTAGTCAGATGCAGTGGGGCAGTGATGGTGCCACCCCCAGGGCCCTGTTAGTCAGAAGCAGTGGGGCAGTGATGGTGCCACCCCCAGGGCCCTGTTAGTCAGAAGCAGTGGGGCAGTGATGGTGCCACCCCCAGGGCCCTGTTAGTCAGAAGCAGTGGGGCAGTGATGGTGCCACCCCCAGGGCCCTGTTAGTCAGAAGCAGTGGGGCAGTGATGGTGCCACCCCCAGGGCCCTGTTAGTCAGATGCAGTGGGGCAGTGATGGTGCCACCCCCAGGGCCCTGTTAGTCAGAAGCAGTGGGGAAGTGACGGTGCCACCCCCAGGGCCCTAAAAGCCAGATGCAGTGTGTCAGTTACGGTGCCACCCCCAGGGCCCTGTTAGTCAGATGCAGTGGGGAAGTGACGGTGCCACCCCCAGGGCCCAGTTAGTCAGATGCAGTGGGGCAGTGACGGTGCCACCCCCAGGGCCCTGTTAGTCAGATGCAGTGGGGCAGTGACGGTGCCCTGGATGTAGGCACTGCTCGCACACCTCTTCCTACGGCCCTGCGTGTTTTGTATGGTCACATGTCCAGCCTCATGTATCACCCGGGTGACTGATGTGACAGGACATCTAACTGTCTCGTCCTCCCCTCCCCTGCTACTGATGGAAAGAGACGCACTGTAGTAAAACTTCTGGCACCCGTTCTCCTGGGTGCTACAGTGTAGTTAATGTGCTGGTAGAGTTGTTTTGCTTGGAATGGTTGGATACTTGTGACATTCCCTTCGCAGTCTATAGAAAGCCTGTAACAGGCATGAAATAGATCAGACAAGCAGGAATGTAGCATAGTAATTTGTAAGTGTTCTGTGCATGAATTTTCTCAAAAACCATCAAGCAGATTTGCACATTGAAATGTAAATCCCCACATAAGCTCCATATATGTCTGCAGATCCTTCCATCTTCCAATAGGATTAGCCACACTATATTTTCTTGTTATTGGAACTTTAGTTAACCTATTTTTATCTTTTTTTTTTTTTTTTAGTTGCAAGAATTCTCTTGAAAGAAATTAAACAATAGAAAGGTGTTAATTTGGCTCTAAAAAAGGATCTCGTTGCGGTCGGCAGCTGTAAGTGGTACAATTAGTACTATCGCTGACATTGCCATGTACATAAAATCATGCATTAGTCATATGGACCGGATAAATAATCACTTTCTCATATATCTAGTCTCCTCTTCGCTTAAGGAACAGGTAGATCCAGGTGAGCCGCATTGTACTTGACAGTTTATGTTGTTTAAGTTAAGTGTTTAGCCTTATATCTGTGAGATTCCAGTAATAGAGGTCTATGTACTAAGCCTTGGAGAGAGAGAAAGCGGAGGGGGATAAAGTACCAACCAACCAATCAGCTCCTAACTGTCACTTTACAGGCTGTGTTTGAAAAATGACAGTTAGGAGCTGATTGGTTGGTACTTTATCTCCGTCCTCTTTATCTCTCTCCTACATAGTGCCTCATGAAGCTTGGTTTGCAAGCACACCCGGTTGAAGTTTGCGTTCTGCTCACGCGTACACACCGCAGTGCGCGAACCAGCCTCTGCGATCGCGAATGCAGTGGACACGCAGAGCCAATGAGAAGTGATTGACAGGAAGTGGTGATGTTTTAGGGTGGAGGGGGGCGTGGTCGAAGAATCGCAGGCGTGTCTGCATTTGAATGCCGTTACAGGGGCGTGCATAATTACGCAGCCTGAGGTCTAGATACTGACAGGGAGTATATCAGTTTGTGAGTCAGGTCAAGCTCAACTACAGCTGTGCGTATGTGTCCAATGTTACTCGATGTTACCGATGTTTTCACTGACTTGCGGATGTATGTAATGGGAAGGAGACAGCTTTATAAGCTGGTGGGCGTCCTGGTATAGTGCTGCGATTGCCCTGCGTTCGCATCTTATTTGCATAATTTTGCCGCAGCATGGTGTGTGCGAATGCAGCCATGTGATCCATGCTGAATCAGGCCCATGGACCCCTTAGAGTGTTATATTGGGATGGGGTAACATACCGCCGCCCAGAATGCCCCCGTCTGAATCCCAATGCTGGAAGCTCGACCAGGGACTAAAGATAGGCATCTAAATCCCAACTCCTATCTTTAGCCCCACGCCGAAATCCCAACGCCAAGCATCCCGGACAAAGGTAAGCCGGGGCGTTCTAGCTGTTAGCCATGGGAGGGAGGGGAGGGTTAGGTTTAGGCTAGGCACCCCCGAGGGGACTTAGGGTTGGGCTAGGGGAAGGAGGGTTAGGGTTAGGCACCACTGGGTGAAGGTTAGGTTAGGCACCACTACGGGAGGGTTAGGGTACTTACCAGCTCTAGTCTGGATCTTCACTGTATGGGCTTCAGGCATCAGTATTTGGTCCGCCTGGGGGTGGCACTGTCACTGCTCCACTGCATCCGGCGGCATTACTTACAGATTCCATTATATTAGCTGTAAGATTGCAAAATTATGACAAAAATTGTTTATGAAAATTGTATAAAAAATTTCTGACAACTAGCATTTTTACTGGCACAGTTTATGCTAGCATTGCTACGGGAGGCTTAGGGGGGGGGGAGGTAACGGTACTTATCAGCCCTAGGGCCGTATTCAATTTTCTGCCTACATCACGTGTTTTGGACGCGGAAACTTATCAGGCACGCCCCCGCTATTCGCCCTATTCAATTCCAAAGGACGCAAAAACGGGACCCGGCGAAACGCAAACAGATGAAAAGTGCTGTCAGATTTGGGGAAAACAGCCTGACACCCCCCAAAAGATGCAATAAAATTGGGGATCAATGTAGTTGCCCCTGAATAGCCCTACTGAAGCTATTTGGGGTACTTAAATGCTCTCAATAGCTGCTAATTAGCGTCTTTGCACAAGTGGTGAAAAATAGCATTTAGCAGATTTTTTTGGAGAAAATAACTAGTCCCAGCAAATTTGGGGTACATGAAAATGAGTGCAAGCATGGTTAAAAATTGCAAAAGTGATTTTTTTTTAAAAACGTGAAAAACACACCTGCAATCAAAAAAACACCTCCCCCATACTTGGGGACCCTCAAAAGCTTATTTTGCTAGTTTTAAGTTTGTACCCCAACTTTGTACTTTTTCACCCCCTTTTTCGAAGTAATTTTTTGGGATGGTTCCTCTTTTTTTTAGTTTTTTCTTTTACGCAGTTATGCTTTGGGGGGCTGTCCCACGGGTGCAGAATGGCTTCCCGACGTTTGCACCCCAAACCGTAATTCTGCACTTTTTTCACTACCCATTCATATTACATTGCATTTTTGCGTACACGAAAACTATTTGGAATTGAATATGGCGATACTTTTCCACGGAAAACGGCTTCTCGCATCTAATTGAATAGGCCCCTAGTTGGGATCTTCACTGTTCGGGCTTCTGGCGTCGGTATTTGGTCTGACGGGAATAGATCCGTCGGCATTACGTACCAATTCCATTATATTAGCTGTATGATATGACCAAAAGGTTGCCAAATCATGACAATAATTTTTTTATGAAAAATTGCTGACAACTAGCATTTTTACTGACACAGATTATGCTGTTGCATGGTCTGGGAAGAACTGAAATTAGAAGTAACATCTATAGTACAAAACAAAACTTACCTAATGAACTGTTCACCTAAACCAGGGCCGTAACTTGGGTGGTGTGGCTGGAGCCACCACACAGAGGGCCTGATTCAGAGCCGCTCATAAGCGGCCGCTTGTTCGCTCTGAGCGATGTTCGCACAACTGCGCATGCGTATGGGCCGTAATGCGCATGCGCAAACCAGTCATTGCGGTCGGAAATCGTGTGCTCGCAAAACAGCGAGGGGCTGCTAATTTTATTGACAGAATGTACCGTTTGTGGGTGGTAACAGGGGAAGGTGCTTGAAAACGGGGAGTGGAGATCCGAACGCAGGCGTGCCAAACGGTCAAAAGGGTGTTTAATGGGAGTGCATAATTAGTAAAGGAGCGTCATCGACCACGTCACTTGGTTGTCTTTTAGCCTGAACTGCTCGCGGTGATTGCGGTAAGAAAAACCTACCACAAGCACTGTGAGCAGTTCAGATGCCTTTCGATGTTCCCGATTAATCTAATAAATACAGGAGATGACGTGTGATGCGAACGGCAAAGGGGCGTCTTTACAAAATAGCGAGCGCATTTTTCGTTCGCTCGCTCAGACATAGAGGTGTCAACAAACCGCAAAGAGCGAGCGCGCAATTTAAATAGCCGGCCCCTTTTTTGGAACGACCGTCCGCAAATAGCGTCCAGCTCTGAATCAGGCCCAGAGCGCAACAACCCTGAGGGCGGAACACTGGCCGCCTACCACAATGTCTCTGCCAGGTGTCCGCTACATACAGTGTGATGCGTGGCGCCTAGCTCTGAAAGGACAGCTGCCGGCAGCCTGCCCCCTCCATGTGACCCCGTCTCCCAGGAAAGTCCTACCTAGTCTATTGGGATGGGAGATACGTCATTACATCATGACGTCTCTCCTCCCAAGGCGGCTCCCACAGTTAGGCTCCCACAGTTAGGGTGAGGAGCTGTTGGGTGGGTCACATGCGGTGTGCTGCACAGTAGGGGTGGCGAGGTGTCGGTGTCCTGTCCAGCAGTACCTGGCTGCACGGACTGCAGGTCCGGACCAGTGAGCATCCAGCCTTCTCAGGTCCAAGTGCCACTCCCAGTGAGTGTGTGACTGTTAGGTCAGCTCTGCCTCTTACCAGCCTGTTTAGGCAGGTGTTACTAGTGCTAGTGCAGAGATAAGGGGTCCCAGGAGAGAGAGAGGAAAGAAGGGAAGGTGGTCCAGGACTGAGAGAGAGGAGACAAGGATCCAGGGCAGAGAGGTGGGGTCCCAAGAGTGATAGAGAGGAGAGCGTCGACAAGGTGTAAGGGGAAAGAGAGGAATGGGGACAAGGTGCCATGGCAGAGAGAAGGGTTCCTGAGAGAGAGGAGAGAGGGGGCAAAGTGCTAAGGCTGTGAGAACTAAAGGCATCCCAGGAGAAAAAAAGGAGAGGGAGCAGGGCAGAGAGGAGGGTTCTCAGGAAAAAGGGACAAGGTGCCAGGACTGAGAGACAGAGTCCCAGGACAGATTAAGGGGAAAATGTGATAGGGCAGGCAGAGAGCAGGGGTTACAGGTTATCTTATCCTTGCCAGAGTAAAGATCATTTTAATTTATTGGCCATGTGACCAAAGGCGTTTCTAGAGAGGAGGGGGCCCGTGTGCAGTCTCCGACACGGGCCCCCTCCTCTCCACCCAGCGGCCGGCAGCTCACTGAACTGTGAGCGGCCAGCGCCAGAGTTATAGAGTCTGGGCACTAGAGGGTGCCCAGAGTCTATAGTGTATGCACAGGCCACCGGGAAAATGGCCGCGGTGGCCATTTTCCCTGTACTGGGCATGCGCAAACAGTAGTTTTACAGCGCTGGACCCCCGCCCCGACGTGGGACTCCGGAGAGGTAAGTGTTACTATGGGTGCAGGGAGTGTGGTGCGGGACCCCCCTGGAGCCAGGGGCCCGTGTTCCCCATATACCCTGAACCCATTATAGATACGCCCGTGCATGTGTCTGCTGTATGATCTGAAAAAGGCAGGGTGTGGGGGGGAGGGGAGGAGATGGGGCACCGATGCTCTTTCCCGCACAGGGCACTAAAATGTCTAGTTACGGCTCTGACCTAAACAATCACAAAATCACGCTTGATGAACGTCTGCGCTGGTTTTTTTTATGAATTTGCTGACACTGTATAACCGGCTTATTTGTTTCTTTTTTTCTGGTGAGGAGGAAATGTCCTTGTTTGCAGACTTTTGCTTCCTCTGTAAATTACTTTATAGACCAGGAAGATCAGGATTTATTTATTTATTTAAATAGAACCTCCTGCCTTACTTGTTTAGCTGCCATTATATTGTTTCCCCCCCCCCCCCCGTTATTTATAGGAATCATTTATGCAAAGTACGGTAGTTGACTATTCTGGCATATACTGTATGGTGGAGTAATAGCTAAATGTACCAGTTATATGAATATGGGTGGCTACGTATAGGTTGGTTAGATACAATTTTAGTGGATGATGACATGTAACCCTCCCCACATGGCTATTCCCACCACACATAAACTGCCGTTACACCATGTGACAGCCCAAAAATGAAGACTCCTTAGTAAGAGGTAGCTGCAGTAGATTGATCTATTAATGAACTACTGATCTCCAAGGATGGTTCTGGAGATACTGGGGCAGCTGTAGAGATGAAAGCAAGTTGGCTGTAAATGCTCCCGCATTGGGCCTGATTATGAGTTGCAAGCAAAATGGCTAATGAGATTACCTATTCAGCTAAAGCAGGGTACCGGTGTGTGCAAGCCTAAACCCTAAATCCATTGATCGTCCTCCAACTGCCACTCTGGTCATCATTAGTATCGGCACTTGCACCAGCCCCGTGCTAGGTGCAAGAGACAACAGGCTTCCCATCCCCGTATGCAAAACTCAGAATCACACAAAACTTTAGCTACATGCCCACAGCCAGCCCACAACACTCCCATGACACTCCCTCCAGTCAGGGGGGTTCCATGCGCTCACAGTGTAGCTGCCAAATTTCAGCTCCGAAATGCCCAAGTTGCTTACTGCTCAGAACAGCACAGTGCTTGTTCCACCTTTCTGAGGCCTACACGCAAATCTGGATTATGGCTTTATGGTGCGCAGTGATGCCACACGCCCATCTCTAAATCCTATGTGAGGTGCATAGTCCAATACATCCCTAGGATGTTTTTTTTTTTCAGTGCAGAGGAGGGGGTGTGATAGGAGAAGTATATTCCCAACTTTCAAACTAACACCAAAGGTAGCAGGTAGTTATCTGTCAACATTACCAACAGGACAATGGCGCCAATTAAGGGTACAATAATAATCCAAAATGATTACCTGTTTGTGATGATGGAACACCCCTGCTTCAGCTTGGCATGTCCCAGACAATCATGCACAAGGAAAAAAAAAAACAACAGAAGAAGGCAAAGTTTCTTAGGCAATGAGTACAAGGTGTAGCAGATCCAATCAGTGGCAGCAAGGAGGAATGGTCCAAGTTTCAGTGTGAAATTATTATATTTGTGATGGTGCAAACAGAGGAGAGGTCATTGAAAGAGTACAAGAGAGTTATTTTTATCCCTACACCATTATTCAACAAGCCACATTAATGGCATTGATGAGATCTAGATCTTCCAGAAAGTTGGCAGTGATATGCAGAGTAAATAGTATACACCAGCAATTTCACCAGATGTACTAAAAACAGCTCATGACTTAACCAGGAGTTTGATTTATTGAGCAGTAGCATGTTTTTATAGCCGTACTCACTGTTACATACAGATAGTGTCCTGGATGGAGTGGAACATATGGAGCACCGGCTGGTGATTGTGTGAGGGTAGCATTGCATATACAAGCAATCTGTTTTGGCCTTTTGTGGTGTTTAACAGCATATATCACATGGTCTCTCTGCAGCTGTGTGGAACCCATCTGTGTTCCATTGTGGCGCTCTTACACAGTGACGAGATGGCTTCACTCATGCGCAGATGACCAAAATGGTGGCCATCTTGGTACAGGAAGATGCTGCCTTAAAGGAGCAGTAGTGCACTCCATATCTCCTCGGTGGGTTACTCTTGCCCACCAGCTGGACAAGGAGTGAATACAGTATACCGTTGTTGGCAGCTGACCTTGTAACACAGCTAGTTCCAGCAACTCAGCATTGAACTACTGTAAAACTACTCCTTAATTGAGACCCGATATCCATAGGAAGGATTGAGATGTGAAGTACTTCAGAGTCAACGAGGGCTATGGATTTATCCACCAGAATGATGGCAAACTAAAGATGTTTGTCCACTGATCAGACCTAAGTAAGAAAACCTCCAACCAATTTTTTTTTTTTGCAGTGTGGGGATGGAGAAACAGTTACATTTGTTGATCATATTGAGTACAAAGGCCATTTAAACAGCCCCCGTGACTGGTCCTGAAGGACTTAAAAGTTTATTGAGACAAGGACAGCATAATACCCAGGAAGATACCACTTGTCATATGCAGGTGATACAGTCAGGGGCGCCAAGATACATTTTTTTAACACATCTGCATTAAAAATGCGGATTGTGATAAATATGCCCCTTAGACTTGAAAATACAATGTAGATTTGAAATGAAAAATTCCTTAAGATCCTTGAAGAGCTTAAGAAAGTGATGTGAAAATATTTGTAACAACCTGTCTCCTGAAAATCAGTAGTGTACATTAAGGAATAATTTTAGAAAATCATGTCTAAAACACTATTATACTATTATTATTATTATTATTATTATTATTATTATTATAATATTATAAATTACATATTGATTTCAGTGCCTTTTTAGGGCTTAAAAAAAAGTTCCATTCAAAGCTGACATTTGTACCAATTTATAAAATTGGGTTTCACTGATTAATTCTGCCAAATGATTTGCATGGAACAAAAAACGATATTGGGAATTCCGTGTGCAACTCTTAAACCCAAATCTTGCCAGAGAAATTGTGAACCCAATGTAGGAGGAGATGAATATTCTAGATTTTGATTTAGCTGTGGAGAGCTAAACTGCAGGGGAGCATTATGCAATATGGTTGGAGTATAATAATGAGAATTCTAGGTGGAAGAAAACTTATAATAATTTTGCAGAGAGCACTTAAGGACAAGTGTGAAATTCCGTGAAAAAAAAAAAAAGTGGAATGAGATGAATATTTTGTGGAACAGTTTTCAAAAAAGTTTGCTGCTCTCTACCATGATGTATTATTCAGCCAATTCCAACAAAGTAAAATTTAATATTGATACACGCAGGAAGTAAAGTGAGTCATGTTCCTGGTGAGCTTTTGTTGACCGATTGAACTGCTCTTAAACTCAACAAATATATTAGCTGCTACTTCCTTCGCTACTGTAGGTGAAAGAATTTTGAACTTCGCCACAGAGTAAGTCAAGGGAGAAATAAAGTACTAATTAAGAAAGCCGGGGTTTTATGCAAATGATTTTCTTCACTCAAGACAGTCTAATGAATGTGCCTGAAGTCGATTTGTGTGTGTTTTCGCCAAGCTGACAGCTGGCTCGGAGGAAGGTCAGGCAGAATCAGACGTTCACAGAGCATAATCCTTCAGATTGGCAGATCTGCCCCCTGGTCACTATTTGATTATCTCCCAAATTGCTGTATTTCACAGAGATAATGATTTTTATGGTCACAGATTTGAAGACAACTGCTGTATCCTCAGGGTTGTCGTCGAATGCAGTGGCTCCTTGGAATAAAATAAAAAAAATAAAAATAATATATATAAGTAAAGTTGTCTTTCTCATTTTTTACATCTTTCTTCCAAAAAAAATAAATACATTTATTAATAAAAAAAAAATATATTTTTTTATTTTGCCAGACTAAATAAAACCCAGTCTAAACCCCCGTTTATCTGTATTTCATAATAGAATTTAGTGGTGTGTAAAAAAGTGTTTTTTTGTTTTTATTTTTGCTGGAGGAACTATTAATCTGCTTGAATTTTTTATTATTTTTCCCCCCCAGGTAATCCCATTGTTCTCTGTGGACTAGAAAATGTGGAAACAGAACACAATTCGAAGCCTAATCTATCAATACGTTACACAACCTAGAGGAAGAGGATGGCACAGTGGTGAATATTATGTCACAAGCCATAAGCTGTGAGTTATATACAGTACATCCAGTCTTGGTATAATCTCATCCAGCAGTAAGGCAGTGTTTTACATCCGCCACCTGTTGCTGCTTGACCTGTGGTGGAATTGGTGGAATTGGTCTCTCAGAACATGACCTCACAGCAAGGCCGTCTCCTACCATAAAGCAGCCTTGAGATTTGCACAGTTGTAGATCACCTTTATAAATCCAGATACATTTCTAACTTATTTAATCAAGTGTGAATGATTTTAATTAGCTGTAGGACTAATTAAATTCGGCAGCACACATCACTGCATAATGGATGAAAAGCCAACCAGAGTGCTTTGAAATTTCCTCCTTACATCATTAGCATGCCACATTTCCAACACTGACATACCCCTCTCTCTCTCTCTCTCTCTCTCTCTCTCTCTCTCTCTCTCTCAGACCGACGCTCGTCGCTTGTTACTTTGGGGGAGATTTATCAAAGCTTGTAGAGAGATAAAGTACCCACCAATCAGCTTCCCGCTGTCATTTTGCGGGCCTTATTTGAAAAACGTCAAATACAGTAGGAGCTGATTGTGGTTGGTACTTTAGCTCTCTCCACTTCATCTCTCTCCAAAATTTTATACAACTCCCCCTTTGTCACTAGTTGATCATCCGGAAATAGGTTGAGAGGGTCAATAGCACGGCACAAAGGAACGGGGACTAGATATTCAATCAAAAAAGGAAGTGTTCCACAAATCCATTACTCATCACAGTCTGGTTGGACAAATGTGGTCTATTATTTTTTTTAACCATCTAGTGGCCAAAGCTTTTTGCTTGGAGTCATTTTTCAAAGTTTTTTTTTTCTTTAATCTTAGCTAAACTGAAGTAATGTTATGGCAAATTGTGTGTGTATATATATTTATATATATATATATATATATATATATATATATATATGTACCAGTCAAAAGTTTGGACACACCTTCTCATTCAATGTTTTTTGTTTATTTAAATTATTTTCAACATAGTAGATTAATACTGAAGACATCAAAACTATGAAAGAACACATATGGAATTATGTTGTAATCAAAAAAAGTGTTAAACAAATCAAAATATGTTTTATATTTTAGATTCCTCCTTTTTGCTTGGATGACAGCTTTGCACTCTCTTGGCATTCCCCCAAATCAGCTTCATGAGGTAGTCTCCTGGAATGGTTTTCCAACAGTCTTGAAGGAGTTCCCAGAGGTGTTGAGCACTTGTTGGCTGCTTTTCCTTCACTCTGCGGTCCAACTCATCCCAAACCAGCTCAATTGGGTTTAGGTCGGGTGATTGTGGAGGCCAGGTCATCTGACACAGCACTCCATCATTTTCCTTCTTGGTCAAGTAGCCCTTACATAGCCTGGAGGTGTGTTTGGGGTCATTGTCTTGTTGAAAAACAAATGATGGTCCCAGTAAGCACAAACTAGATGGGATGGCATGGTGCTGCAGAATGCTGTGGTAGCCATGCTGGTTAAGTGTGCCTTGAATTTTGAATAAATCACCAACAGTGTCACCAGCAAAGCACCCCCACACCATCACACCTCCTCCTCCATGCTTCACAGTGGCAACCACACATGCAGAAACCATCCGCTCATCTTCTCTGCGTCTCACAAAGACATGGTGGTTGGAACCAAAAATCTAAAATTTGGACTCATCAGACAAAAGTACAGATTTCCACTGGTCTAATGTCCATTCCTTGTGTTTCTTGGCCCAAATCTTCTTGTTGTTCATCCTCAGTAGTGGCTTCTTCGCAGCAATACGACCATGAAGGCATGATTCACGCAGTGTCCTCAGAACAGTTGATGTTGCGATTTGTATGCTACTCGAACTCTGTGAAGACTTTATGTGGTCTCTAATCTGAGGTGCTATTAAGTAGCGGTTTCTAAGGCTGGTAACTCTAATGAACTTATCCTCTGCAGCAGAGGTAACTCTTGGTCTTCCATTCTTGGGGCGGTCCTCATGAGAGCTAGTTTCATCATAGTGTTTGATGGTTTTTGCAACTGCACTTGAAGATACATTCAAAGTTTTTGAAATTTTCCGTATCGACTGACCTTCATGTCTTAAAGTAATGATGTACTGTCGTTTCTCTTTACTGAGTTGGTTGGTGTCATAATATGGATTACAATAGTAGTCAAATAGTGGTGTCCACTAACTCTTGACAAGGCACATCTGTTAATTCAAAACCATTCCAGGAGACTACAGTACCTCATGAAGCTGATTGAGAGAATGCCAAGAGTATGCAAAGCTGTCATCCAAGCAAAAGGGGGCTACTTTGAGGAATCTAAAATATAAAACATATTTTGATTTGTTTAATAACTTTTTTGTTTACAACATAATTCCATGTGTTCTTTCATAGTTTTGATGTCTTCAGTATTAGTCTACTATGTTGATAATAATTAAGATAAACAGAAACCATTGAATGACAAGGTGTGTCCAAGCTTTTGACTGGTACTAATATATATATATATATATATATATATATATATATATATATATACAACCAAAACCAACCTGCGCTATATTAAAAACAGCCGCTCCTTTCAGTAAGTCCTCTGTTAGTAGGACCAACACATAAATACAAAACAATTACTTCAAGGGCGCTACAACACACTTAATAATACAGACAATTTTTTTTTATTCTTCGTAAATAACAATCCCTTCAGGGTTTATAGGCTCCAGTTATTTCTGTTTTGTGAATGTAGATAACAACTTTCGTGCTCGCTTTTCAGAGCTGATCGGAGAGTTCATATGACAAAACTTGTTTTAACGTCCTTCTTGAGGTTCTATAAGATACCCTCATACCAGAAAAACACCCAAGATAGGCCCAAAGGCCAACATTAATACAATGTAAAACAATCTTTATTAAAAAAATTCGCAAATTCAGATAGATAAATGTATAAATATGTTAATACATCAACATCTTTTATACAGATAAAAATAGATTATCCACACCTTACAAATGAATGAAGGTTTATAACATAATGTCCACCATTAGTGTAAACCCTACGCGTTTCGTCTTACGTCAAGACTTCATCAGGGGTAGATCTCGAAATACATATATTTAAGGATATAGTATGACAGTGATCAGAACGGCTCTTGGAATCAATAATTAACCTCAAACTCGTTGTACATATTGAGATAAATCAGATCTTTAGATCATCAACATTAGGTTATACAACACTTTTTAGGTCCTTCTTCCTCTCAATCCCACTGATTGTGGCAGTGGGATTGAGAAGAAGAAGGACCTAAAAAGTGTTGTATAACCTAATGTTGATGATCTAAAGATCTGATTTATCTCAATATGTACAACGAGTGTGAGGTTAATTATTGATTCCAAGAGCCATTCTGATCACTGTCATACTATATCCTTAAATATATGTATTTCGAGATCTACCCCTGATAAAGTCTTGACGTAAGACGAAACGCGTAGGGTTTACACTAATGGTGGACATTATGTTATAAACCTTCATTCATTTGTAAGGTGTGGAAAATCTATTTTTATCTGTATAAAAGATGTTGATGTATTAACATATTTATACATTTATCTATCTGAATTTGCAATTTTTTTAATAAAGATTGTTTTACATTGTATTAATGTTGGCCTTTGGGCCTATCTTGGGTGTTTTTCTGGTATGAGGGTATCTTATAGAACCTCAAGAAGGACATTAAAACAAGTTTTGTCATATGAACTCTCCGATCAGCTCTGAAAAGCGAGCACGAAAGTTGTTATCTACATTCACAAAACAGAAATAACTGGAGCCTATAAACCCTGAAGGGATTGTTATTTACGAAGAATATAAGAATTGTCTGTATTATTAAGTGTGTTGTAGCGCCCTTGAAGTAATTGTTTTGTGTATATATATATATATATATATATATTAAAATACCTTAAAACCATCTTCAAAACAAACTGGCCGGCGCCGTAGACCATCACGAAATACAAAAAAATGTTCTTGCCATGTTACCATTAGTCTCGTGAATTTTAAAAAGTAAAAAACAGCAATGTGGATCCGTCCATCAATATTTCAGAAGCATTAATTTCTTTAGTATATAAAGTTCTTGATTTTGTTCATGACCTACAGATGCCATGAACTGACTGGTTACTGCTCCAACTGGTGTTGATTTGAGGTCATCACCTTACACAGGCAGCTTGCCGCCCATCCCACATCACTGCTCTACCACCAGAGCTTATTTGCTATTCAGCATATAAAGTTAAATAGACTCTTACCACAATTTAGTTTGGCTGCATTTTTTATAGCCTTAGTGGATTACTCACAGTCCTTCTCTTTGCTCTTCTAAGATACATATTCATTTCACACCTGTGCTTGTAGATGTTTTAAAAGAGGTAGTAGAGAACGTTAATGCAAAATCCATTTTTGGATAGGCCTTTAGTCAACAGAAATCAGGGGCAAACTAAGGATTTGTAGAAGGGGCATAGGCGTCTTTTTATTGGGTGCAAGGTGTGCGGTGCACACGGGTTACCCATAGTTAATATTCTTACCTCTCCACAGATTCCAATGAGCCCAACAGCAGTGCCGTACCGAAGCTGCAGAGCAGCAAATAATCACTGGGAAAATGGAGACGGACATTTTCCCGGTAACCTGAGAAAAGCTGCCCCTGGGAAAATAGGCACGGGTGCCATTTTCTCGGAGACCCGTGCATGCGCAGTAGATTCTGGCATGAAGCCAGAATCTACAGTGCTCAGTGCGCTGACAGAGAGGAGGAGGCCGAAACGGAGGCTGCACACAGGCCTCTTCCTCTCTTAAAATGCCCCTGAGAAGGAGTTTCCAAATGCTTGATTGTAGAATAAGGGTGTCCAGCCAAGAAAGAGTGCAACCCTAGCGCTAAGCAAGCTATAGCCTGCCTTGATTGGGTTTATTAGTTAGACAGTTAAAACTTAGACATTCAAAACATAGACACCATAATGTCGAGAAGTACAATATTTAGACAACCAAAATGTCAAGATGGACTATGTCGGCAGACAATATGTAGACAGGCAATATGTCAATAGAGACATAACGTAGACATGGACATAATGTACACAAGTAAATCATACACAGGTTGAAATGTTGACAGGGTCAAAATGTTGACAGTTAAAATGTAGACAAACTATGAGGTTGACACCAAAATGTAGGCAGGGTCAAAATATTGACAGTCACATATGTTGACAGTCATAATAAAATAATCCCTTGGAATTCCTTGGGTAGTCGGGATCCCCCCAAAATGGGGTCCCCCCTCCCAAAGGACAAGCCAGCTCAGGGCTTTTCCCGCACCCCATGGCGGTGGGTGCAGTTGTAATGGTAATAACAAAGTTAATAATATCATTCTTTACAGGCAGCCTACAAGACCAAACAAGCCTACTCCAGAATGATGGCAATTGTAGAACCACAAGTGCCAGCATGCTTGGACATTAGGGACTTACTGGCGCCTGTAGTCCGCCTTTAAAGAATCTATTAAAAAAAGATAAGACTTACACCAAATATTTTATACCTTATTAAAAAACACTCCCCCCACACAGTCCTCGTTCACCACTTTAATATATTCACAAAACCCATGAAGCAGGTCCTCTTCCATGTAGGCGTCCACGGTATCTTGGAAAAATAATGAACCGACACAGATATGCCCTGTGAAGGGCAGTGCCACAGCGTAACTGGGTCAATTGAGGACACCCCATAGAATTGAACTGGGAAGTGCTGATTGGCTGAAGGAGCCGCTTCTGTGCTCTCAGCCAATCAGTGCTTACCCATTCTTTTCTATGGAGTGACCACAAGCGACTCGGTCACACTGCGGCCATATTCTCAGTGACCTGTGCATGCACTATAGACTCTGGGCACACTCTAGTGTCTATAAGTCTATAAGTGCGGCACTGGCCGTGCACCACTCAGTGCGTCGCCGGACAGAGGAAAGGGAGCCTGTGTCGGAGATTACACACGGGCCCCATCCTCTCTAGAAACACCCCAGTGTGTCTCCATTATGACTGTCTACATTTTGACTCTGTTGACGTTTGACCGTCGACATTTATTTATTCATTGTCAACATTTTGTCTGTTTCTACATTTTAACTGTCGACCATATGACTCTGTTGACCTTATGTCAATGTTGACCTTTTGGTTGTCGACATTTTGACCATGTGGACATTTTGCCAGTCGACATTTTGATGTCAACATTTTCATTGTCTAAGTTTTGTCTGTCTGAATTTTGACTACATCCCACCTGCCTCATACAAACTTACAAAGTACAGTGTATTTAATAGTTCAGTTTAGGGATGTGCGCCGACCCCCGTGTTTTGGTTTTGGATCTGTATCTCCTTCAAGGTTTTGGATCTGGATTTGGTTTTGCAAACCACCCTCGAGTGTTTTGGTTTTGGATATGGATTTTTTAAATAAAAAATAAAAAGTTTTAAAATCATGTAATTTATGCAATCTAAAACCCGAAATTCGGATTTAAAATGCAAACATGGGTGTAAAAACACAATTCGTGATGCAAAACAGGAATACCAGTCATAGCATTACATAGCATAGCATGATCCTTGGGAGAGATCAACCAGCCATTTTATTTTTGGGGTACCCACTTTCTGAAGTTTGAGGCTGGTGAACGGTTTGGCAGGGGGACCACCCCCTGTGTGTCTCTCTGCTAGGGCATTACCACTCCGGCTCGTTCAGCCTGGTGCTGGTTATAGGAAACCCACGCTGGCTTTTTCTTTCTTCATTTTTAACCCTGTATTACACCTATAGCACTGCACAGATCACACTGACTGAACTCGCACAGCGATCAAACACGATCGCATAGACCATCGAAAAACACGATTCTGCAATACACGATCCTTAGTAATTTGAGTGTTTGATTGGGAAAAACTGTCACGTATTCCAGCGATGCCCAGCGTGTTGAATCTCGAATAGACACAAGGGGTGAATTTACCCCTGGGAGTCTTAGGGAGCCTGAAATATGAACTTTCCATATCAAACATATTTATCTCAAATAACATGTGGTCAGGAAAAGGTTAATTGTCGCTCAAAATGTGCATCTTGTTTGCATAAATTGAAACAAATGTGAGTGAATCTTGTACGAAATGCTACGCTGTAAGCGGCAAGTTCCATTGTGCTTCATCTGAGACTCGGTACAGGTTTAAAACTAAGGGCCTGATTCAGACCCGGCCGCGAGCGCTGAGTGCTCGCAGCTGGGTCGATGGTGGTCCACAGTGCACGCGCACGACGGAGCCGGCTCCGTCGTACGCATGCGCGAGACCCGGCTAGTGACGGGCAATCCGTCGCTCCGGGTCTCGCACAAAAGGGGGCGAGCTGTTGATGCTGAGTGACAGCTTGCCCCGTTTGGTGGGCGGGCCGGGGGGGGTGGCTGCCCAAACGGAGGCGTTCCCGAGGGAACGCTTGCTGTTTGGGGGCGGCCCCACTGACATCACGAGTGATGTCAGTGGAGAGCTTCGGCTCTGTTAGCTCTGCAGGGCTTGCGATGAATGAGACCCGACCACAAGGGTCTCGTCGCAAGCCCGATGGTCGCGATGGTCTTGACCATCGCGACCATCATCATGGCCACTTGCTATAGCTGTGGGTGGTCACCCACAGCTATGCAAGCGGCCAGGAGGCCGCTCCAAAAAAAAAAAAAAGCCCTGATTCAGAGCGTCCGGCTCTGAATCAGGCCCTGAGTTCTGTGTGGTTAAAGTCGCAGCCCAGCGTCTCTAGTACACTGTGAGTGGTGTTACACTGCTCTTGTGATGCGAATAAGAAGCAAAATTCAAAGGAAAATACATTGTGCTACTAAACTTGGAGCATCTCAATTGTGCGGGGTGTCTCGCACCATTTGGCATATAGACAATAGGTATATCAGGACACATCTGTAACCAGTTGAAGGCAAAACTGAACTTTCTAAGCTCCCATTCTCCCACCTAATGGTAAGACACCTGTCTTTTCTTGATGTCAGCTGCTGTCTGGTCTTCTGCTAGTTTGAACACTAGGGTAAATTTATTACAGGTCGATTTTGATCGATTTTAAATCATTCTAAATCGATCTAAATACATGTTGTGTTTCAGGGGCTATACCGCACATTTACAGTACTGACATTTAAAAATCAATATTAAAAAAATCATGTTAGTAAATGTGCGACTTACACCATCAATCAAGATGGCTTTAGAAATCTATCAAAATCGATTAAAATCGACCTGTAGTAAATTTACCCCTTAGACTTGGTAGGAGACGCTGTTGCCACTGTGCATGTTGTGGTCAAAGCAAAATCATATTAAGTACTACTGCTATTGTGGACACGATTTGAGCCGCTCGCCAAAAGGAAGGGGTCTGAATATGCAAATCTCGGTTTCAACAGACACCAGCCAGGGATAAAGAAGCCTGTAGAAGTAACTTTAAAAATGACGGCGCTGACTTTGCAGACTTCACACAAAGTGTTATATTTTGTTAGCTAATTTAGTAGACAATTGCAGTAGGTGGGGTGAATGGGATGGGTACCGGATTCCGACACTCTGGATCATGGCGGTCAGAATCCCAACGCCGCCATCCCGACAGGGTGAGGATACCAACACCTATCAGTAGGTATTCTAATCCTGCCCCTAACTCACCCTCCCCGGCACCTAATCTTAACACCTCTCCCCTAGTGCTACTCTTAACGTCCCCCTCCCGGCACCCTAAACCTAACCTTCCCTTCTTAGGGCCATATTCATTTAGCTTATTAAAACGGGTACAGGTGATGTCATTTTCATTTTTGTCTGTTTCACTATTCACCATATTCAATTACAAAGATTTTTCGCAGTTGTGAAAAGTCTTTGTAAAAAAATGGGGATAAGTTTTCACCACTGTTTAGGTGGCGAAAAGAGTGCAGATTTGGGGAATTGGGGTGCAGGGAAAAAAAAATTCCTGCAGCCTTGAGAATGCCCCCTTAATATAATCTGTGTCAACATTTAAAAAAAAAAATCCTCAGGACACCCCAAAAAATGTACTTTAATTTTGGGGGTGAAAAAAAATATATTGGGGAGCAAAGTTTCAAACTAGCAAAATTGATTCTGGGGGGGGATTCTCAAGTATGCGGCAGGTGTTTTCAAGAATGCGGCTGGTAGCTGCAGGTGCATTTTTGAAGAATTTTTAAAAATGACTTTAACGACTTAAAAATATGCTTGCACGCATTTTCATGTACCCCAAATTTGATGGCCATAGTTATTTAAAAAAAAAAAAAAAGAAATGCTATTCTTCACCACTTCTTTACAGGCGCATTTATGCACCTGCTGCGGCTATTTAAAAACCCTGATTACCTTCCGCAGGCCAAAACTTGGGTACCCATAGTGATCCCCCAGGTCAGGACATCTTTAGGGGGGTGCCAGGATGTTTTCCCGAAAATTGATAGGACTTTTCCGATACTTACCTTTCCGCCGGGTCCCGTTTTTGCCGGATCCAAATTGAATAAGGGGATAAGCAGGCACACGCCCGATACTTTATTCCAGGAAAAACCTCAGATGATGGCGAAAAGTCAGAGGTTGGACTTTTCGCCTCAAATTGAATACGGGCCTTAGTGGCTAACCCTAACCCTCCCCCTAGTGCCTAAACCTAACCCCTAACCCTGGTGTTAACCCTCCCCCAAACCCCGGTACTTACCTTCGGGATTCCGGGGGTCGGGATATTGACGCATCCCATGGAAGACAAGGTTATATACAAATTAATTAGAGCAGAGTTTCACAAACTGCGCCATTACAGTCCAGGTTTTAAGGATATCCATGCTTGTGTCCAGATGGTTAAGTCAAATAAACTGAAGTATTTATTAAGTCACCTGTGCTCAAGCATGGATATCCTTAAAACCTGCACTGTGATGGTAGAGTTCAGAACCTCTGTATTAGTTAAGCAAAGTATCAGGCAAGATGACCGCGTGGCAATGTAGATCTACTGTAAGGAGTGTGGTCACAATTTGTACATGTAAATGCCCCCCCCCCCCCTATTAATACTGCGTGAGAGACAGATTAAATATTTTTTATATTTTCCTAAAAATCTTTGGGAAAATACAGAACAGTGGAAAGTGTAACCTAATGCTGAAAATGAAAAATAATGCACTTGTAGAAAAGGTTGATTTCAATCAATTTTAATTGATTTTAAAATGATCTAAATCACTCTAAATTGATGTTGTGTTTCTGGGGCTAAATCACACATTTACTATTTTAAAAACAAATAAAAAATTGTCTGTTAGTAAATGTGTGAAGCACAACATCAATTGAGATTAATTTAGATTGATTTGAAATCAGTTGAAATCTACCTTCAGTAATTGTACTCTTTGGTGTATTACATTGGGGTAACAGTGGAGAATAACTTAGTGGGTGATTACTTAAGTCAACTCTAAAGAAAGTAAGGTGTGCAATGTGTGATACCCAGCGACTTGCAGGGTGGAGAGGGTGCAATGTGTTGGATGGTCCTCTTCTGAAAATACTTTCCTGCTGTATCTTGTCTTAGCAGAGAGGCAAGGTTTACCCCCAGGTTAACAGAGATAATAATACAGTTATGATGCAAAAGGATAACACGGTTTATTCTGCAAACATGTATTAGACCTAATCCGATCATGCTATAACTAGTCAATGTTATATCCTACACTTTCAATATAGTGTTATTGGTAAGGGGTTTGTATAGAATTAAAGTAAGTAACCCTTTGGTTCAACAAAGTTAAGTTTCTCAAATACTGTATGCATAATATACAATACAATATACATTTAAATGATATCTATAACAAAGCAATACACATGAACAGTAGACATTCTGCACCTACAGCAGACCCTACACTGTAACTCTTCCTTAAGGACCTGAGATTCCCAAAGGACTTTAAGATCAGAAGAACTCCAAGACATCTTTGCAGAAGCATTGATCGTTGTGTAAGGGTGTAAGATCACCCAAGGCACAATTTACTCCGGGAGTTGGTGAGTGCATTACCACATTTTAAGAAACCTTTCTTACCCACAGTGTACACTATGTCTGTTTATTTCTAGATACACACTTTAGCTCATTATATAACAGATATATATATATATATATATATATATATTTATATTAGGGGTGAGCGGGTTCGGATTTCTGAAATCCGAACCCCCCCGAACCCCCCCGATCCGAGTCCGATCCGAGTCAGGCTCGACTTTTCCCGCCTGACTCGGATCTGAAATCGAGGCAAAACGTCATCATCCCGCCTTCCGAGTCTCGCGGGTTTTGGATCCTATATAAGGTACCCGCGTCGGCGCCATTTTCTCACTCGGCTGTGGACAGTGAAGAGGGAGGGTGGGAGTTAGGGCTGTGTAGTGTAGTGTAGTGTAGTGCTGCTGTTGTCCACTACTTCAAAGTCCATAGGGGCTGGCTGTGTTGTGCTGTGCTGCTGTTGTTAATAGGGGCTGTGTCCACTACTTCAAAGTCCATAGGGGCTGGCTGGACTGTGTTGTGCAGTCAGTTCTCCATAGGGGCTGTGTCCACTCCAAAGTCCTGTGCAGTGTCCCAGTCCTAAAGGAGTGCTGTAGTGTTGTCCAGGGGGTGCTCTGTCCATCAGGGGTGCTCCCCCCAAGTGCTAAAAAAATAATATATTTTCTGTGTTTGTGAATTGTGTGCGCAGTAGCCGCACGTGCATCAACAAAGTAGTGCCAAGCGTGCGCCTGTGTCATAAGTAAAGGGCCGGCTGGCTTGACCGTTAAAGGGTGCTGTAACCCCCGAAAGTACACTCCAGTCCAAACCAAAAAAAAATTATTTTCTGTGTTTGTGAATTGTGTGCGCAGTAGCCGCACGTGCATCAACAAAGTAGTGCCAAGCGTGCGCCTGTGTCATAAGTAAAGGGCCGGCTGGCTTGACCGTTAAGGGTGCTGTAACCCCCGAAAGTACACTCCAGTCCAAACAAAAAAAAATTTATTTTCTGTGTTTGTGAATTGTGTGCGCAGTAGCCGCACGTGCATCAACAAAGTAGTGCCAAGCGTGCGCCTGTGTCATAAGTAAAGGGCCGGCTGGCTTGACCGTTAAGGGTGCTGTAACCCCCGAAAGTACACTCCAGTCCAAACCAAAAAAAAAATTATTTTCTGTGTTTGTGAATTGTGTGCGCAGTAGCCGCACGTGCATCAACAAAGTAGTGCCAAGCGTGCGCCTGTGTCATAAGTAAAGGGCCGGCTGGCTTGACCGTTAAGGGTGCTGTAACCCCCGAAAGTACACTCCAGTCCAAACAAAAAAAAAAATTATTTTCTGTGTTTGTGAATTGTGTGCGCAGTAGCCGCACGTGCATCAACAAAGTAGTGCCAAGCGTGCGCCTGTGTCATAAGTAAAGGGCCGGCTGGCTTGACCGTTAAGGGTGCTGTAACCCCCGAAAGTACACTCCAGTCCAAACCAAAAAAAAAATTATTTTCTGTGTTTGTGAATTGTGTGCGCAGTAGCCGCACGTGCATCAACAAAGTAGTGCCAAGCGTGCGCCTGTGTCATAAGTAAAGGGCCGGCTGGCTTGACCGTTAAAGGGTGCTGTAACCCCCAAAGTACACTCCAGTCCAAACCAAAAAAAAAATTATTTTCTGTGTTTGTGAATTGTGTGCGCAGTAGCCGCACGTGCATCAACAAAGTAGTGCCAAGCGTGCGCCTGTGTGATAAGTAAAGGGCCGGCTGGCTTGACCGTTAAGGGTGCTGTAACCCCCGAAAGTACACTCCAGTCCAAACCAAAAAAAAAATTATTTTCTGTGTTTGTGAATTGTGTGCGCAGTAGCCGCACGTGCATCAACAAAGTAGTGCCAAGCGTGCGCCTGTGTCATAAGTAAAGGGCCGGCTGGCTTGACCATTAAAGGGTGCTGTAACCCCCAAAGTACACTCCAGTCCAAACCAAAAAAAAAATTATTTTCTGTGTTTGTGAATTGTGTGCGCAGTAGCCGCACGTGCATCAACAAAGTAGTGCCAAGCGTGCGCCTGTGTCATAAGTAAAGGGCCGGCTGGCTTGACCGTTAAGGGTGCTGTAACCCCCGAAAGTACACTCCAGTCCAAACCAAAAAAAAAATTATTTTCTGTGTTTGTGAATTGTGTGCGCAGTAGCGGCACGTGCATCAACAAAGTAGTGCCAAGCGTGCGCCTGTGTCATAAGTAAAGGGCCGGCTGGCTTGACCGTTAAGGGTGCTGTAACCCCCGAAAGTACACTCCAGTCCAAACCAAAAAAAAAATTATTTTCTGTGTTTGTGAATTGTGTGCGCAGTAGCCGCACGTGCATCAACAAAGTAGTGCCAAGCGTGCGCCTGTGTCATAAGTAAAGGGCCGGCTGGCTTGACCGTTAAGGGTGCTGTAACCCCCGAAAGTACACTCCAGTCCAAACCAAAAAAAAAATTATTTTCTGTGTTTGTGAATTGTGTGCGCAGTAGCCGCACGTGCATCAACAAAGTAGTGCCAAGCGTGCGCCTGTGTCATAAGTAAAGGGCCGGCTGGCTTGACCGTTAAAGGGTGCTGTAACCCCCGAAAGTACACTCCAGTCCAAACCAAAAAAAAAATTATTTTCTGTGTTTGTGAATTGTGTGCGCAGTAGCCGCACGTGCATCAACAAAGTAGTGCCAAGAGTGCGCCTGTGTCATAAGTAAAGGGCCGGCTGGCTTGACCGTTAAAGGGTGCTGTAACCCCCAAAGTACACTCCAGTCCAAACCAAAAAAAAAATTATTTTCTGTGTTTGTGAATTGTGTGCGCAGTAGCCGCACGTGCATCAACAAAGTCGTGCCAAGCGTGCGCCTGTGTCATAAGTAAAGGGCCGGCTGGCTTGACCGTTAAAGGGTGCTGTAACCCCCGAAAGTACACTCCAGTCCAAACCAAAAAAAAAATTATTTTCTGTGTTTGTGAATTGTGTGCGCAGTAGCCGCACGTGCATCAACAAAGTAGTGCCAAGCGTGCGCCTGTGTGAAAAGTAAAGGGCCGGCTGGCTTGACCGTTAAAGGGTGCTGTAACCCCCGAAAGTACACTCCAGTCCAAACCAAAAAAAAAATTATTTTCTGTGTTTGTGAATTGTGTGCGCAGTAGCCGCACGTGCATCAACAAAGTAGTGCCAAGAGTGCGCCTGTGTCATAAGTAAAGGGCCGGCTGGCTTGACCGTTAAAGGGTGCTGTAACCCCCAAAGTACACTCCAGTCCAAACCAAAAAAAAAATTATTTTCTGTGTTTGTGAATTGTGCGCGCAGTAGCCGCACGTGCATCAACAAAGTAGTGCCAAGCGTGCGCCTGTGTCATAAGTAAAGGGCCGGCTGGCTTGACCGTTAAAGGGTGCTGTAACCCCTGAAAGTACACTCCAGTCCAAACCAAAAAAAAAATTATTTTCTGTGTTTAGCCGCACGTATATATCAAATCGATATAACATAAATGGAGGACCAAACTTTCTCCGATAAAAATAAAATAGAGAAAGATCAAGAACCACTTCCTCCTAGTGCTGAAGCTGCTGCCACTAGTCATGACATAGACGATAACATGCCATCAACATCGTCTGCCAAGGCCGATGCCCAATGTCATAGTAGAGGGCACATACAATCCCAAATGGCAAAGTTCAGGAAAATGACCTTGAAAAAGACATTTAAATCAGCTGAAGAGAAACGTAAACTTGCCAATATGCCATTTACGACACGGAGTGGCAAGGAACGGTTAAGGTCGATCCCTAGTATGTTCATGACTAGTGGTTCAGCTTCACATGACGATGGAAGCCCTCCTCCCACTA
This sequence comes from Taudactylus pleione, assembly GCA_031769625.1. Lineage (NCBI taxonomy): Eukaryota > Metazoa > Chordata > Amphibia > Anura > Myobatrachidae > Taudactylus > Taudactylus pleione. The sequence goes on from JAUIMM010000069.1 coordinate 6,895,625, forward strand.
AAAAAATCAAAAGAGTTAAGCTGGCAAAAGCACAGCGAAGAACTGTGCTTTCTAAGAAGATATCACAAATCCCCAAGGAGAGTCCAAGTGTGGTGGTGGTTGCGATGCCTGACCTTCCCAGCACTGGACGGGAAGAGGTGGCTCTTTCCACCATTTGCACGCCCCCTGCAAGTGCTGAAAGGAGCACCCACAGTCCACTTGCTGATATGCAAATTGAAGATGTCACTGTTGAAGTACAACAGGATGAGGATACTGGTGTAGCTGGCGCTGAGGAGGAAGTTGGCGAGGAGGATTCTGATGGTGATGTGGTTTGTTTAAATCAGGCTCCGGGGGAGACAGTTGTTGTCCGTGGGATGAAAAAGCCCATCACGGTCATGCCTGGGCAGAAGACCAAACATTCCACCTCTTTGGTCTGGCAATATTTCTATCCAAATCCGGACAACAACTGTCTTGCCATATGTACCATATGTAAAGGTGAAATAAGTAGGGGTAGGGACGTCAACCACCTAGGAACATCCTCCCTTATACGGCACCTGCAGCGCGTTCATAAAAAGTTACTGTCAAGTTCAGAAACTTTGGCTAAGACCGTAAGCAGTCCAGGGACACCTAAATCCCGTTGTCCTGTTGTATCCAAGCGCCTGCAAACCACACCGTCAACTCCCTCCTCGTCAATTTCCTCCTTAGTCAGGATCGGAAGTAGTCCTGCAGGCCATGTCACTGGCATGACTGACTCTCCTATCCGGGATTCCTCTGGAGGATCCTGCATTGCTACGCCTACTGCTTCCGCTGCTGCTGTTGCTGCTGCTGGGAGTCGTTCATCATCCCAGAGAGGAAGTAGGAACACCACTACTTTTACTAAACAATTGACCCTCCAACAGTCCTTAGCGAGGAGGATGAAGTACGACAGCAGTCATCCTGAAGCAAAACGTATAACTGAGGCCTTGACTGCTATGTTGGTGTTAGACGTGCGTCCGGTATCCGCCATTAGTGCAGTGGGATTTAGACAATTGATGGAGGTAGTGTGTCCCCGGTTCCAAATCCCGTCTAGATTCCACTTCACTAGGCAGGCGATACCGAGACTGTACAGAAACGTCAGAAAAAGTGTCCTCAGTGTCCTGAAAAATGCCGTTGTACACAATGTCCACTTAACCACGGACATGTGGACAAGTGGAACAGGGCAGACTAAGGACTATATGACTGTGACAGCCCACTGGGTAGATGTATCACCTTACGCAGCAACAGCAGCAGCGTCACCAGTAGCAGCATCTCAGAAACGCCAGCTCGTTACAAGGCAGGCTACGCTGTGTATCACCGGTTTCAGTAAGAGGCACACCGCCGACAACCTCTTAGAGAAACTGAGGGAAATCATCGCCCAGTGGCTTACCCCACTTAGACTCTCCTGGGGATTTGTGATATCTGACAACGCCACCAATATTGTGCGGGCATTACATCTGGGCAAATTCCAGCACGTCCCATGTTTTGCTCACACAATAAACTTGGTGGTGCAGAATTTTCTGAAAAGCGACAGGGGCGTGCAGGAGACGCTTTGGGTGGCCCGAAAAATTTCTGGCCACTTTCGCCATTCAGCGACTGCGTGCCGAAGACTGGAGCGCCAGCAAACACTCTTGAACCTACCCCGCCATCACCTGAAGCAAGAGGTTGTGACGCGGTGGAACTCAACCCTCTATATGCTTCAGAGGATGGAGGAGCAGCAAAAGGCCATACAAGCCTATACATCCACCTATGACATAGGCAAAGGAGGGGGTATGCACCTGACTCAAGCACAGTGGAGAATGATTTCCGTGTTGTGCAAGGTTCTCCAGCCCTTCGAACTTGCCACACGTGAAGTCAGTTCAGACACAGCCAGCTTGAGTCAGGTCATTCCCCTCATCAGGCTTTTGCAGAAGCAGCTGGAGAAAGTGAAGGAGGAGCTAAGACGGAGCGATTCCGCTCGGCATGTGGGACTTGTGGATGAAGCCCTTCATTCGCTTTGCCAGGATTCCAGGGTGGTCAATCTGTTGAAATCAGACCACTACATTTTGGCCACCGTGCTTGATCCTAGGTTTAAAGCCTATGTGGTGTCTCTCTTTCCGGCCGACACAAGCCTGCAGAGGTGCAAAGACCTGCTGGTGAACACACTGTCAGCTGAAGCGGAACGTGACACGTCAACGGCTCCTTCTTCATTTTCTCCCGCAACTGGGGCTGCCAGGAAAAAACTTAGGTATCCTAAGCAACCCGCTGGCGGTGATGCAGGGCAGGCAGGACCAAGTTTGGACATCTGGTCCGGACTGAAGGACCTGGCAACAATTTCTGACATGTCTACTGTCACTGCATATGATACTGTCACCATTGACAGAATGGTGGAGGATTACATCGGTGACAGCATCCAAGTAGGCATGTCAGACAGTCCATACCTGTACTGGCAGGAAAAAGAGGCAATTTGGAGGCCCCTGTACAAGCTGGCTCTATTTTACCTGAGTTGCCCCCCCTCCAGTGTGTATTCCGAAAGAGTGTTTAGTGCAGCCGGGAACCTTGTCAGCGAAAGGCGTAGGAGGTTGCTTCCACAGAATGTGGAGAAGATGATGTTCATCAAAATGAATTATCAGCTCTTCCAGGGAGACCAGCCTCCAGAAGGTACAGAGGGACCTGTGGTGGTGGATTCAAGTGGGGACGAGTTAATACTTTGTGAGGATGAGGATGTACACACTGAAGAGGGTGAGGAATCGGTGGATGAGGAGGATGAGGATGACATCTTGCCTCCGTAGAGCCAGTTTGTGCAGGGACACATTAATTGCCAGCTTGTTTTGTGGGGGCCCAAACGAACCAATCATTTCAGCCACAGTTGTGTGGCAGACCCTGGCGCTGAAATGATTGATTTGTTAAAGTGTGCATGTCCTGTTTATACAACATAAGGGTGGGTGGGAGGGCCCAAGGACAATTCCATCTTGCACTTCTTTTTTTTCTTTGCATTATGTACAGTTTGGGGCCTAGTTTTTCTAACTGCCATCCTGTCTGCCACTGCAGTGTCACTCCTAGATGGGTCACGTGTTTGTGCCGCCCACTCGTGTCGCTTAGCATAGTCATCCAGCTACCTCGGTGCAACCTTTTGGACATGAAAACACTATTGTGAGGTGTGAGGTGTTCAGAATAGACTGGAAATGAGTGGAAATTAAGGTTATTGAGGTTAATAATAGCATAGGAGCAGAGAAACCAACAAATTCTGTGATTTTAGCTGTTTTTATGCTTTTTTTCAAAAAAATACAGATCCAAAACACAAAACCCAGAACCCAAAACACGGAAGGGTGGTTTTGGCAAAACCAATCCAGATCCAAAACACGAAGAAAGATCCAGATCCAAAACCAAAACACAAAACACGAAAAGTGGCCGGTGCACACCCCTACTTAATAGTAAAAACTAGGGGTGAGCGGGTTCGAATTTCTGAAATCCGAACCCCCCCCCCCCGAGCCCCCCCGATCCGAGTCAGGCTCGACTTTTCCCGCCTGACTCGGATCTGAAATCGAGGCAAAACATCATCATCCCGCCTTTCGGGTCTCGCGGGTTTTGGATCCTATATAAGGTACCCGCGTCGGCACCATTTTCTCACTCGGCTGTGGACAGCGAAGAGGGAGGGTGGGAGTTAGGGCTGGCTGGGCTGTGTAGTGTAGTGTAGTGTTGTAGTGTAGTGCAGTGTAGTGTAGTGCTGTGCTGTGCTGCTGGTGTCCATAGGGGCTGTGTCCACTACTTCAAAGTCCATAGGGGCTGGCTGGACTGTGTTGTGCAGTCAGTTGTCCATAGGGGCTGTGTCCACTCCAAAGTCCTGTGCAGTGTCCCAATCCTAAAGGGGTGCTGTAGTGTTGTCCAGGGGCTGCTCTGTCCGTCAGGGGTGCTCCCCCCAAGTGCTAAAAAAATATATATATTTTCTGTGTTTGTAAATTGTGTGAACTGTGGCTGCACGTGCATCAACAAAGGAGCAGCGCCAAGCGTGCGCCTGTGTCCCATAAGTATAAAGCTTATCTGTTAAAGGATGCTGTAACCCCCAAAGGGCACTCCAAACAAAATAAAAAAATATTTTTTTGTGTGTTTGTGAATTGTGTGCGCAGTAGCCGCACGTACATCAACAAAGTAGTGCCAAGCGTGCACCTGTGTCATAAGTAAAGGGCTGGCTGGCTTGTCCGTTAAAGGGTGCTGTAACCCCCAAAGGGCACTCCAAACAAAATAAAAATATATATTTTTTTGTGTTTGTGAATTGTGTGCGCAGTAGCCGCACGTGCATCAACAAAGTAGTACCAAGCGTGCGCCTGTGTCCCATAAGTAAAAGGCCGGTTGGCTTGTCCGTTAAAGGGTGCTGTAACCCCCAAAGGGCACTCCAAACAAAATAAAAAAATATAATTTTTTTGTGTTTGTGAATTGTGTGCACAGTAGCCGCACGTGCATCAACAAAGTAGTGCCAAGCGTGTGCCTGTGTCATAAGTAAAGGGCCAGCTGGCTTGACCGTTAAAGGGTGCTGTAACCCCCAAAGTACACTCCAAACAAACAAAAAAATTTTTTCTGTGTTTGTGAATTGTGTGCGCAGTAGCCGCACGTACATCAACAAAGTAGTGCCAAGCGTGCACCTGTGTCATAAGTAAAGGGCTGGCTGGCTTGTCCGTTAAAGGGTGCTGTAACCCCCAAAGGGCACTCCAAACAAAATAAAAATATATATTTTTTTGTGTTTGTGAATTGTGTGCGCAGTAGCCGCACGTGCATCAACAAAGTAGTACCAAGCGTGCGCCTGTGTCCCATAAGTAAAAGGCCGGCTGGCTTGTCCGTTAAAGGGTGCTGTATCCCCCAAAGGGCACTCCAAACAAAATAAAAAAATATATTTTTTTGTGTTTGTGAATTGTGTGCACAGTAGCCGCACGTGCATCAACAAAGTAGTGCCAAGCGTGTGCCTGTGTCATGAGTAAAGGGCCAGCTGGCTTGACCGTTAAAGGGTGCTGTAACCCCCAAAGTACACTCCAAACAAACTAAAAAAATATTTTCTGTGTTTGTGAATTGTGTGCGCAGTAGCCGCACGTGCATCAACAAAGTAGTGCCAAGCGTGCACCTGTGTCATAAGTAAAGGGCCGGCTGGCTTGTCCGTTAAAGGGTGCTGTAACCCCCAAAGTACACTCCAAACAAAATAAAAAAATATTTTCTGTGTTTGTGAATTGTGTGCGCAGTAGCCGCACGTGCATCAACAAAGTAGTACCAAGCGTGCGCCTGTGTCCCATAAGTAAAAGGCCGGCTGGCTTGTCCGTTAAAGGGTGCTGTAACCCCCAAAGGGCACTCCAAACAAAATAAAAAACTATATTTTTTTGTGTTTGTGAATTGTGTGCACAGTAGCCGCACGTGCATCAACAAAGTAGTGCCAAGCGTGTGCCTGTGTCATGAGTAAAGGGCCGGCAGGATTGACCGCTAAAGGGTGCTGTAACCCCCAAAGGGCACTCCAATCAAAATTTTAAAAAAATTTCTGTGTTTGTGAATTGTGTGCACTGTGGCTGCACGTGCATCAACGATGGAGCAGCACCAAGCCTGCACCTGTGTCCCATAAGTAAAAGGCTGGCTGGCTTGTCCGTTAAAGGGTGCTGTAACCCCCAAAGGGCACTCCAAACAAAATAAAAAAATATATTTTTTTGTGTTTGTGAATTGTGTGCGCAGTAGCCGCACATGCATCAACAAAGTAGTGCCAAGCGTGCGCCTGTGTCATAAGTAAAGGGCCAGCTGGCTTGACCGTTAAAGGGTGCTGTAACCCCCAAAGTACACTCCAAACAAAATAAAAAAATATTTTCTGTTTGTGAATTGTGTGCGCAGTAGCCGCACGTGCATCAACAAAGTAGTGCCAAGCGTGCGCCTGTGTCATAAGTAAAGGGTGGGCTGGCTTGACCGTTAAAGGGTGCTGTAACCCCCAAAGTACAGTCCAAACAAAATTAAAAAAAAATTTCTGTGTTTGTGAATTGTGTGCACTGTGGCTGCACGTGCATCAACAAAGGAGCAGCGCCAAGCGTGCGCCTGTGTCCCATAAGTAAAGGGCCGGCTGGCTCATTTCTTAAAGGGTGGTATAACCCACAAAGTGCACTAGTCTCCAACAAAAATAAAAAATTATTTTCTGTGTTTGTGTGCGCCTTAGCCGCACGTATATATCAATATAACATAAATGGAGGACCAAACTTTCTCCGATAAAAATAAAATAGGGAAAGATCAAGAACCACTTCCTCCTAGTGCTGAAGCTGCTGCCACTAGTCATGACATAGACGATAACATGCCATCAACGTCGTCTGCCTAAGCCGTTGCCCAATGTCATAGTAGAGGGCACATACAATCCCAAATGACAAAGTTCAGGAAAATGACCTTGAAAAAAACATTTAAATCATCTGAAGAGAAACGTAAACTTGCCAATATGCCATTTACGACTCGGAGTGGCAAGGAATGGCTAAGGTCTTTCCCTATGTTCATGACTAGTGGTTCAGCTTCACATGACAATGGAAGCCCTCCTCCCACTAAAAAAATCAAACGAGTTAAGCTGGCAAAAGCACAGCGAAGAACTGTGCGTTCTAAGAAGATATCACAAATCCCCAAGGAGAGTCCAAGTGTGGTGGTGGTTGCGATGCCTAACCTTCCCAGCACTGGACGGGAAGAGGTGGCTCTTTCCACCATTTGCACGCCCCCTGCAAGTGCTGAAAGGAGCACCCACAGTCCACTTGCTGATATGCAAATTGAAGATGTCACTGTTGAAGTACAACAGGATGAGGATATTGGTGTAGCTGGCGCTGAGGAGGAAGTTGGCGAGGAGGATTCTGATGGTGATGTGGTTTGTTTAAATCAGGCTCCGGGGGAGACAGTTGTTGTCCGTGGGATGAAAAAGCCCATCACGGTCATGCCTGGGCAGAAGACCAAACTTTGGTCTGGCAATATTTCTATCCAAATCCGGATAACAACTGTCTTGCCATATGTACCATATGTAAAGGTGGAATAAGTAGGGGTAGGGACGTTAACCACTTAGGAACATCCTCCCTTATACGGCACCTGCAGCGCGTTCATAAAAAGTTACTGTCAAGATCAGAAACTTTGGCTAAGACCGTAAGCAGTCCAGGGACACCTAAATCCCGTTGTCCTGTTGTATCCAAGCACCTGCAAACCACACCGTCAACTCCCTCCTCGTCAATTTCCTTCTTAGTCAGGATCGGAAGTAGTCCTGCAGGCCATGTCACTGGCATGACTGACTCTCCTATCCAGGATTCCTTCGGAGGATCCTGCATTGCTACGCCTACTGCTGCCGTTGCTGCTGTTGCTGCTGCTGGGAGTCGTTCATCATCCCAGAGAGGAAGTAGGAACACCACTACTTTTACTAAACAATTGAGCCTCCAACAGTCCTTAGCGAGGAGGATGAAGTACGACAGCAGTCATCCTGAAGCAAAACGTATAACTGAGGCCTTGACTGCTATGTTGGTGTTAGACGTGCGTCTGGTATCCGCCATTAGTGCAGTGGGATTTAGACAATTGATGGAGGTAGTGTGTCCCCGGTTCCAAATCCCGTCTAGATTCCACTTCACTAGGCAGGCGATACCGAGACTGTACAGAAACGTCAGAAAAAGTGTCCTCAGTGTCCTGAAAAATGCCGTTGTACCCAATGTCCACTTAACCACGGACATGTGGACAAGTGGAACAGGGCAGACTAAGGACTATATGACTGTGACAGCCCACTGGGTAGATGTATCACCTTACGCAGCAACAGCAGCAGCATCACCAGTAGCAGCATCTCAGAAACGCCAGCTCGTTCCAAGGCAGGCTACGCTGCTTATCACCGGTTTCAGTAAGAGGCACACCGCCGACAACCTCTTAGAGAAACTGAGGGAAATCATCGCCCAGTGGCTTACCCCACTTAGACTCTCCTGGGGATTTGTGATATCTGACAACGCCACCAATATTGTGCGGACATTACATCTGGCCAAATTCCAGCACGTCCCATGTTTTGCTCACACAATAAACTTGGTGGTGCAGAATTTTCTGAAAAGCGACAGGGGCGTGCAGGAGACGCTTTGGGTGGCCCGAAAAATTTCTGGCCACTTTCGCCATTCAGCGACTGCGAGCCGAAAACTGGAGCACCAACAAACACTCTTGAACCTGCCCCGCCATCACCTGAAGCAAGAGGTTGTGATGCGGTGGAACTCAACCCTCTATATGCTTCAGAGGATGGAGGAGCAGCAAAAGGTCATTCAAGCCTATACATCCACCTATGACATAGGCAAAGGAGGGGGTATGCACCTGACTCAAGCGCAGTGGATAATGATTTCCGTGTTGTGCAAGGTTCTCCAGCCCTTCGAACTTGCCACACGTGAAGTCAGTTCAGACACTGCCAGCTTGAGTCAGGTCATTCCCCTCATCAGGCTTTTGCAGAAGCAGCTGGAGAAAGTGAAGGAGGAGCTAAGACGGAGCGATTCCGCTCGGCATGTGGGACTTGTGGATGAAGCCCTTCATTCGCTTTGCCAGGATTCCAGGGTGGTCAATCTGTTGAAATCAGACCACTACATTTTGGCCACCGTGCTCGATCCTAGGTTTAAAGCCTATGTGGTGTCTCTCTTTCCGGCCGACACAAGCCTGCAGAGGTGGAAAGACCTGCTGGTGAACACACTGTCAGCTGAAGCGGAACGTGACACGTCAACAGCTCCTTCTTCATTTTATCCCGCAACTGGGGCTGCCAGGAAAAAACTTAGGTATCCTAAGCAACCCGCTGGCGGTGATGCAGGGCAGGCAGGACCAAGTTTTGACATCTGGTCCAGACTGAAGGACCTGGCAACAATTTCTGACGTGTCTACTGTCACTACATATGATACTGTCACCATTGACAGAATGGTGGAGGATTACATCGGTGACAGCATCCAAGTAGGCTTGTCAGACAGTCCAGACCTGTACTGGCAGGAAAAAGAGGCAATTTGGAGGCCCCTGTACAAACTGGCTCTATTTTACCTGAGTTTCCCCCCCTCCAGTGTGTACTCCGAACGAGTGTTTAGTGCAGCCGGGAACCTTGTCAGCGAAAGGCATAGGAGGTTGCTTCCACAAAATGTGGAGAAGATGATGTTCATAAAAATGAATTATCAACTCTTCCAGGGAGACCATCCTCCAGAACGTACAGAGGGACCTGTGGTGGTGGATTCCAGTGGGGACGAGTTAATACTCTGTGAGGATGAGGATGTACACAACACTGAAGAGGGTGAGGAATTGGTGGATGAGGAGGATGAGGACGACATCTTGCCTCCGTAGAGCCAGTTTGTGCAGGGACAGATTAATTGCCAGCTTGTTTTGTGGGGGCCCAAACGAACCAATCATTTCAGCCACAGTCGTGTGGTAGACCCTGGCGCTGACATGATTGCTTTGTTAAAGTGTGCATGTCCTGTTTATACAACATAAGGGTGGGTGGGAGGGCCCAAGGACAATTCCATCTTGCACCCCTTTTTTTTCTTTGCATTATGTACAGTTTGGAGCCTAGTTTTTCAAACTGCCATCCTGTCTGCCACTGCAGTATCACTCCTAGATGGGTCACGTGTTTGTGTCGCTTAGCACAGTCATCCAGCTACCTCGGTGCAACCTTTTGGACATAAAAACACTATTGTGAGGTATGAGGTGTTCAGAATAGACTGGAAATTAGTGGAAATTAAGGTTATTGAGGTTAATAATAGCATAGGAGCAGAGAAACCAACACATTCTGTGATTTTAGCTGTTTTTATGCTTTTTTAAAAAAAAAATACAGATCCAAAACACAAAACCCAGAACCCAAAACATGGAAGGGTGGTTTTGGCAAAACCAATCCAGATCCAAAACACGAAGAAAGATCCAGATCCAAAACCAAAACACAAAACACGAAAAGCGGGCGGTGCACACCCCTAATTTATATATATTTCTATAGGAAACAAGGAATATGGTGCCCCAGTGAATGATGTTTAAACAGGAGTACCTAGCACACCAGTGCAATGACATGCTAAATAAACAAGCAAACTCTTGCTTAACCATTATTCTCTGGAGTGCTGTATTCCTTGTTTACTGAATATATCTCCTCTGGCACCCGTATTTATTATGTCTTCAGACTGGAGAGCCCATCTATTCTTCTGTTATATACTAGTCAAGGGACTCAGCATATGCTGGGTCACCACAGTCTTCCCCCTACCACCGCTCACCAGCCTCTCAGTCCTGCTACCCCCCTTCTCCTTCCTGCCACCTCTCCCATACTTACCCCATCCCTGTTCTTTTTCTGCTGTGCTAGGTCTGTGCCGTTTCCCTCACAGTGGGAGCGATTGGAGGAGTGGTGCACGCCCCGACTCCACAGCACGCGCATGTTGAAGATGGGACAGGTCTTAGGAAATTATTATATAGATTTATAGTTTAACAAAATCTTACTTAGCTAGCAATCCTTATCTAATTTTGGGGCATTTTTCCTATTAGCAATTGTATTGCCAGAACATTGTGGGATATATTTAATAAAGGTCAGTTTTAATTGATCGAAATCAATCAATATCGATGCTGTGTTTCTGGTAGAGATGTGCGTGACCCCCCCCCCCCCCGTGTTTTGGTTTTGGATCTTGGTTTTTCGGTTTTGATTTTGGATCTGTAAAAAAAAAAAACATCTAAAATGACGTAATTTTGACCTATTGGGGTTGCGATCCAAACCCCATGTTCAGTTTTAAAACCCGCGGGAAGATCCAAACCGTGACTCGGTTCGACTTGGTACCCCAATGTGATTCGGGTCTCGGATTCGGTTTGACTCAGAACCCTTAAGTGGGGTTATTTGGCGGTTCCCTGAGAACTGGACCCGCACATTTCTAGTCGCACATTTACAATCGGACAATTTTTGATTTGGTTTGATTTAGTCCCAGAAACACAATATGTTAATCGATTTAGATTGAATTTGCATCGATTAAAATTGACCTTTAATAAATATTCTGCTATGACACTACCATTTTCTTTTTAAAACACCCAAAATGTAAAGGGTAATATAACATATATTAATCCATCCTACACAGTTCCATGATATTTTTTTATATATATAAAATGAACCCTTATATCGTACTTATGCTGGTTCAGCTGACCAATAAGGTGGACCTCCGCTAGTAGAGGACCTAAAAATAGAAATTGAAAAGGGGTACCTTTGGTGCGCTACTACTTTGAATATTAATTGAATAGGAGAAATTTCCATCACTTAGGGGGATTTATTGCAATATCAGCTGTTGGTTAAACACAACCTTCTCGTTACTCTTCAAATCACCATTTTTTTATGTTTTGGATATTATTCGTAAAACAAAAGCCCTATGGCAGTGCATAATTCTTATACCTGATTATTTTATTCTTGGTATATCAATAGAGGTAAAAATATATAAAACAATTTACAATACAAATCAATACATAAATAGCATAAAACAGTTTTTAGTAAACCTGCCCCAGTACAGAAGGATAGATATTATATGCCACCTACACCCTTTACGGGTGTGAGCTCTTAGGTGAACCTCACATGTGGTAGGTGCAGGTTTTTCAAAGCGATGACCCTATGCGTTTTGTCCATATACGGGACTTCATCAGGGGTAAATACAAAAATGGAACTGGTCTGAATAAACACTTGATGATATGGAACTGGTTAGAACACTCAGTGGTATAAGCTGATATTCTGTCCCTTGATAGGGAGAAATTCCTAGAAAGTCTCTTAGAAGCCAAGTAGTTCTTATAACGAATTTACTGGAACTATTAGATGGATGTTTCTCAACCGATAAATGTAACCAGATTCCTTAATAGCAATTTAAATATGGAGACGTATCCTATACTCCCAATGTGTAAAAATTATGAGAACCAGTGCCAAGCAAGTGGTAAAACTCTATCCAGTCCAATATGTATGTATGTCTCCCTCTGTTAGCAGGTTTACTAAAACTGGTTTTATGCTATTTATGTATTAATGTGTATTGTAAATTGTTTTAAATATTTTAACTTCTGTTGGTATACCAAAAATAAAATATTCAGGTATAAGAATTATGGGCTACCATAGGGCTTTTATTTTCTGAATAATATGCAAAACATAAACAAATGGTGATTTAAAGAGTAACTAGAAGGTTGTGTTTGACCAACAGCTAATATTGCAATAAATACCCCTTAAGTGGTAGAAATTTCTTCTATTTAATTAAGATTCAAAGTTGTAGTGCACCAAAGGTATCTCTTTTCCATCCACATATATATATAGATATTTGTGTATATATATATATATATATATATATATTGTGACACAGTTAGGTTAGGGGGTCCCTCTCCTGGGTAGAGGACTCCTTCCTTACACACACACACAGCAGCAGGGAAGCAGCACACCAGTCTGGATGCAAGTACAAGCTGGTCGGCGCCAGTCTTTATTGTACAATGTCAGAAACAAACATAAAGAAAACATAAACATAAATCCTAGCCCTGTCGGGGCACTAACTTCACAGGTAGTTCCCTCACTACCAGAACCTGGCAGGGCCTAATGCCCTCACCAGCAACAAGGGCACAGCACAACACTTACAGTTAGGTTTTCAAGTGTCTCTGAGCAAACTCCCTGTCTGCTCTCCCAGGTGAGACAATTAGCCCTCAACACACTAGGCTTATATTGGCCACTCTCAGGTGGAAACCCTAACAAGCCTGTTACCAGGCTAAGAGAACCAAAACCTGGAGTGGCCGTGGGTGGAGCCCTCCCTCTCCTCTCACCCACAACCCCCAGGTCCCAAACTGGCTTTTCAAAAAGCCGAGACTCAAGCCTGCTACACTGCAGACTTTCTCCTGGAGGTTTAAAACACATAAGACAGGAATCTGGGACAAATGTACCTGCCACAGACCACTTTATCAATGATCCTATCACAATATATATATATATATATATATATATATATAAAAACAGTATATATACTTTACATTTGACCTTGAGCTTGAAGCATTGACAATGGGCATTTTGCACGAACGAGGCTATTTACCAATTTGTATATTGTGAATGTGTCTTTCTTCCATACAAGCTGCATGTGCTAGCAGGTACGGACATATGTAAAATATGGAATTCCATCTTACTTAAACACACTGGAACAATGGGAGTCATTTGAGGTCACCGTTGTAGCCTGCGATCCCGAGGCAATGACATGTCACAGAAGAACAACAATTTGAATGATTAAAAGTGGTACATATTTGGTCCAATTTCAAAGAAGAAAAGAGAGGTGATTGATCACAGACAGGAGAATAATAAATCGGGGGGGGATAGACACCTGTCCATGTATTATCTTGTCATTCCAGGGGATAAATGGGAGATGTCTTCTAGTACACATCAAAGGATTTAAACCCATGGCATAATGCTTCTTTAAAAAAAATAAAAAGCTTTTAATACGTTTGAGCCCATAGGTGATATATAATTAAACTAACCATACATACACCTGTACTATCTTCCCAGCACCAGCGATTTATGATTAATGGAACTTTTTTTGACACTTAAGAGCATTAAAAAGAATTTATACCAACAAATGAGTTACTTTGGGAATGTATGATTTGCTGATTTCCTTTATATACAAATGCACTACAGGGAGAAGTGGTCCGAATAACGCAGCCAAACCCCATCTATGAATAAAATGCACAGTAAAGATGAGTTGGGTGAGGGATAGGTCACAGCGTTACTAATAAATGTTATTATAATTATTATTATTATAATTATTATTAACAGTTACTTATAAAGCAATATACAGTAATAAAACGAGACTGGGTAAATACAGACAGACAAAGAGGTAAGAGGGCCCTGCTCGCAAGCATACACTCTATAGGGAATACATAGAGGCAAGGCAGTTAAGGCAAGAAGTGTAGAGGGAGAAAGGGGTCAAGTATGGGGCTTTGGGGGATCCAGTGAGGATGGGTAATGTAGTGGAGGAGGCAGGTACAGAGATTAGAAGGAACAGTTGGTCCAGTTGGAGGTAAACCATGAGTCAGTAAAACAGATAAAGAGGAGGTTTTGTAGGAGAAGGGCGGTCAAGGTGTCAATTTCCGCCATTGTGTAGAGAAATGAACCTTGGACTTGGCAATGAAGAGGTTGTTAATAACTTTTGGGATGGCAGTTACAGTGGATTGGAGAGTTAAAATCTGTATTGTATTAGGTCTAGGAGGAGTGGGAGGAGAAGAAGTAGTTAAGGAATTGTAGAAAGCAGCTTAGAGGCATAGAGGAGGAGAGAGATGGTCACATGCTGCCCTGCACTCACTAACACGTCACTCATCTCCTGATATACTCTGTGCTGCTGGGGACCTTGCCCCTCCCACTATATAACTCTTGGTCTGTGTCTTCCTGCTGTCTCCATTCTACACCTCACATCATGTCACTGCCCCTGTCACATGCAGCTCTGTCCTCACACTTCACTCGTCTCCTGATATACTCTGTGCTGCTGGGGCACTCTGCTTCTTCCACTATATAACTATCAGTCTTTGGCTTCCTGCTGCCTCCATTCCCCTCATCACATCATGTCACTGCCCCTGTCACATGCAGCCCTGTCCTCACTGACATATCACTCATCTTCTGATATACACTGTGCTGCTGGGGGAGCCTGTTCCTTCCACTTTATAACTCTTGGTATGTGGCTTCCTGCTGCTCTATTCCCCTCTCCTCACATCATGTCACTGCCCCTGTCACATGCAGCCCTGTACTCACACATCACTCATCTTCTGATAGACTCTGTGCTGCTGGGGGAGCCTGTTCCTTCCACTATATAACTCTTTGTATGTGGCTTCCTGCTGCTCTATTCCCCTCTCCTCACATCTTGTCACTGCTGTTTCACCGTTGGGGGTGATGACAGGGGATTGGTCGGAGAAACGCAGGTCAGTTGGAACGCCATTGCAAGGGCATGTATAAATTAGCCACTGCGACGCCATATGCAGCTTGACTACTCACTGCGTGCGACGAGCTTTGACATTTCTGAGACAGGTCAGGCCTCTTGTAAATCTGTGTGATGGACCGATGTTACTCGATGTTACCGATGTATAGGCAGGTCTGCGAGGTCTTACGCATATGAGATAGCGGTAGTGAGCGTTTCTATGCTGGCTTTATGATTGCAATCATTAGCATATTTTCACAGCAGATCTACCTGTGTAATCGCAGCAGCGATCGCAGTAGAGATCCGTAATGAATCAGGCCCTTACATCCTTATATAATCTGTGCTGCTTTCCTCATTTGGTTGCTATGACATCACATCTGCTAAAAAAAAACGTAGGAGAAACAAAAAGTTAATACTCTACAACATGGCAAGAGAAAGAAGACAGAAGGCATTTTATATGCCTGGCAGAATTTAAACTACTAGGCGGTGTCGGCATACTTTGAGAAGCAAGGGTTAATCATTTAAGGGGAGTCCCCTTTTTACGGTCTGAATTGTGTAGTCTTATTACTTATATGGAATTGAGTTTTATGGCTGAGCTGCTGGTTTATTGTAATGGTTTTCTGGTTGGGAGGCCTATTGCCTCTTTCAAAATCCCATCCGTCAGCTGGTTATTGTGATCGTCAGCTTTATTGTTTAGCAGGAAAGGAGGGTAACAGTGGATGTGTCACTATCAGGCTTTAGATGTTCTCCCCACCAATACAAGAGTATTGGCTGATTCTAACTTAGGTTCTGGCCTTTTTGTGTGTCATTGGCAGGTAAATTTGGGCAACTCGAGTTGTTGGTGATAGGCTGGCAGTTGGCTGCCATCTAGACCTTGAGTGGTTGGTGAAGAGGTGGTATTTGGTCCAATCTAAGCTCTGGGTTTTTGGTGAAGGGCTGGCAATTGGCCTCCAGCTACACCTTTTATTGTATTTTTTTTAGCAAGATAGTGTTACTATGTGACTGTGTTGGGTGTTCTTTCTTCCCCACCTACTCCCTCCTTTCAATAAATAATTAAATAAAGCTGACCCTTTTCCCCACCAATATGTCTCAGTTGGCCTGATTTAGAGGTGAATGCTAATGCATGCACGTCTGTGAATGCTAATCTCAGCCTCCCTCTTGTGTAATTGCGGTGGCCTGACATTGCAAGCCCTGAGGCGGCTGCGGTCAGTGAAAATCCGTTGGTGAACTCCAACACTTCACCACTGGCGCACCACCACAATCACTATAGACACTTATGACACCCTATGACTGGCGCAATGTACCCTTCTGAACTTAAATAGCTTAAATATGGCCTCTGTGACAGCGGTTCTGCATTTGGGAATGCAGCTGTGTTCACTGACACGCCTGTGACACTCCTATAACACCCATGAGATCATAGGCAAATGCAGGGGGGGTTTCAGTTGCCTAGAAGCCCCCCCCTCCCCAGACCAGACCATGATCACAATAAAATTTTACTAGTGCTGCCTGTTCTTCTCAGTATCAGAAATTAAATAATCAGCGCCACCTGTGGATCTTTTAACATGTGTGTTAGACAGTAATAAATATACCTGTGTACCAACTAGGAGATCTGGAAAACATGCACTGTTATGGGTGCACTGCTATAGGCCATCAATAAGGATAATTATTATTACTGTATAATAATACACTATCCAGTGCATAAGGAGACCAATACGTCCAGGGCAGTGCTAGGTTCTTCTGCTGCTCCCCAAGACTCCTGGACTTGCTCCCATGCTCTGGAATGGCGCCCACATGTGAGATAAAAACATTCAGCTCAGGCAGAATGGCCTTACTGCCGCATCTAAAGGCTTACTGTGATCGCTGGTCCTGTATATGCTGGAATTATGACACACAATATACTTTGTATGACGCATATTAAAGCTGGATAAGTGGTAATTATTATGCCCTCTTCATGGCCTGGCCGCACTCACTCTAAAATCAAGCATTTGGAAACCCCCCTCTAGAAATCCTGCGTTTGCCACAGCATGAGATTGCCCCTTTTTTGCGATTACTTTAAGCTGCCTCCCAGTCATCACCCAGGCACGCCCATGGCTTTCCGCCGCCACCTCAAATGGTAGCGAATCCTTACTCAGCAGCGGTCACTGCGTACACTCAGTGGTATGTATGCACCGTAGGGGTTTTCAGGACTTTTTGCGTATGCGCCCTAGCAAATAATCACTGAACTGCGCAACTACTTTTATATTAGTGAGGAAATGATTAACCAATAATAATGAAAAAAAAAATACTACAGTTTACACATTCTAATATTTGTAGAAAAATTTACAAAAAAAGAAACCAAAACGTGGTTTTCTTTGCTGTTTGTTCTTAAAGTAATGAAAGTTTTATTACTAAAACATGTCTCATGAACAAAAGTTACATAAACTAGATCAATCACTGAAACCTGACATTACAAATAAAACCACTTAAAAACAGTTTAGATGTCTACATATGGTTATCGGTAATAGAATTTCTGGAGAACTATTAGTTAACTTTTGAACTAAACAGTGAACAGGTTACAACTCCAACAGATGTTATTAATTTTGGAGAATACAGTTATTTATTTATTTTTCAATTTCCCCTTCTAGTTCACTCTTTATTGTTTTTTTCTATTATGTAATCTAGTTTGTAAACAAACAATTTCTACAGTATTTAACTTAAGTTGCATAATCGTAATAATAATAATAATAATAATAATAATAATAATAATAATAATAATAATAATAAAACCAGTAAAAATAATATTACGTAATAATGTTACATAATAATAATGAAAATAAATAAAAAATAGCAAAGATAATAATATTACATAGTAATAATAATAATAATATTAATAATAATAATAATAATAATAATAATATAATAATAATAAAACAGTACAAATAATAATAAATGATAATTAATACCATTTTTTACAAATATTACTTAATAATAATAATAATAATAATAATAAATAAAAGATCAGTAAAGATAATATTATATAATAATAATAGTAGTAATAATATGAATTATAATAATAAGCAGTTGCTTACACTCTGCCAGAGTCTACAGTGTATGTGCAAAACTCCAGTTAAACGGTGCAATTTTCCTTGTGATTTCTCTACTGCACATGCACAGATCTCCGGGAAGATAGCGCTGGCACCATTTTCCCAGTGAATTCTATGGTCTATGCATTCTGGTTGTGGGCACGGCACACACTGCTCCCATTATAAATACGTCCATGCTTGGTGATCAACTAAATAAAACAACTAAGAAAAAGCAAGTATGGAGGAAAGAGTTGACATGCCTTACTTCATAAACCCCAAAGCAGTTAACGTATCACCTCCTACTATTGCATCAACACTCTACTTTCTGTCTATGGATACTGCAGCTTTTTTTTATATAAAAAAAAACATTCTACTTAATTTTTGAATTCATTATTAATTGGAATTATTGTTTCAATATAGAATTACAGCAAGATATGCAAAACATTGCAGCGGTTGTTGACTTTCTGCAAGTAATAGTGTTTGTTTAATAACATTTTTAAAGGGTAATTTTTAACAAATTCTATAAAAAAAAAAAAAGCTGTAAAAAAATCAAAACAAAACTTCAGCATATTAAAAGTGCACACATATTTATGACTCTTTCGACGCAGTGTCGATGCCGTACACAGTTGGGCGATGTTATAGGTCTTCGCATGCATTCTAGTCACACCGCTCATGCATGCCGATGGTTGGAGACACAGAACAAATTCAGACGCAAGAGCTGTGGATTTCAGTGGGCGTTTCTGGGAGGGAACCGGGGGGCTAGTCAGATGCGGGAGTGTCTCACACCTATTGCTGATGGCGGCTGAGTCTAAAGACTCAAGACGAAGCTGCGGATGTATCTACAGCCACCTTAGTATGTGTAAGAAAACATTTAAAATAGTACAAACATTTTTTTTCTTTGAAACTGCTGTAAAGGTTTTTTTTTTTAATACACTGTCTGAAAATGTAACTACTGGCTCATTATCATGAATTGTCTCACAAATTAGATAGTGAGACATTCTTTCATCTTTCTCTCTCTGCTCTTATTTTATAGCTACAGTCATGTAACCCTAACAGCACATCTTGCTTGCAGTAAAGCGCGACTATCAATATTTTATATCATATTTTAATTGGTGTGATTTTTGGTACTTTTAACTTACATATCAAAGTAATGAATGCATTACATAAATAAATCAATTCTCGGGAATATAATATGAACTTATTTTTAAACCGTTTCTACATTAATCTTTCCTAACCCTAATTTTATCCCAAGTGAATTTACCAAGTTCGTGAGAATTCAAAGTCACTTTAAAAATCAAGATGCAAAATTGTTTCTGTAGGCAATAATTGGGTATTCCTGGAAGAGATAAATTGCCTCTTTGGTTTTCAGCGGTTGATGTTTTTGTAGGGGCTGGAGTTTATTGGTTAAATTTCCTATAGTAAACATTCATTTGAGACCTTGAGAATTAGTTGCTACCTCATGTCGTTGACCTCTTCACCCACCTAGAGTGGAAATGGAGAATGTAGAAGTCAACAACTATTTAATAACACAATAGTCACACATTCGCTGCCCAAATTCTGTCTATTTTCTAATCATGTGTTCATGTACTACGATATATATATATATATATATATATATATATATATACACACATATGTATATAAAACACTTGCAGTTCTGTAGAGAGATTACAGATATTAGTCATTCACATTAGTCCCTGTCCCATCGTTGGTTATAGGCTGAATTTCTCTACCATACAGACATTAGGGTCTATTATACTTAGAAGCCACATGACCTCCCAGTATGTTTTTTTTGGACTGTGGGAAAAAAATGGAGCAACCGGTGGAAACCCAAGTAAATGCAAGGAGAACATACGAACTCCACATAGATGGTTTGATGGCAGCTGAACCCATGACACCAGCGCTGTGAACAGGGGCATAAGGTCATACTAGGAGCCCTGAGGCTAGATAGTTTTTGGTGACCCACCCCCACCTCCGCTCACATTTACTACTCCCACCCCAGTCCCAGGAGAACTCACACACACTCCCCCTAAACTACATTCACTACCAACACCCCAGCAGCACCCAGTCAAAAATCCTCTTCCACTGCATTCACTTCTAACACCCCAGCAGCACTCAGACACACACCCTACCCCCTGCATTCACTGCCAACACCACAGCAGCACCAAGTTGCACAGTCTCCTCCCCCTGCATTTACTACCAACACCCCAGCAGCACCCAGACACACACATTTTCTGCACCTACATTCACTGTCAACACCTTAGCAGCACCCAGACACACTCCCTACCCCCATGCATTCACTGTCAAAACCCCATCAGCACCCAGTTACTACCAATGGCCATCCCTAGTAAGCAGTGTTGTTAGTGGAGAAGAACAGCAAAGACAGCAGTCTTCCTGCCTTCTCCCTGTTGTCTCTGCCCCCTTTTCTGCCAGCAGCCATTAGAGGACCCCAGGGTATATGCATATGCATATCCCGGGTCACCTCCTGCAGTGCTGGCTGGCGGCTGCCCTGGGTGACCGTCCCCTCCCCCTTCCTACACCTGCCACGCTATTATAAGGTGACCTCCATCCTGACTGCCAGCTCACTCTACTGAATCCCAGCTGCCATGGCTGCTGCCACACCCCCTGCGGGTCTGCTTGCTGCACCCCCCCTGATCTGCTGCTGACCATGCATTTAACCTCCCTTACCGGTCTGCTCACTGTGTGTGTCCCCCTCCCGCGGGTCTGCCCACGGTACCCTAAACCCCACTGCCTGCTTGCTGTGCCCTGCTCGTCATCCCTCACCCGGCGCTGCTGCTGCTCTGTCAGATCTGTAAAATGCTGGCTTGAGCCTCTCTTCCCCTATAGCCGCTCTCTCTGTCCCTGCTCCCCCGGCACATGCGCACACAGGTCCAGCATGCCAAGACTGGAGGACCGCAGGAGAAGACAGGATCGCGGGAGCTGTCTTTTTCGGATCGCTTTGTGGTACAGGGGAGGAGTGTACATGAATTGCTACTTAACAAAGCTACATATCGCATCGAAATGATGAAAAGTACCAATTTTATTTTTTTCATTCTATATGAATAGACCCCATGGTCTATAATCAGCTGGTTCTAATTATCAAAAGTGACATCACATCTTTGTGTTATTACTATTTCTTACTACCTTTTGGACAGGAGAAATTCCAAGCAGGTGCAGGGCCGTAAGTGGGCAGCAGCCATAAAGGAGATGGAGTAAGTTCCTCTTAATAGGAGGGGCTGGGTGATGCTGGGTATTCCATGCTGAGTGTGGGCATAGGTGTCGTAATAGGGGGGACAAGGAAGCATCTCGCCCTCCCCCCAAAAACGTTTGAGAGGTGCTAGTGGAGCTGCAACCGCGAACATTAGGGCTGTGCTTTATAGCAATAGGCTGCACAGTCTCTGTACTGCTCGTTGGGTCTTTACATTAAAAGATCGCACATTACACCTCTTCCTCCGTGCAGTACAGGGGCTGTGGCTGTGCAGCCTATTGCTATAATGTGCCTCCTGCCCTGCCTCCAGCCTACTCCCTGATGGTCCCGCCCTTACCTTCTTCCATGGTGCCAGCCTCCTCCTCCTTTGTGCAAACGACCAACAACAGGTAAGTTGGAGAGAGAAGGGGAGGTGTGAGGGGTAGGGCGCATGCTAAAATAAAATCAACTGTTGAACCCTCTAACATAAAGCCATTATGATGCTCCTGAGTGTGGGCAAAGTACAGCAATGTGTCCCGGATTCTGCTGCTAACATTAGATATGTGTTAGTGGAATAAGTTACTCTAATGTTTATCGAAGTGGTAAATACTTTATTTAGAGAAGACCCTTTTTGGTTCAGCATTACTCCTTGTTTTTGAGCATGCTCTGAAGAAGCAATGACTGGGTGCCGGCCATTATTATTAGGGGCAAGCCCTCTGTTCTGTCTAGACATTTTATGCGGGAAAGCAAATTTACAGTATGTGTACACACAATGCAACGCACCTTGAGATGCAGCAGCACATACGTGTACTCCTTGTTTGATACTAGTCATCTTCGCGCACATACACCTACACTAAACAGGCACAAAGCATATGCCTAAAAACAGGTGCATTTTGCTTTTTGGATATTGGTGTCCCAAATATAATATTTCATATTTTTATGAATTAAATATAAAATGTCAAACTTTCTTCAAGTCGCCAGAACATTTGGTTTCCCCCTTCAGGGGTATTAACACTGTTATATATCCTTGTATCATCTGCAAAAAGTCTTCTCCCCTTGTAGACCACACTAAAGAATGGAATAAACGGAAGAGGATCCATCACTGACTCTTGAGGTTCTCCACTGGTAACCAGAAGTTCATCTGAGCTTACACCATTGTCCACAGTATAGCCAAGGTTTTATCCATCCCACCATCTTGAAGTCCAAGCCAAGGATTTGTAATGTCTGAATTTATAATGTGACACCATCATAACTGCATGGCTAAAATCTTAATAAGTTATATCTGCTGATCCACCCTGACCTATCACATTCACTATACTAGATGACGTGATCTTACCGCAGAAAATCCAAAGTTGGTCACTCTTAGGCACCTTATTACTATTAAATATTTGCAGAATATTCTCCGAAAACTCTTTGAGTGGTACCCACAAATATTAAGTATCCCCCAGTTGTACTATGAAGCTATCGCAGCATATATCGCCAATATCTGCCGTGGTCTCTACATTTTCATCCGCAAATGTAGCCCCCATAGGCAGGGGCGTATCTATAATGGGTGCAGGATGTGCGGTGCACACGGGCCCCCCGGGTCCAGGGGGGGCCTGCACCCATATTATGTAAAACGTACCTCTCCAAGGTATCCCAGTGCTGCTCAAACGTTGGAAAATGGCCGCCGCATGCGCTGTGAGGAAATCACCGGGAAAATGGCGCACCATGCCATTTCCCTGGCGATTTGCGCATGTGCAATAGACTCTGGGCACACTCTAGTGCCCGAAGTCTATTGATTCTGCGGTGGCCGGCCAGCCGCGTCAGTCGGCTGCTGGTCACCAGAGTGAGAGAAGTGGGCCCGTGACGGGGGGTGCACACGGGCCCCCTCCTCTCTAAAGATGCCCCTGACCATAGAATTCTGTGGGAGTTGCTGTGCTGCCAGATTGGCCAAGCCCCAGATGGCATTACCCTATCGTAGCCTATGAGCTACTAATTAGCAACTTTTTTTCAGATAGAGGGCTTCGGGCTACCTCTCTGTCACCCCCCGGTGACGCATGCGCATTCGCTGCCGGGAACCTGAACCAGGAAGCAGTGCGAGAGCGCTACCTTTGCGTGAGAATTTGGGCAAAAACTATTTATCACATCCGCATTAATAATGCGGATGCGATAAATATGCCCCTTAATATTTTAATTTGCTTTTAGATTTACCCATTGACTTATTTCGTTTTAATCTGGGGATTACATGTAGCACCCCAGCTGTAGTAAGTGCAGCATATTTGTGTGGACAGAACAGTAGGGACTAATCTTTGAAAATTGAAAGATATAATCTACAGCAGAAGAGAAAGAGATCCCCTTTTATTTCTGAATAAGGGATAGCCGGGAAACTGTACTGACGCCCAGAACATTAACTAAACTATCTGCGGAAATGACTGAAAGGAGTTTAGGCAGCTGCGTCCCTTCCCCGTGGTGACACCCGGTGCAGATCAGCTTGTAGTGCGCGCGGCTAAGTCTCGCCCCGGTAACAAGGGGACGTGGTCTCTCGGGTAGGGTCGTGGCCTCGCATGTAGGAGTGTGGCCCGAAACCCCCATTTTAGTAACTCTGGTGGTCCCGGAGGCAGGCCCGCCAAGAGCCGCGGCGCGCCCGGGTAACGGGGCATGGCCTAATCGTGGGAGGCGTGGTCACGCCCCCTTCGAAGCTGTGTGCTGGGCTGCTGTGAGGGAGGGGGGGCGGCGTCAGACCCGGGCCCCCGCCGGGCCCCTCAGGAAGCCCAGGCCCAGGTAATTTGCACCCGCTCCCCCCCCTCTCGGCGCCCCTGCCCGGAGATGCGGTCTGCCCCTGGGGACCACTCTGTGTGCAGTGCCGGCTCCTTCACTGTGTCAGGAGCCGAGTGCTGCAAGTAATGCCACTGGTTAGGAAGTTAATTTCCTAAACTGTCTTTGCGCACATAGGGCTCGATGCAAAGATGGGCGACTTTGTTTGCAGCGCTACTGAAGCTGTACGCTAATGCTGCACTAGTCCGCTGATTTGCGTAAAAAGTCACATCATCGGTCGCACCATTGGACACTGCACCAGCCCTACGGAGACACAGAATGTCTGTCTGAACATGGCCGCCGGTGTAAGTGCAATTGCGGAATAAAAAATAGATAAGAATGGATATATTTTTTTTTATATACGTACATTAAGAAAAAAGTGCATTAAGAAAAAAGTGTTTAATTGTTGGCGACTTTGCAGCGCTACTGAAGCTGTACAGCTAATGCTGCGCTAATCCGCCAATTTG
Organism: Taudactylus pleione; assembly: GCA_031769625.1. NCBI lineage: Eukaryota > Metazoa > Chordata > Amphibia > Anura > Myobatrachidae > Taudactylus > Taudactylus pleione. Next base: position 6,919,992 of record JAUIMM010000069.1, read on the forward strand.
CGTAAAAAGTCACATCATCGGTCGCACTGTTGGTCACTGCACCAGCCCTATGGAGACACAGAATGTCTGTCTGAACATGGCCGCCGGTGTCAGTGGAATTGCGGAATAAGTCACAGTCGCTGACGGCGACATTCCCGCGTCTGGCTAGCCATCCCTCTGTTACCTCCCAGGAATGCTCACTGAAATTGTGATTAAATTCTTTCTGCGTCCCCCGGCGGTAATCATCGCGACTTGGACACATGGGCAGACTGAAAACAACATAATTATTATTATTACATTTTATTTATAGGGCGCCACAAGTGGTCCGCAGCGCCGTACATACAGTAAAGGGTACACAGAACATTACATTACAATACAGCTGGGAAGGTGAAGGCTGTCATGGAAGTGCTAGAGAAGAAGGCTGTGAGACAGTGGGGAGGAGGACCCTGCTCCTAGGAGCTTACAATCAAACATTGTCCGCTTGCGTCTGGCGTTACCACTGCGCGCTATTCTGAATCTGAACAATGGCATTTAAAAAGTATCACTTTTACTTAACTTGCCACCATGACCACAGTCATGAACATCTTATGGGTAAGCGGGATCTACCATTTCATTGGCTGATCCCTTAACTAGTTTAAGTAACCCACTAACGATCTGGCAGAACTCCTGACTGAGAAACACTATTCCCCTGCTACCAGGATGCAATGCAGTGTCTTCTGAACAATGCCGAAATGAAATTCCATGCCTGACACATCTAAATCCTCTATTGTTGCCACATTTCTTTAAAGATTGTTTAATGTAATGAAGCCAATCTTCCCCGATTCTATGAACAGCCCAAACATAGGCTCCAGTTGAATTAAGTGCAATGTATGGGCAATGTCTGTGATGTGCGGTTGTGATGGCATTTCAATGCAAACAATGGCACACTACATCGCCCCTCCATCGTGCATTTTATCTCACACCCCAAAGGGCTGTGCAGGAAAATGCGCAATGCTAACCTACCGTATGTGTGCACATTGCCCGTACATGGCGCCGGAATGAGCCATCTTACGCTGCTTTTAATTCAATTGACCTTTAAGACTATCACTGAGAATTTTCCTGTCCACTTTTCCACTATTGTCCACTATTCCAATATGACTGGAGGATAGGTTGTTAGTGCCAGCCAGAGGAGCCAAGAGAGATGCCTGAGATGGCACGGTGATACCTGCTATGTCATACAGCACAGGGTACCTGATGGAGCATGGCCTTGCTCCCCCTCTTGGCTATGCCCCCCCACAGACAATCTCTTGGCGGCCATGGTAAACTATCAACTTATACTAACACCACACCCAGACTCACCCATTCAACATTCTTCACCAAACATCACCGCTCTGAGCAGTAGCTTCTGGCATAACATTCCTAATGTTCCCCCTCCCCCAAACCTATCCCCGCTAGTCTCCCTAATACTAACCCCCCCCTTCCCCCGTGGCTAACGTTAAGGGCACCCCGGACTTACTTCATTCGGGTTGGAGTTCTGGGCGTTCCGGCGTTGAGATTAACATAGGTGTCGGTATTTTGACGCCTATGTTACATCCCTTGCCGGGATTCCGCATGCGGCCGCCAGTCTCATCACTTCATACCAGTCAGGAATCTGCACAGGCATCAGCGCAGTATGGGTCCTGCGTGAACGCACGCAGAGCAGTAACAGACTCTCAGTGATTGACAGTCTGCTGCCGTTTTGTGGGCGGGGAGGAGGCAACGATGGCCTCTGTTTCCCAAAACAGAGGCGTGTCGCCACCTTTGGGGGGAGGGAAGAGGCCAGGATCTCCATCGGCTGACTGGGATTTCCTGGCCACATTGTTGTATCTGCAACGACCGGCTTGCATGATCCCATAAACTGTTATAGCAGATTTCCAATGCCATGCTGCATCCTTGGATGCAGCTCGGAGCAGTAATGCATGCATGACGCCTACAAGATTGAAATTTCTTATTCCATTATGTGCCAATAAGGAATGTTAGCTTTGGGGGCAGCAGTGGCGTAACTATAAATTTTGCTCCCCCCTGCCAAAAATGTTTCTGACCCCCCCCCCATGGCTTTTTGGTAAAATCATTACAGGGCCATTTATACGCAATTTGGCTCCCAGTGCAAAAGTTAAAAATGTGCCCCCAACCCCCTGGACAGTTTATAGTATTATTCCTCCATGTAGTAATGCCCATTACACATTGTGCCGCACACCGTAATGCCCCTTACACATTATTCCACACACCATAAGGCCCATTAAACATTATGCCACACACTGTAATGCCTATTACCAAAGTGCCACTTACATATTTGCCCCTTGACACCATTTTATGCCCCACAGTAAGACTTCTAATTACTTTTAAATTACCTGCTCATAGTCAGGGGTCTTATACAGTGCCCCCAGTAGTGCCCCTTATACAGAGCCCCCAGTAGTGGTCTCCCTATGCAGTGCCCCAGGTAGTGGTCTCCCTATGCAGTGCCCCTTACATAGGTCCCCCCCAGCAGAGCCTCCAGTAGTAGTCCTCCCCTAGCAATGACCCCAGTAGTAATCCCCCACCTATGCACTGCCCCCAGCAGTAATCCCCACCTATGCAGTGCCCCCAGCAGTAATCCCCACCTATGCAGTGCCCTCAGTTGTGGTCCCACCAGTGCAGTGCACCCAGTAGTGGTCCCACCAGTGCAGTGCCCGCAGTAGTGGTCCCACCAGTGCAGTGCCCCCAGTAGTGGTCCCACATGTGCTGTGCCCACAGTAGTAGTCCCCCCCAGCAATGCCTCCAGTAGTAGTCCCCCCCAGAAATGCCTCCAGTAGTAGTCCTCCCCAGCAACGCCCCCAGTAGTAGCCCCCCAGCAATGCCCCCAGTAGTAATCCCTCCAGCAGTGCCCCCAGCAGCAGTCCCCCCAGCAGTGCCCCCAGTAGTAGTCCCCCCCAGCAGTGCCCTCAGTAGCCCCCCAGGATTGCACCCAGAAGTGCACCCAGTAGTAGTCCCCCCAGTAGTGCCCCCAGTAGTAGTCCCCCCCAGCAATGCCCCCAGTAGTAGTCCCCCCCAGCAGTCCGGCAGTGCCCCCAGTTGTAGCCCCCCAACAATGCCCCACAGTAGTAGCCCCCCCAGCAGTGCTCCCAGTAGTAGTCTCCCCAGCAGTGCCCCTAGTAGTAATCCCCCAGTAGTGGTCCCACCAGTGTGCAGTGCTCCTAGTAGTACCCCCAGCAGTGCCCTTGGTAGTAGTCCCCCACAGTGCCCTTAGTAGTAGTCCCCCCCAGCACTGCCCTTAGTAGTAGTCCCCACCAGCAGTGCCCTTAGTATTAGTAGTCCCCCCCTAGTGCACTTAGTAGTAGTCCTCCCCCCCAGCAGTGCCCTTAGTGGTAGTAGTCCCTCCCGAGTGCCCTTAGTAGTAGTCCGTACTCCCCCCCAGAAGTGCCCTTAGTGGTAGTAGTCCCCCCCAGTGCCCTTTGTAGTAGTCCCCCCCAGCAGTGCCCTTAGTAGTAGTAGTCCCCCCCGTGAGTGCCCTTAGTAGTAGTCTGTCCTTCCCCCCAACAGTGCCCTTAGTGGTAGTAGTAGTCCCTGAGTGCCCTTAGTAGTAGTCCGTACTCCCCCCCAGAAGTGCCCTAAGTGGTAGTAGTCCCCCCCAGTGCCCTTGATAGTAGTCCCCCCCAGCAGTGCACTTAGTAGTAGTCCGTCCTCCCTCCCAGCAGTGCCACCCCCCCTCCCTGGCCAGACACACACACAAAGAAAAGAAAACTCTGCTTACCTTGATCCCCGCTCCGGCATGCTCCTCCGTGCAGCGTCCTCCCGGGCCGGCAGCTCTGCATGATGGGAGAGACGTCATACGTCTCTCCCATCACTCATTGCAGGAGCCGGAAGCCAGGCTCCCACAGTGGGCGCAGCAGCCGATGAGAGTCTGACAGACTCTCATCAGCTGCTAAAACAAACACACAGCTGCCGGCACTGGCGGCTGTGTTTGTTGCTAGTAGTATAGTGTGGATGACACTTATGTGCCATCCACCCTATCGCCCTGCCTGGGTGACTAACAGATGCTAGAGGTTCAGTAGGATCTCTAGCATATGTCTCCTCCTAGGCGGCGGCCATTTTGGGAGGGCTGTTTTCTGCAGACTTCATGCGGACGGCAAGTCCGCATGGAATCTGCAGCCACCTCGCCCCACAAGCCTCCGCGCCCCAAAACCACCGCGGGGGCTGCGGGGGCGGTAGTTACGCCACTAGGGGGCAGTTCACAATTTTTAATAAATACACCCCTTAAAGAGACAAAGGGGCCTGATTTGGAGCCACAATACGGATGCTGACAGAGTTGAGCGAGTTTTGTGCTACTGCGTGTTCACAAAAATCCCTAAAAACTGCGGCTGATACGTTACTCAGAGATGTACAGTACACTAACCCGACGGGTAGCACACATCTCCGATGTTTTGGGGTCTGCGCATGTTTAAAATGGGTCCTGCGATCTCGCATTAACATGTTACGGCATTCAAGGGTCAGAGCGGGGGCGTGGCTGGCCACCATTCCTAGAAACGGGGGGGGGGGAGTGTATCGCCCACGTTTTCCTGGAGGGATGAGGCCAAGGTCTAATATAGAAGCAGCGGTGATAGCTGTAATATAATAATGCAGCAGTAGGCATCATGCATGCATTACTGCTCCGAGCTGCATCCAAGGATGCAGCATGGCATTGGAAATCTGCTATAACAGTTTATGGGATCATGCAAGCCGGTCGTTGCAGATACAACAATGAGGCCAGGAAATCCCAGTCAGCCGATGGAGATCCTGGCCTCTTCCCTCCCCCCAAAGGCAGCGACACGCCTCTGTTTTGGGAAACAGAGGCCATCGCTGCCTCGTCCCCGCCCACAAAACGGCAGCAGACTGTCAATCACTGACAGTCTGTTACTGCTCTGCATGCGTTCACGCAGGACCCATAGTGCGCTGATGCCTGTGAAGATTCCTGACTGGGATGTAGTGATGAGACTGGCGGCCGCATGCGGAATCCCGGCAAGGGATGTAACATAGGCGTCAAAATACCGACACCTATGTTAATCTCAATGGAACGCCCAGAACTCCAACCCCAATGAAGTAAGTCCGGGGCGCCCTTAGCGTTAGATACGGGGGGGGGAGGGTTAGTAACAGGGAGTCTTACGGGGTTAGGTTTGGGGGGGGGACATTAGGAATGTTATGCCAGAAGCTACTGCTCAGAGCGGTGATGTTTGGTGAAGAATGTTGAATGGGTGAGTCTGGGGGCCTCATTCAGAGGCGGTCGGAGTATGCAAGCGGTCGCTCAGAAACTGGGCGGCCACTTGCATCCTGACCGCCCGCCTCTGTTTCGGTCGTTAGGCTGTGGGTTTACACCCACAGCTCTAACGACCGCTCGGGTGATGGTCGCGATGGTCAGAGACCATCGCGACCATCGGGCTTATGACGAGGCCCTAGGGTAGTGTCTCACTTGTCGTAAGCCCCGGAGAGCTTCTGGCTCTGTCAGAGCCGGAAGCTCTCCACTGACATCACTAGTGATGTCAGTGGGCCTCCCCCAAATGGTAGGTGTTCCCATGGGAACGCCTCCGTTTGGGCTGCAACCCCCCCGGCCCGCCTTCCAAACGGGGCGAGCTGTCAATCAACATCGACAGCTCGCCCCCTTTGGAAAGAGACCCGCTACGACCAGCGCTGTCGGTCGTAGCAGGTCTCATGCATGCGCACGAGGGAGCCGGCTCCCTCGTACGCATGCGCACTGGCCAAACATCGAGGTGGCCGTGCGGTCGTAGACTGTATGGCCGCCTCTGAATTAAGCCCTGGGTGTGGTGTTAGTATAAGTTGATAGTTTACCATGGCCGCCAAGAGATTGTCTGTGGGGGGGCATAGCCAAGAGTGGGGGCAAGGCCATGCTCCATCAGGTACCCTGTGCTGTATGACATAGCAGGTATCACCGTGCCATCTCGGGCATCTCTCTTGGCTCCTCTGGCTGGCACTAACAACTTATCCTCCAGTGATATTGGAATAGTGGACAATAGTGGAAAAGTGGACAGGAAAATTCTCAGTGATAGTCTTAAAGGTCAATTGAATTAAAAGCAGCGTAAGATGGCTCATTCCGGCGCCATGTACGGGCAATGTGCAGTGCGCACAAATCACACACATACGGTAGGTTAGCATTGCGCATATTCCTGCCCCTTTGGGGTGTGAGATAAAATGCACGATGTAGGGGCAATGTAGTGTGCCATTGTTTGCATTGAAATGCCATCACAAACGCACATCACAGACATTGCCCGTACATTGTACTTAATTCAACTGGAGCCTATGTTTGGGCTGTTCATAGAATCGGGGAAGATTGGCTTCATTACTTGAGACACTTCAACAATCTTTAAAGAAATGTGGCAACAATAGAGGATTTAGATGTGTCAGGCATGGAATTTCATTTCGGCATTGTTCAGAAGACACTGCATTGCATCCTGGTAGCAGGGGAATAGTGTTTCTCAATTTAAGGATGGCAGGTAAGTACAATTTTCATTTATGAAATCGCTCAGCACTTTACACTACACCTTTCACCCTCAGAACTTTGGGAGGGGGGGGGCTGCATTGTCCACTTGTACTGGGCCCCATGATTCCTGATGGCGGTGCTACAGGTTAGTGGCCCCTACCACATACACAGAGGTCAGTGCCATTGAAGCTGCTGGGGTAGAATCACAGACACTCCTTGGGACGGGGCACTTCTCCAACCTCTCCACCGAACTCCCACAGTATACCGCCGCCGAATAGCACTCTCTCCGCCAGACCATAGCTTCTCTCTGCGCTAGGCCAGCTCCAACATCACCCCTCCTCCCGCGTGTCTCATTCCCCGCAGCTCCCAATGTGCAGGTAGGAGAGGGTGAGTGATCCACCCACTCTGCTACGGCCGCTGCTGCTGGAGATAGACACTGTAGAGTGCAGTGTCAGGCAGAGACACACATGGGGGGTAGAAGGAGGCATAGGCACATATGGGGAGTGTAGTGTCAGGCAGAGACACACATGGGGGTAGATGGGGGCATACGCACATATGGGGAGTGTAGTGGCAGGCAGAGACACACATTGGGGTAGAAGGTGGCATAGGCACATATGGGGAGTGTATTGTCAGGCAGAGACACACATGGGGGGTAGAAGGAGGCATAGGCACATATGGGGAGTGTAGTGTCAGGCAGAAACACACATGGGAGTAGAAGGGGGCATAGGCACATATGGGGAGTGTAGTGTCAGGCAGAGACACACATGGGGAGTGGAAGGAGGCATAGGCACATAAGGGGAGTGTAGTGTCAGGCAGAGACACACATGGGGGGTAGAAGGGGGCATAGGCCCATATGGGGAGTGTATTATCAGGCAGAGACACACATAGGGGGAAGAAGGGGGCATAGGAACAAATGGGGAGTGTAGGGTCAGCAGAGACACACATGGGGGGGTAGAAGGAGGCATAGGCACATATGGGGAGTGTAGTGTCAGGCAGAGACACACATGGGGTAGAAGGGGGCGTAGGCACATATGGGGTGTGTAGTGTCAGGCAGAGACACATACAGGGGGTAGAAGGGGGCATAGGCACATCTGGGGAGTGTAGTGGCAGGCATAGACACACATGGGGGTAGAAAATGGCATAGACACATATGGGGAGTGTAGTGTCAGGCAGAGACACACATGGGGGTAGAAGGGGGCATAGGCACATATGGAGAGTGTAGTGGCAGCAGAGACACACATGGGAGGTAGAAGGAGGCATAAGCACATTTGGGGAGTGTAGTGTCAGGCAGAGACACACATGCGAGGTAGAAGGAGGCATAGGCACATATGGGGAGTGTAGTGTCAGGCAGATACACACATGGGGGGGTAGAAGGAGGCATCGGCACACCTGGGGAGTGTAGTGTCAGGCAGAGACACACATGCGGGGGTAGAAGGAGGCCTAGGCACATATGGGGAGTGCAGTGTCAAGCAGAGACACACATGGGGGATAGAAGGAGGCATAGGCACATATGGGGAGTGTAGTGTCAGGCAGAGACACACATGGGGTAGAAGGAGGCAGAGGCACATATGGGGTGTGTAGTGTCAGGCAGACACATACGGGGGTAGAAGGGGGCATAGGCACATATGGGGAGTTTAGTGGGAGGCATAGACACACATGGGGTAGAAGGGGGCATAGACACATATGGGGAGTGTGGTGTCAGGCAGAGACACACATGGGAGGTAGAAGGAGGTATAGGCACATATGGGGAGTGTAGTGGCAGGCAGAAACAAACATGGGGTAGAAGGAGGAATAGGCATACCTGGGGAGTGTAGTGTCTGGCAGAGACACACATGAGGGGGTAGAAGGAGGCATAGGCACATATAGGGAGTGTCGTGTTAGGCAGAGACACACATGGGGGTAGAAGGGGGCATAGGCACAAATGAGGAGTGTAGTGTAAGGCATAAACACATATGTAGGAGGTAGAAGGAGGCATAGGCACATATGGGGAGAGTAGTGACAGGTAGAGACACATACGGGGGGTATAAGGGGGCATAGGCACCTATGGGGAGTGTAGTATCAGGCAGAGACACACATTGAAGTAGAATGAGGCATAGGCACATATGGGGAGTGTAGTGTCAGGCAGAGACACACATGGGGTAGAAGGGGGCGTAGGCACATACGGGGTGTGTAGTGTCAGGCAGAGACACATACAGGGGGTAGAAGGGGGCATAGGCACATCTGGGGAGTGTAGTGGCAGGCATAGACACACATGGGGGTAGAAAATGGCATAGACACATATGGGGAGTGTATTGTCAGGCAGAGACACACATGGGGGTAGAAGGGGGCATAGGCACATATGGAGAGTGTAGTGGTAGCAGAGACACACATCGGAGGTAGAAGGAGGCATAAGCACATTTGGGGAGTGTAGTGTCAGGCAGAGACACACATGCGAGGTAGAAGGAGGCATAGGCACATATGGGGAGTGTAGTGTCAGGCAGATACACACATGGGGGGGTCGAAGGAGGCATCGGCACACCTGGGGAGTGTAGTGTCAGGCAGAGACACACATGCGGGGGTAGAAGGAGGCCTAGGCACATATGGGGAGTGCAGTGTCAAGCAGAGACACACATGGGGGGATAGAAGGAGGCATAGGCACATATGGGGAGTGTAGTGTCAGGCAGAGACACACATGGGGGGTAGAAGGAGGCATAGGCACATATGGGGTGTGTAGTGTCAGGCAGACACATACGGGGGGTAGAAGGGGGCATAGGCACATATGGGGAGTTTATTGGGAGGCATAGACACACATGGGGTAGAAGGGGGCATAGACACATATGGGGAGTGTAGTGTCAGGCAGAGACACACATGGGAGGTAGAAGGAGGTATAGGCACATATGTGGAGTGTAGTGGCAGGCAGAAACACACATGGGGTAGAAGGAGGCATAGGCACACCTGGGGAGTGTAGTGTCAGGCAGAGACACACATGAGGGGGTAGAAGGAGGCATAGGCACATATAGGGAGTGTCGTGTTAGGCAGAGACACACATGGTGGTAGAAGGGGGCATAGGCACATATGAGGAGTGTAGTGTCAGGCAGAAACACATATGTAGGAGGTAGAAGGAGGCATAGGCACATATGGTGAGTGTAGTATCAGGCAGAGACACACATGGTGGTAGAAGGGGGCATAGGCACATATGGGGAGTGTAGTGACAGGTAGAGACACATACGGGGAATATAAGGGGGCATAATCACCTATGGGGAGTGTAGTATCAGGCAGAGACACACATTGAAGTAGAATGAGGCATAGGCACATATGGGGAGTGTAGTGTCAGGCAGAGACACACATGTGGTAGAAATGGGCTTAGGCACATATGGGGAGTGTAGTGGCAGGTAGAGACACACATGGGGGTAGAAGGTGGCATTGGCACATATGGGGAGTGTAGTGTCAGGCAGAGACACACATGGGGGGTAGAAGGAGGCATAGCCACATATGGGGAGTGTAGTGTCAGGCATAAACACACATGGGAGTAGAAGTGGGCATAGGCACATATGGGGAGTGTAGTGTCAGGCAGAGACACACATGGGGAGTGGAAGGAGGCATATGCATATATGGGTAGTGTAGTGTCAGTCAGAGACACACATGGGGGGTAGAAGGAGGCATGGGCATGCATGCGGAGTATAGTGTCAGGCAGAGACAAACATGGGGTGCAGAAGGGAGCATAGGCCCATATGGGGAGTGTGGTATCAGGCAGAGACACGCATAGGGGGTAGAAGGGGGCATAGGAACATATGGGGAGTGTAGTGGCAGGCAGAGACACACATGGGGGGAGTAGAATGAGGCATAGGCACATTTGGGGAGTGTAGTGTAAGGCAGAGACACACATGGGGGTAGATGGGGGCATACGCACATATGGGGAGTGTAGTGGCAGGCAGAGACACACATGGGGGTAGAAGGTGGCGTAGGCACATTTGGAGAGTGTATTGACAGGCAGAGCCACACATGGGGGGTAGACGGACGCATAGGCACATATGGGGAGTGTAGTGTCAGGCAGAAATACACATGGGAGTAGAAGGGGGCATAGGCACATATGGGGAGTGTAATGTCAGGCAGTGACACACATGGGGTAGAAGGGGGCATAGGCACATATGGGGAGTGTAGAGGCAGGCAAAGACACACATGGGGGTAGAAGTGGGCATAGGCACATATGGGGAGTGTAGTGTCAGGCAGAGACACACATGGGGGGTAGAAGGAGGCATAGGCACATATGGGGAGTGTAGTGTCAGGCAGAAACACACATGGGAGTTGAAGGGAGTATAGGCATATATGGGGAGTGTAGTGTCAGGCAGAGACACATATGGGGAGTGGAAAGAGGCATATGCACATATGGGGAGTGTAGTGTCAGGCAGAGACATACATGGGGGGTATAAGGAGGCATGGGCATGCATGCGGAGTATAGTGTCAGGCAGAGACACACATGAGGTGCAGAAGGGGGCATAGGCCCATATGGGGAGTGTGGTATCAGGCAGAGACACGCATAGGGGGTAGAAGGGAGCATAGGAACATATGGTGAGTGTAGTGTCAGGCAGAGACACACATGGGGGGTAGAATGAGGCAAAGGCACATTTGGGGAGAGTAGTGTCAGGCAGAGACACACTTGGGGGTAGATGGGGGCATACGCACATATGGGGAGTGTAGTGGCAGGCAGAGACACATGGGGGTAGAAGGTGGCATAGGCACATATGGGAAGTGTGTTGTCAGGCAGAGACACACATGGGGAGTAGAAGGAGGCATAGGCACATATGAGGAGTGTAGTGTCAGGCAGAAACACACATGGGAGTAGAAGGGGGCAAAGGCAGATATGGGGAGTGTAGTGTCAGGCAGAGACACACATGGGGAGTGGAAGGAGGCATAGGCACATATGGGGAGTGTAGTGTTAGGCAGAGACACACATGGGGGTAGAAGGGGGCATAGGCCCATATGGGGAGTGTATTATCAGGCAGAGACACACATAGGGGGTAGAAGGGGGCATAGGAACATATGGGGAGTGTAGCGTCAGCAGAGACACACACGGGGGGGTAGATGGAGGCATAGGCACATATGGGGAGTGTAGTGTCAGGCAGAGACGCACATGGGGTAGAAAGGGGCGTTGGCACATATGGAGTGTGTAGTGTCAGGCAGAGACACATACGGGGGGTAGAAGGGGGCATAGGCACATATGGGGAGTGTAGTGGCAGGCATAGACACACATGCGGGTAGAAAATAGCATAGATACATATGGGGAGTGTAGTGTCAGGCAGAGACACACATGGGAGGTAGAAGGAGGCATTGTCACATATGGGGCGTGTAGTGTCAGGGAGAGACACTCATGGGAAGTACAAGGAGGCATAGGCACATATGGGGAGTGTAGTAACAGGCAGAAACACACATGGGAGTAGAAGGGGGCATAGGCACATATGGGGAGTGTAGTGTCAGGCAGAGACACACATGGGGAGTGGAAGGAGGCCTAGGCACATATGGGGAGTGTAGTGTCAGGCAGAGACACACATGGGGGGTAGAAGGGGGCATAGGCCCATATGGGGAGTTTATTATCAGGCAGAGACACACATAGGGGGAAGAAGGGGGCATAGGAACATATGGGGAGTGTAGGGTCAGCAGAGACACACATGGGGGGGTAGAAGGAGGCATAGGCACATATGGGGAGTGTAGTGTCAGGCAGAGACACACATGGGGTAGAAGGGGGCGTAGGCACATATGGGGTGTGTAGTGTCAGGCAGAGACACATACAGGGGGTAGAAGGGGGCATAGGCACATCTGGGGAGTGTAGTGGCAGGCATAGACACACATGGGGGTTGAAAATGGCATAGACCCATATGGGGAGTGTAGTGTCAGGCAGAGACACACATGGGGGTAGAAGGGGGCATAGGCACATATGGAGAGTGTAGTGGCAGCAGAGACACACATGGGAGGTAGAAGGAGGCATAAGCACATTTGGGGAGTGTAGTGTCAGGCAGAGACACACATGCGAGGTAGAAGGAGGCATAGGCACATATGCGGAGTGTAGTGTCAGGCAGATACACACATGGGGGGGTAGAAGGAGGCATCGGCACACCTGGGGAGTGTAGTGTCAGGCAGAGACACACATGCGGGGGTAGAAGGAGGCCTAGGCACATATGGGGAGTGCAGTGTCAAGCAGAGATACACATGGGAGGATAGAAGGAGGCATAGGCACATATGGGGAGTGTAGTGTCAGGCAGAGACACACATGGGGGGTAGAAGGAGACATAGGCACATATGGGGTGTGTAGTGTCAGGCAGACACATACGGGGGGTAGAAGGGGGCATAGGAACATATGGGGAGTTTAGTGGGAGGCATAGTCACACATGGGGTAGAAGGGGGCATGGACACATATGGGGAGTGTAGTGTCAGGCAGAGACACACATGGGAGGTAGAAGGAGGTATAGGCACATATGGGGAGTGTAGTGGCAGGCAGAAACACATATGTAGGAGGTAGAAGGAGGCATAGGCAAATATGGTGAGTGTAGTGTCAGGCAGAGACACACATGGTGGTAGAAGGGGGCATAGGCACATATGGGGAGTGTAGTGACAGGTAGAGACACATACGGGGGTATAAGGGGGCATAGGCACCTATGGGGAGTGTAGTATCAGGCAGAGACACACATTGAAGTAGAATGAGGCATAGGCACATATGGGGAGTGTAGTGTCAGGCAGAGACACACATGGGGTAGAAGGGGGTGTAGGCACATATGGGGTGTGTAGTGTCAGGCAGAGACACATACAGGGGGTAGAAAATGGCATAGACACATATGGGGAGTGTAGTGTCAGGCAGAGACACACATGGGAGGTAGAAGGAGGCATAAGCACATTTGGGGAGTGTAGTGTCAGGCAGAGACACACATGCGAGGTAGAAGGAGGCATAGGCACATATGGGGAGTGTAGTGTCAGGCAGATACACACATGGGGGGGTAGAAGGAGGCATCGGCACACCTGGGGAGTGTAGTGTCAGGCAGAGACACACATGCGGGGGTAGAAGGAGGCCTAGGCACATATGGGGAGTGCAGTGTCAAGCAGAGACACACATGGGGGGATAGAAGGAGGCATAGGCACATATGGGGAGTGTAGTGTCAGGCAGAGACACACATGGGGGGTAGAAGGAGGCATAGGCACATATGGGGTGTGTAGTGTCAGGCAGACACATACGGGGGGTAGAAGGGGGCATAGGCACATATGGGGAGTTTATTGGGAGGCATAGACACACATGGGGTAGAAGGGGGTATAGACACATATGGGGAGTGTAGTGTCAGGCAGAGACACACATGGGAGGTAGAAGGAGGTATAGGCACATATGTGGAGTGTAGTGGCAGGCAGAAACACACATGGGGTAGAAGGAGGCATAGGCACACCTGGGGAGTGTAGTGTCAGGCAGAGACACACATGAGGGGGTAGAAGGAGGCATAGGCACATATAGGGAGTGTCGTGTTAGGCAGAGACACACATGGGGGTAGAAGGGGGCATAGGCACATATGAGGAGTGTAGTGTCAGGCAGAAACACATATGTAGGAGGTAGAAGGAGGCATAGGCACATATGGTGAGTGTAGTATCAGGCAGAGACACACATGGTGGTAGAAGGGGGCATAGGCACATATGGGGAGTGTAGTGACAGGTAGAGACACATACGGGGGGTATAAGGGGGCATAGGAACCTATGGGGAGTGTAGTATCAGGCAGAGACACACTTTGAAGTAGAATGAGGCATAGGCACATATGGGGAGTGTAGTGTCAGGCAGAGACACACATGGGGTAGAAGGGGGCGTAGGCACATATGGGGTGTGTAGTGTCAGGCAGAGACACATACAGGGGGTAGAAGGGGGCATAGGCACATCTGGGGAGTGTAGTGGCAGGCATAGACACACATGGGGGTAGAAAATGGCATAGACACATATGGGGAGTGTAGTGTCAGGCAGAGACACACATGGGGGTAGAAGGGGGCATAGGCACATATGGAGAGTGTAGTGGCAGCAGAGACACACATGGGAGGTAGAAGGAGGCATAAGCACATTTGGGGAGTGTAGTTTCAGGCAGAGACACACATGCGAGGTAGAAGGAGGCATAGGCACATATGGGGAGTGTAGTGTCAGGAAGATACACACATGGGGGGGTAGAAGGAGGCATCGGCACACCTGGGGAGTGTAGTGTCAGGCAGAGACACACATGCGGGGGTAGAAGGAGGCCTAGGCACATATGGGGAGTGCAGTGTGAAGCAGAGACACACATGGGGGGATAGAAGGAGGCATAGGCACATATGGGGAGTGTAGTGTCAGGCAGAGACACACATGGGGGTAGAAGGAGGCATAGGCACATATGGGGTGTGTAGTGTCAGGCAGACACATACGGGGGGTAGAAGGGGGCATAGGCACATATGGGGAGTTTATTGGGAGGCATAGACACACATGGGGTAGAAGGGGGCATAGACACATATGGGGAGTGTAGTGTCAGGCAGAGACACACATGGGAGGTAGAAGGAGGTATAGGCACATATGTGGAGTGTAGTGGCAGGCAGAAACACACATGGGGTAGAAGGAGGCATAGGCACACCTGGGGAGTGCAGTGTGAAGCAGAGACACACATGAGGGGGTAGAAGGAGGCATAGGCACATATAGGGAGTGTCGTGTTAGGCAGAGACACACATGGGGGTAGAAGGGGGCATAGGCACATATGAGGAGTGTAGTGTCAGGCAGAAACACATATGTAGGAGGTAGAAGGAGGCATAGGCACATATGGTGAGTGTAGTATCAGGCAGAGACACACATGGTGGTAGAAGGGGGCATAGGCACATATGGGGAGTGTAGTGACAGGTAGAGACACATACGGGGGGTATAAGGGGGCATAATCACCTATGGGGAGTGTAGTATCAGGCAGAGACACACATTGAAGTAGAATGAGGCATAGGCACATATGGGGAGTGTAATGTCAGGCAGAGACACACATGGGGTAGAAATGGGCTTAGGCACATATGGGGAGTGTAGTGGCAGGTAGAGACACACATTGGGGTAGAAGGTGGCATTGGCACAAATGGGGAGTGTAGTGTCAGGCAGAGACACACATGGGGGGTAGAAGGAGGCATAGCCACATATGGGGAGTGTAGTGTCAGGCAGAAACACACATGGGAGTAGAAGTGGGCATAGGCACATATGGGGAGTGTAGTGTCAGGCAGAGACACACATAGGGAGTGGAAGGAGGCATATGCACATATGGGTAGTGTAGTGTCAGTCAGAGACACACATGGGGGGATAGAAGGAGGCATGGGCATGCATGCGGAGTATAGTGTCAGGCAGAGACACACATGGGGTGCAGAAGGGAGCATAGGCCCATATGGGGAGTGTGGTATCAGGCAGAGACACGCATAGGGGGTAGAAGGTGGCATAGGAACATATGGGGAGTGTAGTGTCAGGCAGAGACACACATGGGGGGAGTAGAATGAGGCATAGGCACATTTGGGGAGTGTAGTGTAAGGCCGAGACACACATGGGGGTAGATGGGGGCATACGCACATATGGGGAGTGTAGTGTCAGGCAGAAACACATATGTAGGAGGTAGAAGGAGGCATAGGCACATATGGTGAGTGTAGTATCAGGCAGAGACACACATGGTGGTAGAAGGGGGCATAGGCACATATGGGGAGTGTAGTGACAGGTAGAGACACATACGGGGAATATAAGGGGGCATAATCACCTATGGGGAGTGTAGTATCAGGCAGAGACACACATTGAAGTAGAATGAGGCATAGGCACATATGGGGAGTGTAGTGTCAGGCAGAGACACACATGTGGTAGAAATGGGCTTAGGCACATATGGGGAGTGTAGTGGCAAGTAGAGACACACATGGGGGTAGAAGGTGGCATTGGCACATATGGGGAGTGTAGTGTCAGGCAGAGACACACATGGGGGGTAGAAGGAGGCATAGCCACATATGGGGAGTGTAGTGTCAGGCATAAACACACATGGGAGTAGAAGTGGGCATAGGCACATATGGGGAGTGTAGTGTCAGGCAGAGACACACATGGGGAGTGGAAGGAGGCATATGCATATATGGGTAGTGTAGTGTCAGTCAGAGACACACATGGGGGGTAGAAGGAGGCATGGGCATGCATGCGGAGTATAGTGTCAGGCAGAGACACACATGGGGTGCAGAAGGGAGCATAGGCCCATATGGGGAGTGTGGTATCAGGCAGAGACACGCATAGGGGGTAGAAGGGGGCATAGGAACATATGGGGAGTGTAGTGGCAGGCAGAGACACACATGGGGGGAGTAGAATGAGGCATAGGCACATTTGGGGAGTGTAGTGTAAGGCAGAGACACACATGGGGGTAGATGGGGGCATACGCACATATGGGGAGTGTAGTGGCAGGCAGAGACACACATGGGGGTAGAAGGTGGCGTAGGCACATTTGGGGAGTGTATTGTCAGGCAGAGCCACACATGGGGGGTAGAAGGACGCATAGGCACATATGGGGAGTGTAGTGTCAGGCAGAAATACACATGGGAGTAGAAGGGGGCATAGGCACATATGGGGAGTGTAATGTCAGGCAGAGACACACATGGGGTAGAAGGGGGCATAGGCACATATGGGGAGTGTAGAGGCAGGCAAAGACACACATGGGGGTAGAAGTGGGCATAGGCACATATGGGGAGTGTAGTGTCAGGCAGAGACACACATGGGGGGTAGAAGGAGGCATAGGCACATATGGGGAGTGTAGTGTCAGGCAGAAACACACATGGGAGTTGAAGGGAGTATAGGCATATATGGGGAGTGTAGTGTCAGGCAGAGACACATATGGGGAGTGGAAAGAGGCATATGCACATATGGGGAGTGAAGTGTCAGGCAGAGACATACATGGGGGGTATAAGGAGGCATGGGCATGCATGCGGAGTATAGTGTCAGGCAGAGACACACATGAGGTGCAGAAGGGGGCATAGGCCCATATGGGGAGTGTGGTATCAGGCAGAGACACGCATAGGGGGTAGAAGGGAGCATAGGAACATATGGTGAGTGTAGTGTCAGGCAGAGACACACATGGGGGGTAGAATGAGGCAAAGGCACATTTGGGGAGAGTAGTGTCAGGCAGAGACACACTTGGGGGTAGATGGGGGCATACGCACATATGGGGAGTGTAGTGGCAGGCAGAGACACATGGGGGTAGAAGGTGGCATAGGCACATATGGGAAGTGTGTTGTCAGGCAGAGACACACATGGGGAGTAGAAGGAGGCATAGGCACATATGGGGAGTGTAGTGTCAGGCAGAAACACACATGGGAGTAGAAGGGGGCAAAGGCAGATATGGGGAGTCTAGTGTCAGGCAGAGACACACATGGGGAGTGGAAGGAGGCATAGGCACATATGGGGAGTGTAGTGTTAGGCAGAGACACACATGGGGGGTAGAAGGGGGCATAGGCCCATATGGGGAGTGTATTATCAGGCAGAGACACACATAGGGGGTAGAAGGGGGCATAGGAACATATGGGGAGTGTAGCGTCAGCAGAGACACACACGGGGGGGTAGATGGAGGCATAGGCACATATGGGGAGTGTAGTGTCAGGCAGAGACGCACATGGGGTAGAAAGGGGCGTTGGCACATATGGAGTGTGTAGTGTCAGGCAGAGACACATACGGGGGGTAGAAGGGGGCATAGGCACATATGGGGAGTGTAGTGGCAGGCATAGACACACATGCGGGTAGAAAATAGCATAGATACATATGGGGAGTGTAGTGTCAGGCAGAGACACACATGGGAGGTAGAAGGAGGCATTGTCACATATGGGGCGTGTAGTGTCAGGGAGAGACACTCATGGGAAGTACAAGGAGGCATAGGCACATATGGGGAGTGTAGTAACAGGCAGAAACACACATGGGAGTAGAAGGGGGCATAGGCACATATGGGGAGTGTAGTGTCAGGCAGAGACACACATGGGGAGTGGAAGGAGGCATAGGCACATATGGGGAGTGTAGTGTCAGGCAGAGACACACATGGGGGGTAGAAGGGGGCATAGGCCCATATGGGGAGTTTATTATCAGGCAGAGACACACATAGGGGGAAGAAGGGGGCATAGGAACATATGGGGAGTGTAGGGTCAGCAGAGACACACATGGGGGGGTAGAAGGAGGCATAGGCACATATGGGGAGTGTAGTGTCAGGCAGAGACACACATGGGGTAGAAGGAGGCGTAGGCACATATGGGGTGTGTAGTGTCAGGCAGAGACACATACAGGGGGTAGAAGGGGGCATAGGCACATCTGGGGAGTGTAGTGGCAGGCATAGACACACATGGGGGTTGAAAATGGCATAGACCCATATGGGGAGTGTAGTGTCAGGCAGAGACACACATGGGGGTAGAAGGGGGCATAGGCACATATGGAGAGTGTAGTGGCAGCAGAGACACACATGGGAGGTAGAAGGAGGCATAAGCACATTTGGGGAGTGTAGTGTCAGGCAGAGACACACATGCGAGGTAGAAGGAGGCATAGGCACATATGCGGAGTGTAGTGTCAGGCAGATACACACATGGGGGGGTAGAAGGAGGCATCGGCACACCTGGGGAGTGTAGTGTCAGGCAGAGACACACATGCGGGGGTAGAAGGAGGCCTAGGCACATATGGGGAGTGCAGTGTCAAGCAGAGACACACATGGGAGGATAGAAGGAGGCATAGGCACATATGGGGAGTGTAGTGTCAGGCAGAGACACACATGGGGGGTAGAAGGAGACATAGGCACATATGGGGTGTGTAGTGTCAGGCAGACACATACGGGGGGTAGAAGGGGGCATAGGAACATATGGGGAGTTTAGTGGGAGGCATAGTCACACATGGGGTAGAAGGGGGCATAGACACATATGGGGAGTGTAGTGTCAGGCAGAGACACACATGGGAGGTAGAAGGAGGTATAGGCACATATGGGGAGTGTAGTGGCAGGCAGAAACACATATGTAGGAGGTAGAAGGAGGCATAGGCACATATGGTGAGTGTAGTGTCAGGCAGAGACACACATGGTGGTAGAAGGGGGCATAGGCACATATGGGGAGTGTAGTGACAGGTAGAGACACATACGGGGGTATAAGGGGGCATAGGCACCTATGGGGAGTGTAGTATCAGGCAGAGACACACATTGAAGTAGAATGAGGCATAGGCACATATGGGGAGTGTAGTGTCAGGCAGAGACACACATGGGGTAGAAGGGGGCGTAGGCACATATGGGGTGTGTAGTGTCAGGCAGAGACACATACAGGGGGTAGAAGGGGGCATAGGCACATCTGGGGAGTGTAGTGGCAGGCATAGACACACATGGGGGTAGAAAATGGCATAGACACATATGGGGAGTGTAGTGTCAGGCAGAGACACACATGGGAGGTAGAAGGAGGCATAAGCACATTTGGGGAGTGTAGTGTCAGGCAGAGACACACATGCGAGGTAGACGGAGGCATAGGCACATATGGGGAGTGTAGTGTCAGGCAGATACACACATGGGGGGGTAGAAGGAGGCATCGGCACACCTGGGGAGTGTAGTGTCAGGCAGAGACACACATGCGGGGGTAGAAGGAGGCCTAGGCACATATGGGGAGTGCAGTGTCAAGCAGAGACACACATGGGGGGATAGAAGGAGGCATAGGCACATATGGGGAGTGTAGTGTCAGGCAGAGACACACATGGGGGGTAGAAGGAGGCATAGGCACATATGGGGTGTGTAGTGTCAGGCAGACACATACGGGGGGTAGAAGGGGGCATAGGCACATATGGGGAGTTTATTGGGAGGCATAGACACACATGGGGTAGAAGGGGGTATAGACACATATGGGGAGTGTAGTGTCAGGCAGAGACACACATGGGAGGTAGAAGGAGGTATAGGCACATATGTGGAGTGTAGTGGCAGGCAGAAACACACATGGGGTAGAAGGAGGCATAGGCACACCTGGGGAGTGTAGTGTTAGGCAGAGACACACATGAGGGGGTAGAAGGAGGCATAGGCACATATAGGGAGTGTCGTGTTAGGCAGAGACACACATGGGGGTAGAAGGGGGCATAGGCACATATGAGGAGTGTAGTGTCAGGCAGAAACACATATGTAGGAGGTAGAAGGAGGCATAGGCACATATGGTGAGTGTAGTATCAGGCAGAGACACACATGGTGGTAGAAGGGGGCATAGGCACATATGGGGAGTGTAGTGACAGGTAGAGACACATACGGGGGGTATAAGGGGGCATAGGAACCTATGGGGAGTGTAGTATCAGGCAGAGACACACTTTGAAGTAGAATGAGGCATAGGCACATATGGGGAGTGTAGTGTCAGGCAGAGACACACATGGGGTAGAAGGGGGCGTAGGCACATATGGGGTGTGTAGTGTCAGGCAGAGACACATACAGGGGGTAGAAGGGGGCATAGGCACATCTGGGGAGTGTAGTGGCAGGCATAGACACACATGGGGGTAGAAAATGGCATAGACACATATGGGGAGTGTAGTGTCAGGCAGAGACACACATGGGGGTAGAAGGGGGCATAGGCACATATGGAGAGTGTAGTGGCAGCAGAGACACACATGGGAGGTAGAAGGAGGCATAAGCACATTTGGGGAGTGTAGTTTCAGGCAGAGACACACATGTGAGGTAGAAGGAGGCATAGGCACATATGGGGAGTGTAGTGTCAGGCAGATACACACATGGGGGGGTAGAAGGAGGCATCGGCACACCTGGGGAGTGTAGTGTCAGGCAGAGACACACATGCGGGGGTAGAAGGAGGCCTAGGCACATATGGGGAGTGCAGTGTGAAGCAGAGACACACATGGGGGGATAGAAGGAGGCATAGGCACATATGGGGAGTGTAGTGTCAGGCAGAGACACACATGGGGGTAGAAGGAGGCATAGGCACATATGGGGTGTGTAGTGTCAGGCAGACACATACGGGGGGTAGAAGGGGGCATAGGCACATATGGGGAGTTTATTGGGAGGCATAGACACACATGGGGTAGAAGGGGGCATAGACACATATGGGGAGTGTAGTGTCAGGCAGAGACACACATGGGAGGTAGAAGGAGGTATAGGCACATATGTGGAGTGTAGTGGCAGGCAGAAACACACATGGGGTAGAAGGAGGCATAGGCACACCTGGGGAGTGCAGTGTGAAGCAGAGACACACATGAGGGGGTAGAAGGAGGCATAGGCACATATAGGGAGTGTCGTGTTAGGCAGAGACACACATGGGGGTAGAAGGGGGCATAGGCACATATGAGGAGTGTAGTGTCAGGCAGAAACACATATGTAGGAGGTAGAAGGAGGCATAGGCACATATGGTGAGTGTAGTATCAGGCAGAGACACACATGGTGGTAGAAGGGGGCATAGGCACATATGGGGAGTGTAGTGACAGGTAGAGACACATACGGGGGGTATAAGGGGGCATAATCACCTATGGGGAGTGTAGTATCAGGCAGAGACACACATTGAAGTAGAATGAGGCATAGGCACATATGGGGAGTGTAATGTCAGGCAGAGACACACATGGGGTAGAAATGGGCTTAGGCACATATGGGGAGTGTAGTGGCAGGTAGAGACACACATTGGGGTAGAAGGTGGCATTGGCACAAATGGGGAGTGTAGTGTCAGGCAGAGACACACATGGGGGGTAGAAGGAGGCATAGCCACATATGGGGAGTGTAGTGTCAGGCAGAAACACACATGGGAGTAGAAGTGGGCATAGGCACATATGGGGAGTGTAGTGTCAGGCAGAGACACACATAGGGAGTGGAAGGAGGCATATGCACATATGGGTAGTGTAGTGTCAGTCAGAGACACACATGGGGGGATAGAAGGAGGCATGGGCATGCATGCGGAGTATAGTGTCAGGCAGAGACACACATGGGGTGCAGAAGGGAGCATAGGCCCATATGGGGAGTGTGGTATCAGGCAGAGACACGCATAGGGGGTAGAAGGTGGCATAGGAAAATATGGGGAGTGTAGTGTCAGGCAGAGACACACATGGGGGGAGTAGAATGAGGCATAGGCACATTTGGGGAGTGTAGTGTAAGGCCGAGACACACATGGGGGTAGATGGGGGCATACGCACATATGGGGAGTGTAGTGGCAGGCAGAGACACACATGGGGGTAGAAGGTGGCGTAGGCACATTTGGGGAGTGTATTGTCAGGCAGAGCCACACATGGGGGGTAGAAGGACGCATAGGCACATATGGGGAGTGTAGTGTCAGGCAGAAACACACATGGGAGTAGAAGGGGCATAGGCACATATGGGGAGTGTAGTGTCAGGCAGAGACACACATGGGGTAGAAGGGGGCATAGGCACATATGGGGAGTGTAGTGGCAGGCAAAGACACACATGGGGGTAGAAGTGGGCAAAGCAGATATGGGGAGTGTAGTGTCAGGCAGAGACACACATGGGGGGTAGAAGGAGGCATAGGCACACATGGGGAGTGTAGTGTCAGGCAGAAACACACATGGGAGTAGAAGGGGGCATAGGCATATATGGGGAGTGTAGTGTCAGGCAGCGACACATATGGGGAGTGGAAAGAGGCATATGCACATATGGGGAGTGTAGTGTCAGGCAGAGACATACATGGGGGGTATAAGGAGGCATGGGCATGCATGCGGAGTATAGTGTCAGGCAGAGACACACATGGGGTGCAGAAGGGGGCATAGGCCCATATGGGGAGTGTGGTATCAGGCAGAGACACGCATAGGGGGTAGAAGGGGGCATAGGAACATATGGTGAGTGTAGTGTCAGGCAGAGACACACATGGGGGGTAGAATGAGGCATAGGCACATTTGGGGAGTGTAGTGTCAGGCAGAGACACACATGGGGGTAGATGGGGGCATACGCACATATGGGGAGTGTAGTCGCAGGCAGAGACACATGGGGGTAGAAGGTGGCATAGGCACATATGGGAAGTGTATTGTCAGGCAGAGACACACATGGGGAGTAGAAGGAGGCATAGGCACATATGGGGAGTGTAGTGTCAGGCAGAAACACACATGGGAGTAGAAGGGGGCATAGGCAGATATGGGGAGTGTAGTGTCAGGCAGAGACACACATGGGGAGTGGAAGGAGGCATAGGCACATATGGGGAGTGTAGTGTTAGGCAGAGACACACATGGGGGGTAGAAGGGGGCATAGGCCCATATGGGGAGTGTATTATCAGGCAGAGACACACATAGGGGGTGGAAGGGGGCATAGGAACATATGGGGAGTGTAGCGTCAGCAGAGACACACATGGGGGGGTAGATGGAGGCATAGGCACATATGGGGAGTGTAGTGTCAGGCAGAGACGCACATGGGGTAGAAAGGGGCGTAGGCACATATGGGGTGTGTAGTGTCAGGCAGAGACACATACGGGGGGTAGAAGGGGGCATAGGCACATATGGGGAGTGTAGTGGCAGGTATAGACACACATGGGGGTAGAAAATAGCATAGATACATATGGGGAGTGTAGTGTCAGGCAGAGACACACATGGGAGGTAGAAGGAGGCATTGTCACATATGGGGCGTGTAGTGTCAGGGAGAGACACACATGGGAAGTAGAAGGAGGCATAGGCACATATGGGGAGTGTAGTGTCAGCAGAGACACACATGGGAGGTAGAAGGAGGCATAAGCACATTTGGGGAGTGTAGTGTCAGGCAGAGACACACATGGGAGGTAGAAGGAGGCATAGGCACACCTGGGGAGTGTAGTGTCAGGCAGAGACACACATGGGGGGGTAGAAGGAGGCATAGCCACACCTGGGGAGTGTAGTGTGAGGCAGAGACACACATGAGGGGGTAGAAGGAGGCCTAGGCACATATGGGGAGTGCAGTGTCAGGCAGAGACACACATTGGCGGTAGAAGGAGGCATAGGCAAAAATTGGAGTATACTGTCAGGCATAGACACAAATGGGGTAGAAGGTGGCATATGCACATATGGGGAGTGTATTGTCAGGCAGAGACACACATGAGGGGTAGAAGGAGGCATAGGCACATATGGGCAGTGTAGTGTCAGGCAGAAACACACTTGGGATTAGAAGGGGGCATAGGCACATATGGGGAGTGTAGTGTCAGGCAGAGACACACATGGGGAGTGGAAAGAGGCATTGGCAAATATGGGCAGTGTAGTGTCAGGCAGAGACACACATGGGGGGTAGAAGGGGGCATAGGCACATATGGGGAGTGTATTATCAAGCAGAGACACACATAGGGGGTAGAAGGGGGCATAGGAATATATGGGGAGTGTAGGGTCAGCAGAGACACACATGGGGGAGTAGAAGGAGGCATAGACAAATATGGGGAGTGTAGTGTCAGGCAGAGACACATACGGGGGGTAGAAGGGGGCATAGACACATATGGGGAGTGTAGTGTCAGGCAGAGACACACATGGGAGGTAGAAGGAGGCATAGTCACATATGGGGAGTGTAGTGTCAGGGAGAGACACACATGGGAAGTAGAAAGAGGCTTAGGCACATATGGGGAGTGTAGTGTCAGGCAGAGACACACATGGAAGGTAGAAGGAGGCATAGGCACATATGGGGAGTGTAGTGTCAGGAAGAGACACACATGGGGGTAGAAGGAGGCATAGTAACACCTCGGGAGTGTAGTGTCAGGCAGAGACACACATGTGGGGGTAGAGTGAGACATAGGCACACCTGGGGAGTGTAGTGTCAGTCAGAGACACACATGGGTGGGTAGAAGGAGGCCTAGGCACATATGGGGAGTGCAGTGTCTGGCAGAGAAACACATGGGGGGTTGGAAGGAGGCATAGGCACATATGGGGAGTGTAGTGTCAGGCAGACACACACATGGGGGGTAGAAGGAGGCATAGGCACATATGGGAGTGTACTGTCAGGCATAGACACACATGGGGGGTAGACGGAGGCACAAGCACATAGGGGAGTGTAGTGTCAGGCAGAGACAGACATGGGGTAGATGGAGGCATAGGCACATATGGGGAGTGTAATGTCAGGCAGAGACACACATGGGGGGTAGAAGGAGGCACAAGCACATATGGGGACTGTAGTGTCAGGCAGAGACACACATGAGAGGTAGAAGGAGCAATAGGCACATATGGGGAGTGTAATGTCAGGGAGAGACACACATGGGGTAGAAGGGGGCGTAGGCACATATGGGTTGTGTAGTGTCAGGCAGACACATACGGCGGGTAGAAGTGGGCATAGGCACATATGGGGCGTGTAGTGGGAGGCATAGACACACATGGGGGTAGAAGGCGTCAAAGAAACATATGGGGAGTGTATTATCAGGCAGAGACACACATGAGGGGGTAGAAGTAGGCATAGGCACATATGGGGAGTGTAGTGTCAGGCAGAGACACACATGGGGGGGTAGAAGGAGGCATAGGCACATATGGGGAGTGTAGTCTCAGGCAGAGACACACATGGGGAGTAGAAGGAGGCATAGGCACATATAGGGAGTGTAGTGTTAGGCAGAGACACACATGGGGGTAGAAGGGGGCATAGGCACATATTGGGAGTGTAGTGGCAGGCAGAAACACACATGGGGGTAGAAGGGGGCATAGGCATATATGAGGAGTGTAGTGTCCGGCAGAAACACATATGTGGGAGGTAGAATGAGACATAGGCACATATAGGGAGTATAGTATCAGGCAGAGACACACATGGGGTAGAAGGGGGCATAGGCACATATGGGGAGTGTAGTGTCAGGCAGAGACAAATACGGGGGGTATAAGGGGGCATAGGCACCTATGGGGAGTGTAGTAGCAGGCAGAGACACACATGGAAGTAGAATGAGGCATAGGCACATATGGGGAGTGTAGTGTCAGGCAGAGACACACATGGGGGTAGAAGTGGGCATAGGCACATATGGGGACTGCAGTGTTAGCAGAGACACATGGGGGTAGAAGGGTGCATAGGCACATATGGGGAGTGTACTGTCAGGCAGAGACACATACGGGGGTAGAAGGGGGCATAGGCACATATGGGGAGTGTAATGTCAGGCAGAGACACATACGGGGGTAGAAGGGGGCATAGGCACATATGGAGAGTGTAGTGGCAGGCAGAGACACACTAATGGGGGTAGAAGGGGGCATTGGCACATAAGGGGAATGTAGTTTCAGGCAGAGACACACATGGGGGATAGAAGGAGGCATAGGCACATATGGGGAGTGTAGTGTCAGGCAGAAACACACATGGAAGTAGAAGGGGGCATAGGCACATATGGGGAGTGTAGTGTCAGGCAGAGACACAAATGCGGAGTGGAAGGAGGCATAGGCACATATGGGGAGTGTAGTGTCAGGCAGAGACACACATCGGGGGTACAAGGAGGCATGGGCACGCATGCGGAGTGTAGTGTCAGGCAGAGACACACATGGGGGTAGAAGGAGGCATAGTCACATATGGGGAGTGTAGTGTCAGGGAGACACACATGGGAAGTAGGAGGCATAGGCACATATGGGGAGTGTAGTGTCAGGTAGAGACACACATGGGTGTAGAATGAGGCATAGGCACACTTGCGGAGTGTAGTGTCAGGCAGAGACAAACATGGGAGGTAGAAGGAGGAATAGGCACATATGGGGAGTGTAGTGTCAGGCAGAGACACACATGGGGGGGTAGAAGTAGGTATAGGCACACCTGGGGAGTGTAGTGTCAGGCAGAGAATCACATGGGGGGATAGAAGGAGGCATAGGCACATATACGGAGTGTAGTGTCAGGCAGAGACACACATGAGGGGTAGATGGAGGCATAGGCACATATGGGGAGTGTAGTGTCAGGCAGAGACACACATGGGGGGGTAGAAGGAGGCATAGGCACATATGGGGAGTGTAGTCTCAGGCAGAGACACACATGGGGGTAGAAGGAGGAATAGGAACATATGGGGAGTGTAGTGTTAGGCAGAGACACACATGGGGGTAGAAGGGGGCATAGGCACATATGGGGAGTGTAGTGTCAGGCAGAGACACACATGGGAGGTAGAAGGAGGCATAGTCACATATGGGGAGTGTAGTGTCAGGGAGAGACACACATGGGAAGTAGAAAGAGGCTTAGGCACATATGGGGAGTGTAGTGTCAGGCAGAGACACACATGGAAGGTAGAAGGAGGCATAGGCACATATGGGGAGTGTAGTGTCAGGAAGAGACACACATGGGGGTAGAAGGAGGCATAGGAACACCTGGGGAGTGTAGTGTCAGGCAGAGACACACATGTGGGGGTAGAGTGAGACATAGGCACACCTGGGGAGTGTAGTGTCAGTCAGAGACACACATGGGTGGGTAGAAGGAGGCCTAGGCACATATGGGGAGTGCAGTGTCTGGCAGAGAAACACATGGGGGGTTGGAAGGAGGCATAGGCACATATGGGGAGTGTAGTGTCAGGCAGACACACACATGGGGGGTAGAAGGAGGCATAGGCACATATGGGAGTGTACTGTCAGGCATAGACACACATGGGGGGTAGACGGAGGCACAAGCACATAGGGGAGTGTAGTGTCAGGCAGAGACAGACATGGGGTAGATGGAGGCATAGGCACATATGGGGAGTGTAATGTCAGGCAGAGACACACATGGGGGGTAGAAGGAGGCACAAGCACATATGGGGACTGTAGTGTCAGGCAGAGACACACATGAGAGGTAGAAGGAGCAATAGGCACATATGGGGAGTGTAATGTCAGGGAGAGACACAAATGGTGTAGAAGGGGGCGTAGGCACATATGGGGTGTGTAGTGTCAGGCAGACACATACGGCGGGTAGAAGTGGGCATAGGCACATATGGGGCGTGTAGTGGGAGGCATAGACACACATGGGGGTAGAAGGCGTCAAAGACACATATGGGGAGTGTATTATCAGGCAGAGACACACATGAGGGGGTAGAAGTAGGCATAGGCACATATGGGGAGTGTAGTGTCAGGCAGAGACACACATGGGGGGGTAGAAGGAGGCATAGGCACATATGGGGAGTGTAGTCTCAGGCAGAGACACACATGGGGAGTAGAAGGAGGCATAGGCACATATAGGGAGTGTAGTGTTAGGCAGAGACACACATGGGGGTAGAAGGGGGCATAGGCACATATTGGGAGTGTAGTGTCAGGCAGAAACACACATGGGGGTAGAAGGGGGCATAGGCATATATGAGGAGTGTAGTGTCCGGCAGAAACACATATGTGGGAGGTAGAATGAGACATAGGCACATATAGGGAGTATAGTATCAGGCAGAGACACACATGGGGTAGAAGGGGGCATAGGCACATATGGGGAGTGTAGTGTCAGGCAGAGACAAATACGGGGGGTATAAGGGGGCATAGGCACCTATGGGGAGTGTAGTAGCAGGCAGAGACACACATGGAAGTAGAATGAGGCATAGGCACATATGGGGAGTGTAGTGTCAGGCAGAGACACACATGGGGGTAGAAGTGGGCATAGGCACATATGGGGACTGCAGTGTTAGCAGAGACACATGGGGGTAGAAGGGTGCATAGGCACATATGGGGAGTGTACTGTCAGGCAGAGACACATACGGGGGTAGAAGGGGGCATAGGCACATATGGGGAGTGTAATGTCAGGCAGAGACACATATGGGGGTAGAAGGGGGCATAGGCACATATGGAGAGTGTAGTGGCAGGCAGAGACACACTAATGGGGGTAGAAGGGGGCATTGGCACATAAGGGGAGTGTAGTGTCAGGCAGAGACAAATACGGGGGGTATAAGGGGGCATAGGCACCTATGGGGAGTGTAGTAGCAGGCAGAGACACACATGGAAGTAGAATGAGGCATAGGCACATATGGGGAGTGTAGTGTCAGGCAGAGACACACATGGGGGTAGAAGTGGGCATAGGCACATATGGGGACTGCAGTGTTAGCAGAGACACATGGGGGTAGAAGGGTGCATAGGCACATATGGGGAGTGTACTGTCAGGCAGAGACACATACGGGGGTAGAAGGGGGCATAGGCACATATGGGGAGTGTAATGTCAGGCAGAGACACATACGGGGGTAGAAGGGGGCATAGGCACATATGGAGAGTGTAGTGGCAGGCAGAGACACACTAATGGGGGTAGAAGGGGGCATTGGCACATAAGGGGAATGTAGTGTCAGGCAGAGACACACATGGGGGATAGAAGGAGGCATAGGCACATATGGGGAGTGTAGTGTCAGGCAGAAACACACATGGAAGTAGAAGGGGGCATAGGCACATATGGGGAGTGTAGTGTCAGGCAGAGACACAAATGCGGAGTGGAAGGAGGCATAGGCACATATGGGGAGTGTAGTGTCAGGCAGAGACACACATCGGGGGTACAAGGAGGCATGGGCACGCATGCGGAGTGTAGTGTCAGGCAGAGACACACATGGGGGTAGAAGGAGGCATAGTCACATATGGGGAGTGTAGTGTCAGGGAGACACACATGGGAAGTAGGAGGCATAGGCACATATGGGGAGTGTAGTGTCAGGTAGAGACACACATGGGTGTAGAATGAGGCATAGGCACACTTGCGGAGTGTAGTGTCAGGCAGAGACAAACATGGGAGGTAGAAGGAGGAATAGGCACATATGGGGAGTGTAGTGTCAGGCAGAGACACACATGGGGGGGTAGAAGTAGGTATAGGCACACCTGGGGAGTGTAGTGTCAGGCAGAGAATCACATGGGGGGATAGAAGGAGGCATAGGCACATATACGGAGTGTAGTGTCAGGCAGAGACACACATGAGGGGTAGATGGAGGCATAGGCACATATGGGGAGTGTAGTGTCAGGCAGAGACACACATGGGGGGGTAGAAGGAGGCATAGGCACATATGGGGAGTGTAGTCTCAGGCAGAGACACACATGGGGGTAGAAGGAGGAATAGGAACATATGGGGAGTGTAGTGTTAGGCAGAGACACACATGGGGGTAGAAGGGGGCATAGGCACATATGGGGAGTGTAGTGTCAGGCAGAGACACACATGGGAGGTAGAAGGAGGCATAGTCACATATGGGGAGTGTAGTGTCAGGGAGAGACACACATGGGAAGTAGAAAGAGGCTTAGGCACATATGGGGAGTGTAGTGTCAGGCAGAGACACACATGGAAGGTAGAAGGAGGCATAGGCACATATGGGGAGTGTAGTGTCAGGAAGAGACACACATGGGGGTAGAAGGAGGCATAGGAACACCTGGGGAGTGTAGTGTCAGGCAGAGACACACATGTGGGGGTAGAGTGAGACATAGGCACACCTGGGGAGTGTAGTGTCAGTCAGAGACACACATGGGTGGGTAGAAGGAGGCCTAGGCACATATGGGGAGTGCAGTGTCTGGCAGAGAAACACATGGGGGGTTGGAAGGAGGCATAGGCACATATGGGGAGTGTAGTGTCAGGCAGACACACACATGGGGGGTAGAAGGAGGCATAGGCACATATGGGAGTGTACTGTCAGGCATAGACACACATGGGGGGTAGACGGAGGCACAAGCACATAGGGGAGTGTAGTGTCAGGCAGAGACAGACATGGGGTAGATGGAGGCATAGGCACATATGGGGAGTGTAATGTCAGGCAGAGACACACATGGGGGGTAGAAGGAGGCACAAGCACATATGGGGACTGTAGTGTCAGGCAGAGACACACATGAGAGGTAGAAGGAGCAATAGGCACATATGGGGAGTGTAATGTCAGGGAGAGACACAAATGGTGTAGAAGGGGGCGTAGGCACATATGGGGTGTGTAGTGTCAGGCAGACACATACGGCGGGTAGAAGTGGGCATAGGCACATATGGGGCGTGTAGTGGGAGGCATAGACACACATGGGGGTAGAAGGCGTCAAAGACACATATGGGGAGTGTATTATCAGGCAGAGACACACATGAGGGGGTAGAAGTAGGCATAGGCACATATGGGGAGTGTAGTGTCAGGCAGAGACACACATGGGGGGGTAGAAGGAGGCATAGGCACATATGGGGAGTGTAGTCTCAGGCAGAGACACACATGGGGAGTAGAAGGAGGCATAGGCACATATAGGGAGTGTAGTGTTAGGCAGAGACACACATGGGGGTAGAAGGGGGCATAGGCACATATTGGGAGTGTAGTGTCAGGCAGAAACACACATGGGGTAGAAGGGGGCATAGGCATATATGAGGAGTGTAGTGTCCGGCAGAAACACATATGTGGGAGGTAGAATGAGACATAGGCACATATAGGGAGTATAGTATCAGGCAGAGACACACATGGGGTAGAAGGGGGCATAGGCACATATGGGGAGTGTAGTGTCAGGCAGAGACAAATACGGGGGGTATAAGGGGGCATAGGCACCTATGGGGAGTGTAGTAGCAGGCAGAGACACACATGGAAGTAGAATGAGGCATAGGCACATATGGGGAGTGTAGTGTCAGGCAGAGACACACATGGGGGTAGAAGTGGGCATAGGCACATATGGGGACTGCAGTGTTAGCAGAGACACATGGGGGTAGAAGGGTGCATAGGCACATATGGGGAGTGTACTGTCAGGCAGAGACACATACGGGGGTAGAAGGGGGCATAGGCACATATGGGGAGTGTAATGTCAGGCAGAGACACATATGGGGGTAGAAGGGGGCATAGGCACATATGGAGAGTGTAGTGGCAGGCAGAGACACACTAATGGGGGTAGAAGGGGGCATTGGCACATAAGGGGAGTGTAGTGTCAGGCAGAGACACACATGGGGGTAGAAGGAGGCATAGGCACATATGGGGAGTGTAGTGTCAGGCAGAAACACACATGGAAGTAGAAGGGGGCATAGGCACATATGGGGAGTGTAGTGTCAGGCAGAGACACACATGCGGAGTGGAAGGAGGCATAGGCACATATGGGGAGTGTAGTGTCAGGCAGAGACACACATCGGGGGTACAAGGAGGCATGGGCACGCATGCGGAGTGTAGTGTCAGGCAGAGACACACATGGGGGTAGAAGGAGGCATAGTCACATATGGGGAGTGTAGTGTCAGGGAGACACACATGGGAAGTAGGAGGCATAGGCACATATGGGGAGTGTAGTGTCAGGTAGAGACACACATGGGTGTAGAATGAGGCATAGGCACACTTGCGGAGTGTAGTGTCAGGCAGAGACACACATGGGAGGTAGAAGGAGGAATAGGCACATATGGGGAGTGTAGTGTCAGGCAGAGACACACATGGGGGGGTAGAAGTAGGTATAGGCACACCTGGGGAGTGTAGTGTCAGGCAGAGAATCACATGGGGGGATAGAAGGAGGCATAGGCACATATACGGAGTGTAGTGTCAGGCAGAGACACACATGAGGGGTAGATGGAGGCATAGGGACATATGGGGAGTGTAGTGTCAGGCAGAGACACACATGGGGGGGTAGAAGGAGGCATAGGCACATATGGGGAGTGTAGTCTCAGGCAGAGACACACATGGGGGTAGAAGGAGGAATAGGCACATATGGGGAGTGTAGTGTTAGGCAGAGACACACATGGGGGTAGAAGGGGGCATAGGCACATATGGGGAGTGTAGTGACAGGCAGAAACACACATGGGGGTAGAAGGGGGCATAGGCACATATGAGGAGTGTAGTGTCAGGCAGAAACACATATGTGGGAGGTAGAAGGAGGCATAGGCACATATGGGGAGTGTAGTATCAGGCAGAGACACACATGGGGGTATAAGGGGGCATAGGCACCTATGGTGAGTGTAGTATCAGGCAGAGACACACATGGAAGTAGAATGAGGCATAGCCACATATGGGGAGTGTAGTGTTAGGCAGAGACACACATGGGGTAGACGAGGCATAGGCACATATGGGGAGTGTAGTGTCAGCAGAGACACACATAGGGGTAGAAGGGGGCATAGGCACATATGGGGAGTGTACTGTCAGGCAGAGACACATACGTGAGTAGAAGGGGGCATAGGCACATATGGGGAGTGTAATGTCAGGCAGAGACACAAACGGGGGTAGAAGGGGGCATAGTCACATATGGAGAGTGTATTGGCAGGCAGAGACACACATTGGGGGTAGAAGGAGGCATAGGCACATATGGGGAGTGTAGTGTCAGGCAGAAACACACATGGGAGTAGAAGGGGGCATACGCACATATGGGGAGTGTAGTGTCAGGCAGAGACACACATGGGGAGTGGAAGGAGGCATAGGCACATATGGGGAGTGTAGTGTCAGGTAGAGACACACATGGGTGTAGAAAGATGTATAGGCACACTTGGAGATGTAGTGTCAGGCAGAGACACACATGGGGGGTTAGAAGTAGGTATAGGCACACCTGGGGAGTGTAGTGTCAGGCAGAGAAACACATGGGGGGATAGAAGGAGGCCTAGCACATATGGGGAGTGCAGTGTCAGGCAGAGACACACATGGGGGGTTAGCAGGAGGCATAGGCACATATGGGGAGTGTAGTGACAGGCAGAAACACACATGGGGGTAGAAGGGGGCATAGGCACATATGAGGAGTTTAGTGTAAGGCAGAAACACATATGTGGGAGGTAGAAGGAGGCATAGGCACATATGGGGAGTGTAGTATCAGGCAGAGACACACATGGGGGTAGAAGGGGGCATAGGCACTTATGGGGAGTGTAGTGTCAGGCAGAGACACATACGGGGGGTATAAGGGGGCATAGGCACCTATGGTGAGTGTAGTGTCAGGCAGAGACACACATGGAAGTAGAATGAGGCATAGCCACATATGGGGAGTGTAGTGTTAGGCAGAGACACACATGGGGTAGACGAGGCATAGGCACATATGGGGAGTGTAGTGTCAGCAGAGACACACATAGGGGTAGAAGGGGGCATAGGCACATATGGGGAGTGTACTGTCAGGCAGAGACACATACGTGAGTAGAAGGGGGCATAGGCACATATGGGGAGTGTAATGTCAGGCAGAGACACAAACGGGGGTAGAAGGGGGCATAGCCACATATGGAGAGTGTATTGGCAGGCAGAGACACACATTGGGGGTAGAAGGAGGCATAGGCACATATGGGGAGTGTAGTGTCAGGCAGAAACACACATGGGAGTAGAAGGGGGCATACGCACATATGGGGAGTGTAGTGTCAGGCAGAGACACACATGGGGAGTGGAAGGAGGCATAGGCACATATGGGGAGTGTAGTGTCAGGTAGAGACACACATGGGTGTAGAAAGATGTATAGGCACACTTGGAGATGTAGTGTCAGGCAGAGACACACATGGGGGTTAGAAGTAGGTATAGGCACACCTGGGGAGTGTAGTGTCAGGCAGAGAAACACATGGGGGGATAGAAGGAGGCCTAGCACATATGGGGAGTGCAGTGTCAGGCAGAGACACTCATGGGGGGTTAGCAGGAGGCATAGGCACACCTGGGGAGTGTAGTGTCAGGCAGAGACACACATGCGAGGTAGAAGGAGGTATAGGCACTTATGGGGAGTGTAGTGTCAGGCAGAAACACATATGGGGTAGAAGGAGGCACAGGCACACCTGGGGAGTGTAGTGTCAGGCAGAGACACACATGGGGGGGTAGAAGGAGACATAGGCACATATGGGGAAAGTAGTCTCAGGCAGAGACACACATGGGGGGTGAAAGGAGGCATAGGCACATATGGGGAGTGTAGTGTTAGGCAGAGACACACATGGGGGTAGAAGTGGGCATAGGCACATATGGGGAGTGTAGTGGCAGGCAGAAACACACATGGGGTAGAAGGGGGCACAGGCACATATGAGGAGTGTAGTGTCAGGCAGAAACACATATGTGGGAGGGAGAAGGAGGCATAGGCACATATGGGGAGAATAGTATCAGGCAGAGACATACATGGAAGTAGAATGAGGCATAGGCACATATGGGGAGTGTAGTGTCAGGCAGAGACACACATGGGGGTAGAAGTGGGTATTGGCACATATGGGGACGGTAGTGTCAGCAGAGACACACATGGGGTAGAAGGGGCATAGGCACATATGGGGAGTGTACTGTCAGGCAGAGACACATACGGGGGTAGAAGGGGGCATAGGCACATATGGGGAGTGTAATGTCAGGCAGAGACACATACGGGGTAGAAGGGGGCATAGGCACATATGGAGAGTGTAGTGGCAGGCAGAGACACACATGGGATAGAAGGGGGCATAGGCACATATGGGGAGTGTAGTGTCAGGCAGAGACACACATGGGGGTAGAAGGAGGCATAGGCACATATGGGGAGTGTAGTGTCAGGCAGAAACACACATGGAAGTAGAAGGGGACATAGGCACATATGGGGAGTGTAGTGTCAGGCAGAGACACACATGGGGAGTGGAAGGAGGCATAGGCACATATGGGGAGTGTAGTGTCAGGCGGAGACACACATCGGGGGTAGAAGGAGGCATGGGTAGGCATGCGGAGTGTAGTGTCAGGCAGAGACACACATGGGGGTTAGAAGGGGCATAGGCCCATATGGGGAGTGTATTATCAGGCAGAGACATGCATAGGGGGTAGAAGGGGGCATAGGAACATATGGGGAGTGTAGTGTCAGGCAGAGACTCACATGAGGTGGTAGAATGAGGCATAGGCACATTTGGGGAGTGTAGTGTCAGGCAGAGACACACATGGGGTAGATGGGGGCATAGGCACACATGGGGAGTGTAGTGTCAGGCAGAGACACACATGGGGGGGTAGAAGGAGGCATAGGCACATATGGGGAGTGTAGTCTCAGGCAGAGACACACATGGGGGTAGAAGGAGGAATAGGCACATATGGGGAGTGTAGTGACAGGCAGAAACACACATGGGGTAGAAGGGGGCATAGGCACATATGGGGAGTGTAGTGACAGGCAGAAACACACATGGGGTAGAAGGGGGCATAGGCACATATGGGGAGTGTACCTTCAGGCAGAGACACATACGGGAGTAGAAGGGGCCATTGGCACATATGGGGAGTGTAGTATCAGGCAGAGACACACATTGGGGTAGAAGGGGGCATAGGCACATATGGGGAGTGTAGAGTCAGGCAGAGACACATACGGGGGGTATAAGGGGGCATAGGCACCTATGGGGAGTGTACTGTCAGGCAGAGACACATACCGGAGTAGAAGGGGGCATTGGCACATATGGGGAGTGTAATGTCAGGCAGAGACACAAACGGGGGTAGAAGGGGGCATAGGCACATATGGATAGTTTATTGGCAGGCAGAGACACACATGGGGTAGAAGGGGGCATAGGCACATATGGGGAGCGTTGTGTCAGGCAGAGACACACATGGGGGTAGAAGTAGGCATAGGCACATATGGGGAGTGTAGTGTCAGGCAGAAACACACATGGGAGTAGATGGGGCTTACGCACTTATGGGGAGTGTAGTGTCAGGCAGAGACACACATGGGGAGTGGAAGGAGGCATAGGCACTTATGGGGAGTGTAGTGTCAGGTAGAGACACACATGGGTGTAGAAGGAGGTATAGGCACACTTGGGGAGTGTTGTGTCAGGCAGAGACACACATGGGGGTTAGAAGTAGGTATAGGCACACCTGGGGAGTGTATTGTCAGGCAGAGAAACACATGGGGGGATAGAAGAAGGCCTAGCACATATGGGGAGTGCAGTGTCAGGCAGAGACACACATGGGAGGTAGAAGGAGGTATAGGCACTTATGGGGAGTGTAGTGTCAGGCAGAAACCCACATTGGGTAGAAGGAGGCATAGGCACACCTGGGGAGTGTAGTGTCAGGCAGAGACACACATGGGGGGGTAGAAGGAGGCATAGGCACATATGGGGAATGGAGTCTCAGGCAGAGACACACATGGGGGGTAGAAGGAGGCATAGGCACATATGGGGAGTGTAGTGTTAGGCAGAGACACACATGGGGTTGGAAGTGGGCATAGGCACATATGGGGAGTGTAGTGGCAGGCAGAAACACACATTGGGGTAGAAGGGGGCATAGGCACATATGGGGAGAGTAGTGTCAGGCAGAGACAAATACGGGGGGTATAAGGGGGCATAGGCACCTATGGGGAGTGTAGTAGCAGGCAGAGACACACATGGAAGTAGAATAAGGCATAGGCACATATGGGGAGTGTAGTGTCAGGCAGAGACACACATGGGGGTAGAAGTGGGCATAGGCACATATGGGGACTGCAGTGTTAGCAGAGACACATGGGGGTAGAAGGGTGCATAGGCACATATGGGGAGTGTACTGTCAGGCAGAGACACATACGGGGGTAGAAGGGGGCATAGGCACATATGGGGAGTGTAATGTCAGGCAGAGACACATACGGGGGTAGAAGGGGGCATAGGCACATATGGAGAGTGTAGTGGCAGACAGAGACACACTAATGGGGGTAGAAGGGGGCATGGGCACATAAGGGGAGTGTAGTGTCAGGCAGAGACACACATGGGGGTAGAAGGAGGCATAGGCACATATGGGGAGTGTAGTGTCAGGCAGAGACACATACGTGAGTAGAAGGGGGCATAGGCACATATGGGGAGTGTAATGTCAGGCAGAGACACAAACGGGGGTAGAAGGGGGCATAGTCACATATGGAGAGTGTATTGGCAGGCAGAGACACACATTGGGGGTAGAAGGAGGCATAGGAACATATGGGGAGTGTAGTGTCAGGCAGAAACACACATGGGAGTAGAAGGGGGCATACGCACATATGGGGAGTGTAGTGTCAGGCAGAGACACACATGGGGAGTAGAAGGAGGCATAGGCACATATGGGGAGTGTAGTGTCAGGTAGAGACACACATGGGTGTAGAAAGATGTATAGGCACACTTGGAGATGTAGTGTCAGGCAGAGACACACATGGGGGGTTAGAAGTAGGTATAGGCACACCTGGGGAGTGTAGTGTCAGGCAGAGAAACACATGGGGGGATAGAAGGAGGCCTAGCACATATGGGGAGTGCAGTGTCAGGCAGAGACACACATGGGGGGTTAGCAGGAGGCATAGGCATATATGGGGAGTGTAGTGACAGGCAGAAACACACATGGGGTAGAAGGGGGCATAGGCACATATGAGGAGTTTAGTGTCAGGCAGAAACACATATGTGGGAGGTAGAAGGAGGCATAGGCACATATGGGGAGTGTAGTATCAGGCAGAGACACACATGGGGGTAGAAGGGGGCATAGGCACTTATGGGGAGTGTAGTGTCAGGCAGAGACACATACGGGGGGTATAAGGGGGCATAGGCACCTATGGTGAGTGTAGTGTCAGGCAGAGACACACATGGAAGTAGAATGAGGCATAGCCACATATGGGGAGTGTAGTGTTAGGCAGAGACACACATGGGGTAGACGAGGCATAGGCACATATGGGGAGTGTAGTGTCAGCAGAGACACACATAGGGGTAGAAGGGGGCATAGGCACATATGGGGAGTGTACTGTCAGGCAGAGACACATACGTGAGTAGAAGGGGGCATAGGCACATATGGGGAGTGTAATGTCAGGCAGAGACACAAACGGGGGTAGAAGGGGGCATAGGCACATATGGAGAGTGTATTGGCAGGCAGAGACACACATTGGGGGTAGAAGGAGGCATAGGCACATATGGGGAGTGTAGTGTCAGGCAGAAACACACATGGGAGTAGAAGGGGGCATACGCACATATGGGGAGTGTAGTGTCAGGCAGAGACACACATGGGGAGTGGAAGGAGGCATAGGAACATATGGGGAGTGTAGTGTCAGGTAGAGACACACATGGGTGTAGAAAGATGTATAGGCACACTTGGAGATGTAGTGTCAGGCAGAGAC
Organism: Taudactylus pleione; assembly: GCA_031769625.1. Lineage (NCBI taxonomy): Eukaryota > Metazoa > Chordata > Amphibia > Anura > Myobatrachidae > Taudactylus > Taudactylus pleione. The sequence continues at coordinate 6,959,087 of JAUIMM010000069.1, forward strand.
ACACATGGGGGGTTAGAAGTAGGTATAGGCACACCTGGGGAGTGTAGTGTCAGGCAGAGAAACACATGGGGGGATAGAAGGAGGCCTAGCACATATGGGGAGTGCAGTGTCAGGCAGAGACACACATGGGGGGTTAGCAGGAGGCATAGGCACACCTGGGGAGTGTAGTGTCAGGCAGAGACACACATGCGAGGTAGAAGGAGGTATAGGCACTTATGGGGAGTGTAGTGTCAGGCAGAAACACATATGGGGTAGAAGGAGGCACAGGCACACCTGGGGAGTGTAGTGTCAGGCAGAGACACACATGGGGGGGTAGAAGGAGACATAGGCACATATGGGGAATGTAGTCTCAGGCAGAGACACACATGGGGGGTGAAAGGAGGCATAGGCACATATGGGGAGTGTAGTGTTAGGCAGAGACACACATGGGGGTAGAAGTGGGCATAGGCACATATGGGGAGTGTAGTGGCAGGCAGAAACACACATGGGGTAGAAGGGGGCATAGGCACATATGAGGAGTGTAGTGTCAGGCAGAAACACATATGTGGGAGGTAGAAGGAGGCATAGGCACATATGGGGAGAATAGTATCAGGCAGAGACATACATGGAAGTAGAATGAGGCATAGGCACATATGGGGAGTGTAGTGTCAGGCAGAGACACATATGGGGGTAGAAGGGGGCATAGGCACATATGGGGAGTGTAATGTCAGGCAGAGACACATACGGGGTAGAAGGGGGCATAGGCACATATGGAGAGTGTAGTGGCAGGCAGAGACACACATGGGATAGAAGGGGGCATAGGCACATATGGGGAGTGTAGTGTCAGGCAGAGACACACATGGGGGTAGAAGGAGGCATAGGCACATATGGGGAGTGTAGTGTCAGGCAGAAACACACATGGAAGTAGAAGGGGGCATAGGCACATATGGGGAGTGTAGTGTCAGGCAGAGACACACATGGGGAGTGGAAGGAGGCATAGGCACATATGGGGAGTGTAGTGTCAGGCGGAGACACACATCGGGGGTAGAAGGAGGCATGGGTACGCATGCGGAGTGTAGTGTCAGGCAGAGACACACATGGGGGTTAGAAGGGGCATAGGCCCATATGGGGAGTGTATTATCAGGCAGAGACATGCATAGGGGGTAGAAGGGGGCATAGGAACATATGGGGAGTGTAGTGTCAGGCAGAGACTCACATGGGGTGGTAGAATGAGGCATAGGCACATTTGGGGAGTGTAGTGTCAGGCAGAGACACACATGGGGTAGATGGGGGCATAGGCACACATGGGGAGTGTAGTGTCAGGTAGAGACACACATGGGGGGGTAGAAGGAGGCATAGGCACATATGGGGAGTGTAGTCTCAGGCAGAGACACACATGGGGGTAGAAGGAGGAATAGGCACATATGGGGAGTGTAGTGACAGGCAGAAACACACATGGGGTAGAAGGGGGCATAGGCACATATGGGGAGTGTAGTGACAGGCAGAAACACACATGGGGTAGAAGGGGGCATAGGCACATATGGGGAGTGTACTGTCAGGCAGAGACACATACGGGAGTAGAAGGGGGCATTGGCACATATGGGGAGTGTAGTATCAGGCAGAGACACACATTGGGGTAGAAGGGGGCATAGGCACATATGGGTAGTGTAGTGTCAGGCAGAGACACATACGGGGAGTATAAGGGGGCATAGGCACCTATGGGGAGTGTACTGTCAGGCAGAGACACATACCGGAGTAGAAGGGGGCATTGGCACATATGGGGAGTGTAATGTCAGGCAGAGACACAAACGGGGGTAGAAGGGGGCATAGGCACATATGGATAGTTTATTGGCAGGCAGAGACACACATGGGGTAGAAGGGGGCATAGGCACATATGGGGAGCGTTGTGTCAGGCAGAGACACACATGGGGGTAGAAGTAGGCATAGGCACATATGGGGAGTGTAGTGTCAGGCAGAAACACACATGGGAGTAGATGGGGCATACGCACATATGGGGAGTGTAGTGTCAGGCAGAGACACACATGGGGAGTGGAAGGAGGCATAGGCACTTATGGGGAGTGTAGTGTCAGGTAGAGACACACATGGGTGTAGAAGGAGGTATAGGCACACTTGGGGAGTGTTGTGTCAGGCAGAGACACACATGGGGGTTAGAAGTAGGTATAGGCACACCTGGGGAGTGTATTGTCAGGCAGAGAAACACATGGGGGGATAGAAGAAGGCCTAGCACATATGGGGGGTGCAGTGTCAGGCAGAGACACACATGGGAGGTAGAAGGAGGTATAGGCACTTATGGGGAGTGTAGTGTCAGGCAGAAACACACATGGGGTAGAAGGAGGCATAGGCTCACCTGGGGAGTGTAGTGTCAGGCAGAGACACACATGGGGGGGTAGAAGGAGGCATAGGCACATATGGGGAATGGAGTCTCAGGCAGAGACACACATGGGGGGTAGAAGGAGGCATAGGCACATATGGGGAGTGTAGTGTTAGGCAGAGACACACATGGGGGTGGAAGTGGGCATAGGCACATATGGGGAGTGTAGTGGCAGGCAGAAAAACACATTGGGGTAGAAGGGGGCATAGGCACATGTGGGGAGAGTAGTGTCAGGCAGAGACAAATACGGGGGGTATAAGGGGGCATAGGCACCTATGGGGAGCGTAGTAGCAGGCAGAGACACACATGGAAGTAGAAGGGGGCATAGGCACATATGGAGAGTGTATTGGCAGGCAGAGACACACATGGGGGGTAGAAGGAGGCATAGGCACATATGGGGAGTGTAGTGTCAGGCAGAGACACACATGGGGGTAGAAGTGGGCATAGGCACATATGGGGACTGCAGTGTTAGCAGAGACATATGGGGGTAGAAGGGTGCATAGGCACATATGGGGAGTGTACTGTCAGGCAGAGACACATACGGGGGTAGAAGGGGGCATAGGCACATATGGGGAGTGTAATGTCAGGCAGAGACACATACGGGGGTAGAAGGGGGCATAGGCACATATGGAGAGTGTAGTGGCAGACAGAGACACACTATTGGGGGTAGAAGGGGGCATTGGCACATAAGGGGAGTGTAGTGTCAGGCAGAGACACACATGGGGGTAGAAGAAGGCATAGGCACATATGGGGAGTGTAGTGTCAGGCAGAAACACACATGGAAGTAGAAGGGGGCATAGGCACATATGGGGAGAGTAGTGTCAGGCAGAGACACACATGCGGAGTGGAAGGAGGCATAGGCACATATGGGGAGTGTAGTGTCAGGCAGAGACACACATCGGGGGTACAAGGAGGCATGGGCACGCATGCGGAGTGTAGTGTCAGGCAGAGACACACATGGGGGTAGAAGGAGGCATAGTCACATATGGGGAGTGTAGTGTCAGGGAGACACACATGGGAAGTAGTAGGCATAGGCACATATGGGGAGTGTAGTGTCAGGTAGAGACACACATGGGTGTAGAATGAGGCATAGGCACACTTGGGGAGTGTAGTGTCAGGCAGAGACACACATGGGAGGTAGAAGGAGGAAAAGGCACATATGGGGAGTGTAGTGTCAGGCAGAGACACACATGGGGGGGTAGAAGTAGGTATAGGCACACCTGGGGAGTGTAGTGTCAGGCAGAGAATCACATGGGGGGATAGAAGGAGGCATAGGCACATATACGGAGTGTAGTGTCAGGCAGAGACACACATGAGGGGTAGAAGGAGGCATAGGCACATATGGGGAGTGTAGTTTCAGGCAGAGACACACATGGGGGGGTAGAAGGAGGCATAGGCACATATGGGGAGTGTAGTCTCAGGCAGAGACACACATGGGGGTAGAAGGAGGAATAGGCACATATGGGGAGTGTAGTGTTAGGCAGAGACACACATGGGGGTAGAAGGGGGCATAGGCACATATGGGGAGTGTAGTGACAGGCAGAAACACACATGGGGGTAGAAGGGGGCATAGGCACATATGAGGAGTGTAGTGTCAGGCAGAAACACATATGTGGGAGGTAGAAGGAGGCATAGGCACATATGGGGAGTGTAGTATCAGGCAGAGACACACATGGGGGTAGAAGGGGGCATAGGCACTTATGGGGAGTGTAGTGTCAGGCAGAGACAGATACGGGGGGTATAAGGGGGCATAGGCACCTATGGTGAGTGTAGTATCAGGCAGAGACACACATGGAAGTAGAATTAGGCATAGCCACATATGGGGAGTGTAGTGTTAGGCAGAGACACACATGGGGTAGACGAGGCATAGGCACATATGGGGAGTGTAGTGTCAGCAGAGACACACATAGGGGTAGAAGGGGGCATAGGCACATATGGGGAGTGTAGTGTTAGACAGAGACACACATGGGGGTGGAAGTGGGCATAGGCACATATGGGGAGTGTAGTGGCAGGCAGAAACACACATTGGGGTAGAAGGGGGCATAGGCACATATGAGGAGTGTAGTGTCAGGCAGAAACACATATGTGGGAGGTAGAAGGAGGCATAGGCACATATGGGGAGTATAGTATCAGGCAGAGACACACATGGTAGAAGGGGGCATAGGCACATATGTGGAGTGTAGTGTCAGGCAGAGACAATTACGGGGGGTATAAGGGGGCATAGGCACCTATGGGGAGTGTAGTATCAGGCAGAGACTCACATGGAAGTAGAATGAGGCATAGGCTCATATGGGGAGTGTACTGTCAGGCAGAGACACATACGGGGGTAGAAGGGGGCATAGGCACATAAGGGGAGTGTAATGTCAGGCAGAGACACATACGGGGGTAGAAGGGGGCATAGGCACATATGGAGAGTGTAGTGTCAGGCAGAGACACACATGGGGGTAGAAGGGGGCATAGGCACATATGGGGAGTGTAGTGTCAGGCAGAGACACACATGGGGGTAGAAGGGGGCATAGGCACATATGAGGAGTGTAGTGTCAGGCAGAAACACATATGTGGGAGGTAGAAGGAGGCATAGGCACATATGGGGAGAATAGTATCAGGCAGAGACATACATGGAAGTAGAATGAGGCATAGGCACATATGGGGAGTGTAGTGTCAGGCAGAGACACACATGGGGGTAGAAGTGGGTATTGGCACATATGGGGACGGTAGTGTCAGCAGAGACACACATGGGGTAGAAGAGGCATAGGCACATATGGGGACTGTACTGTCAGGCAGAGACACATATGGGGGTAGAAGGGGGCATAGGCACATATGGGGAGTGTAATGTCAGGCAGAGACACATACGGGGTAGAAGGGGGCATAGGCACATATGGAGAGTGTAGTGGCAGGCAGAGACACACATGGGATAGAAGGGGGCATAGGCACATATGGGGAGTGTAGTGTCAGGCAGAGACACACATGGGGGTAGAAGGAGGCATAGGCACATATGGGGAGTGTAGTGTCAGGCAGAAACACACATGGAAGTAGAAGGGGGCATAGGCACATATGGGGAGTGTAGTGTCAGGCAGAGACACACATGGGGAGTGGAAGGAGGCATAGGCACATATGGGGAGTGTAGTGTCAGGCGGAGACACACATCGGGGGTAGAAGGAGGCATGGGTACGCATGCGGAGTGTAGTGTCAGGCAGAGACACACATGGGGGTTAGAAGGGGCATAGGCCCATATGGGGAGTGTATTATCAGGCAGAGACATGCATAGGGGGTAGAAGGGGGCATAGGAACATATGGGGAGTGTAGTGTCAGGCAGAGACTCACATGGGGTGGTAGAATGAGGCATAGGCACATTTGGGGAGTGTAGTGTCAGGCAGAGACACACATGGGGTAGATGGGGGCATAGGCACACATGGGGAGTGTAGTGTCAGGTAGAGACACACATGGGGGGGTAGAAGGAGGCATAGGCACATATGGGGAGTGTAGTCTCAGGCAGAGACACACATGGGGGTAGAAGGAGGAATAGGCACATATGGGGAGTGTAGTGACAGGCAGAAACACACATGGGGTAGAAGGGGGCATAGGCACATATGGGGAGGGTAGTGACAGGCAGAAACACACATGGGGTAGAAGGGGGCATAGGCACATATGGGGAGTGTACTGTCAGGCAGAGACACATACGGGAGTAGAAGGGGGCATTGGCACATATGGGGAGTGTAGTATCAGGCAGAGACACACATTGGGGTAGAAGGGGGCATAGGCACATATGGGTAGTGTAGTGTCAGGCAGAGACACATACGGGGAGTATAAGGGGGCATAGGCACCTATGGGGAGTGTACTGTCAGGCAGAGACACATACCGGAGTAGAAGGGGGCATTGGCACATATGGGGAGTGTAATGTCAGGCAGAGACACAAACGGGGGTAGAAGGGGGCATAGGCACATATGGATAGTTTATTGGCAGGCAGAGACACACATGGGGTAGAAGGGGGCATAGGCACATATGGGGAGCGTTGTGTCAGGCAGAGACACACATGGGGGTAGAAGTAGGCATAGGCACATATGGGGAGTGTAGTGTCAGGCAGAAACACACATGGGAGTAGATGGGGCATACGCACATATGGGGAGTGTAGTGTCAGGCAGAGACACACATGGGGAGTGGAAGGAGGCATAGGCACTTATGGGGAGTGTAGTGTCAGGTAGAGACACACATGGGTGTAGAAGGAGGTATAGGCACACTTGGGGAGTGTTGTGTCAGGCAGAGACACACATGGGGGTTAGAAGTAGGTATAGGCACACCTGGGGAGTGTATTGTCAGGCAGAGAAACACATGGGGGGATAGAAGAAGGCCTAGCACATATGGGGGGTGCAGTGTCAGGCAGAGACACACATGGGAGGTAGAAGGAGGTATAGGCACTTATGGGGAGTGTAGTGTCAGGCAGAAACACACATGGGGTAGAAGGAGGCATAGGCACACCTGGGGAGTGTAGTGTCAGGCAGAGACACACATGGGGGGGTAGAAGGAGGCATAGGCACATATGGGGAATGGAGTCTCAGGCAGAGACACACATGGGGGGTAGAAGGAGGCATAGGCACATATGGGGAGTGTAGTGTTAGGCAGAGACACACATGGGGGTGGAAGTGGGCATAGGCACATATGGGGAGTGTAGTGGCAGGCAGAAACACACATTGGGGTAGAAGGGGGCATAGGCACATGTGGGGAGAGTAGTGTCAGGCAGAGACAAATACGGGGGGTATAAGGGGGCATAGGCACCTATGGGGAGCGTAGTAGCAGGCAGAGACACACATGGAAGTAGAAGGGGGCATAGGCACATATGGAGAGTGTATTGGCAGGCAGAGACACACATGGGGGGTAGAAGGAGGCATAGGCACATATGGGGAGTGTAGTGTCAGGCAGAGACACACATGGGGGTAGAAGTGGGCATAGGCACATATGGGGACTGCAGTGTTAGCAGAGACATATGGGGGTAGAAGGGTGCATAGGCACATATGGGGAGTGTACTGTCAGGCAGAGACACATACGGGGGTAGAAGGGGGCATAGGCACATATGGGGAGTGTAATGTCAGGCAGAGACACATACGGGGGTAGAAGGGGGCATAGGCACATATGGAGAGTGTAGTGGCAGACAGAGACACACTATTGGGGGTAGAAGGGGGCATTGGCACATAAGGGGAGTGTAGTGTCAGGCAGAGACACACATGGGGGTAGAAGAAGGCATAGGCACATATGGGGAGTGTAGTGTCAGGCAGAAACACACATGGAAGTAGAAGGGGGCATAGGCACATATGGGGAGAGTAGTGTCAGGCAGAGACACACATGCGGAGTGGAAGGAGGCATAGGCACATATGGGGAGTGTAGTGTCAGGCAGAGACACACATCGGGGGTACAAGGAGGCATGGGCACGCATGCGGAGTGTAGTGTCAGGCAGAGACACACATGGGGGTAGAAGGAGGCATAGTCACATATGGGGAGTGTAGTGTCAGGGAGACACACATGGGAAGTAGTAGGCATAGGCACATATGGGGAGTGTAGTGTCAGGTAGAGACACACATGGGTGTAGAATGAGGCATAGGCACACTTGGGGAGTGTAGTGTCAGGCAGAGACACACATGGGAGGTAGAAGGAGGAAAAGGCACATATGGGGAGTGTAGTGTCAGGCAGAGACACACATGGGGGGGTAGAAGTAGGTATAGGCACACCTGGGGAGTGTAGTGTCAGGCAGAGAATCACATGGGGGGATAGAAGGAGGCATAGGCACATATACGGAGTGTAGTGTCAGGCAGAGACACACATGAGGGGTAGAAGGAGGCATAGGCACATATGGGGAGTGTAGTTTCAGGCAGAGACACACATGGGGGGGTAGAAGGAGGCATAGGCACATATGGGGAGTGTAGTCTCAGGCAGAGACACACATGGGGGTAGAAGGAGGAATAGGCACATATGGGGAGTGTAGTGTTAGGCAGAGACACACATGGGGGTAGAAGGGGGCATAGGCACATATGGGGAGTGTAGTGACAGGCAGAAACACACATGGGGGTAGAAGGGGGCATAGGCACATATGAGGAGTGTAGTGTCAGGCAGAAACACATATGTGGGAGGTAGAAGGAGGCATAGGCACATATGGGGAGTGTAGTATCAGGCAGAGACACACATGGGGGTAGAAGGGGGCATAGGCACTTATGGGGAGTGTAGTGTCAGGCAGAGACAGATACGGGGGGTATAAGGGGGCATAGGCACCTATGGTGAGTGTAGTATCAGGCAGAGACACACATGGAAGTAGAATTAGGCATAGCCACATATGGGGAGTGTAGTGTTAGGCAGAGACACACATGGGGTAGACGAGGCATAGGCACATATGGGGAGTGTAGTGTCAGCAGAGACACACATAGGGGTAGAAGGGGGCATAGGCACATATGGGGAGTGTAGTGTTAGACAGAGACACACATGGGGGTGGAAGTGGGCATAGGCACATATGGGGAGTGTAGTGGCAGGCAGAAACACACATTGGGGTAGAAGGGGGCATAGGCACATATGAGGAGTGTAGTGTCAGGCAGAAACACATATGTGGGAGGTAGAAGGAGGCATAGGCACATATGGGGAGTATAGTATCAGGCAGAGACACACATGGTAGAAGGGGGCATAGGCACATATGTGGAGTGTAGTGTCAGGCAGAGACAATTACGGGGGGTATAAGGGGGCATAGGCACCTATGGGGAGTGTAGTATCAGGCAGAGACTCACATGGAAGTAGAATGAGGCATAGGCTCATATGGGGAGTGTACTGTCAGGCAGAGACACATACGGGGGTAGAAGGGGGCATAGGCACATAAGGGGAGTGTAATGTCAGGCAGAGACACATACGGGGGTAGAAGGGGGCATAGGCACATATGGAGAGTGTAGTGGCAGGCAGAGACACACATGGGGGTAGAAGGGGGCATAGGCACATATGGGGAGTGTAGTGTCAGGCAGAGACACACATGGGGGTAGAAGGAGGCATAGGCACATATGGGGAGTGTAGTGTCAGGCAGAAACACACATGGTAGTAGAAGAGGGCATAGGCACATATGGGGAGTGTAGTGTCAGGCAGAGACACACATGGGGAGTGGAAGGAGGCATAGGCACATATGGGGAGTGTAGTGTCAGGTGGAGACACACATCGGGGGTAGAAGGAGGCATGGGTACGCATGCGGAGTGTAGTGTCAGGCAGAGACACACATGGGGGTTAGAAGGGGGCATAGGCCCATATGGGGAGTGTATTATCAGGCAGAGACATGCATAGGGGGTAGAAGGGGGCATAGGAACATATGGGGAGTGTAGTGTCAGGCAGAGACTCACATGGGGTGGTAGAATGAGGCATAGGCACATTTGGGGAGTGTAGTGTCAGGCAGAGACACACATGGGGTAGATGGGGGCATAGGCACACATGGGGAGTGTAGTGTCAGGCAGAGACACACATGGGTGGGTAGAAGGAGGCATAGGCACATATGGGGAGTGTAGTCTCAGGCAGAGACACACATGGGGGTAGAAGGAGGAATAGGCACATATGGGGAGTGTAGTGACAGGCAGAAACACACATGGGGTAGAAGGGGGCATAGGCACATATGGGGAGTGTAGTGACAGACAGAAACACACATGGGGTAGAAGGGGGCATAGGCACATATGGGGAGTGTACTGTCAGGCAGAGACACATACGGGAGTAGAAGGGGTCATTGGCACATATGGGGAGTGTAGTATCAGGCAGAGACACACATTGGGGTAGAAGGGGGCATAGGCACATATGGGGAGTGTAGTGTCAGGCAGAGACACATACGGGGGGTATAAGGGGGCATAGGCACCTATGGGGAGTGTACTGTCAGGCAGAGACACATACCGGAGTAGAAGGGGGCATTGGCACATATGGGGAGTGTAATGTCAGGCAGAGACACAAACGGGGGTAGAAGGGGGCATAGGCACATATGGATAGTTTATTGGCAGGCAGAGACACACATGGGGTAGAAGGGGGCATAGGCACATATGGGGAGCGTTGTGTCAGGCAGAGACACACATGTGGGTAGAAGTAGGCATAGGCACATATGGGGAGTGTAGTGTCAGGCAGAAACACACATGGGAGTAGATGGGGGCATACGCACTTATGGGGAGTGTAGTGTCAGGTAGAGACACACATGGGTGTAGAAGGAGGTATAGGCACACTTGGGGAGTGTTGTGTCAGGCAGAGACACACATGGGTGTTAGAAGTAGGTATAGGCACACCTGGGGAGTGTATTGTCAGGCAGAGAAACACATGGGGGGATAGAAGAAGGCCTAGCACATATGGGGAGTGCAGTGTCAGGCAGAGACACACATGGGAGGTAGAAGGAGGTATAGGCACTTATGGGGAGTGTAGTGTCAGGCAGAAACACACATGGGGTAGAAGGAGGCATAGGCACACCTTGGGAGTGTAGTGTCAGGCAGAGACACACATGGGGGGGTAGAAGGAGGCATAGGCACATATGGGGAATGGAGTCTCAGGCAGAGACACACATGGGGGGTAGAAGGAGGCATAGGCACATATGGGGAGTGTAGTGTTAGGCAGAGACACACATGGGGGTGGAAGTGGGCATAGGCACATATGGGGAGTGTAGTGGCAGGCAGAAACACACATTGGGGTAGAAGGGGGCATAGGCACATATGAGGAGTGTAGTGTCAGGCAGAAACACATATGTGGGAGGTAGAAGGAGGCATAGGCACATATGGGGAGTATAGTATTAGGCAGAGACACACATGGTAGAAGGGGGCATAGGCACATATGGGGAGTGTAGTGTCAGGCAGAGACAAATACGGGGGGTATAAGGGGGCATAGGCACCTATGGGGAGTGTAGTATCAGGCAGAGACACACATGGAAGTAGAATGAGGCATAGGCACATATGGGGAGTGTAGTGTCAGGCAGAGACACACATGGGGTTGAAGTGGGCATAGGCACATAAGGGGACTGTAGTGTCAGCAGAGACACACATGGGGGTAGAAGGGGGCATAGGCTCATATGGGGAGTGTACTGTCAGGCAGAGACACATACGGGGGTAGAAGGGGGCATAGGCACATATGGGGAGTGTAATGTCAGGCAGAGACACTTACGGGGGTAGAAGGGCGCATAGGCACATATGGAGAGTGTAGTGGCAGGCAGAGACACACATGGGGTAGAAGGGGGCATAGGCACATATGGGGAGTGTAGTGTCAGGCAGAGACACACATGGGGGTAGAAGGAGGCATAGGCACATATGGGGAGTGTAGTGTCAGGCAGAAACACACATGGTAGTAGAAGGGGGCATAGGCACATATGGGGAGTGTAGTGTCAGGCAGAGACACACATGGGGAGTGGAAGGAGGCATAGTCACATATGGGGAGTGTGGTGTCAGGCAGAGACACACATCGGGGGTAGAAGGGGGCATAGGCCCATATGGGGAGTGTAGTATCAGGCAGAGACATGCATAGGGGGTAGAAGGGGGCATAGGAACATATGGGGAGTGTAGTGTCAGGCAGAGACACACATGGGGTGGTAGAAATAGGCATAGGCACATATGGGGAGTGTAGTGTCAGGCTGAGACACACAAGGGGGGTAGAAGGAGGCATAGGCACATATGGGGAGTGTACTGTCAGGCAGAGACACACATGGGGAGTGGAAGGAGGCATAGGCACATATGGGAAGTGTAGTGTCAGGCAGAGACACACATGGGGGGTTGAAGGGGGCATAGGCCCATATGGGGAGTGTAGTATCAGGCAGAGACACACATAGGGGGTAGAAGGGGGCATAGGATCATATGCGGAGTGTACGGTCAGGCAGAGACACACATGGGGGGTGGTAGAAGGAGGCATAGGCACATTTGGGGAGTGTAGTGTCAGGCAGAGACACACATGGGGGTAGATGGGGCATAGGCACATATGTGGAGTGTAGTGTCAGGCATAGACACATACGGGGGGTAGAAGGGGCATAGGCACATATGGGGAGTATAGTGTCAGGCAGAGACACACATGGGAGTAGAAGGGGGCATAGGCACATATGGGGAGTATAGTGGTAGGCAGAGACACACATGATGGGGTAGATGGGGCATAGGCACATATGGGGAGTGTAGTGTCAGGCAGAGACTCATACGGGGGGTAGAAGGGGGTATAGGCATATATGGGGAGTGTAGTGTCAGGCAGAGACACACATGGGGAGTGGAATGGGGTGTAAGCACATATGGGGAGTGTAGTGTCAGGCAGAGACACATATTGGGGGGTAGAAGGAGGCATGGGCACACCCGGGGAGTGTAGTGTCAAGGCAGAGACACACATGGGGGTAGAAGTGGGCAGAGGCACATATGGGGAGTGTAGTGTCAGGCAGAGACACACATTGGTAGAAGGGGGCATAGGCACGCATGGGGAGTGTAGTGTCAAGCAGAGACACACATGGGGGGTAGAAAGGGGCATAGGCACACATGGTGATTTTAGTTTCAAGGCAGACACACACATGGGGGTAGAAGGGGGCATAGGCACATATGGGGAGTATAGTGTCAGGTTGAGACACACATGGGGGTAGAAGGGGGCATTGGCACACATGAGAAGTGGAAAAAGGGACAATGGCACATGTGATGTGGAGTGGGAGGCAGAAGCACTCACGGGGAGTGGAGGGGATAGAAGCTCTCATGAAGGTGTGAGGCAGGCTCACCCATGGGGTGGGGTGGGGAGGGCAGAGGCACACATAGAAAGCTACATTGAGTTTATTAGAGACAGACTTTACATAGAAGAGACAGGTGAGAGAGACAGGGGTATATATCAAGGTGGTAGGGAGGGGACATAGAGCTGCAGACACAAGATGGGAGATCTGTGTACTACTCAAGGGAACAGCTAGATCCCCTTCTGTAGATTGACCTTGATGTCATCAGCCAGTGTCCAGCATCATTCCCTACCATCCAAGTGGGCATAGAGGGGGAATAAAATCATGTGGTGAGCCACCGAGCCCAAAGCGTGGTGAGCAAAGCGGGCCCACGAGGGGACAACAATTTTTTTTCGTGGACTGTGTGGGCAGGAAACTGCACTTCCGTCCTCAGGGCCTGATTCAGACCCGCTCGCGAGCGCAGAGCGCTCGCAAGCGGGTCGATGGTGCCCTAGTGCGCATGCGCACGACGGAGGGAGCTCCGTCGTGCACATGCGCGAGACCCGGGGAGCGACGGAGAAGCCGTCGCTCCAGGTCTCGCACCAAAAGGGTGCGAGCTGTCGATGTTGATTGACAGCACGCCCCCTTTGGTGGGCGTGCTGGGGGCGTCAGTGGGGCCGTCTGAAGCCGGCCTCACTGACATCACTAGTGATGTCAGTGGGAGTGATTTTGGCTCTGATAGAGCCAAAATCACTCCAAGGCTTGCGGTCATCGAGACCCTACTGCAGGGTCTCGTCGCAAGCCTGATGGTCGCGATGGTCTTGACCATCGCGACCATCATCATGGACGCTCGCATAAGCTGTGGGTGGTAACCCACAGCTATGCGAGCGTCCAAGAGGCCGCTCCAAGTTTAGGTAGGAGAGCGTCCGGCTCTGAATCAGGCCCTCAGTCCACGTCACATGTATAGTATCTGAAGGGGAATGATATGGTATCTTTCCCTGTACTTACTGTGCTGTCTGTGCAGCATTCTTCCTGGGCTTTCACACGACCTCCAGGCACCAGCGTGGATCACAGATCCGCAGGGGTATCCAGCATCTTATAGCTCTAGCTTGTGTGCTGCTAGCGCTGGCTGGACAGTTGATTAATGAATGACTCATCACAGTCCTGTGTGAGGGTGAATAATTAACAATTTATTAACTCTGACGGCTGCCGGGCCCCTCAGCTGACTGGGTCCGGTATCAGGGGAGTCTTAAGAGAGGAGGGGGCCCGTGTGCACTCCCTGTGCAGGGCCCCCTCCTCTCTCCCCCGTGACCGGCAGCCACCGGAGCATTAGTAGACTCTGGGCATTAGAGTGTGTCCAGAATCTACTGCGCATGTGCAGAACACCGCAAAAATTGCCGCGGCAACCATTTTCCGGTGTTCTGAGCAGCGCTGACACCCGACGCGTGACCACAGACAGGTAAGTTTAAAATAATATGGGTGCAGGGTGTGCAGTGCAGGGCCACCCATTATAGATATGCCACTGCCCGGTACAGTAGTGCCATTCCCCCTGATGGCGGCCCTGCTAACTTGTGTGTGTGCGTGTGTGTAGGGTGACACTGTGTGTGTAGTCTGGCACTGACCCCTGTGTGTGTAGAGTGGCACTGTGTGTATGCTGGCACTGACCCCCGTGTGTGTTTGTAGGAAGGCACTGACCCCTATGTGTGTACAGTGGAACTGTGTGTGTGTAAGCTGGCACTCACCCCTGTGTGTGTGTATTATGAGACTGGCCCCTGTGTGTGTAGAGTGGCACTGTGTATGTGTAGACTGGTACTGATCCCCATGTGTGTCTGTAGGATGGCACTGACCCCTGTGTGTTTGTAGAGTGGCACTGTGTGTGTAGGCTGGCACTCACCCCTGTTTGTGTGTGTAGGATGGCAATGACCCTGTATGTAGGATGGCACTGAACCTGTGTGTGTGTGTGTGTGTGTGTGTGTGTGTGTAGGATGGCACTGACCCCTGTGTGTAGGATGGCACTGACCCCTGTGTGTAGGATGGCACTGATCCTGTGTGTAGGATGGCACTGACCCCTGTGTGTGTGTGTGTGTAGGATGGCACTGATCCATGTATGTGTGTAGGATGGCACTGATGACTGCGTGTGTGTAGACTGGTACTGACTCCTGTGTGTGTGTTTGTAGGATGGCACTGATCCCTGCGTGTGTATAGACTGGTAACGACCACTGTGTGTGTAGGATGGCACTGACCCCTGTGTGTGTGTAGGATGGCACTGACTCCTGTGTGTGTGTGTGTAGGATGGCACTAACGCCGGTGTGTGTGTAAGATGGCACTGACCCCTGTGTGTGTAGACTGGTACTGACCCCTGTGTGTGTGTGTAGACTGGTACTGACCACTGTGTGTGTATAGGATGGCACTGATCCCTGTGTGTGTAGGATGGTACTGACCCTGTGTGTACGATGGCACTCACCCCTGTTTGTGTAGGATGGCACTGACCCCTGTGTGTGTGTGTAGGATGGCGCTAACCCCGGTGTGTGTGTAGGATGGCACTGACCCCTGTGTGTGTAGACTGGTACTGACCCCTGTGTGTGTGTAGACTGGTAGTGACCACTGTGTGTGGATAGGATTGGCACTGACCCCTGTGTGTGTAGGATGGCACTGACCCCTGTGTGTGTGTAGGATGGTACTGACCCTGTGTGTACGATGGCACTCACCCCTGTTTGTGTAGGATGGCACTGACCCTGTTTGTGTAGAGTGGCACTGCGTGTGTGTAGACTGGTACTGACTCCTGTGTGTGTGTAGGATGGCACTGACCCTGTGTGTACGATGGCACTCACCCCTGTTTGTGTAGGATGGCACTGACCCTGTTTCTGTAGAGTGGCACTGCGTGTGTGTAGACTGGTACTGACTCCCGTGTGTGTGTTTGTAGGATGGCACTGACCCCTGTGTGTGTATAGACTGGTACTGACCACTGTGTGTGTAGGATGGCACTGACCCCTGTGTGTGTGTAGGATGGCACTGACCCCTGTGTGTGTGTGTGTAGGATGGCACTAACCCCGGTGTGTGTGTAAGATGGCACTGACCCCTGTGTGTGTGTGTAGGATGGCACTGACCCCGGTGTGTGTAAGATGGGACTGACCCCTGTGTGTGTAGACTGGTACTGACCCCTGTGTGTGTGTAGACTGGTACTGTCCACTGTGTGTGTATAGGATGGCACTGACCCCTGTGTGTGTGTAGACTGGTACTGACCCCTGTGTGTGTGTAGACTGGTACTGACCACTGTGTGTGTATAGGATGGCACTGACCCCTGTGTGTGTGTAGGATGGCACTGACCCCTGTGTGTGTGTGTAGGATGGCACTAACCCCGGTGTGTGTGTAGGATGGCACTGACCCCTGTGTGTTTAGACTGGTACTGACCCCTGTGTGTGTAGACTGGTACTGACCACTGTGTGTGTATAGGATGGCATTGACCCCTGTGTGTGTAGGATGGCACTGACCCCTGTGTGTGTGTAGGATGGTACTGACCCTGTGTGTACGATGGAACTCACCCCTGTTTGTGTAGGATGGCACTGACCCTGTTTGTGTAGAGTGGCACTGCGTGTGTGTAGACTGGTACTGACTCCTGTGTGTGTGTAGGATGGCACTGACCCTGTGTGTACGATGGCACTCACCCCTGTTTGTGTAGGATGGCACTGACCCTATTTCTGTAGAGTGGCACTGCGTGTGTGTAGACTGGTACTGACTCCCATGTGTGTGTTTTTAGGATGGCACTGACCCCTGTGTGTGTATAGACTGGTACTGACCACTGTGTGTGTAGGATGGCACTGACCCCTGTGTGTGTAGGATGGCACTGACCCCTGTGTGTGTGTGTAGGATGGCACTAACCCCGGTGTGTGTGTAAGATGGCACTGACCCCTGTGTGTGTGTGTAGGATGGCACTGACCCTGTTGTGTGTAAGATGGGACTGACCCCTGTGTGTGTAGACTGGTACTGACCCCTGTGTGTGTGTAGACTGGTACTGACCACTGTGTGTGTATAGGATGGCACTGACCCCTGTGTGTGTAGGATGGCACTGAACCCTGTGTGTGTGTAGGATGGTACTGACCCCTGTGTGTGTAAGATGGCAATGATCCCTGTGTGTGTGTAGACTGGTACTGACCCCTGTGTGTGTGTGTAGGATGGCACTGACTCCTGTGTGTGTAGGATGGCACTGAACACTGTGTGTGTGTAGGATGGTACTGACCCCTGTGTGTGTGTAGGTTGGCACTGACCCTGTGTGTAGGATGGCACTGACCCTGTGTGTGTAGGATGGCACTGACCCTGTGTGTAGGATGGCACTGACCCTGTGTGTGTGTAGGATGGCACTGACCCTGTGTGTAGGATGGCACTCACCCCTGTTTGTGTAGGATGGCACTGACCCTGTTTGTGTAGAGTGGCATTGCGTGTGTGTAGACTGGCACTGACTCCCGTGTGTGTGTTTGTAGGATGGCACTGACCCCTGTGTGTGTATAGACTTGTACTGACCGCTGTGTGTGTAGGATGGCACTGACCCCTGTGTGTATGTGTAGGATGGCACTGACCCCCGTGTGTGTTTAGGATGGCACTGACCCCAGTGTGTGTGTAGGATGGCACTGACCCCAGTGTGTGTGTGTGTAGGATGGCACTGACCCCCATGTGTGTGTAGGATGGCACTGACCCCAGTGTGTGTGTAGGATGGCACTGACCCCAGTGTGTGTGTGTAGGATGGCACTGACCCCTGTGTGTAGGATGGCACTGACCCTTGTGCATGTAGGATGGTACTGACCACTGTGTGTGTAGGATGGCACTGACCTCTGTGTGTGTGTAGGATGGCACTGACCCTGTGTGTAGGATGGCACTGACCGTGTGTGTGTGTGTGTGTGTGTGTGTAGGATGGAACTGACCCCCGTGTGTTTGTAGGATGGCACTGACCCTGGCATTTCTGTAGGATGGCAATGACCCCTGTGTGTGTAGGATGGCACTGACCCTGTGTGTGTGTAGGAAGGCACTGACCCCCATGTGTGTGTAGGATGGCACTGACCCCTGTGTGTGTAGGAAGGCACTGACCCCCATGTGTGTGTAGGATGGCAATGACCCCTGTGTGTGTAGGATGGCACTGACCCTTGTGTGTGTTGGATGGCACTGACCCTTGTGTGTGTAGGATGGCACTGACCCTTGTGTGTGTAGGATGGCACTGACCCCAGTGTGTGTGTGTAGGATGGCACTGACCCCTGTGTGTAGGATGGCACTGACCCTTGTGCATGTAGGATGGTACTGACCACTGTGTGTGTAGGATGGCACTGACCCCTGTGTGTGTGTGTGTAGGATGGCACTGACCCCGATGTGTGTGTAGGATGGCACTGACCTCTGTGTGTGTGTAGGATGGCACTGACCCTGTGTGTAGGATGGCACTGACCGTGTGTGTGTGTGTGTGTGTGTAGGATGGAACTGACCCCCGTGTGTTTGTAGGATGGCACTGACCCTGGCATTTCTGTAGGATGGCAATGACCCCTGTGTGTGTAGGATGGCACTGACCCTGTGTGTGTGTAGGAAGGCACTGACCCCCATGTGTGTGTAGGATGGCACTGACCCCTGTGTGTGTAGGAAGGCACTGACCCCCATGTGTGTGTAGGATGGCAATGACCCCTGTGTGTGTAGGATGGCACTGACCCTTGTGTGTGTTGGATGGCACTGACCCTTGTGTGTGTAGGATGGCACTGACCCTTGTGTGTGTAGGATGGCACTGACCCCTGTGTGTGTAGGATGGCACTGACCCTTGTGTGTGTAGGATGGCACTGACCCCTGTGTGTGTAGGATGGCACTGACCCCTGTGTGCCCAAATAGTGGAGGTTATAAAAACACTTTGTTAGAGGACTCATTTTGGTTGAGTCAATGATCACATAAAATATAATTATTGTGTGACTGCACATGCACTCAGTAATTCAGTTTCCACCCGCCACTGCAGGACACCCCCCTGAGCGGCAATAGACATGCCCATAGGTGGAGTTAGATATGGCTTTTAGGCGGAGCATGACATATCCCCTCAGCGGTGTGCCCTGCGAACTCTCATGCCATATAGAATCTCCCTGAAACTAGTTTCCAAAAGTAGGCAAGCATGCCCCTAGTACCCCTAGTATATTCTGTCTGATGGGTGTGTGTAGGATGTTATTGGAGTGTCGCAGGTGCTGATGGTCGCGATGGTGGTCTCAGGCTGCGACCTCGGCCACAGCTAAGGGATCGCAGATGCAGCAAGGACATGTCAGAATCCTCCTGGTGCATTTTTGCAGGATGGAATTGCTATGCTACCTGTGTGCGGCTTTGCAATTCCATCCTCTGCTGGAACAGACCCTCGGCTGCTTAACCGCGTACATTGGAGGACATACGACGGGCATGGGGCTGGTGCACATCCTCATTGCGCTTCCGATGCTAGCAACTGCAGCTGCTCAAAGAGGGTGTCCCATCCCTTGCACGTACAGATGCAGGCTTGCACACCAAGGGAAGGACGTTCACTAGCATTAGCATAAAGTCGTAGATGTGACTGCGCTCAAAAACTCTAAAGCAATAGCAGCAGCGTGAGATTCAGAATGAGCCCTACTATGAGCATCGACAGAAAAGAGAACATTCCGGGGCTACTCGATAAATAAACTTTATGCAGATTGAGCGATTGTTTGCCATTACGTATGCGTCGCAGTGTGTCTGCGCGAACGAAGCTCTGCGATCGCACTGCGATCACGCAGGCCACGGAGACCCATCACAGAGTGTAATAAAATGCATAATAAGTCTATGTATTAATGTGTCAAAAGTGTTGTGTTGGTCGGCTGGTGAGATATATACATAAACTGTCTGAGGGCGGCAGGAGGTGTTGCCGTGTTATCATAAATAATTAATAAAAAGGTTAACGCTTTTTCAACAGGGAAGCAAACTGACTTTGATCCCCGGTTCAACCATTGAGCGTAAAATTGAACTGCACAATAATTGCTTTCCCTGTGACCGATAAAGTGGTGTAACAAATTTGATGTGTGAATGATAATATCAACAAACGCCCCCTGGCATTTCTTCGTGCCATTCTTTCAAGGACATCAACGTCCCACAGGGCTCCGGGCAGGAGACATAAGCTGAAGAATGGTTAATCTAGCCAAAGCATTGTTGTTCTGTTGTTGTTATTTTTTTCCTCCCTTAAATAAAAGCTATGCAATTTTGTTTTGAGAGTACTTATATCTAGCTAAGGCTTTATCAATGTTTCTGTATTAGGTAATACACTCAGTGAACGTTCCTTAGGCTACTTGAAGAGAGGAGAGGGGGGGGGGGACTTTACATTATGGAACTGTCTTTGATAAAATAAAAATAAAAAAACGCACAATGACTATAGAATAGAATTTATTTCCACGTGAACGCAGTACGAACACGTTGCTTATGACATAAAAAACTTAATGACATAGAAAAATGAACGCGGTAAGTTGGAGAGATAAGCCACAGACACTCTGCTAGATCTAACAATAAATGTGGCTTTAGCCTTATTTTCCGTGAATAACTCTAAGGGGTATATTATTTACTAGAGATGTGCGGATCGGTTCTTCAGAAATCTGATTCCACCCCCGAGCTGCAGTTTTGATCTCTTGAGAAGATCCGGACAGATCCGAGTTGCGGTTCTGTAATTCCCGTAGTTTGGAATTCAGAATTCAAATCCGAATTTTGGGTTTTGGATTGTAAAAATTACACGAAGTTAGCTGTTTTTTAAAACTTTTTATCAATTTATAATAAAAAAAAAAACCCAGAACCAAAACCAAAACACTTGAGGGAGGTTTTACAAAACCAAAACATGAAGATGAATCCAGATCCAAAACCAAAACATGGGGGTCAGCGCACATCTCTAACATTTACTAAAGTGCGGGTTAATAGAAATGGAGTTGTTGCCCATAGCAGCCAATCAGATTCTACTTATCATTTATCTAGGACCTTCTAGAAGATAACAGCTAGAATCTGATTGAGACAAAAAAAAAACAAATCACAGATGCACAACTCCAATTACTAATTATATAAATACATTTTGCAATTAACAGTCTCAACAGGTAGCACCTCCCATTATATATAATCAGGGTGCGCAGTCTAGGACCCCTTTCCCACATATTCCATTTAGTGTGCTTCTTTGCACACCTGAAGGCATGAGACACCTTCAGCCTGGACGAGCACCCCACCCCGATTGGTTTAGAGCATGGAGTCTGGCATTGTGAATGCACACTTATACAGTCAGGTCCATAAATATTGGGACATTGACAGAATTTTCATATTTTGGCCTCTATTCACCACCACAATGGCTTTGAAATGAAACAAACAAGATGTTCTTTAACTGTAGACTTTCAGATTTAATTTGAGGGTAATTACATCCAAATCAGGTGAACGGTGTAAGAATTACAACGGTTTCTATATGTGCCTCCCACTTTTTAAGGGGCCAAAAGTAATGGGACAAACTAAACAATCCTAAATCTAACTTTCACTTTTTAATACTTTGTTGCAAATCCTTTGCAGGCAATTACAGCCTGAAGTCTGGAACGCATAGACATCACCAGATGCTGGGTTTCAACCCTGGTGATGTTCTGCCAGGCCTCTACTGAAAATGTCTTCAGTTCCTGCCCGTTCTTGGGGCATTTTCCCTTCAGTGTTGTCTTCATCAAGTGAAATGCATGCTCAATCGGATTCAGGTCAGGGGATTGACTTGGCCATTGCATAACATTCCACTTTTTAGCCTTAAAAAACTCTTTGTTTGCTTTTGCAGTATGCTTCGGGTCATTGTCCATCTGCACTTTGAAGCGCCGTCCAATGAGTTCTGAAGCATTTGACTGAATATGAGCATATAATATTGCCCGAAACACTTCAGAATTCACATCATCAATAAATACAAGGGAACCAGTTCCATTGGCAGCCATACATGCCCACGCCATGACACTACCACCACCATGCTTCAATGATGAGGTGGTATGTTTTGGATCATGAGCAGTTCCTTTCCTTCTCCATACTCTTCTCTTCCCATCACTCTGGTACAAGTTGATCTTTGTCTCATCTGTCCATAGGATGTTGTTCCAGAACTGTAATGGCTTTTTTAGATGTTGTTTGGCAAACTCTAATCTGGTCTTCCTGTTTTTGTGGCTCACCAATGGTTTGCATCTTGTGGTGAACCCTCTATATTCACTCTTGTGAAGTCTTCTCTTGATTGTTGACTTTGACACATATACATCTACCTCCTGGAGAGTGTTCTTGATTTGGCCAACTGTTGTGATGGGGTTTTTCTTCACCAGGGAAATAATTCTTTTGTCATCCACCACAGTTGTTTTCCGTGGTCTTCCGGGTCTTTTGGTGTAGCTGAGCTCCCCAGTGCATTCTTTCTTTTTAAGAATGTTCCAAACAGTTGATTTGGCCACACCTAATGTTTTTGCTATCTCTCTGATGGGTTTGTTTTGATTTTTCATCCTAATGATGGCTTGCTTCACTGATAGTGACAGCTCTTTGGATCTCATATTGAGAGTTGACAGCAACTGATTCCAAATGCAAATGTCACACCTAGAATCAACTCCAGACCTTTTACCTGCTTAATTGATAATGAAATAATGAGGGAATAGCTCACAGCTTTCCATGAAATAGCTTTTGAGTTGATAGTCCCATTACTTTTGGCCCATTAAAAAGTGAGAGGCACATATTGAAACTGTTGTAATTCCTACACCGTTCACCCGATTTGGATGTAATTACCCTCAAATTAAATCTGAAAGTCTGCAGTTAAAGCACATCTTGTTTGTTTCATTTCAAAACCATTGTGGTGGTGAATAGAGGCCAAAATCTGAAAATTCTGTCAATGTCCCAATATTTATGGACCTGACTGTATTAGGCACATTATAGGTAAGTCCTACAATTTATATACTGTAGTGCAGCTTTGGGTTGATTTTTTGGTTGTGGGTCTCCTGGATTGCTTTGGTTGGTCTGCTTCAGGGCATTGCATTATAACACATTTCCCTTTTTTGCAATTTTAATGCTTACTGTTTGTTTATTATATATGGAATTTCACCCTTCTACTCTATACTTGCAACTGTATCTGCTCTTATCTGTCTTACTTTTCACTTCACCTTTTTTATTAAAGCGATGCACTGGGGTGGTTTGGGTGAGCATGTGTGGGGGTGTCCTGCGCCCTAGATTTGAACCCCTGTATGTTAGGCACCTACCCTACAGAGGTTACCTGGATATGGTGGGTAGGCCCATAACCCTTGCCATGATTATGCTAAAAACCTCTTTTTATTGCAAAATGTATTTATATATATATAATTAGTAATTGGAGTTGTGCACCTGTGATTAGTTTTTTTTTGTGTGTGCATTAACGGTCTCAACAGGTAGAACCTCCCATTATATATATATATATATACAGGGTGTGTGGTCTAGGACCCCTTTCCCATATACTAGAATCTGATTGGTTGCTATGGGCAACATCTCCACTTCTAAGAACCTGCCCTTTAGTAATACTACCCCTAAGAGATAGAGCACAAAGAAGCAAACACAGAGCAAATGAATTTGATTAATTCTGAAATTCTACATAATAATTTTAGCAATTCAAGAATGAATGAACAAATTGGTCCAGGTCTTCCCCAAATTTCTTGAAGAAATAATACTGACCAGGGGAAGATCAAGACAATCACAGTGCGAGGAACTTTAAGGAGCCGATCAGCAAGCGGCAACAAATGTCACATGTCTAAAGCTTTATATTATAAGCTCTCACTACTACTTCTGCCCATCGATGGTGAAACCAACAAAAAGAACGGGAACTGCCGCCATCATACCACTGCCATAAACCACTAAAACCATCGCCATCAGCTGCAAACCATCAATGGGCAATTGACAACCCTGCACAGCACTTGACGTGCAACACCAGCTGTCACTACCAGTGTGCACTAATTGTTCTTAACTTCGTTGTACACTGAGGTCAATTATGAAGCTAAAAACAGCCAATGAGCTGTGTACTACTGTCCAAGAAATCCCAGTGCTTTTAATTCATACACAGAAGGCTATTGCCCAAGGAGTCACGGTGCTTTTATACCCATAGGCCGACTGGCCAAGGAGTCACGGTGCTTTTATACACAGAGGGCTACTGCCCAAGGAGTCACAGTGCTTGTATACACAGAGGGCTTTGGCCCAAGGAGTCACAGTGCTTGTATATACAGAGGGCTACTGCCCAAGGAGTCACGGTGCTTGTATACACAGAGGGCTAAGGCCCAAGGAGTCATAGTGCTTTTATACACAGAGGGCTACTGCCCACAGAGTCAGTGCTTTTAATTTATACACAGAGGGCTAAGGCCCACGGAGTCAGTGCTTTTAATTTTTACACAGAGTGCTAAGGCCCAAGGAGTCACGGTGCTTGTATACACAGAGCATACTTGCTGACATTCAGCTCCCTCCTTCCGGACGAGAGCTGAATGTCTGCGAACAGGGGGGGTGTGCCCGGGTAATGATGCTGCATTGGGGATGGGAACGCACAATCGCATCATCGTGGCCCCTCCCCTTCTTCACAATGCCGAAAATTATGGCATTGTGAAGCAGGGGGCAGGGCCACGATGACGCCATCCACATGAATAGCATCATCATGGCCCCACCCTCTGCTTCACACAGCCACTTATTGAGCAGAGTATAACGCAGCATACATCAGCGTGCAGTGTGCCCCTATACACAGTCACTTTACCAGCACAGCCACTTGTGAGTCTCTGGACACAGCCACTTAATCGGCAGAGTATAGCGCAGCATCAGCGTGCAGTAAGTGTGCCCCCTTACACAGTCACTTTGCCAGCACAGCCACTAGTGAGTCTCTTTTTAGCAGAGAAGTGCGCAGCGTGGAAGTGAAATGGCGCCGAGTCCTGGTCTCGGCTCCTTATGTAGAGGCAAACTCTCGTGAGAATCCGACGTTAGGAGGATGATGTTCAGCCTCACAGTGGGATCCAAGTCAGACAGGAACACCCGAGCCACGGCTCGGGTGGACTTGGATCCCCGCTGTTTGGAGCGGTTAGAATTTCACAGAATCCGAACCGCTCATCCCTACAAAATTTTGCCTTGTGTTGTCATAGCCACTCTTAATCAAAGCTACAGAAGGTCTATTTAGCTGTGCTCACAAACCAGCCCTTGTCTGGATGTGTATCTGGTTTATTGGTTGATACTTAAAAAGGTTGACATTTAGAAAGACACCACATTCTGAATGTCGACAGTCGAAAGGTCGACATGGGCATTAGGTCGACCATCATTCTGTAGACATGTATTTAGGTTGACTGGGTTAAATGGTAAACACATTCAGAATCTGGACATTAGGGATAGGTTTAGGTAAAGGGTTAGCGTTACGGTTAGGCTAAAATAACAAAAGTTTAGCGTCAACATGTTAACTGCCAACCTTTTAATGTGTCGACCATTTAACCCTGTTGACCTAAATACATGTCTACAGAATGATGGTCGACCTAATGACAATGTTGAGCTATTGACTGTCGACATTCAGAACCAGTCAACCTTTTGGTGTCAACCTACTGAATGTCAACCTTTTCACTGTCGATCTTTCATACTACACCCATTTGGAGGGTACCCTTTGTAATGTGTTAAGGAGGTTAGTGCATCTTAACTAGAGATGTGCAGTTCTGTTTTAATGAAATATGAATACATCCGAACAAAGGGGTTCCGAGTCTAATTGAGTCCTAGTTTGGAATCACTTTGGGGTTCTGTGTGTCCCGATTTGTGTCTCCTGTAAGTTTGGAACTTGGATTTAAAAAGCAAACACGGATTTTGGATTGCATGCAAACAGGTCCAAATCACATTATTTTTGTTGATTTTATCGAATTTTTAAAATTGATTTTTATCAGTTTTAAAGGAATCCAAAACTGAATCTGAACCAAAATACTTGAGGGTGGTTTTGCAAATATCAAAACCAAATTAATTGTACTTTCCAATAATACATAAGGATAAGTGCTACATATTGCATATTGGTCAAGCCACATTGCAGAGGATCTTGGTGGGCTGTATGATCCAGTCACACAGCAATGTTGAACAAAAGACAGTTCAGAGTCAAGGATGCGAGCTTGTGGGGAAGGGTTGATGGTCATGTTATCAACAGTGATACAGATATCAGGTTGGTAACTACTATTGGAAATATTATTAATTCTTTTTTGGAAAGATTAAATATGAGGTGACGAGATGACATCCAGGATGAAGTGACAGAAAAACATTCAGTTATGTGGACCAATACAGATGTTGACAAATCTGGGAAGGATAGGTAGATTTGAGAATAATCCACATACAGATGATACTGAAATCCAAAAAAGCTGATAAGTTGCCAAGAGATGTGGTATAGATTGAGAAAAGCAGAGGACCCAAGACTGAGCCTTGAGGTCTCCAACTGATAGAGGCAGCAAAGAGGAGGTGGATCCAGAGAAAGGAACACTGAAAGAACAAATTGATACGTTGGATGAGACCCAGGATAGGACTGTGAAATTTGATAAGTAGGATGAGAACTAGGATAGGACTCTGTATTGAAGAAATTGATAAGTAGGATGAGAACCAGGATAGGGCTGTGTATTGAAGACCAAGGGAATGTAGTGTCTGTATGAGAAGAAAGTGGTCAACAGTGTCAAATGCAGCAAAGAGATCTAGAAGAACGAAAAGTGAGTAATGGCCTTTAGACTTTAGATCAAATCATTTACTACCTTAGTCAGTGCTGTCTCTGTGGAGTGTTGGGCACGAAAGCCTGACTGAAGTGGGTCCAATAATTTGTGTGAGTTAAGAAAGTGTGCGAGGCAAGTGTAAGCACATCTTTCAAGTAGTTTGGAGGGGCATGGGAGCTGGGAAATGGGACGGTAATTTGAGAGAGGGTTAGGGTCAGAATTGTGTTTTACCAAAATATGAGTAATGACTGCATGATTGAATAGTGGTGGAAAGGTACCAGTAGAGAAAGAGATTACAGATTTTAGTTCAAGCTGTGATGGGCATAGCAGACATAGGGGTCTATTTACTAAGTCTTGGATGGAGATAAAGTGAACGGAGATAATCAGCTCCTAACTGTCATTTTTCAAACACAGCCTGTAACATGGCAGTTAGGAGCTGATTGGCTGGTACTTTATCTCCATTTACTTTATCTCCATCCAAGGCTTAGTAAATAGAGCCAAGAGTTCTACTGATTTTTGGGTTATAGGATAAAGAGGAGAGGTAGTAGAGTAGAAAGATGAGCAGAGTGTAAATAGTTCATCTTCATTTGTGGGATCAAATGAAGAGAATGTGCCAGAGGGTTCAGGTAGGGAACTGAGCAGGTCACTGGCTGAGTAAGAGCCCACCATTTCATTTTGGATCTTATCAATCTTGTCCTTGAAATAGGAAGCAAGATCTTTAGCAAAGACAGTAGTCTGTGATTTGGGTGTAGAAGGGGTAAGAATTGAATTAAATCTATTAAAAGTCACTTGGGGTTAGAAGCTTAAGCAGAGATGAGAGCTTGGAAATATGTTTGTTTGGCAGCATCCAGAACTTTTTGATAGGAGTGGTAAACAGTCTTATATGTGAGG
This sequence comes from Taudactylus pleione, assembly GCA_031769625.1. Lineage (NCBI taxonomy): Eukaryota > Metazoa > Chordata > Amphibia > Anura > Myobatrachidae > Taudactylus > Taudactylus pleione. The sequence continues at coordinate 6,986,658 of JAUIMM010000069.1, forward strand.
AAGTCACTTGGAGTATGAGATTTACGCCAGTGACATTCTACTTTATATGAGAGTTTGTAGGCGCCTTGCTACTTTAGAATGCCATGGTTGACATCTAAGTACCTGTGTAAGGTGATGGGTAGTTGTAGTCACTAAATTGAGGTCTATTTCTAGACTTTGGTTAAGGTGTGGTACAGCAATCTCAGGATAAGTGTATGTAGAAATTGGTGAGAGCAGTCGTTGCAGAGAGGTGGAAAGTTGTTAAAAACAACTAAGGGCCTCAATTATCAGTGATAAAACTCATTGCGTATGATAATAGTCATCTGTTTGAAAAACTACAGGAGCTGATTGGCTGGAGCACCATTATCATACACAACAATATTTATCACTCGTTGTGATGAGTGATAAATATTGTTGATAAATGAGGCTCTAAGGGGTAAATTTACTAAAGTGAGAGTTTTTAGAAGTGGAGATGCTGCCCATAGCAACCAATCAGATTCTAGCTATTATCTTCCGGAAGGTGCTAGTTAAATGTTAAGTAGAATCTGATTGGTTGCTATGGGCAACATCTCCACTTCTAAAAACTCTCATTTTGGTAAATTTACCCCTAAGAGTTAATATTTCTGCATGTTTGAAGAGGCTTGGTAGAGTTCAGTAACAATCAGCTTGAAGTAATGGAGGAGAGCTTGCAGGTTATAAGGTTGTGAAAGGAGTGTTAATGAATTCAGAAACTGAGCATTGTCTATTGATGACAAGATCAAGGCAGTGGCCATCCCAATGAGTAGAGAAGTTCAGTCCATCGGGAGAGGATGAGAGATGAGGTCAGAGAAAGTAGTTTGGAGGCACAAGGAGAAGGTAAACTATCAACAGGGGCGGGATGCACTAACATAGTGCGCTATTTACCGCCAGACACCGCATTGGTACTTATCGCACATGCAGTAACATATGCGATCAGTACAGCAAAGGACAGCTCTTCCGATAAGAGCTGTCATTTGTGATCCGCGCCGCCCCGTGGACTTCCGGGTTTATGACCCGGGAGTCCATCTGCGCATGTGCAGAGTGAAGCGGTGGCCGCGGGGCATGCTGGGAGGGATCCAATCGGATCCCTCATACCAGCGCGATGCGGTAGAAGCCCATAGGCTTCTATAGGGTAACGCCAGCAAAAGCTGGCGTTACTCAGTGGCGTCCCTCCCCGTGGTGTCACCCGGTGTGGGGAGGGATGTTTTGAGCGCGGCGTAGCCGTGCGTGCTCTGAAAAGGGGGCATGGCCTCGTGTAACGGGGGCATGGCCCCGCGGGATGGGGGCGTGGCCTCGCAGCCCGATCGCCCGTCGCGGTCCCGTTCTTAATATTACTGGGGGGGGTGCAGGGGGTGCTGACTGCTTGCGTTGCAGTGCCGTCTCCCTCACAGTATCAGGAGACGGGTGCTGCACTTAATACCTTAATACTACAGTGCAGCACCCGGCTCCTGACACTGTGAAGGAGTGTCAGTCTGCACCTTTGTGTCACCCCTTAGCGGGTGACACCCGGGTGCGGCCCGCACCCCTCGCACCACCCTGGCGTTACCCTCCGCATAGGAACCCAGGCGGCCACACATTAGTGCATATGGAAAAAGCGGTACATCCCCGGAAACATGTTTTTTATCGCATTTTCCATTTAGTGCATCTCACCCCAGGGCAGTTAAAATCACCATTTATGATGGTGGAGATGTCAGAAGATAAGAAGGGAACAAGGCAGGCAAATGTTTCATAAATTGTGTGGCCGATGTGGGTGATAGGTCACAGCAACACACAGGGAGAAAGGGTTGAATGTGCCCCTCTTTATCCCCGTCCATCACTTTTTATCCCCTCCTTTGTGTTTGTGTGTCTGTCTATATGTGGGTATCTATTATTTCATTATCTCCCATTTGCAATTCTGTCTTACCATTTGCTATCATCACCTAATTTTCCATGTGGCCTTTACAAGTCTCTCTTCCCCTTGCTCCACACCTTCACCCATTGTCCTCTTCTTCCACTTTTGCTGTTTTCTCCCCTTACCTTGCTCCTCTTCTGGTCAAATCGATGGAGTCTGCTTACAACAGCTTGTTTGATTGCAGTATTCACACCTGTAGCATTGTGGTTTTTGATGAATCTTGAGATAGCTGAAATATGCTGGGCTCAGGCACACACAGATATATGTAGCTGAGAAAGACAATTACATGTTTCTCCAACATCTCTTTCAAAAAATAAATTATAGAAAGACTAAATACTGTCTCTAAAGACTATAAGGAAATTCTATAAGTTGCAGAACAATGTTTTCCTTGCTCGGCACTACATTTTTGAACATAGGAGCTCATTCAGACCCGCTCGCTAGCAAGCGGCCGCTCGTTGCAGACAATGTTTGCTAAAGTGCGCATGCATGTAGTTCGCAATGCGCGTGCGCAAACTAGTACGAGCGATCGGATTTTGCTCGTTCGCCCTGCAAAGACAGCCCTGTGGACTGAGTGACAGAAGAGGCCGTTTGTGGGTGGTAACAGGGGCAGGGTAGTAGGAACGGGTGAGTGGAGTTACGGATGCAGGCATGCCAGAGTGTTTTCACGCTGTTTCTGGGGCGCGCATAATTAATAGGCAGCATCATAGTACACATCACCTGCTTGAATAATACACTGAAGTGCTTGCAGTGCTTGCGGTAGGGTACAGTCATCCGGAAGCACTGCGGCCAGATCCGATGGAACCCGACGTACCGATGGTTGTATATACTTCCTGGAGATAACGTATGCCAGTGGGCAGCTAAAGACAGGCTGGTGGGCGTCTATAAACACAAAGTGATCGCTCACCAAGACATAGTGGGCGTGCTTATGCCTTTCCCGAGCGAGCGGCTGCCTTGATGTCACTTTGCAAAATTTAAATACGCTGGGAGCGAGCGGCCGCAACTAGCGAGCAGGTCTGAATGAGCTCCATAGTCTTTACACTAGACAACCAAGTTGCCCTGAGGGGCTAAAGTATCAGCTGCTATGGGGGGGTGAGCTTTGAGAGGTGGACCTGTGTTCAACTATACGCTAGGACCCACACATCCGCAGGTGAGCCCATTTGTACTCTCAGGTCTACTGTTATGTACTGTAAGTGCACCCCCCAAAAACTGTTTCTATGATTGTTGCCTGACAACTTCTCGTGATTACCCTGGCAATCAAGACCAGTTGTCAGCAGTTGTCATATGTTCTGTGTGACTATGGCTTGGGATTTTGTGTCCGGTCAGATCGGTGTTTATAATGGACTAGTGAAGGCTAGGAGAGGCACAATGATATCAAATGTTAGGCCAAACTTGACAGAGGGTACCGCCAAAAGTGGGGAGATTCTTCAACTTGGTATCTGGTCTCCAAGAAGGGACATGGTTAAGATGGAAACCCATAGTTCGAGATTAGGAGGAGGGTGTCTTTTACAGTTGTGTCACTGGTAAATTTTGCTCATGAAATTGATTAGTTAAGTTACTGTTATTTATTATTGTACAGTATACTGTGTGATGCTATAGCAATAGCTTTAGTTTTACATGCCTTTCTGCCTAATTCTGTATTGTAAGACGGACGTCTACCAGCTCTGAGAGGCGGGTTTCTTACACTTTTCTTCTGTGGTTCAAAAAGAGAAGGATTAGGAGCCATTAAGATAATAGTAACGGTTAGTGGCAGACAGGTCATTTTTTTATACAAATAGTCCTTTGGGCAGAAGCCTCCTCTAAAAACAAAAATAGTCAGGAAAAAAAAAAAGTACGCGTGCGTGCTTGTGCGTCCGAGTGTGTGCCCGTGTGATCTCTATAAATCCTGTCATATCAGTTTAAAATCTTAAAATTCAAAAACACCCCTTATGGTAACCAATTTAGCAGTCTTTTTTTCTTTTCTTTTTTTTTCTTGCAAAGAAAACGGCACAGGACATTCAGAAGACGGAAAATAGGATGAGCTCTTCAAAGTAAGATAAATAGATGAATAAAATGAACCATAAAAAATGGAGACCTTGATGCAACTCGGTTAAACCGGAAAGGGAGACACTTAAGGTCCGCGATTTTAATTCTATTAATTCATTAAAGTCATGGAATAATCTTGCACAGAGTGATTCCTATTTCATGTTCCCCACTTGAATTTCGCATGGTGCCCCAAGCTATGATTCTGCCTGTACTGCACATCAGACAAGAATACTATTGCCTCCCTATCTCATATTAAACCCAACAGAAGATTTGTCTAGCTACAGCAGCCGGAGTCATGGTAACATTAGGAATCCACCGTTTGAAATACACATTGGAGAATTTAATGCATTGATTAAGTAGAGTACTATTAATACCAATTCTGCCGGCAGCATACTATTTTTGTTATAACAGCCAAAGATATATTGTCTTAACATAATTCCGATATTATTTTATAACGTCCTGTGTGGCCATCGGACCTGTGCGTTTGCGTGCTGACCCTGTATTCTAATGAAACATATATTTTCCATAACTGCGGCCCGGCATATCTCCACGTCGGTGTCGGAACAGCGAGCAGGAGTCTGCAGAGCTGCCTTTTTTGACCCCGTCAACATCAGAAAGTGTTTCAAACCTCAGTCATCTTTGACAGCCTTTGAGCATAGAGAAGAGACAGTCTTCCTGACACAAAGACTTCTGGCCTGGGGTTAAAGAAAAAATTCCTTTTGAAAAAAAAAAAAAAGAAGAAATTTGGAACACTCTGCAGACCATACTGATTCGTATTCATGTGGCAAGTGCGTTTCCTCAGTGGCGAGGGCCTATTTGCTTTCAGTGGATGTAGACATTTTTTTTGTCTCTTGCAGACCTTACCTCAGATAAGTTACCAGTCAGGCTGTGGTTTCATTTCACAGACGTCACAGGATAAAAAGGTTGTGGGTTTGCACAATGCGCTTAATTGCAGTTTCTCGTGGGAAATGTGAACTCTCTTATCTTCAGAGATATTTGGCATGCAATATCAGTTTAAGTAGACGTCTTCTCGTTTGATAATAGCACACGGTAATCCTCCTTGGGGTACAAGAAGAATTTTACATCTCGTAACAGTAATTTTTTTTTTTACATTTTGCTATTTTTTTTAAGTACCAGAATAACAACAACCTTTTTGTGATTATATTTTATTAGGTTAACATGAGAATTATGGCAAAATGACTTAGGTAGATGCACCTAAAATATAGGTCGCGCTTTTGATGTTTAATCAGTAAATTGCTGTATACATTGTTTCCATGTTATACAAGCAGTGACATTTAATAGAAGCTTAGTCATACATTATGTCAGCAGCAGTGCCCCATATAATGCTTCTAGTATCCAATATCATTCCAGCAGTGCCTAACATTGTACCAGCAGTGTCCTATATCATACCAGCAGAGTCTAACATTATACCAGCAGTGATCTATATCAAACAAGGGGTGCCAACCATTATATCAGCAGTATCCTTCCTATATCTTGCCAGCAGTGCCTGATGATACAGTATACCAGCAGTATCCTATATCATACCAGCAGTACCTAACATTATACCAGCAGTATCCTATATCATACCAGCAGTACCTAATATATTATACCACTAGTATCCTATATCATACCAGCAGGGTCTAACATTATACCAGCAGTGTCTGACATTACAGTATACCAGTAGTATCCTATATCATACCAGCAGTACCTAACATTATACCAGCAGTATCCTATATCATACCAGCAGGTTCTAACATTATACCAGCAGTGTGCTATATCATACCAGCAGTGCCTAACAATGTACCAGCAGTGTCCTGTATCATACCAGCAGTGCCTAACCTAGCAGTGCCTAACATTATACCAGCAGTATCATTCCTCTATCATAGCAGCAGTGCCAGTACGTTACAGTATACCAACAGTGCCTATATCATAGCAGCTGTGTCTAACATTATACCAGCAGTATCCTATATCATACCAGCTGAGCCTCACATTATACCAGCAATGTCCTATATCATACCAGCAGTGCCTAACATTATACCAGCAGTGTCTTATATCATACCAGCATTGCCTAACATTATACCAGCAGTATCCTATATCATACCAGCAGTACCTAACATTATACCAGCAGTGTCCTATATCATACTAGCAGTACCTAACATTATACCGGCAGTGTCCTTTATCATACCAGCAGTGCCTAACATTATACCAGCAGTGTCCTTTATCATACCAGCAGTGCCTAACATTTTACCAGCAGTGTCCTTTATCATACCAGCAGTGCCTAACATTATACCAGCAGTGTCCTTTATCATACCAGCAGTGCCTAACATTATTACAGCAGTGTCCTTTATCATACCAGCAGTGCCTAACATTATTACAGCAGTGTCCTTTATCATACCAGCAGTGCCTAACATTATACCAGCAGTGTCCTATATCATACCAGCAGTGCCTAACATTAAATGATCACTGTTCCATGCCATATCAACACGCCAGACATGAGTTACTGACACATATTCCACTGCGTAACACAGACAAAGGCTGAGAGTCACAGTAGAATGTTGCTGTTGTACATTACACTGCATACCATAACTTCATGTACTTCTGTTTGGCATATTAAATTGTGCGTTCCATTAATGATCAACATCTTCTGTGAAATCTTTATGCCTCATCCAAACCTTATGTCTCTTGCCCTTAAAAAAACTGTCCCCTATTTTCTGACAAACCATGCACTGTTTGGGATAGAGATGTATAGATAATTTTGGATCCAGTCGTACACCTATTCCCCCAACTGTGCCACAGAGCCTCTCATATTTGGGATTGTGTTGCAGTAAGTATGGATAAAGGACTTGTCCACGTGATGTAATGTAAAGAGTAGGGTTGTGCGCCGACCCCCGTGTTTTGGTTTTGGAGATCTGTATCTTCTCGTGTTTTGGATCTGGATTTGTTTTTGCCAAAACCGCCCCTTGCGTGTTTTCGTTTTGGTTTTGGATCTGTATTTTTTTCCCAAAAAAAAATAATAAACACTGCTAAAATCACATCAATTGGTGTTATTTTTGTTCCTACAGCATTATTAACCACAATAACATTAATTTCCAATTGTTTCCAGTCAATTTTGACCACCTCACAGCTCACAATATTGTTTTCATCCAGTTTAGGTCCAAACTTTGCACCAAGCTAGCTGGCTGACTAAGCTAAGTGGCAGCAGTGGGCAGCACAAATATGTGGCAGTTCAAGTTGAAGTATGTATGTAGTTGAAGGCAGGGACAGGAAGGGTTGAATGGTAGTAAATTTAATTTCATTTTTTGATTCCGAAGCAAATTTATGAGAGAGGAGGAGAGAGCATGGGTGAAGAATATGCTTTGCCCACGAAATCAACCTGGTGGTTCAGAATATTTTTTTTAATAAAAGGGGCATGCAGGAGATGCTGTCTGTGGCCATAAACATTTTTGGACATTTTTGGCATTCAGCAACCGCATGTCAAAGATTGCGGCAGCAGTGGCAGTTCAATTTCCAACATGGCACATCAGGAAACAAATATTTTTATTATACAAGTGGCCTGAGGGAGTTGGAGTATGTAGGTAGTTGAAGGCAGGGAAAGGAATAATTGATTAGTAATAAATTTAATTAAATTTTTTGATTCCGAAGCAAATTTATGAGGGAAGATTGGAGAGGAGGAGGGAAGGCATTTACTGTACAAAAAATATTTCAATCATTTACATCAGTCCTTGCCCCAGAAGAATCCTTGAGCGCTAGGCCTGCTGCTGCTGTTGGGAGTGGATTTTCATCCCAGAGGGGGACCAGGAAGACTACTAGTAGTACTTTAAAAAAACAATTGACTGTTAAACAATCCTTTGCAAGGGGGAACAAGTATGACAGCAGTCACCCAGTTGCATAGCAGATCACTGATGCCATAACATCTATGTTAGATGTGCGTCCAATAACCACCAATAATGCATTGGGTTTTAGACAGTTAATTGAGGTCCTGTGTCCCAGCTACCAAATTCCATCAAAAGTCCACTTCACTAGAAAAGCAATTCCCAACTTGTACAGGGATATTAAAAAAAACTTGATTAGTGGCTTCCAAAATGCTGTTGTACCTACTTTCCACTTAACCACAGATATGTGGACAAGTTGAATAGAGCAAACACAAGATTTAAGATATAAGGTTTAATTCATATGTTGTGTCTTTCTTCCCAACGGACACAGAACTGAAGAGATGCGAAAAGCTGTTGGTAAGCAAATTGTCAGCTCAAGTGGCACATGATGCAGCAATGGTTTCTCCTTCAGTTTCTCCAGCAAGTGCATCTGCTGAGAAAAAAACTAAACTTTCCCAAAAGACCCACTGGTGATGCAGACGAGTCAACACAAAACACAAAAACTTTTTGGATGGATGCACTGCAGATGACATAACATGAAGGAGATTCTTAGATGGTTAAGTTTCCTACCTCTACTTACTCTTGGTTCACAAAGGGTATAGATGATTTGACAGTTCTTGTCTGGATTTGGGTAGAAACAATTCCACACATAACAAGTGGATTTTTTTGTCTTGTGCCCAGGCATGGCAATGGGCTTTTACTTATCATGGGCAAAAACTATTTCATCCACTGGTGCCTGATTTACACAAACAACATCATCATCAACAACATCCTTATTAGTGTCAGCTACAAAAATATCCAGCTCATCCTAGTGCACATCCACAGAAGCATCCTCGATTTCTATGGCAGCATGTTCACTTGTGCTTACATCATCATAAGAGGCAGAACCACCAGTAATAAATAAAGGCCAAGGCCTTAACCTTAACCTTTCCTTGCCACTTCAAGGGAAAGGCATAATGCCAATTTTATGTATTTTGCAACTAACTTTCCCTTTGATGTTTTTTTCTTTACCACTGTAAAAGATTTGTTCTTGATTTTAGAAGCCTTGGGCATCAGCTTTAGTAGATGATGTAGATGGACTAGTATCGTTATGACTGGTGGCACTGGCAGCATCTCCAGCACTAGAATGTGGTTCCTGCTCTCCTCTCAACTGATCATTCTCCATATCAACAAACATGAATTAAGTGGGGTACAGCACACAAGTCAATTTGTACCAATTTTACATATTACACCGCAGTATCTACAGTGTCACAAGATTATCTTATGAATAAAAGAATAACAGACTGCGCTGCCACTTACAGTGTCACAAGATTATTTATGAATAAGAATAACACACTGCGATAACACTTACAATGTCACAAGATTTTTTATGAATAAGAAAAGAATAACACACTGCGCTGCCACTTAGTGTCACAAGATTTTTTACGAATAAGAAAAGAATAAAACACTGCGCTTCCACTTAGTGTCACAAAATTATTTATGAATAAGAATAGCACACTGCACTACCACTTACAGTGTCACAATATTTTTTTATGAATAAGTAAAGAATGACACACTGTGCTGCCACTTAGTGCTACTAGATTATTTATGAATAAGAATAACACACTGCGATACCAATACAGTGTCACAATATTTTTTATGAATAAAAATAACACACTGCGCTATGACTTATAGTGTCACAATACGTGGATAATAAACTGCGGTCTGGCTGACAGTGTCACCAAACAATAATAGCGCAGCTAAGTTGCTAACGCACACACACACGCACACAAAAAAGCACTTTTTTTTGTGGATTGATATTAATTTAATTTAATTTTTATTTTTTTACACTGGGGAAGAGCACCCCTGAATGAGCCAGCAGCCCTTTGATGAACAACACAGACAGCACCCCTTTTTTTGTGGATAACAAAGCACCCCTGCCGAGTGTGATTAGTCCACCTGCAGAGTCACAAATAAGTGGACGATAAACTGCGGCAGTGTCACCGTACAATCACAGCGCAGCTAAGTTGCTAACGCGCACCCACACACAAAAAAAGCACTTTTATTTTTTTTTACACTGGGGAAGAGCACCCCTGATGAAGGCAGCAGCCCCTTGATGAACAACACAGACAGCACCCCATCTTTATGGACAACAAAGCACCCCTGCCAAGTGCGGACAGACCACCTGCAGAGTCACAAATACGTGGACGATAAACTGCGGCAGTGTCACTGAACAATGGCGACCATCGCGGGGACCTTTATATGATCCAAAACCCGCGAGAGTCCGACAGCGGGAGGATGACGTTTTGCCTTGTTTTGAGACCCGAATCACGCGGGAAACCTCAAGCCGCATTCGGATCTCGATCCGGATCTCGAAGTTCGGATGTGTCCGGTTCAAGGAGAACTGGACTCGCTTATCTCTAGTTAAGAGTGACACATAATAGAGATCTCATAGGGTCATCTTTAGCAGGGCTGTGCAGCTTGTGGGGTGTAGGCCAGATTAGGGGGTCTATGTACTAAGCCTTGGAGAGAGATAAAGTGGATGGAGATAAAGTACCAACCAATCAGCCTCTAACTGTCATTTTTCAAACACAGCCTGTAAAGTGACAGTTAGGAGCTGATTGGTTGGTACTTTATCTCTCTCCAAGGCTTAGCGCATAGACCCCTAGGTCCTGCAAGCCTTTCTTTGTGGCCCACATCTTCACAGACAACTTTGGGACTTTTTTCCCCCTAAAATTTGACCCAAAGCCACAGTAATATAACCTATATCCATCCCTATTCATGTGAATAGTCTCATGACATTGCCCCTTAAGTCTGCGCATACTGGCCCTGATTCAGAGCCGGACACTCTTTGAGAGCGCTCGCTCTGAATCAGGCCGGCATTTTTTTTATGTGAGCGGGCCTCCTGGCTGCTCGCTAAGCTGTAGATGACCACCCACAGCTTTTGCGAGCGGCCAGGTGATGGTCGCGACCATCGCGACCATCGGGCTTGCGACGAAACCCTTGTGGTAGGGTCTCATCCATCACAAGCTATAATAGAGCCGGAAGCTCACTACTGAGGCCACCCCCTTCGGGAACGCCTCAGTTTGGCCAGCCACACCCCCTGCCTGCCTCCAAAACGGGGCGAGCTGTCAATCAAAATCAACAGCCGCCCCCTTTTGGTGCAAGACCCGTAGCGACGGAGTGCCCGTCGCTGGCCAGGTCTCGCGCAATCGCATGCCGGAGCCGGCCCCTGCGTGCACATGCGTAGTGAGGGACCATCGACCCACTTGCGAGTGCTGTGCGCTCGCGAACGGGTCTGAATCAGGCCCACTGTACCTGTCAGCAGCACTGACACAGGACGCCATGTTCGGACGGAGAAATTGGACCTGCCATAGGGATGGGCAAATTTGAATGGTGCGTGCAATGGTGCGCCTAGGACTGCTTAGCGTCGCTGCAAGTAGTTGTCTCAGTGTGAACAGAATCAGCTGCGGCATTAGCATAAAGACGGGGCTGTGGCAAATGACACAGCCACGGCCGCACCTACGTCAACCTTAGAATCCGCCCCACTGTCTTTGAGTTTTGCTTCTCAATACTCTGCAGAATGCTATTCCGCACTGAATATGTAAATATTTAGCATTTTGTGGAATTTCTAGCTTATGAATAAAGCTGCTCTGTGTTATGGTTGGGGTAGGACTGATCATTTCAGAGATGTACGGGTACCCTGTGGTCAAATATTACCATTTTATTTAAAGCTTGAATACAGGAGCAACAAGGATTTATATAGTTGTGATACAGCACAAGGAGTATTGTGTGTCCTGAAAATGCGGTATAGCATGTGGATCATACTACAAACCAAAGAAAGCTTTCGGGGGATCTGGTCAATATCCCGGCAAAAGGCATGCCGGCGCTAAGAAAACCAGTATCGGAATACCGACAACTGTCAGAATCCCGGGACCGGTATCCCGAATGTCAGCATCCCAAAGGTAAGTAGCGGTTTTAGGTGGAGGGTAAGGGTTAGGCACTAGGGGGGAGGGTTAGGTTTAGTGTGCGGGGAGGGGGAGGTTAAGTTTAGGCACCAGGCAGGGAGGGTTAAGGTTAGGGCTAGGGAGAAGGGCAGAATCACTTTGGGGCCCGAGTTGAACCAAGTCCTGGTTGGATCTTCCCATGATTTGGAACATGGATTTTAAAACTGAACTTGGGTTTTGGATTGCATGTAAACAGGTAAAAAAATTACATAATTTTAGCTGTTTTTTATTTATTTTTTTAAATACAGAACCAAAACCAAAACATGTACTGTAGATGAATCCGGATCCAAAACCAACACCAAAAGACAAGTGGGTGGAGCGGGATGTAATCAGGAAGCCGGCGGTCGCTGACAGCCGACTTCCCGACACTGAAAGCCCGGCATGGGACTAAAGATAGGCATCTAAATACCGACGCCTATCATTAGCCCCATGCCGAAATCCTGACACTCGGCATACCAAACGAAGGTAAGCCGCACGTCAGGAGCTCTTAGCCGCGAAGGAGGGGGGTTAGGTTTAGGGACTCCCTGGGGACATAGGGTTAGGCATCCCCCTGGGAGGGTTAGAGTTAGGCTAGGGGGAAGGGGGGTTAGGGTTAGGCACCACCAAGGGGAGGTTAAGGTTAGGCACCACCCCCCGGGAGGGTAAGGTTTAGGGTGCGGGGAGGGGGGGTTAAGCTTAGGCACCACTGGGGGGAGGTTAGGCACTGGGGGGTACGTTAGGGTTAGGCCCCACTTAGGGAGGGGAGAGGTAGGGATAGCCTACTTACCTCACCTGTTGGGATCTACATGTGCCGGCCTTCCGGCGTCGGGATTTCAACCGCCGGGTTTCTGTCCGGCGGTATTACATATCAATTCCGGATGGTGCACATCTCTAACCAAAACTAAAATCCATCCAAACTCCAAATTTGCACAGAAGTTCTGTTTCATCCTTCATGATCTACAGTATATGATGATTTTTTTTCTTTTTTTTTCGGAAGCTCAACAAAACTGCACTAAATTTGGTTGTTGTCATTTCTCTGGGAACCGAACCCACACTTCTAAAGTTTTGGTGAATCAGTTCGCATAGGTCATGGTGAAAAAATGTCTAGTTTGGGAACAAAATTCACTTTAAAATGCTTTTTGATCAAGAAAATAAAATACAAATTTTAATATAACTAATATGTTTATTTATTTATTTTTGTTAGAGATGGGAGGTTCAGTTTTGGGTCGGATCTTCGTGCCAGAGTTCAGGTCACAGAACAATGGAAAAGTCATCTTCCATGGTCATCTCGGGACAGATGTCTGTGAAAAATGATGTTTCGACCATGAAAGATGATATTTTGCCTCATTCTGAGATACGAACTTGGCGGTAAGATCCGAGCCAAAACCGAACCGCTCATCTCTGATTTTTGTTTGCAACAGTGATAGAAAGATTTGTGAATGGATTTGACGAAAATAATTAATTGCCCATAAACTGAACTGCGGCTAATATTTCCTTTTCCAATTGTCACAGTCATGTGTGTAAATCTAATCACACACTTCAGCCTTGTTCCATTTAGAGGTATAAAGGGTGTTCTTTCACGAGTGTGAAAACAACGCATCAAATCAGAATTAACCAGTTCTGAAACCCATCACTTAAAACAAAGCCCTCTGTGATCTACAGAATGCTGCGTGCTTAATTACACTGAAAATAAGGATACATCTCTATTTCTCAGTAGTTTGAAAGTTCCAGTCCTGTCGTTTGGCTGAAATATGCCAGATCTTTTCATTGTAAATGTATATCTTGTAATGTGGCTGCTTAGACACCTAAATGCCCAAAAGACCTAATACCTAATATGGTCCAGACATCAGTGCAAGTCTTTGTGAATTACTGTAATAGAGGGACCAATGACGTATGCATTAGGTTACTCAAAGAGACTTGATCTTTTGAAATATAATATCTTTAAGGTCTAGACACTTTGCTTTTTAAGTTTTGTTTTAATTTTTTTTACATAAAATTGTTGTCGTTCATGTTAGCTCTTTTCAATTTTGTTTTAGGCTTTTTTCATCTTGTTTTTTTTTTGTTTTTATACTTAAACTAAAACTGTTTATTATCATATTATCAGAGTGGTTCTACAATAACTTTGACCATGAGAAAGTAGAATTTATATTATGTGGAAAAATGAAATAACACCTGTATATATATCCATATCTATATATATATATATTTAAACTAGGGGTGTGCATCGGCCACTTTTCGCGTTTTGTGTTTTGGTTTTGGATCTGGATCTTTCTTCGTGTTTTGGATCTGGATTGGTTTTGCCAAAACCACCCTTCCGTGTTTTGGGTTCTGGGTTTTGTGTTTTGGATCTGTATTTTTTTGAAAAAAAGCATAAAAACAGCTAAAATCACAGAATTTGTAGGTTTTTCTGCTCCTATGCTATTATTAACCTCAATAACCTTAATTTCCACTCATTACCAGTCTATTCTGAACACCTCACACCTCACAATAGTGTTTTTATGTCCAAAAGGTTGCACCGAGGTAGCTGGATGACTATGCTAAGCGACACGAGTGGGCGGCACAAACACGTGACCCATCTAGGCGTGAAACTGCAGTGGCAGACAGGATGGCAGTTTGAAAAACTAGGCCCCAAACTGTACATAATGCAAAGAAAAAAAAGAGGTGCAAGATGGAATTGTCCTTGGGCCCTCCCACCCACCCTTATGTTGTATAAACAGGACATGCACACTTTAACAAACCAATCATTTCAGCGCCAGGGTCTGCCACACAACTGTGGCTGAAATTATTGGTTCGTTTGGGCCCCCACTAAACAAGCTGGCAATTAATGTGTCCCTGCACAAACTGGCTCTACGGAGGCAAGATGTCATCCTCATCCTCCTCATCCACTGATTCCTCACCCTCTTCAGTGTGTACATCCTCATCCTCACAAAGTATTAACTCGTCCCCACTTGAATCCACCACCACAGGTCCCTCTGTACCTTCTGGAGGCTGGTCTCCCTGGAAGAGCTGATAATTCATTTTGATGGACATCATCTTCTCCACATTCTGTGGAAGCAACCTCCTACGCCTTTCGCTGACAAGGTTCCCGGCTGCACTAAACACTCTTTCGGAGTACACACTGGAGGGGGGGCAACTCAGGTAAAATAGAGCCAGTTTGTACAGGGGCCTCCAAATTGCCTCTTTTTCCTGCCAGTACAGGTATGGACTGTCTGACATGCCTACTTGGATGCTGTCACCGATGTAATCCTCCACCATTCTGTCAATGGTGACAGTATCATATGCAGTGACAGTAGACATGTCAGAAATTGTTGCCAGGTCCTTCAGTCCGGACCAGAAGTCCAAACTTGGTCCTGCCTGCCCTGCATCACCGCCAGCGGGTTGCTTAGGATACCTACGTTTTTTCCTGGCAGCCCCAGTTGTGGGAGAAAATGAAGAAGGAGCCATTGACGTGTCACGTTCCGCTTCAGCTGACAGTGTGTTCACCAGCAGGTCTTTGCACCTCTGCAGGCTTGTGTCGGCCGGAAAGAGAGACACCACATAGGCTTTAAACCTAGGATCGAGCACGGTGGCCAAAATGTAGTGGTCTGATTTCAACAGATTGACCACCCTGGAATCCTGGCAAAGCGAATGAAGGGCTTCATCCACAAGTCCCACATGCCGAGCGGAATCGCTCCGTCTTAGCTCCTCCTTCACTTTCTCCAGCTGCTTCTGCAAAAGCCTGATGAGGGGAATGACCTGACTCAAGCTGGCAGTGTCTGAACTGACTTCACGTGTGGCAAGTTCGAAGGGCTGGAGAACCTTGCACAACACGGAAATCATTCTCCACTGCGCTTGAGTCAGGTGCATACCCCCTCCTTTGCCTATGTCATAGGTGGATGTATAGGCTTGTATGGCCTTTTGCTGCTCCTCCATCCTCTGAAGCATATAGAGGGTTGAGTTCCTCCGCGTCACAACCTCTTGCTTCAGGTGATGGCGGGGCAGGTTCAAGAGTGTTTGCTGGCGCTCCAGTCTTCGGCACGCAGTCGCTGAATGGCGAAAGTGGCCAGAAATTTTTCGGGCCACCCAAGCGTCTCCTGCACGCCCCTGTCGCTTTTCAGAAAATTCAGCACCACCAAGTTTATTGTGTGAGCAAAACATGGGACGTGCTGGAATTTGCCCAGATGTAATGCAATATTGGTGGCGTTGTCAGATATCACAAATCCCCAGGAGAGTCTAAGTGGGGTAAGCCACTGGGCGATGATTTCCCTCAGTTTCTCTAAGAGGTTGTCGGCGGTGTGCCTCTTACTGAAACCGGTGATACACAGCGTAGCCTGCCTTGTAACGAGCTGGCGTTTCTGAGATGCTGCTACTGGTGACGCTGCTGCTGTTGCTGCGTAAGGTGATACATCTACCCAGTGGGCTGTCACAGTCATATAGTCCTTAGTCTGCCCTGTTCCACTTGTCCACATGTCTGTGGCTAAGTGGACATTGTGTACAACAGCATTTTTCAGGACACTGAGGACACTTTTTCTGACGTTTCTGTACAGTCTCGGTATCGCCTGCCTAGTGAAATGGAATCTAGACGGGATTTGGAACCGGGGACACACTACCTCCATCAATTGTCTAAATCCCACTGCACTAATGGCGGATACCGGACGCACGTCTAACACCAACATAGCAGTCAAGGCCTCAGTTATACGTTTTGCTTCAGGATGACTGCTGTCGTACTTCATCCTCCTCGCTAAGGACTGTTGGAGCGTCAATTGTTTAGTAAAAGTAGTGGTGTTCCTACTTCCTCTCTGTGATGATGAACGACTCCCAGCAGCAGCAACAGCAGCAGCGGCAGCAGTAGGCGTAGCAATGCAGGATCCTCCGGAGGAATCCCGGATAGGAGAGTCAGTCATGCCAGTGACATGGCCTGCAGGACTACTTCCGATCCTGACTAAGGAGGAAATTGACGAGGAGGGAGTTGACGGTGTGGTTTGCAGGCGCTTGGATACAACAGGACAACGGGATTTAGGTGTCCCTGGACTGCTTACGGCCTTAGCCAAAGTTTCTGAACTTGACAGTAACTTTTTATGAACGCGCTGCAGGTGCCGTATAAGGGAGGATGTTCCTAGGTGGTTGACGTCCCTACCCCTACTTATTTCACCTTTACATATGGTACATATGGCAAGACAGTTGTTGTCCGGATTTGGATAGAAATATTGCCAGACCAAAGAGGTGGAATGTTTGGTCTTCTGCCCAGGCATGACCATGATGGGCTTTTTCATCCCACGGACAACAACTGTCTCCCCCGGAGCCTGATTTAAACAAACCACATCACCATCAGAATCCTCCTCGCCAACTTCCTCCTCAGCGCCAGCTACACCAGTATCCTCATCCTGTTGTACTTCAACAGTGACATCTTCAATTTGCATATCAGCAAGTGGACTGTGGGTGCTCCTTTCAGCACTTGCAGGGGGCGTGCAAATGGTGGAAAGAGCCACCTCTTCCCGTCCAGTGCTGGGAAGGTCAGGCATCGCAACCACCACCACACTTGGACTCTCCTTGGGGATTTGTGATATCTTCTTAGAAAGCACAGTTCTTCGCTGTGCTTTTGCCAGCTTAACTCTTTTGATTTTTTTAGTGGGAGGAGGGCTTCCATCGTCATGTGAAGCTGAACCACTAGTCATGAACATACTAGGGATCGACCTTAGCCGTTCCTTGCCACTCCGTGTCGTAAATGGCATATTGGCAAGTTTACATTTCTCTTCAGATGATTTAAATGTTTTTTTCAAGGTCATTTTCCTGAACTTTGTCATTTGGGATTGTATGTGCCCTCTACTATGACATTGGGCATCGGCCTTGGCAGACGACGTTGATGGCATGTTATCGTCTATGTCATGACTAGTGGCAGCAGCTTCAGCACTAGGAGGAAGTGGTTCTTGATCTTTCTCTATTTTATTTTTATCGGAGAAAGTTTGGTCCTCCATTTATGTTATATCGATTTGATATATACGTGCGGCTAAACACAGAAAATATTTTTTTATTTTTGCTGGAGAGTAGTGCACTTTGTGGGTTACACCAGCCTTTAAGAAATGAGCCATCCGGCTCTTTACTTATGGGACACAGGCACACGCTTGGCGCTGCTCCTTTGTTGATGCACGTGCGGCTACTGCGCACACAATTCACAAACACAGAAAATTTATTTTTTTTTGGTTTGGACTGGAGTGTACTTTCGGGGGTTACAGCACCCTTTAACGGTCAAGCCAGCCGGCCCTTTACTTATGACACAGGCGTACGCTTGGCACTACTTTGTTGATGCACGTGCGGCTACTGCGCACACAATTCACAAACACAGAAAATTCATTTTTTTTTGGTTTGGACTGAAGTGTACTTTCGGAGGTTACAGCACCCTTTAACGGTCAAGCCAGCCGGCCCTTTACTTATGACACAGGCGCACGCTTGGCACTACTTTGTTGATGCACGTGCGGCTACTGCGCACACAATTCACAAACACATAAAATTATTTTTTTTTGGTTTGGACTGGAGTGTACTTTCGGGGGTTACAGCACCCTTTAACGGTCAAGCCAGCCGGCCCTTTACTTATGACACAGGCACACGCTTGGCACTACTTTGTTGATGCACGTGCGGCTACTGCGCACACAATTCACAAACACAGAAAATAATTTCTTTTTTGGTTTGGACTGGAGTGTACTTTGGGGGATACAGCACCCTTTAACGGTCAAGCCAGCCGGCCCTTTACTTATGACACAGGCGCACACTTGGCACTACTTTGTTGATGCACGTTCGGCTACTGCGCACACAATTCACAAACACAGAAAATAATTTTTTTTCTGGTTTGGACTGGAGTGTACTTTCGGGGGTTACAGCACCCTTTAACGGTCAAGCCAGCCGGCCCTTTACTTATGACACAGGCGCACGCTTGGCACTACTTTGTTGATGCACGTGCGGCTACTGCGCACACAATTCACAAACACAGAAAATAATTTTTTTTTTGGTTTGGACTGGAGTGTACTTTCGGGGGTTACAGCACCCTTTAACGGTCAAGCCAGCCGGCCCTTTACTTATGACACAGGCGCACGCTTGGCACTACTTTGTTGATGCACGTGAGGCTACTGCGCACACAATTCACAAACACAGAAAATATATTATTTTTTTAGCACTTGGGGGGAGCACCCCTGATGGACAGAGCACCCCCTGGACAACACTACAGCACCCCTTTAGGACTGGGACACTGCACAGGACTTTGGAGTGGACACAGCCCCTATGGAGAACTGACTGCACAACACAGTCCAGACAGCCCCTATGGACTTTGAAGTAGTGGACACAGCCCCTATTAACAACAGCAGCACAGCACAACACAGCCAGCCCCTATGGACTTTGAAGTACTGGACAACAGCAGCACTACACTACACTACACTACACAGCCCTAACTCCCACCCTCCCTCTTCACTGTCCACAGCCGAGTGAGAAAATGGCGCCGACGCGGGTACCTTATATAGGATCCAAAACCCGCGAGACTCGGAAGGCGGGATGATGACGTTTTGCCTCGATTTCATATCCGAGTCAGGCGGGAAAAGTCGAGCCTGACTCGGATCGGACTCGGATCGGGGGGGCTCGGGGGGGTTCGGATTTCAGAAATCCGAACCCGCTCACCCCTAATTTAAACAGCTTAGAGATGTGTGTACATGCAGAATGTTGCCGCATGATCCTACTGCTGATTTCAAGAGAGAAATTTATATTATATTGTCATTAGCTTGTACGAAAGGCCATATTTCAGCATCCATTAAGAAAGCTCTACAAGTTAATTTTCCCATCAGGCCCTTTTCTATTTAATTCCTAGAATCCACAAGGACCCGGTGAAGCCACCTGGCCGTCCTATTATTGCCGCTCGGGGATCACTGTACCAAGCCATCTCTACCTATTTAGACTTCTTCAACCATGCATACAAGCTAGACCCACTTATTTGAAGGATACCAACAATTTATTGGCATCTCTTAAGTTGTTGTCTAATTTACCTTCTGATTGTATTCTTTGCTCAGTAGATGTTTGTAATTTGTATACATGTATCTCCCATTCACAAAGTTTACAGGCTACGAAAATGCTTATTACAAATAATCCATTTTACAAGGGAACCCCTATTTGGACTTATTTTGCAGTTACTTGAGCTAGTGTTGACTCGCAACTATTTTATGTTCGACGGGCAGTACTTTTTACAGATTTCCGGCTGTGCGATGGGGTCCAATGTGGCCCGATCGTATGCGAATGCCTTTATGTTTGCTGTCGAACAGGATATATTTTTTACAGATCCCACTGTGTCTAACAACATCATTGCCTTTTATCGCTACATTGATGAGTTATTTATAGTGTGGGGTGGATCTTTACAATCATCTGTGGAGTTGATTGAGCTTCACAATAGTCGTAATGGCCTGGTTAAATGTACTTACACCACTGATCTGCATAAGGTAAATTTCCTTGATGTGACCATTACCAAGAGTGAGGGGCGATTAGTGCCTTCGCTATTTTCAAAACCGACTGACAGGAACAATATTCTATTGGCGAGTAGTGCCCATCAAGTTCCTCTGAAAAATGCTCTGCCTTTCTTGCAATTTTTGCGAGCTTTAAGAATCTCAAAAGATAGGACAGAAGCCTTGAAACAGCTAGATGCTATGTATGAAAAATTCTTACAGGGAGGTTACAACAAAATCGACCTAGATCAGGAAAGGGGTAAAGCACTAGCCATTCCCATTGATAAATTATTGATCACTGATAATATTAGAAAAGATCGTGTTTCTGATAGACATCTTTGGGTCAATAAATATAACCACCTATGTACTGATATTAACAAAGAAGTTGTAGGCCTAATTCAGACCCGCTCGCGAGCGCTGTTGGCCCAGTGCGCATGTGCACAATGGAGGCGGCTCCGTCGTGCGCATGCGCGAGACCCGGATAGCGACGGGCAAGCCGTCGCTCTGGGTCTCGCTACAAAGGAGGCGTGCTGTCGATGGTGAGTGACAGCACGCCCCCTTTGGAGGGCGTGCTGGGGGCATGGCTGCCCAGACAGAGGGCGTTGCCATGGGAATGCCTACTATCTGGGGCCGGCCCCACTGACATCACAAGTGATGCCAGTGCGAGTGCTCTCGGCTCTGATAGAGACGAAAGCACTCCAGGGCTTGCGGCAACGAGACCCTACCACAAGGGTCTTGACCATAATGACCATCTTCCTGGCCGCTCGCTATAGCTGTAGGTGGTCACCCACAGCTATACGAGCGGCCAGGAGGCCGCTCTAAAAATGAAGAAGGACGGCCCTGATTCAGAGCGAGCGCTCTGTCAGAGAGTCCGGCTCTGAATCAGGGCCTAAGTCTCTATGGCGCATCATAACGACTGATAAAGACCTTAAAGATGCTGCAGAATACCAAGTTAATGTCGTGCTATCGGAGAGGCAAAAACCTGAGGGACTATTTGGTCCATAACGATGTGTCATTACTAGGCAAGTCTGGTAACAAGAAAACCTTTTTGGGTACCCCGAAAGTGGGGTGCTTTAGATGCCCGAATTGTATTACGTGCTGGTCCTTTTTTTCCATCCGTATTTAGGCACCAAGTACAATATAAGGCATTGTGTAACTTGTACCACTAAATTTATAGCATATGCCATCACCTGTCCCTGCTCCAAGTTATATGTGGGCAAAACTGAATGCACTTTAAAAGAGAGGATGGCTCAACATCGTTCCGCCATCCGTGCTGCTCTCATTTCAGGTACAAGCGAGCAAACAGTAGCAAAGCACTTTGTTACTGCATCACACAATCAAATCTTTCATCACTTCGATATAAAATTATCGATCACGTCCCCCCTTTGTTAGAGGCGGGGGTCGTGCACGTAAATTGCTACAATGTGAATCACAGAGGATCATGCGCTTAGATTCACTTTCTCCCCGTGGCCTAAATAAATCTTCGGGCCTTCATTGCTATTTTTTTATATGGATCAGATATTTATGCAAGTTTTCAATTGGGTCACTATGTTAATAATTAAGATCGACCATAATGTTTCTAGTTTATTGCAGGGGTTAATTGACATTTCCCTTGATACATGTTTAAATTGCATTTGTTAAAGGTTTGGTCTCAGTTAGTGGCCATCATCTCATGCTTCTTTGAGTAACATGTTTATTCTATTGCGGTTTTGGTGATTGATATTTTGTGAGCAATACTGTGTGTTATATGTTTGTTTTGTAACTATGTATCCTTTTTGTAATTGGTGTGGTTACCGTAGTAACCGCTTTGTCTGGGGGGGATATGATGTCACAACTGGTTCCATGGACTTCCGTTTTTGGACCAGGAAGTGATGGTTCCGTGAGGCATGGTGCCTAGCTGTTATATATATGGGGTAAGTGTTAGGTGTTTGATTATACTTTATGCTTGACAAAGGCGCCGATTAAAGCGCTGAAACGCTGCGGTCTCAGCAAGTGTCGCTTGAAGTTTTTTATCACGGAGGGCCGCCCTGTGGATTCTGTATTCTGTTTGTCCTGGTTCCAGGGGCTGACTGTGGAGGACACCCACCTCATTAAACTCTGTATCCCGCGAGTGCCGGACTTTGGACATATATATACATAAATATATCTATATATATATCTATCTATATATATATATATATATATATATATATATTCTTTAAACTTACTATCTTGAACAGAGTTGTTTTCCTCTGTGTTTCCTTAGGGAATATAGAAATAAATAGCCCGGAGGGGACATAATAAAAGTTTAGAGCCAACAGTTAAAGAAATGTAAACTTAATCAAAAGAATCCATCTGCGAATGTTTATTTGAAACTGCAGTCTCTGCCTGAGACACCTTGAAAGGGAATTTATAACAGAGAGGAAAGAGAATACCTAAATACATCTAGCGATTCTTTATCTGCAACACATATACATCAGGGTGGATCAGGAGGCTAAGGGTTAATGAAATCTGGAAAAATCCAAGGGTACACCCTGCTTTCCGAGGTTGTCTACACTCATTATTATTATTATTATTATTATTATTATTATTATTATTATTATTATTATTATTATCCTTTATTTATGGTGCCACAAGGGTTCAACAGCGCCTTACACAGTACATAAACAAATGAGCACACAAGAAAAACAGTTACTAACAGTACAGACAATGCAGGACAAGTACAGGATTTATAAAAATTGCTGCATAACAGTGCTGCATGCAGGGTGCCAGCATCCAAGTGTTAGGTGCTGTTGTAAACTAAGAAGCACGTGTGGGAAGAGGGCCCTGCTCGTGAGAGCTTACATTCTAAAGGGGTGACACAAATGGGCTGGATTGTGAGGAAGGAACATGGAGTAGTTGGTTAGGATGAGCGCTGGAAAACTTTGTGAAAGAAATTGGGTCTCGAGAGCCCATTTGAAGATTAGAAGCCAGGGAACAAAGTTTTCAAGGTATTTTGAGCTAAGGCCAAGGGGACGAAAAAAGGCAGCTACTCGAAGAAGTTGGAAGAAGCGAATGTCATGAGCATTGAATGGAGAGAATGAAATGGAGAGTTTAGAAGGTAAGAGTTGGTGGGCGTGACCAGACGATAGAAGTACAAAGACACTTTGGCAACTTCCAGGCCAGGGAGTCTGAAAGACTGTGAGGTCCCCAAACAGATAGCTGCAGAAGAAGTGGTGTCATATGGGTAAATCCAGGATTTGGTGATGGCTGGGAGATTCATGGAGTTGGAGATGAAGCGGTCATGGATGGGACCAGTTGTTTATAGACAGAACTGGCTTTCCAGAGGACACAGGAGAGAGGGACTGTCACGGTTGCCGACACTTGAGACTCCTTGAAGGAGTCAGACCTACTAAAAACTAAGGTGGTTATAGGAATGACCTGTTCATGGAATCTCAGTAACACAGAATAAAAGTAAATAGAATTTATTCACAGGCAAATATATAGCAACGTTTCACATAAAGTCTCAACAACACAGAAGTTCAGATATGCAGTAATCAATATAGGAGTAAACCCCAATATGTAAACAAAGTCTCTGATACTAATGTGGTGGGGAACCCCGAGTCCAATATCAGGCTAAGACCTCAGGATGGTATAAAGGACGTTACTAGGGTTGTGCCCTGTAGCGTGATGAAAATCCGGAACAGGGTTGAGCCCTGCAACGTAGTGAAGATCCGGAACAGGGTTGAGCCCTGAGACGTGGTGAGAATCTTAGGCAGGGTTGAGCCCTGTGATGTGAAGCAGGGTTGAGCCCTGTGATGTAATAAAGATCCGGAGCAGAGTTGAGCCCTATGATGCAGTGAACATCTGTGACAGGGTTGAGCCCTGTGATGTAATAAAGATCCGGAAAAGGGTTGAGTCCTGAGACATGGTGAGAATCTGAGGCAGGGTTGAGCCCTGTGATGTGAAGCAGGGTTGAGCCCTGTGATGTAATAAAGATCCGGAGCAGGGTTGAGCCCTGTGATGCAGTGAAGATCTGTGACAGGGTTGAGTCCTGTGATGTAATAAAGATCCGGAGCAGGGTTGAGCCCTGTGATGTAGTGAAGATCCGGGACAAGGTTGAGCCCTGCGGTGTAGTGAAGATCCGGGAGAGGGTTGAGCCCTGTGATGCGGTGAAGGTCCGGAGCAGGGTTGAGCCCTGCGGCGTGATGAGGATCCAAAGCGGGGTTGAGCCCCGCGATGTAGTAAGGGTCTGGAGCAGGGTTGAGCCGTGTGGCGTGATGGGGATCCGGAGCGAGATGAGCCCCGCGATGCACGAAGGGTCCGGCGACGATAACTGTAATGGTGCAGTTGACAACTATAGTAGAGGTGAGTTCAATGTCCACGGAAGTAGAAGACAACAAGAAGAGTAAATAATCCAGCAGGGGATGCAACCACAGCGATGGAGCAGGATAACGATACTTAGGCAATGGCAATGCTGAGCTCTGTAGTGCAGCTGGTAACCAGTATCAGAAGTTTAACCGGAACATGGGCAGAGATATAGCAAAGTCCACAGCAAACCACAGGGGGGAGCAGCAGTAATAGTGATAAGAGTGAGATACAGGTACAGTACAGTTAAAATGTCTAAAAATCAGATAAAAGGAAGAATAGTGCTGGTAGATGTAAAAGCACAACTACAGTAGTATCTAATAAACAAAATGAGTTTGGAGTTGTTAAAGTTGCAGTACTTTAAATTTAGGATATAAAGTATTATTAAAGATGTATAGGTGTTAAACAATGATAGATACTACAGTGGTATAGAGATAAATTGACAGTGGTACAGGAATGATTTAAACATACATACAAAAATTAAAGTCCAGCAAACTAACTGGTAGTTGCTTGGAATGCTATCCAGGTTATGATGAAAGCTGGTGGCTGAGTTGCAGGGTATCCAGAAGCTCAGATCCTTTTAAATTGTTTCAAAGTTGTAAAGAGTTCTATTTTAACTCTTGTCCTCCTGTGTTCCTCCTGTTATCCTCCTGTCTAACTCTTTAAATTATACTGTGCATATAATACCACTTAGAAAAAAAACCCACTTTGAAATAAAAACCTATGCAGGCTTGTAACAGGACTGCAGCCTGTAACCTACTGAGTATATAGTGAAGCATACATGTATAGTAGTAACTGATTGCATCCCACCCCCTGTAACTTCACCAACACCAAAAGTCATACAATTCTAAAACAAACAGACCCTAAACAGCATTCCATGTATCTAGGAGTTAATATATAGTCAGAACTTAAGTCACTCTGGATTATGGAGATATTAATTTATGACAATATACCTAGAAAATCAGTATATTCAAACAGCACTGGTATTTCTATATCAGATGACTGGTGCCAATAGATCTTTTACCTGCAAAGTGAGAAGGGGAAAATCAGTCATATCATCATCACTCACTGTTCGTAGAGGATAAAGCTAGTAAGAATACTGTATAACTCTTTAAATTATGCTGTGCATGTAATACCACTTAGAAAAAGTAACTCATTGTTACTAGTATAAGACTGGGTGGAGCTTGGCATCATCAAACCGCATAGCAAACTTTAGGCAAGGGCCCTACTGCGTTGCCACGTTAATCACACAAATTTAAGTCAGCGCGATGTGTGTAGAGTACATCTGGAATAGTCGAGCAGAGGCACACCACTACCAGTGTTCCAAATAGGTGCCCAGGAAAGTGAGCAACGATTGCACATAAATGGCAGTAATGATCTCACTGCGGTGTCGTCTGATTGCATATCGCTTTGAATTGGTTTTCCTGAATTGGAAATTTGGTGGACTCTTTGCATGTCCATAATCAGTAATAAATCCACTTTGATATTTCTCATAGCATAACAATTACAGATGTACGTGGACCCCCCTCAAAAGTTTCGGTTTTGGTAAAACCACTCTTGAGTGTTTTAGTTCTTCTCGTTTTGGTTTTGGATTTCTTTTAAAATTTATAAAAACAGCTAAAATCAAGTAATTTGGCCTGTAGTAGTATTATTAACACCAATAACATTAATTTCCAGTCATTTCCAGTCAATTTTCACCACCTCACAGCACCTGAAATCATGAGGGAGGGTCTTTTAGATGCTATCCAAAATACGTAAATTCCGAATTGCGAAAAGACCCAAACCCCAAACAGTTCATCTCTGATAGCAATCACACTAATAAACCTGATGCAACCTAACCAAATCAGACATGTGATAGGTTCTGTTTGTGTGTAGGCAGCATGACAGGTCCTAGACCAGATTAAGAGTTTTCTACTGATACAATAAAATACTTGTCTCTCGCACTATTAAATGACAATAAAAAAAACAATGACCATTTGCAGCAGCCCCATGTTCTGCAATCATCAGACTGGCAGGAGAAAACCCCCCAGTTCTCCCATTTACTCCTATTGTGTTTTATTTAGTTCATTTAAATGTTCAAAGTGCTCTGACTGTATTGACTTTCCGAGTTTAAAGACCTCCTATTTCATTTTCTTTCATCTGTAAAACTGTTTTCATATGTCCGCCAATATATAAAGTATATATGTAACTTTTTGCAAATAACTGAAGCGCACGGCTCATATAGAGTTAGGCGCACATCAGTTTTATTTGAATAAAATAGGCATTTCCGTTCTCTGCATGCACGCCAAAACTGCGCCCACATATGTCCGCAGCTGTGTACAGTACACTTAGAACTATTTACCACTGTACAGGGGGTATGTGGGAGGGGGCGAGTTTAGGCTGGGCATAGTATGGAAGGAAAAGGGGGATAAGGCAGAGCTTACAAGAATCCATCAGTTAATAAAATAAAGAAAATGAGTGAGATAGTTTAAAGTAATACATAAAATATAGACCACGGACCTTATTGCATACCGTCAGGACAGATTTATCTGCTCAGTGCCTTCAAAAAATTCTCCCTGGCAATCCACCTATATCATTTATAGAGATTTCATTAGTGTTATTAAATTGTATTAATTTTTAACTGTCTGACTTTATTTTGTATTTAATCAATTGAGGGTTTCTTATGGGCTCTGTTTTATAAGTCACCCATAGTTTTATTATTTTCACCATGCTTAACTTAAACTTAACCAATCTAAAATAACGACACTGACAACTGAATAGATTTTGCAAAAAAAGAGGTCGCAGCCAAATTTATTTAATTGGATTATAATTGATCTGTAATTGATTCAAGCATGGTGGTGAAAAAGCAGTGCTAACTCGTCTACAGCCCGTATGAAGAATGTATTACTAAGATGGGGGTGGAGATTCCACCCCCAAGTGCAAGCTATCTCGGGTAGTACCATCTCCCCTTAATCTAGCAAAGTGCTGATCCCTCCATAAGATGGAGACCTGGGACCTCATTCAGAGTCGGTCGCGAGCGTCGATGCGCACGTAACCGACTCGATGGTTTGGCCTGCGCATGCGCAGCGGCCGCACTGTGCGTGCACAAGCCCCGGAGCGACAGAGAGACTCTGTCGCTCCGGAGCTCGTTACCAAAGGGGCGGCTGTCGATGTTGATCGACAGCTGCCCCCGTTTGGTAGGCGGGCCAGGGGGGTGGTTTCCAAAATGGAGGCGATCCTTTACGAACGCCTAGCATTTTGTGGGCGGCCGAACTGACATCATCAGTGATGTCAGTGGGGAGCTTCCTGCTCCATTACGAGTGCCCAGACCCAACCTTAGGGTCTGGTCGTAAGCCTCGATGGTCGTGATGGTGATCACCATCGCGACCATCAACCTTATCGGTCGTTAAGCTGTGGGTGGTAACCCACAGCTTAATGATCGACAAGGAGGGGGCCATTCAGGATGCAAGCGGCCGCCCTAATTCAGGACGACAGCTTGCAACTAATGACCGCCTCTGAATGAGGTCCCTGGTCCTCCCCTAAGGCAGTCACTGACTCGCCTCTCTCAAAGCCAAGTTCAGCTGCACTAAATTGAGCCGCCGGAGGAAGCTAACTCCTCCCACTGCCTTAAAATCCTTAAAAAGAGCCTGATAGGCTGTCAAAGTTGATTGACCCAATATAAATATCAATAGTGTGACTGCAACCAAAAGCCAGTTCTAACCAGTACTGCTACAATAAAAAACAGGGTGCTTATCTCCTCTCATGCTTATGCTAGCTTTCCATTGCTCTTTCCGTTATTTTTCTCAATGCTAGTCTTTGGCATGGTCTAAACCAATAGGACCACTCCAGATGCCATCCTGGCCTCTTTTCACCACCACCACATGTTCTCCAGACCTCCCCACCAGATCCTCTCTACAAGCCCTCCAAACATCCCCCGCTGATGCAGGCATTTCATTGTGGGCAGCACAGACGGTGTAATGGTTAGCATTACTGCCTCAGAGCACTGAGGTCGTGGGTTCAATGCCCACCACAGCCCTAACTGTGCAGAGTTTGTATATTTTCCCTGTGCTTGCGTGGGTTTCCTCCGGGTGCTCCGGTTTCCTCTTACAATCCAAAAATATACTGGTAGGTTAATTGGCTCCCACCAAAAAAATTACCCCTAGTGTGTATATGTGTGAGCATGTGGTAGGGAATATAGAGTGTAAGCTCAACCTGGAGCAGGGACTGATGTGAATGGCCAAATATTCTATGTAAAGCACTGTGGAGTATGTGTGCGCTATATAAATAACTGGTAATAAATAAATGTAGCTTCTGTGTGCGACTCAGTCGTTAATTTGGGTAAAAAGGTAAAAGACAGAGTTTCTGATATGAGTGATGCCTCGCACCGAACATTGTGTGCCTATATATTCATTCCTGTGTACCACTTCTACTAGTCTAGAGTGTCTGGTACACTGTGAGTGACTTCGTATGTGGCTACTTCGCAAATTCAGGATAAAAGTAACAAAGTGCAGGAATCTCTACAATTGCCAGAGTGTCCAGCGTCTCATGCCATGTGGCACAGAAACACTAGGTGAATGAGTACACATCTGTATATAGCCCCTCGCATTCCTGACGCAAAGTTGGCAGATATAAGCACCACCATGTCCGCCATTGGAGACAGGTGCACATTAAGTCTAAATATGGGATCTATATCTATTCAGCTAATATATTTATTCCATGAATTAGCTCATTCTTATACCGATCACACATCACACAAGACATTTTCCTGCTTCAACCAACTTGACAAGATATTCCTCCAATTGTGAGTGCAAAAAGATCATTTTGGCCTTTCAAAATTGAATTTTGATTGATCGTCCCATAGCCCCAGTCAGCTGACCCCATTGTATGGCCCCATGTGACTAAACTGGCCACACATCCGGTCTTTTGGCAACCAGGTTGAACAACCAGCTCTGAACACGTGACCAGATTATGTCAAGCTACTTAAAAGTTTATTTTGTCTTCCACTGAGGTGACGTACATGTTATAGCTGCCCTCTAGGGGTTGTGTCTAATTGTGTTGCTAGCTAATGCGGCAACTGAAATAGTCCCTCTCACTCCTGACACAAACATTTCTATATAACTTGAGTGTACTTTAAATAACAAATGTTGCAAGCTACAAACAATGTTAAAAAATACTTATTTATATAGAATATGTAATAAGATTGTCATTTTTATATTCTTCTCATTTTGCCGCCCCCCAAAACTTTCTGCCTATGGTTGTTCAATCTAGACTTCCACCTGCTGTCCTTTTACCAGGCCGTCAGATAGTTGCTTATCTGTATGACTTGCATGAACACATTGCACCTCACTTGTGCCATGTACTTTACCTAAAGGCCGGTACACACTAGATGATGTCTAATATGTACTGACCTCGTAAACAATGGACCCGGCGGGTGTGCCGGCATCGGCAAATGCCGGCAGTGACGGAGCGACGGCGGGGAATAGTAGGGGGGCTATGCTGCATTTAGGAGCATGGTATCGCTAGTGACATCCACGGATCTTTCTGCATGTACAAAAGATCTGAGGATGCAACGGACAATCGGCGGGAGCGCGTATCGGGATGGTGATAGTGGGTACACACTACATGATTTGAACGATATGTCGGTCCGATGCGTCGGAATCAGCCAAGTCACTCAGTATATCATCTAGTGTGTACCCAGCTTTAGTCTTATCATCCAATCTGCAGCATAAAGATATAACAAATTAACAGAGTCGCGCCACAGAATTGAGAAGGGCAGGGGGTTTTTGTGAGATAAACACTGGTGAACTAGATTTACTTCCCAAAGAGAGAACATAACTTGGGTGGAAGAAATAGAGATATAGATGTGATTAACCTGTGATATTTACCCCCCTCACACCACCAGGCAGTGCCTGATTAAGGTCTGTGGGGGCCCATGGGCAACAAACTTGTGTGGGGCCCTATATACCACCATTTCTTGTCACCCCAGGAACATTTTTTTTTCTTTCTATTCACCTTAATGCCCCCAGTAATAATGCCCCTCTTGCAATGGCCACAGTACTAGTGCCCCTTATGCAATGTCCCCAGTAGCAGTGTCCCTTATGCAGTGCCCCCAGTAATGGTCCCCCCTATGCAGTGCCCCCTGTAGTAGTGCCCCTTATGCAGTGCCCCCAGTAGTGGTCCCCCCCAATGCAGTGCCCCTTATATAGTGCCCCCAGTAGTGGTCCCCCTATACAGTGCCCCTTATATAGTGCCCCCAGTAGTCGTTCCCCCTATACAAAGCCCCCAGTAGTGGTCCCCCCTATACAGTGCCCCCAGTAGTGGTCCCCCCTATGCAGTGCCCCTAATACAGTGCCCCCAGTAGTGGTCCCCTCTTTACAATGCCCCCAGTAGTGGTCCCCCCCTAGGCAGTGCCTCTTATATAATTCCCCCAGTAGTAGTCCCCCATTACAGTGCCCCCAGTAGTAGTCCCCCTATGTTGTGCCCCTTATATAGTGCCCCCAGTAGTGGTCCCCCCTATACAGTGCCCCTTATATAGTGCCCCCAGTAGTGGTCCCCCTTATACAGTGCCCCCAGTAGTGGTCCCCCCTATGCAGTGCCCCTTATATAGTGCCCCCAGTAGTGGTCCCCCCTATGCAGTGCCCCTTATATAGTGCCCCCAGTAGTGGTCCCCCTATACAATGCCCCTTATATAGTGCCCCCAGTAGTGGTCCCCCTTATACAGTGCCCCCAGTAGTGGTCCCCCCAAAGCAGTGCCCCTTATATAGTGCCCCCAGTTGTGGTCCCCCCTATGCAGTGCCACTAATACAGTGCCCCCAGTAGTGGTCCCCCCTGTACAGTGCCCCCAGTAGTGGTCC
This sequence comes from Taudactylus pleione, assembly GCA_031769625.1. Classification (NCBI taxonomy): domain Eukaryota; kingdom Metazoa; phylum Chordata; class Amphibia; order Anura; family Myobatrachidae; genus Taudactylus; species Taudactylus pleione. Next base: position 7,018,017 of record JAUIMM010000069.1, read on the forward strand.
CCCACTAGGCAGTGCCCCTTATTTAGTGCCCCCAGTAGTAGTCCCCCTTATGCAGTGCCCCCAGTAGTTGTCCCCCCTATCCATTGCCCTTAGTAGCCCCCCTATACAATGCCCCCATGAAACTGCCCCCCTATACAGAGACCCCTGTAGCAGCCCCTCTATACAGTGCCATTGCCTCTTACACACACACACAGCTGGCGGCTGTGTGTTTGTTACTCTGTAGTGTGGACCACGCTCACTGCGGTCTGCACTACAGTAGCGGCAGGTGCAGACAGCGGGCCCCGTTAGTGGGGGCCCCTCTGTGTGCGGGGGCCCAGGGACTACCACCCCTGTTGCCCTCCCCCCCTTAATCCGGCCCTGCCACCAGGTACATTTGGGTACAGCAAAAATTTGATAACTTTTTGTATAAATTGGTTACAGAGATACGGTCTTTGAGTTGAGGCATTGACTGACCATTCTGTGGATTTACCACAATGTATAGTGTACAAATAGTAGGTACAAATAGTAGGTTTGGTTTTGGCACAGATTTTCCTGCCAAGTTCGGATCTCAGAATAAAACTAAACGTCACGTTTAGCCAGGATGTCCGTGAAAGATGACATTTTGCCTCATTCTAAGGTATGAACTTGGCAGAAAGATCTGAGCCAAAACTGAACAGCTCATCTCTATGAAGTAGAGCAGGGACAGTGTTAGCCAATGCAATCTGTTCTGCGGTGTGGGTTGATCGCTCTGGGAATTCCAGGCAAAGCTAAAGTGATAGGGAAATTTCAATCGGAACATTTACAGTAATACTAAATTCCACCGACAAAACATGTGAAACTTCATGGTAGAATGATTTGAATATTCCATGGAATAGTTCTGAAGATCCTATTTACTGTATGTCTATTCTAGACCAAGGTACGCCAAAACTCATAAACATCTTAATGCTATGTGTCAGGCTGGTGTAAGAATCATTGATGTAACTCCTTTATTGTTTAAAATATTAATTTAAGTAAATCCTGAAAATTAATTGCTTAAATTCTACTAACCAGGGCCAGCTCTTGGGGTGTTCGACCAGAGTGGTCTAACAGGGGTGCCAATCCATAGAGGGCAGCCCCTTCCCAACTTCCAATTTACAGCACTGTCCCGCAGGTTCCACCCGTGGGACGAAGAGTCCCACGGGTGGTCAAATTGGGAGGTTGGGAACCCCCACTGCCACATCCATTCAGTGCCTGGAGAGGGCGGGGGGAAGCCCAGGTAGTGTCGGAGTGCTGGGCGCTCCACCAGCCTGATGTTACACGGGAGGCGTGCCGTGCGGGCACGCACCCAAGTAGTGCCACTTAGAGGACGTGGCCTATGGTAATTAGACCACGCCTCCATTTTCGACTGAAGGCGCATAGCACAGGGCTGGCACAGGGTGCAGGTACCCCTGGAGCCGCTCTGCTACTAACATTATTTTAGCCAGAGTTACTGAACCAGCGTTTGCATTACCATTGAGTTTATCACCCAACAAGGTGTTGTCTATAACATTAAATAAGTTATTTCCCCTTTCTCTGTGCAGCACCATGTGTAATGCAGGGCTGCTGTCTAGGTTTCCATTTTAAAACGGTTCTTTTATCAGCGATTTTCAAGTTTATTTATGATATATAATTTAAAACAGCTCTTTAATAACCTAAATATTTCGGATGCTGGCCTATTTACTAAGCTCGTTTTTAGGCAGTGCCATATCTTCCAGTTGGGCAGAATGGCACTGGTTCACAATATCTAGTCACCTGCAAATGGACTAGAGGTGTGCGCCAACCCTCGTGTTTTGGTTTTGGATCTGGATCTCCCCTGGTTTTGGATCTGAATCTGGTTTTGGATTTTTTTCCTTGGTGTTTTGTTTTTTGGGTTTGGTTTTGGATCTGGATTTTTTCTTAAAATATCATAAAAACAGCTAAAATCACATAAAATGGGCCTGTTTTTGTTCCTACAGTATTATTAACCTCAATAACATTTATTTCCAGTCATTTCCAATCAATTTTGACCACCTCACAATATTATTTTTTTCATCTAGTTAAGGCCAAAAGGTTGCATCCAGCTAGCTGGCTGACTAAGCTAAGCGACACAGGGGGTGGCACTAACATGTGGCAGTTCAGCTTCCAATTTACAACACGGATACAGTGTGTTATACAGTGTGGGTTGGATACACCAATAGTACATGTACTGTGACAGCAGTGTCAGCAGAGTGGGGTTGCTGGCGGTGTCCTCAGTACATGGGATGGCAGTGCTGCGGTGCTGGCAGTGTCCTCAGTGCAGGGTACAGGCAGTGTCAGCAGAGCTGGGGTGCTAGCGGTGTCTTCAGTGCAGGTTTGCTGACTGTGTCGGCAGTGCAGGGGTTGCTATTGGTGTCCTCAGTACATGGAATGGCAGTGCTGCGGTGCTGGCAGTGTCCTCGGTGAAGGTTACCAGCGATGTCAGCAGTGCCAGTGGTGTCTTCAGTGCAGGTTTTCTGGCTGTGTTGGCAGTACAGGGGTTGCTGACAGTGTCCTCAGTACATGGGATGGCAGTGTGGGAGTGTTGGCAGTGTCCTCAGTGCAGGGTACCTGTGGTGTCAGCAGAGCAGGGCTGCCAGTGGTGTCCTCAGTGCAGGTTTTCTGGCTGTGTCGGCAGTGAGGGGGTTGCTGACAGTGTCCTCAGTACATGGCATGGCAGTGTGGGAGTGCTGGCAGTGTCCTCAGTGCAGGGCACCAGTGGTGTCAGCAGAGCAGGGGTGCCAGCGGTGTCCTCGGTGCAGGTTTGCTGGCTGTGTCAGCAGTGCAGGGGGTGTGGACGGTGTCCTCAGTACATGGAATGGCAGTGTGGGAGTGCTGGTTGTGTCCTCAGTGCAGGGTACCTTTGGTGTCAGCAGAGCGGGGGAGCCAGCGGTGACCTCAGTGCAGGTTTGCTGACTGTATCGGCAGTGCAGGGGTTGTTCTCAATGCAGGGTGCCGGCAGTGTCAGCAGCGAGGCTGCCAGCGGTGTCAGCAGTGGGGATGTCGACAGCTGGCGTGTCGGCAGCGAGGGGTGCTGACAGCAGGGGGTGCTGGCAGCAGGTGTGTCGGCAGCGGGGGAGCAGCTGCGGAAACCAGCGCCATCTTCTTTTAGTTGTTTTTTCCCTGCATTCAATGGGCTTAACGATGATTGGCTGAGAGCCGTGACAGACGGCTCTGTCAGCCAACCAACACTTTGCCCATTGATGGCAAGGGATTTTCAAAAATGGCCGATCAAGGCAAAACCACGGGATCCGACAGCAGATCACCAGGTTTTGCATCGAGAGAGGGATCCGGGGAAGGCAGGGAGATCTGAGCTTTGCTTGGTATGCCCCGAATCCCCGAAATTCAGGTGGGTTCGGTTCTCTGAGAACCGAACCCGCTCATCCCTAAAATGGACATATTTGTATATCTGTATTAATAAAAAATCTGAATCACTTTAATGAACTGTTACAAAACAAATAGCTTTAGAAACACAATGACTAAAGTCACTTTGAATAATAAATGAAAACGTTCAACTTTAACAACAATGTGAACAGCTATGTAAAGAAAGTCCCTCAGTAAGTCATCAATATTAATTATTTTAAATATTTCTAAAACTACAGCCCTATATGCTATAAATTAACAATCTAGTTACTGGCAACCTAATAAAACAGACTGCAATTAATAATATAATACAATAAACCAACAAACAGCATCTACTTTTAATACAGATAAACAAATAATGTATTTTAAAAAAGTAGTATATCAGAATATTATCACTATACTATTACCTATAATAATTTCAATACAACATAATAGTATATTATTATATTATTTTTAGAATAAAATGATTATGATTATCATTAATATTCTTCATTTTATTACCATTATCATTCTTACTATTACAGTTGAAGTATTAGTAGTAAGTTATGGCATAGTGGTTATATTTAAATATTCTTTTAAATATAATTAAGATAAAAATAATCATCAATAGTAGTTTTATATTATTATAATTATTGTTGTTTTTATTAACAAGCCAATAAGTTTATAATGATATACATTTCTTCTTTATTGGTTAGAGTAAATGCCATCCTCTTATCCTCCTTCTCCTTTGCATTTTTTTTTTGTTCAAATATATTATTGTAACTGTGGTGTTGTTTTTGCTTTATTAATAATATTTGATGTCATATGCTCATAACTTCTATCTCTGTATACTGTGTTATATTTATTAATTCTTAATAAAAATGTACATTCCGAAAAGAAAAATATTTGTGTCAATAGAGAATCAAATAATGATATTGATTGAAACATTAGATAATTTTTTATATGACCCACACAAGCCCCAAAATAATGCAAAATACAGTCCGATAACAATATATATATATATATATATATATATATATATATATATATATATTTATATATATATATATATATATATATTTATTTTTATACTAAGCCATACCTGGAAGGGAAATGGCAGCTAGAAGTTGGAGTGGGAGGAGGACTATGTGAAAGAATTTTTAGACAAACTTTCTACTTATCAGAGCTAATGAGTAGGTAAAAAATGCAAATATGAAACTGCCACCCTGCTTAGCAATGGAAGGAGAGGGTAAAAAAAACTTCAGAAAAAAATAAAACATCAGCAGGCAATTAGACTAATCTTCAGCAAGCCAGGCTTGTGGGATCATTGTTTGGTATTTGCTAGGGCCCAAGCTGTGTGCCCTGCAGGTCTGACCTTCTAATCATTATCTGTCTGTTTTATTACCCAGCCAAACTGGGCCCAGTTTTAAATAAAATATGCAAAGGTTTCTTAAATTATCACCTGGGGCAAGGCAGATCTCCTTTCTTGCTGTACATGTTGTTAATCTGTGAAATGCAAATTCCCTTCATCTTATACTTGGGCTTTATTAACTTTTTTGAATTTAAAATTTCTCGAACAATGAGTTCTGTCAGCTTCAGAAATTATATTTTCGCTCTCTCTCTCTCTCTTTTTTTTCCCCTAACACGGAAGGCAGTTTAAAAGCATAAAATCACCAGGGGAAATAAGTACGGTTTCATCTCGCTTTCAGAATTTAATTGGCTCCTTAGCAATTATTAGTTTTTTTTGCTGTAAAAGTCATTTTTTATTACTATATTTTCTTAAAGAAGCCGTCTTGCTTATTGCCACAAATAAAAGTCTAGGAGGGGGAAAAAAAATGACGTTGGGAAATAGATAACAAAAATGAAACATAAGGGCAAAATGGAAATTTTATTACAGGTTTAATGATTATAAAGAATCCAAGGCATTGTTTTCTTTGGTTTGAGTAATTGGTCTTGGTGAAGTGTAATTTTGTTATTGATTATGACGGGTCAAGAAGGTAATCACAAAGGAAAACCAACAGCGGTGGCGCTTAAATGACTGATTTTCTTTTTCTTTTTTTTTTCATTTAAAATTGATACTCTAATAATTTAACATGTTTTTAAGCTATAATGTAAACATGTAGAATTGACATTTGAGCTTGGTTTGATTGCTTTTGACTGATTCCTTATATGACTATGCTCAGAAAGGTTGAGGAATAAAACCCCATTCAGAGGGCTATGGGAAATCCAGTCTGCAATTAACTCCTGACCTCTCAAATTATGGATGTCACATCTTTACCAATGGAATGTGAAGTTGTGTCAAAAGGGAACATGCTGTGGATTTTTTTTTTTAAACAAAAAGTTTTTCTTGAAAAATTTACTATAGGTTTTGTTCAAATATTTGCCGTTTATTAAATTGTCTCACGTTTTTTGTTCTTTAGGATTACTGTTTTAAGGACCACTCATTCACAAATGTTAGGTCTTTATAGGTGATACATGATGATAAAATAAATTACCCTGTGCAAAGCTAACATTCCATTGCAGTGCTGTTAAAAGTAATGTATTCCCTCCCCCAACTCAATTATAGACAGCGGAAGCAGATCCTAATGGAATATATTTCACATCTAAAATCTGAAACAGCAGTAATTTGAGTTACTGTGACATCACTGGCCCCACCCCTGCCTTGAACCAACCAATCCACACAGTGCATGTCTGCTGTGTTAGAGTAGCACCTCCCTCTTAGCAGCCTGCTAGAGAGAATGGAAATAGAGCATGGTATTCCTATTCAGTTTAGTTCATACACTCCACTTATTTTATGAATGTTATTCAGTTTGGTAGCACACAAGATCGGATATATGTTCATGGCAAATAGTATATTTACCGACTCTTTAACCCACTATTGCCTGACCAATCTGTGTCCTAATGTGATAGAACGCAGTGCAAAAGGGTTTTTAGATCTATGTATCAAATGATTGATGTTTCTCTCCCCACCCATCACTGCAAGAATGCCCCTGATACTGCCACTATCAGTTTGTCATTCCATTTGTGAGCCCCAAGTAAGGATGAATACTTCAGCCTGTTCACACCTGTAACCCCCAAACAAAAGACAAAGAATAAAGCATTTTTAAAGTCATGTGTCCTCAAAACTGAATGGGTGCACAACGCTACCTTTAATGCTTGAAATTACTGTTTTACCTCAGGATTTCACTTACCCATAATTTACTGTTTACCCTTGGTAAGGTCAGTCAGAGAGAGAGCAATGGTGGCAAAATTCCATAATTCCCAACTGTCCCGCATTCAGCAGGAAAGTCCCGTTTTCCTGGGACTGTCCCGCTGTCCCACCCATGGGCTGAAGTGTCCCATGGGGGGGGGAGTTGGACACAAGGCATCTATTCATTAGTGTACGGAGATCCTGGGGGCTGCTCAGCATCTCAGAGAAACACCAGCTGGTGTGCCGAGAGGCTCCGTCCCTGTTTCATCGCAGGTCCGCCCACTTTCCATGACATCCCGCCCCCCTTTTGGGTGAGTGAAAGTCCAGAGTGATTAGACTTCAAAGTTGGGAGGCATGAAATTCTATAATATCCCTTGATTCCTAAGAAAGAAAGCTGTCACCTCAATTTCCAGGATGATTACAATGCCTGTTGGGCTTCTGGTATTCTATAGGGCTTTAGGTTAACCTTAACCCTGGGTTCAGTGATTATGTCTTGTTTAATGACTGTTGTTTTACCAGTAATTTCAGTAAACAAATCTCTATTTCTTACGAGAAATTCTTTGACCTCATATTGTTGACTGGTTGAGAGGAACCAAAGGTAATATCTATATGAGAGGTCTGTGGCTTTCTTTTCCAAGGCCGGTACATCTATTAACCTCACCCATATTTCCACTGTCTCTAGCCATAACCAAAGTAGAGTCAATTAACTGTTCTGAGACACAGATACAGTATATTTTTCTACCTTCAAGATAAGGCACACAGTCAACTGGTTCAACAACATTTTCTACATTAGATGGAGGTACATAATTCTGTTCCCCTCTGCTACTCTCATCATTCTCTGACACCCTATTCCTGATTGATAAAAGGAGCACTTCTGTAACAAATCGGGTTTCCCACATTTTCCAGAAGTGGGAAAAATCTCTTCCCAATACAGGATCATACATCAGGAACTAATCCCACAGTGACTACAGGTGGACCACACTGTGTTTATATATTTACTTCAGAAGTAACATAATACTGAGTATACCCGTGTATACAGGTCACACCAAGAGGTTTTTCTTGACATTTGGAGGGGTTCACCAAATTGGCTTTTACAAATGTAACCAGACTATCAGAATCATACAGAGCCTCCACCCATTTGCCTTCTACAGTGATTATCACATTTGCTTATGTGGCTCAGCCTGTTGGTTTGCAACATAGGTTCAGAGGTAATTGACATTTTTTATCAAGTCTTTTATAAGATAGGAACCTTCTTGGCACTGCTGGCCCATCTCCAGCTTCCAAACCTACAGTCTCTGAAGTTCATTTCCTCACCCTTTTCCCCTGGAACAGTCTTACCAGAAATCACTGGAGATTGTTGTTACGGGACTAAGGGCCTTTGGGGCACACTCAACAGTTCCTCAGTGGCCACATACCTCTCATCCATTTACACAAGCTGATCTGCTGGTTTAGGGTCCCTGTGGCTCACCCACTTGTGCAGAACTGCAGGCAGGGACCATAGATTTTGGCCTATTACAACCCTTTCATAATCTGTGGCTCTGTTAGAGTCTTCAGCTGTAGCCACTTCTTGGTGGAATGGATGAGGTCATTTGAGAGTGGAGAGGCTTATCCACTTGGTATTGTCAGGGTTCAGCCTAGGAACGGCCTCTCTCACCTCCTTGCCGGCTTCCCCTGACTTCCTTGCGGTCAGACATCTGGTGCAGTGATGGATGTGGGGCTGAGTATTCTGCCTTAGCTGCTTTTTGCGAGCTTCCATGGTCAGCTGTGTGTGCTGGGGATCGGAGTTCCCATCATGGGCGCCGCCATGACAGTTCCTCTCATGTGACAGTACTCCTAACCTATGGTAGCATGATTTCAGTCAGCTGATGCTGTGCTCCAGTAATCTGCTACCCCTAGGTATAAATCCACCTCCAGAACTCCGGGAAGTTGCTGTTCAACTTCTTCTCTGTTCCAGTGATACCAGCGTTGCTCTGTGCTAATCTTTCAGAGAGTTACTTCAGCCTGTTCACAGTTCTCCAGTTTCCAGTATTAGCTTCCAAGCTATTCTTAGTCTGAGAGTAGTTCTCTCCCAGTATCCAGACTGTTTTGTTATCTATGTCTGTGTGTCTTTGTATATGTGCTGCTAGTATTGCAGCTTCCTTGTGTCACTGAGGTGATTACCTGCTGGTATTAATTAGCTCACAGCTGGACCTCCCAGCACATATCTGTGTCAATCTGCCCTGTGTCTTGTCAGTGCAAATCTGCACTTTCATTTAGCACTCTCCTAGTGTATACCTGACTTCTCTTTGTGTCTTGTCTCTGCCAATCATTTCCAGCATTCCCATATATTCCCTGAGTCCACTCTGCTCTTGTCTGTGCAATCTCCAGTATATGTCTGTATTCTTTGCTCAGTGTCTTGTCTCTGGTAATCAGCTCCAATAATTTCTAGCATTCCCATATATTCCCTGAGTCCACTCTGCTCTTGCCTTTGCAATCCCCAGTATATGTCTGTGTTTTTCTGCTTACTTAACTGTTTCCAGTCCATGCTTGTGTTATAGCTTTCAGTTCCATTTCCAGAGTTCATTCATTCCATTCACCTCCAGTGCTATTATAGTTTCTGGTCTTCTGCAATTCCCAGGTACCTGTCCAGAGGGCTGTGACCTGCTCACTTGGTGCAGCTGAAAACCAAATCACAATTGGAGGGGTCACTGGAGAAAACCACCAAGTGAGTTAGACTCCGCGCCTCTGGGCAGGTCTAGCCAAACCTGGGTTTGGCCGCAACTAGGAGACCTAGTCTAGTCACTCCCCTAGTCACCCGAACCCCTCGGCTCACTGTCCTCCACAGAGGAATTCTTGCACTGGATCGTGACAGGTATCCCCAGCAATTAACTTGTTGTGCTCAAACAGACATTGTGACACCCAAAAGAGTGGTCTTTGAAAAGTTGTTAAATAGTCTTTAATATTGGCTTCACAATCGTACTGCTGTTGCCTGCAGAGTTCATTGATAACCAATTGCTGCTGTCTCCTGGTTGCTAATTGCTGCACCCTGGTAGCTTTCTGCTGATCCGATGTAGCCTGAAGCAGAGCCTTAACAATGTCTTCCATGTTTTCTTGTTATGTAGGTGGGAAGGAGAATTGGGCTGCCTTAAGTATCTGACCATGACGCTACCAGGATTTTCACAACATACAGTAACAGTTGTTTCCATATGTAAAACTTTGGGTGGCTGTCACTTTAAATACTTTTTAAGGCTGCAAATTAAGTGCAACACTCACATTCTCCACCATGTGCGGCAAGATCAGGGTAAAGTTGCTGTCTCCTGGGATAAATGGTTGCACTTGTCATGCAGAAGCCAAGTAATAGTAAACAAGTCCAGGACTTTAGTACAGGTTGAGTCTCCCATATCCAAAATGCTTGGGACCAGAACTTTGGATATCATATTTTCCGTATTTTGGAATATTTATGTACCTTAATGAGATATATTGGGAATGAGACCAAAATCTAAACACAGAATGCATTTATGTTTCATTAGGGCAGCACAGACGGCGTAATGGTTAGAATTACTGCCTCACAGCATTGAGGTCGTGGGTTAGAATCTCACTACAGTACTAACTGTTTGGAGTTTGTATATGCTCCCTGTGCTTGCGTGAATTTCCTCTGGGTACTCCGGTTTCTTTCCACATTCCAAAAATATACTGGTAGGTTAATTGGCTCCCCCCAAAAAAATTAACCCTAGTGTGTTTACATGTGGTAGGGAACATGGATTGTAAGCTCCACTGGGGCAGGGACTGATGGGAATGGCCAAATATTCTCTGTAAATCGCTGCGGAATATGTGTGCGTTATATAAATAACTGGTAATTAAATAATAAATAAATATACTCCTTATACACACTGATGGAAATAATTTTTTTTAATTTCTGCATCAAACTAAGTTTGTTTACATTGCACCATCAGAAAGCAAAAGTGTCTCAATCTCAGTCATGCTCAATTCATTACGTATTTCAACATATTCTGCATTTTGAAATATTTGGATATGGGAGACTCAACCTGTACAAGTATTCACAGCTAGTTTTATTAGCAGCACAAAATAAACAAAATATAAATGTTAATCCTGGCCTGTTTGGCTCTAACTAAACAAAATGATTCCCTCTCTCAGACTCATAAATCAAAAGTCTTTAGACCAGCACTTACATTCAGTAATCACAGTGGCTATCAACAGAGCCCTGACCTGTTCCCCTGGCAGTGAGAGACTGACTACAGAGATCGACACACCCTTTATCAGCCTCTCACATATCATCTGGCAATCAAGGCTGCTAACGAGCTTCTGTCTAACAGACAGAAGCTAAAGACCTGGGGCATATATCTCCCTCTGACAACCTTTCCAGTGTTTTTTGTCAGAAACATCTAATTTAATATCTGAAAATGGTAAACTTTAAATTGAATATCACACAAAAAAACATAGAATACACAGATATTATCATGAATAGAAACAGTAAACTGGCTTTGTAAAATTTTCACTAAACGAGTTGCAACTCTCAATAGGGAATTATAATATTAAAAAAAAACCTTTTCAGTAGAAACATGTGAAGCTGCAACTTTATAGCTGGTCTCTCGGTGAAAGTGATGTCTGTATGTATAGTGGATATGTCCGGGATAATCAGGGCCGGATTAAGGCTTGTGGGGGCCCCAGGGCAATTTAGCTGTGGGGGCCCCCTTTAAGCCACACAGAGCCGAGTCTCTCCCCCCACCAGCCCCACAGACACCACTCACACATACACAGTATACACACACTAACACATATACACATTAACACATACATACACAGTATGCACACCAACACATATGCACAATATCACTTACATACATACATACTGTACATACATACATACATACACACACACTAAAACAGTACACTTACACTTGATGCAGCAGCAGGTTGCAAAAGGACCCATCTGGCACCAACTCAATTCGTTAGGCTCCGCCCCCCACGATTAATGATGCGATTCGAGGGGATTTGGGGGCGGGGCTTGTCATATTTGCTCCACCTCCAATGCAGCCAGTGGAGGCATCGGCGGGGGTCGGGGGGATTTATGCGCAAGTCACATTAGACAGACTGTATGCAGCAGCACAGTTAGTTAGTTTTGCTGCATCAGCTGTCTAAGGGAGAGAGAGGGCCAGCTTCACTGCGACTGTCACAGTGAATCTAGCCCTCTCTCTCCCTTAGACAGCTGATGCAGCTAAATGTGCTACTGCATGCAGTCTGTCGAGCAGCGTGGCTCCAGAGCCTCTACTCGGGAACAGGTGTAGCTGGACACCTGTTCTCGGCAGGGTCACATCGACCCTGTGTGGGGGCCCCTCTGTGTGTGGGGGTCCCGGGACAACCGCCCCTGTCCCCCCCCCTTTTATCTGGCTGTACCTGATCGGTATAAAGGAGTCTGCACCTAGTACTCTACCTGACTCAGCACTCAATCCTTGAAGAGCTGGCAGGTGGGATGACTCCTATAGCTTTGTCACTGTGTTGATAGGGCTAATGTGGGTGAGCAGTCGACCAGCTATAAAGTTGCAATTTGTCTGCTAAGTCCTGGACTCCAAGCAAAATAACATTGCATGGTACAGGATATACTTGTATCAACTACAGGAGCATTTAAGAGACTGTTACATCAAAAGTACAGTGAGAATACAATTGGTAAATATATTGTACTTTTTCAGCTAAAAAGTTTTCTTTAACAGGTTTCCTTATTGAGATACTCAACTTGTTAGTATAATGCGAAGAGTGACCGGAAGAGATATCAGTCATTTCTCCAGGATATCCCTCTTCCTAAACAGGAGAAATCAGCGATAACCCCTTTTGGTATGCAGTCGGGAAGCCGGTGGAAATAATCCAGACAGCTGGCTTCCTGACTGTCATATCCCGGCAAGGCTCTAAAAACAGGCGTCGATATGCCGACGCCTGTCATTAGGCATACGCCGGGAACGCGATGCCCGGCATCCTGATGGAAGGGACGCCGGGCGCCGAGCGCGGATACCCACGGGGGCGGGGGAGGGTTAGGTTTAGGGTTCCCGGGGGGGGACTTAGGGTTAGGCAGCTCCCCGGGAGGTTAGGTTTAGGCTAGGGGAAAGGGGGGGTTAGCGTTAGGCACCCCTGGGGCGGACTTAGGGTTAGGTACCCCCCCTAGGGGACTTAAGTTTAGGTGGCGGGGAAGGGGAGGTTAGGTTTAGGCACTTAGAGGGGGGATTAGGGTTAGGCACTGGGGGGAGGTTAGGGTCAGGCACTCCTAAGGGAGGGATAGGGTTAGAAATAGGTTAGTATATACTTACCTTGGACGATTGGGATTTCGTCCTCTGCCGGGATGCCGCTGTCGGGATTCCAACCGCTGGGCATGGGTCTGGCGGTAAATCATACCGATTCCCCCCTTTTTACAGCAAAATAGTCAAAAACAGGTTATTACTGCTTCATAAATATATACCCTCTGACAAACCATGGCCACCATCCACTTCAATTACCAGCAGTAGTGCTTGATATAAATCAGGGCCATCCGAGCTCCTGATTGGCTGTTTATCTTACAAATAAGACAAAGCTCCTGGTTGGTTGCACGACCATTATTTTTTTTCCCCACAGACTCAATGGTATACACGAGGCTTAATATCGTAGCTGATATTTCAGAGACTCTTCTATTGTTCTGTTCTTTCGCCAAAGTGATTGCGCCGAGTTGGAAATGAGGCGCATATTACATCCAAAGATTTCTACTAGAACATTGAAAAACAATAGGGATGGCGAATTGTGTTTGTAAATGGTGGTTTTCTGGTTATCTTTTAGCGATTTAGCTTCTATTCCATAAAGGCACCCTTGGGCGCCTCAGGGCACTTGCAGGGTGCCTCGGGTTGGTGGTACACTACAAAATAAAATGATTGTTAGTCAGTGTGATAGGCAAAACCAGTGCTGGTGGTTGCCAATCAAAAAATATGTGGCCAAAAATAAGCGCAGCCCTGTCTACCACCACATAACTAAACCTAAGGGTGACATATAAGCACCATTTACTTCATTTAATTTTTGCTGAATTTCTCAATAAGAAATTTTTAACCTAGGGGTGCTGTAGAAAAAATGCTTATGCTCTAGGGTGCCGTGATTCAAAAAAGTTTGGGAACCACTGCCATACAGTATAGCTATTTGCAACTAGTCGAAAAATTGACATTTTTGCAAATTTGCTGGCTCTTACTAGAGATGTCCATTGACCCCAGTGTTTTGTTCTTGAATCTGGATTCATCTTTGTGTTTTGGTTTTGGATCTGAATTTATAATTAAAAAAAAGTTTTTAAAAACAGCTAAAATCATGTCATTTATGCAATCCAAAACCCAAAATTCAGATTTGAAATCTGAATTCCGAACGGCTGGAAGAATATATGTATATTGGTTTTGGATCCATCTTCGTGTTTTGGTTTTGGGTTTGGATAAAAAGCTATAAAAATCAATAAAAAATTTATAAAAATCGATAAAAACAGCTAAGATGGCCAAATACAAAACCTGAGTTCAGTTATTAAATTCGAGTTCCAAACCGGCAACAGATCCAAACCGGGTCACTAAGGTGAATCCGAACCTTGACTCATTTCTACTCAGAACCCCTAAATTCAGGTATGTTCTGATTTCAGAAATCCGGACCCGCACATCTATAGTTATTACTTTCTGGCCCAGCACAGTGCTGATTAGACAGAGGTCAGAAATTAGTGTCATCATCTAATTTGTTTACTTAATTTCCTCGTTTTCCACAACTATCAACTTTTCACATTAGCAATTTACAGTTTTCCCCCTCAGGGTGTAATATTGTAGTATACGGAACTTTTCTTTTATTTACTTATTAATATGCCCCAGTTGTGACAGTGATGGAACAAACTGTAGTCAATCAGAAAATCAGAATACTAACAGAAGCATAGAACATTATGATGATCTTGTGAAAGGCACAATCTACAGTACTGTTGTGATTATGTAAGTGAGTATGAATGCAGGTGACGGGTAGTGTCATGATGTGAGGAGGGACATGGAGGCAGCAGGAAGCCACAGACTGAGAGTTATATAGTGGAAGGAACATGGTCCCCCAGCAGCACAGAGTATATCAGGTGATGAGCGATGTGTTAGTGAGAACAGGGCAGCATGTGACAGGGGCAGTGACATGATGTGAGGAGGGGAATGGAGGCTGCAGGCATCCACAGACTGAGAGTTATAGGAGCATAGTCCCCAGCAGCACAGAGTATGTCAAGCAATGAATGATGTGTAAGTGAGGACAGGGCTGCACGTAACAGGGGCAGTGAGATGATGTATAGATGGGAATAGAGGCATCAGACAGTCACAGACTGAGAGTTATATAGTACGAGAAGCAGGGTACCCCAGCAGCACAGAGTATATTAGGAGATGAGTGATGTGTCAATGAGAACAGGGCAGCATGTGACAGGGGCAGTGACATGATGTGAGAAGGGAAATGGAGGCAGCAGGAAGCCAAAGACTAATAATTATGAAGTAGAAGGAGCAGGGTTCCCAGCAGCACAGAGTGCATCAGGGGAGGAGTAATGTTATGTTATATAATGTAAGTAAGATCAGTGCTGTATATGACTGGGGTAATATCATGATTTCCTCTAAAACTTGCTTTTCTAGCAAGTCATGTTTTTTCATTGCCTTGATAAAGAAATAAATAAGTTATAAATATATGAAATATGTGGCTAACACACCAAAACCTAGGGGTTTCAAACCGAGCAAGGGCATGTTCGGATCTCAAAACAAGGCAAAACGTCAGCTTCCCGGCACTGGATCTCGCATGTTTTGGATTGCATATTAAATTTCCTCCCTTGTGATTGTGCACCATTTCACACTGGAGACCAGAGGGAGAGAGTGTAGTTATAGGGGCACTTTGAAAAAAAGAAAAAAAAGATTAGGTGCACTGTTAAGGCAGGGCCACAGTTAAAGAATATTACAATAAAACTTGTGTGTTAAAAAATATAACGTAATTAGGGGACCGCCTGGCTTATACTGGGGTTTCTATGAGATGATACTTAAACTGGGGTCACTATGAGACGATAGAAGAGCAAGAACAGTAACCTGATACTAGTTCTGCAACTGCTAACAGCAGTCATGTTAGTACTTTAACATCTATTAAAGTTTATAAAAGGGTATTAAAGTTTAAGAAAGTGCACATGAAAACTAAACAATATTTCACAATGTTAAAGAAAACATCACCTCTAATAAAACAGGCAAATTAGTTCACCAATACAAAACTAAGGCTAAAGAACAAACTGTGTGTTCACAAAGTTTACAAATACCTAAGAAGAGACTAAGAGTGTCCACGAGTGCTATGTGTGAGTCTGATATTTCTTACACTGCACTCTTAGAGAAACCTCCTTCCACCATTTCTGCACCCTCTGCAACTCTGCAAATGTGAGGATGAGCAGCACAAGTAAAGATGATGACATAGAAATTGAGGATGTTGCTGTGGAAGTGCAACAGGATGAGGGGATATTTGTGTATCTGACACTGAAGAATCCTTGTGTGCTAGGGCTGCTGCTACTGCTGGGGGTGAATCTTCATCTCAGAAGGGGACCAAGAAGACTAGTTTAAAACAACAATTGACTGTGAAACAATCCTTTGCAAGAGGAAGCAAGTATGAAAGCAGCCATACAGTTGCACAGCAAATCACTGAAGCCATGATGGCTATGCTAGCATTAGATATGTGTCTAATATCCCCATCAATGCATGTGGTTATAGACAGTTAAATGAGGTCCTGTATCCCCACTAACAAAATTCATCTCAATTCCATTTTTTAAGGACAGCAACTCCTCATCTGACCAGAAGGTTAAAAAAAACTGTCTTGGCCAAGAAAATACCATTGTACCCACTATCCATTTGACAACAGATATGTGGACAAGTGATACTGGTCAAATGAAAGTTTACATGGCAGTAACAGGATGGATGTATCATCTTCAGCAGCAGCAGTATCTAATACACAATGCCGGCTCATTCACAGGCAGGCTACTCTCTGTATCACCAACTTCACTAAATGTCATCCTGTTAGAAAAACTCAGAGATGTCATAGCAAAATGGCTTACCCCAATAGGACTCTATTCTGGAATTGTTATTTTAGATAACGCATGTAAAATTACAACTGGGTGAATTTGAACACGTCCCACGTTTTGCCCACACAATAAACTTGGTGTTTAAAAATTTTGTACAAAATGAAAGGGGTGATACAGGAGATGCTGTTTGTAGCCAGAAAAATTTCCGGACATTTTTGTCATTCAGAAACCACATGTAGAAGATTGCAGCAGCTGCAAGAACAGTTCAATTTGCCATACCAACAACTGAAGCCAGATGTAGTAACAAGATGGCATTCCATTCTTTATATGCTTCAGCTATTGGAGGAACAGCAACAAACCATCCAATCCTAAACAACAAGCCATGACATGAGGATAGGAGGGGGAATGTACCTTAGTCCAGCACACTGGTGAATACTCTCTGTTTTATGCAAGCTACTGAAACCATTCAAAGTAGTAACTAATTAAGTGAGTTCAGACACTGCCAGCTTGAGTCAGGTAATTCCTTTAATACTACTGAAAAAGCAGCTAGAGAAACTGAAGGAGGAGATAAAACTAAATGATTCCACTAAGTATGTTGGACTTTTAGATCAAGTTCTTTATTTGCTTTGCCGGGACCAAAGAGTTGTCAAGATCTTTAAATTGGTTTACTACATTTTGGCAACCATGCTTGATCCTACTGTAGGTTTGTCTTAGGTAATGACTTTCTTTCCAACTGGCACAGAACTTAAGAGTTCCTTGCCAGCAAGTTGTCAGCTCAAATGGCATATGACACAATGACATCTCCTACTTCAGATTCTCCTGTAAATGCTGCTGCCAGGAAAAAAACTGACCTTTTCCAAGGGACCCACTTGAGGTGTGGATAATGAGTCAACTCAGCACATCAAAGTGAAACACTATTTTGATATCTGGTCAGGCTTAAAAAAAATGCCCACAATTATTGACACCTCTACCATGATTCAATCTGATACAGTAAGCATAAAAATGATGATGGAGGATTATTTTTAATGACAATGTACAAATTAACATGTCACGCATTTAGTCCATTTGAGGAAAAATAAGATAATTTGGAGCCCCTTGTACTTAAACTGCTCATCCTCCAGTGTGTACTTGAAAGGAGTGTTAAGCACATCTTGGAATCTTTTGAGCTATTGATGTAGTAGGCTTCTTGTGCAAAATGTGGTAAAAAAACTTATGTTCATAAAAATTAACTACAAATTCTATGAGGAAGACCTCTGCTGCCAATTGGAACAAAGTACAGAGACTTCTGTAATGGTGAATTCCAGTGGGGATGAGCAAATATTGTGTGATGATGATGTTAATGCTGATGAAGGTCAGGAGGAAGAGGATGATAATGACATCTTACCAGTGTAAAGATGATTATCAACGCTGATGTCTGCCATTAGTCTATTGGTAGCTTGTTTTGTGGGGGCCCACACAAACCAAGCACTTCATCCACAAAAGTGGCAGTCCCTGTCACTGAACTGCTTGGCTTGTTAAACTGTTTATGTCCTTTTTAATATGCAACATAAGGGTGGGTACATACATACTCTACCTCCATTTCAATGTACTACCCTCGAGCCTCTGTGCTAGTTCCTGATAAACTCAGGTTCTCTGGTACCCTTATAAGTGTACTACATGGGTGTGTCACCCAATTAGGAAGGAGGGAGGTAGTATGACCAGCTTCTCTTGCAAGCCTTGGCAGGAATCCTTGGATATTAACATTGTATCCTTTTATGGCCTTTTCTAAGTTGCTGCAAAACAACTCTTGCAATGCCATGTCTCAATTTTAATTTTCTTAATTAATCAATCCATCATTCTTTTTTGCCTGCCTTCCACTACATACTCCACCTCCATTTCCCTTTACTGCCGTCGGGTTTCTGAGCTAGTTCTCCTCATACTCAGATTCTCTGGTGCACCTCAAAAATATAATACAGTGGTGTTACCCAATTAGGGAGGAGAGGGGATAGTATGGCCAGCTTCTCTTGCAACCCTTGTCAGGAATCCTTGGCTATTAACATCATATTCTTTTATGGTCTTTTCTCTTCTCAATTACTGCAAAACAGCTCTTGAAAGGCCATGTTTTTTTTATTAATCAATCAATCATTCTTTTTTACCAGCCTTCCACTACATACAAACTCCACCTCCATTTCTCTGTACTGCCCTTGGACCTGGG
Organism: Taudactylus pleione; assembly: GCA_031769625.1. NCBI lineage: Eukaryota > Metazoa > Chordata > Amphibia > Anura > Myobatrachidae > Taudactylus > Taudactylus pleione. The sequence continues at coordinate 7,036,767 of JAUIMM010000069.1, forward strand.
AGCTAGTTCCTCTTAAACTGAGACTCACTTAGTACACCTCATAATGTACTACAGGGGTGTGTTAACCAATTAGGAAGGAGGGAGGAGGGGCAGGGTAGTATGGCCAGCTTCTCTTGTATCTCTTGTCAGGAATCCTTGGCTATTAACATTGCATTCTTTTATGGCCTTTTCTCTTTTCAGGTGCTACAAAACATCTTTTGCAAGGCCACATCTCAAAGTTAATTTTATTAATCAATCAATCAATCAATCAATGCTTTACCTACCTTTCACTACATACTCCATTTCCCTGTATGGCCATTAAGCCTCTGATCTAGTTCTTGATAAAGGAAAAAAAAATATTTCTATGGGCTTGTATAGTATATTAAACTGCCATCCTGTCTGCCACTGCTGTGCCACAATGTTTCATAGATGTGCTATATTCTTTCAAACTGCTTTGTGTTTGTCTTGCTGGTCTCTCGCTTAGTTTAGCAAACCAGCCTTTGGCAAATATTGGTGACCAATATTGTGAGCTGTGAGGTGATCAAAATTGACTGGAAATGACATGTTATTGAAGATACTAATACTCTAGGAACAGAAACAAGCCCAAAATACATGATTTTAGCTGTTTTTCTAAATGTACAAAAAAAATCCAGATCCAAAACAGATTCCTCCAAGGCAGGAGTCTTGATCAGGCTTTATAAGAGAGATCGGTATGAATCCTGGTGCCGGAAGATCGGCAGCAGTGAAGATCCCGACAGGTAATTAAGGTAAGTATATTTTACCCTCTCCCTCCCCTAACCCTCCCTTAGGGGTGCGTAAACCTAACCTCCCCCCTAGTGCCTAACCCTAACCCCCCTGTAAGTGTCTAAACTTAACCCTCCCATCCACGCAGCCTAACCCTAACCTCCCCCTGGGGATGCCTAACCCTAACCCTCCCCTTCCCCTAGCCTAACCCTAACCCTCCTGGGGCGGTGCCTAACTCTAAATCCCCCCCGGGAGCCCCTGACCTAACCCCCCCCCGCGGCTGTCCGCGCCCGCTGCACGGCTTACCTTCGTTTGGGTAATGCGGCCGTCGGGCTCCCGGCGTAGGGATCATGATTGGCATCTGGATCCCTGTTGGGATTGCACAGTCGGGAAGCCAGTGGTCGGCACTTCGACTGTCGGCTTCCTGACTGCATCCCCTATAAGGTACGTGCCCAAACAAGTATACTGAACAGTGCCCTTGCTATCAGGAGCCAGCACAGTCCACTATTCCTGAGGAAGCACTCAGTTTGATTTGTCTACTGAAGACATAATTAATTATACGCATTATATTTTCACTACATGTGGAAGACCCTACTGGGCATATTTCAGCTTTTAAATAAATGTGTCCTGAGTCCAGTATAGATTTAAAGGAGAACATCACACACTGACACATTTCCTTTAAGAAAGAGTTTTAAAAAAAAAATGTTAAAGGAAAGTCGGTATAGGTGAGCAGGTCCTCGGGTGCGCTTCTAACCTGCAGGGACTCGGCGAGGTCTGGAAGGCTCCGTTGAAACCGTAAAGGCTTCCCTAGGTCCCTGGGTTTTTAAATACTGAGCTGGCTCACTTCAGATCCTTGCAACCAACTTCTATCCGCTGACTTTTTAAAAGAAATCGGGGTATCCAGCCGAGCCACGAACCGAAGGACGACATATCATGTGGTCCGTACACACCACGATCTGGTGAACGACCGCATGTTATGTCATTCACCAGCTGCATCCACATGCACGGGGTCAATCATCACACCGACAGACTGAGCAGCATGTACGGCAGATCTGTCGATGCGACGAACGACTCCGCGGGAGTGCGCGAGGGCCGACATAGTGCGTACACCAGACTGGGCGACATATTGTCTAATGTGTAAACACCTTCATTTTTTACAGATCAGCACGCAAATAGCATCATAGCTGCGAAATCTTACCGATCGCAATGGTGAAAATATGCTAATGACTCACCCGCCATCCAAAGCTTAGAGACACCTCCTGAAAACATCTCATATCTGCCGCTCACGCACAAAACCACAAATATTGAAAACATTGAACGCAGATCAGGCGGCCAATAGCCTTCTGCTTAAGTCTATGCTGCCGCAGACATAGCGAGTCTCCAGACACACAGCTGCGAGCAAGGACACGGTCGCTAATTTCTGCATGCCCTGAAAACAGTGTTTAAACCGTCCTGAAGCGTTTGCATTTTTCTACCCACCCCCCAAAACCTTCCCCAAACGCTGACTTCCTGTCACTCACTTTGTGAGTGATTCCTCTGTGTGCGCCAAACTTGCCGACAATTCTTGTGTGGGATCCGGGAGGGGGCTGGTAGGTCCGTCCAGAAGGGAGGGTGGGGGTGGTTCAAGTAGGCGGGACAGGGGCGTGCCAACGCGATCGCATCATAGTGGCCCCGCCCCCTGCTTTATAATGCCAATATTACTGGCAGTATAAGGCAAAGGGCGGGACTACTATGATGCAATTCGCATCATCGCACACCCGGACCTCCCACTTTTGCCGCTCGCGCAGGGTCTTGCGGGGTGCCGGCAGCCATTCCCGGGGATCTTGCCTAGTCTTGCGGGGTGTTGGGAGCGGCACCCGATATTCGGGAGGCTCCCGATGGGAGAGCAGGCAAGTATGGTGTGCGCGTGACGACAAAACAATCGCTGCGCATGCGCATTGCGGCTTTAATGCGTGTGCAATGGCTAACAATCGCTCAAACTGCGTAAATATCGGCATTGCGTGCAGATCTGAACAAGGCCCTATATGAATAAGGACTACGGGTAAACTTGGTGCCATGTATTACAGTCCACATGCAGAGCAGGCATCTCAGACAAGCACTGTGACTTGTGGAAGGACTCACCGGTGCTGGGAATGTAACAGTATGCTGAACAATTGAGCTGAACATTAAGAAGACAAATCTGACAATTGCAGAGTAAAGTAGCCCCCGGTGGCTGGCTATGAATACATAGCACCATGGCTGACTACCAAGTACAGCCTTCACATTTCTCTCTATCGGCCGGTAATTGTCCTTTTCTCCCACTCGTCCAAACGCTGCTTAGCTGTGCCACAAACCACACTGCAACTGCGCTGCACGTCACCGTAATTATACACTGTCCCGTTTGTTGGGGCTCTGCAGTTTATTGTGAGGGATTAGCAGCGTCTGACAGCTTTAACAAATTAGCTCAGACCAGAGTTCAGCAGTCTGTATTATATTTAGCAATATCAGATTCAAAAAGTAAAAAAAAAAAAAAATACAATAACAAAGAAATATGAGCAAAATCTAAATTTTGATTGCAAAATGAATATTATAATTTACTTTGAACTCATGCTTCATGCATACTTTCAAAGTACATTTTTTTCTATTGATGTGTCTGTGTACATACTTGTTGTTATATTATTATGCAAATATTTATATGTTTTACCTCTATGGGCCATATTTATTATCATTATTTTTACTAAAATAAAGTGAAAAAGGGTGTTTTGTGTTTTCACATCATTTTCACATTATTTTAGTATCACCTAAAGTTACTAAAGGGCAATTGGAGTAGAATTCGTAAAATTCTACTCAAAGCCCTAATTATCACTTATTTTTTAGTAAGCAGATCGCATTTCCCATAATTGTAATGGGAAATGTGATCTGTCTGGTAGTTACTAAAAATAAATTGAGAAGCCCTGTGATAATAACGCCACCTGGAGCTGGCGTTATCCAGAGTCTTCCCCGGTTCCCAGCCTCCTACTCTGCTCTAACATGCAGAGCAGAACCCAGAGCCGGTCCCAGTGATCAGCTGTGTGGTGTAAACAGACCACAAGCTGATACACTGCAAAAAAAAAAAAATTGTGAAAAAAAAAATAACTTACCTGAGTCCAGGGAACGGAGATTGGGGCTTCGGTGATGTCCTCCCTCTGGTCAGCTGGTCTACCATCCTGCACTGGGACTCGCAGTCACGGAGAACATCACCGGAGCCCCGATCACTGGAGGTAAGTGTGATTAAGGGAGGGGGGGAATGCGATCGTGGGGGGTGGGGCCAGTCGGCGCATGCGTGGGCACTTGTCACTGTATTTTTTGCGAAAATACCGTGATAAGTGTGCGGAGGGGATTCGCAGGGACAGAGCTTTATCGCAAGCTCTGTCCCTGCAAGGGATTTTTAGTAAATCCCTGTGATATCAGTCTGTAATATCACACTACAATCTGCATTACCAATGCGGATTGTAGTAAATAGAGCCCTATGTCTAGCTCTACAGAACCCTATTGGCGCCATATAAATGAAACATAATAATAATGATATTTATGTAGCACTGATTCTGGGTGAGAACTGTTAGAAGTTCACTGCTGGCTGACATTTATTTTAGCTGAACTTAATATTCTTATAGCTCCTGATTCCATACTGTAAGTACTGTAAACGCAATTCTGGGCGGCTGCAGCAAATGGAACTGGCACTGAATGCTAAAGTGACTATCCGCCTTTATTCTGAGTCACATACATCACTGCAATGACTCCACCCCCTGCATTTGTAGGAACAGCCGTCATCACTGTCAGCGGCATTCACACCTACACTATGCTGTGTACAGGAGATAGGACTGAATTTGGCGTCCACTTTCCATACCTATGACTTAGAATATAAGTTGGCTACATGCCTACGACCTGTTATGGACTGGAGTTTTTGTGGACCAGGGGTGGAAACAGAAGTAAAAGCAGGAACAGATTTAAATAGGAAAGTCGGTTGTTTTATATGGTTATTGGTGATATGAAAGTATATAGTAATAATTAGAGTCCAAATGTGAATAAACTTAGAACTGGGGTATGTGGATGATATGTCACTGTGGTGGGAGAGAACAAAGTCAATGTCCAGAAAAGTGGCAGAGATGTCTAAAGTGGAATCCGGAAATGATGTAAATATGGCTGAATGAGATATCCTTGATGAATGGCTGAACCAGATATCCTGATATCCTGCAGAGTGGCTTGAATGAGATATCCTTGATGAATGGCTGCACAAGGGGTTAACAACAGGTTGAAAACACAGGAGTGGGTACCCAGTGGGAGACAGGGCAGTCACCCCCGGACTGGAGACTATGGGACTGGTCAGAACGGTGCTGGGAGATCTGTGGTACCTGATTAGCAGACAGGAGGCAGAGGTAGCAGCGGAGAAGGAACAAGGCTTAGGAGCACAGGGAGCTCTCTCACAGCAAGCTGTGAAACACGTTGCACAGGCAACTACAGGGAGCTTCAATCCCCCTTAAGTACACTGACGATATTGAAATGAACCTCTATATATCCCTGCCTGTACCTTCTAAAATCCTACCTATAAACCTCTAAGGATGACGCCAATTTGCGTACGCAGTCATACAGTAAATAAAAGACTCCAGACTTGGAACGTGTGGTTCCGAAGCACAAAGTATTATTCAAGTAAAATGTACAGTCAGTTACACGCTATTGATCCAGACACAACTAGACGCAAAGGAATTATACAGACCCCAAGTACAGTATACATACGCAGCGCTTTCTGGTCCAGATGTTAGGCATCAGCAAGAAACCCCGTCGTCATTCAGCATTCAGCAAGAAGACTAAAGACCCAGTGTTTGAGCACACATATTTATACCCCCCCAGAATAGACAGGACAATAGAGAAGTTTGTTGCTGATGCTATTGATTCCCATGGGGGAAGAATCTGTTACAGAGCGTTTAACAGGCTGGTTCAAATAGACTCAACCCAGCCTCTAACAGCTGGGGATCTTTCCCTTCCCGCCCCCTGCAACATCCTAACAGTTGTTCATATAATATACATTTTGTTGCTTGAAGTCTCTGCAGTCCATAAATTGAGAATGCATGATGCGATCTCCACACCGATAATACCAGAATTCTGTTGAAAGAGTACGCATCAATACGAAACCAAACACGGCTTTCTTAGCATGTATAAAACCTTAGTTATCAAATATCTTTATTTCACGGCATTTATACTAACTGAACCAACTTAAATCTTATACTTTAAAGCTTATTAAACCTTTTATGTGGATATGTAATGTGTGAGTATACGGGGTTTGATATAAAGACGCTAGTTAACTTGGGGCAGATGCGTGCGCATGAAGCTAATAAAACAGTGTTTTCATACAAGGTCTTATGCATTCGCTAATATGCGATTAGTTACCAGCGCAATTGTGCGTATTAATGTGTGTATGAGAAATGGTGCACTTAAATCTCACTTACTAAGTGAATACCTAGGAGTGCGGATTGCTGAGCATTATAGTTCCACATGCCCCCTCTGTCAGCAGCCCCCATCTTTCCCAGGCTCAAAAGAAAAAGTTCTTTATTCTCCCAGACTCTTTGTGTGGATGCAAATTAACCCAGCTACAAGAGTTAAACCTAAGATAACACTCTAGGCTTTGAAGTTATTTCATTGCAGGAAGCTTGCTAATGTAAGGTGTGTATTCTAGCCGGGCCACCTGGAGTGTGAGCAGACGTTATCCATGAAGCTTATCTACACAAGCTAGTTGTCACTTGGCCATTTGCTCTGTTCAACTAATGCAATCCAATTTTGGCATACTGTAAAGTCATTTCTGAAATATATCCTTTATAATACGTAAAGTAATGAAATGGGCTTTTGGTGAATCGCCGTAACATATGGCGATGGTCACAGATGCATTCGCATGATGCTAATAGTATTATCGCCACATGTACTAAAGTGTGAGTTTATCTAAAATGGCGCTTAGGCGGCCATTTCGCAAAATGGCGTCTTGCGGCTAATCGCAAGATGGTGTTGCTGTGATTCAATTTTAAACTGATCTTGTCTCAGCCAATAATCCAGTTTCGACAACACAGTAGCAGAGAGTGAATGGCTGGGAGAGATCACCTGATGCATCAGGATAGGCCCACTATGTCACATGACCTGAGGCAAGATGGCCGCGCCCAGACACTCGCAGCTTGATGATGCTGACAGCCTTACCCCTGCCAGCAGGACTCACAGACATCAGACCCCCGCGTTGCACCCAGTGCCAGTTTCCACGCACCAGCTCCCCAGCCGGAAGGGCCACGCCACACCGTCCGCACTGGTAAGTACCGCCGGGTCTCCTGGGAAGAGATACTCTCGTCGTGACATGACCCCTTCCCAGTAACCCCCAGTGAGCCAATATATCCGTGACTGGCCTCAATGGCAGTGGCTTCCCATTGGAAGCGGTATCTGGTAATCAAACACAATATAGGCAGTCACAGGGATGGTATTTTTTCCCCCTGGGACTGCCAGTCCAGGTGCTATTAACAGGAAGAGCACTTCCAATAGAAATCCACTCCTCTGCCTTTCCCAGCCCGAACCATTTTCAAGAGGCTTCAGCCGATACTGTCCCTAGAAGTAGGTGTTTGTGCACACGTGCCGGTACCGCTGCTGCTTGTGCACATGCGTTGGTCCCTGCACCTGCCAGATCCATTGAGCAAGTCCCGGGGGCACGGGCCTGCCTCCTCTCAGGACTGCAGCACTGATAGCCCCCCTCATCCAAGGGGGTGGGAGCCACTGCTGGGCGTACAGCAGCCATGCCTCCCATCCACCGATGTTGTAAATGATGTATTAAGATCTAATTAGGCAAACACTCTCATAAATACAGTATGTCTGTTCTAGTACACCACACATTTCTGTTTTGTACAATGTCACATTGTCATGCCTCTGTGCATATTATGGCCAGGCAGGACCTGTCAGTAATAACAAAAATACTTGCTCTTGAAGTCACTGATCTCTATCATAGAGATGTAATCATGTGACCGGCGGCTGCACAAACTCAACAGCGGAATGCCGGCTAGGGATTTATGATAGGTGTCAAAATACCAACGCCTATCATAATCCCGATGCCGAAATGCCGAGGACGCCATCCCTAACGAAAGTAAGGCCGGGGAGCCCTTATTGTTAGCTGCCGGAGAGGGGGGGGAGGGTTTGGATTAGGGAGTCTAGCGGGGTTGGGGTTAGGTTTGGGGGGAGATTAGAGTTAGGCACCCCCAGGGACAGGTTAGGGGGGGGACAGAGGAGGTTAGAGTACTTACCTGCCCCTGTCGGGATCTTGATCTGGTCAGGCATTCGCTGTCGGCATTTGAACCGGCGGCTAGGCATTTCAATCCCATTTCCTATCATATAGTACTATATATATATATATATATATATATATTTATAAAGGTCCAATCGGTCCGGCATTCCCGTGTCCCGTATTGTATAATGGCCTGAAGTTAGAAAAGAAGTTACCGTGTTTGTTTGTTGGCAAATATCTCCCACAGCTCTCAAGATAAAGCTGCCAAATCATACACAGTTTTTTAGTAAAAACAAAAGTAAGCTATTAGACCACAAAGCGACAACGCGACAATGTGACAAAGCGACAAATCTTATCTATAAAATTCATGTCTATTTGTTTGTCTGTCTGTCCAGTTATGCATTCTGACACCCCTCCACCGATTGGGATGAAACCAACACGAGGTGGTCCAGTTAGACCGTGGGCTAGTTTTAGGGTGGTCGGACCTCCTGTTGGTGTATGCTGGACAAAACTTGGACCCGGGGAGCTGGTTCTGAGCCTTCCACTGGATGGATTTGGATGAAATCTTCACAAAGGGGAGGTTATTGGTCTGGGATGCCTAACAGAGTGGTTGGGGACCCGGTCGGACTTTGCAGCAGAGTGCAACAGGCAGAACTTTGACGCAGGGAGCCTGTTCTGGGCCTTCCACTGGATAGATTTGGACAACATCACATAATAAAACTAAATAACTTGAAGATTTAAATCCCTGCACCGATTGGGATGAAACCAATGTGAGGTGGTTCAGTTGGATCCTGACCCAGTTTTAGAGGGCTTAGGGTCCCGGTCAGACCTCTTGTTGGTGTACACTGGGCAGAACCTTGACCCGAGGAGCCTTATCTGAGCCTTCCACTGGATATATTTGGACGAAAACTTCACAGATCTTCATTGAATCCCAGAAGACATACTAGGGGATTGAGGTCTCGGTCAGACTTCCTGTTGGTGTACGCTGGGCAGAACTTTAACCCGGGGATGCTGGGTAGAACTTTGACCCGGGAGCCTGTTCTGGGCCTTTTCTTGAATGGATTTGGATGAAAACTTCACAGACAGGTGGCAATTGGTCTGGGATGCCTAATGGAGTGGTTGGGATCCCGATCAGACCTCACGGTGGAGTGCGTTGGGTAGAACTTTGACCCATGGAGCCTGTACTGGGCCTTCCACTGGATGTATTTGTATGACATCACATAATAAAACTTGATAACTTGAAAATGTAACCCCGGGTAATGTTGGGTACTTCAGCTAGTTTTATTTAATTTAATTACAGTTCAGACATGAGCAATAATATACATTAGCAAGCAAAAATTATAACCATCAACATACAGTCTCCCAATCAAAACTCCATTACCTTTATTCAGGATGTTATGCATACCAGAAATGATAAAACCACCAAAAAAACCTATGGTGTGTTTATGAAAAAAAATTATGTGTTGAGCCTTTAACCCTTATCATCCAATCAGATTCTGTCATTTTTCTAGCATGGTTTAGATATTGAAAGCAAACATCTGACTGGTTGTAATCTGTTTACACCACTTTTAAAAAAAAAAAAAAACAGCAAGTCCCTGTTCATTAATGCCCTATATATTGACATTGTTAATAAAAAATCTAACATGTCAACATGAAAACCATTTACACGGCCCGACGCATTCAACTAGGTGTTCTGTGCAATGTCTGGCAAAGCGTTTAACCAAGTGTTCTATCATGTTTCAGGCCCATTATTAAGATATGACTAATAGCTACAGATTTTATGTTAACTGCCATATTAATATGTCAGTCCTATGTTGTACCAATGACACATTTAAATCCCAATGCCGTCCTAATTAACCGGCATAATTAGCATTCATTTCCCAAATGTGATCTGTATTACTCTTTAACAATATTCATAGATTGATAATTAAGGAGGTGTTGGCTGTACAAGAATCGTTAGTATTCTAAATCTCAATTGGTCTTTAAGGACACTTAAAAAAATCTTGAGGGAAAATTTATCTCGTACTTTACAACGCGTACCTCTAACATTGTAACATGAAGAGAGCAAAACCTCTGTAGATGAATAATGTCGAGCACAGTTCTTGCTTAATTAAGCCTTGACAGAAGGAGTGATTGTGCACTAAGAAAAACTTCTGAGCAGCGTTAGTTTGCAGGCCCCCTCTGCAGACCGGGGGCAGCCATTTTGATTTTTCTAATAAATGATCTTCAAGATACTTGCACTACCTGAAGATTACAAACTTCCCGCATTCAAGTAAATATGCAATATAGGAAATGTACCACAAAGGAAGTAATTTATGTGCCAGACATGGCATTATTTAGTAGCAGTATTACACAGAGAAGGGGGGCAGCCATTTTGTGCTCTGAATTCTGAACCATTATTTATGGGAATGCCATTAAATAATTAATTAGTAACAGGTAATATTGTGATACCCTGCTATAGAGGGAGGGTATCACCATAAAGCTTCCTATCCCTCTAGTTCAGCAGAAACAGGAGAGCCGCTGGTGAACGAGTCCTGGGGTCGCCATGGTAACCCAACGCGAGCTGTGGGCAAGAAAGACGGGAGCCGTTAAACGTCAGTGGAAGGTACCTGTTGAGGATGAGAGATCTGCTATCTTGGCTGGGCAATTCCAGCTACGTCAAAAGGAGCAGAGTGGCCTCCGGCAGCGTAATGCAGGGTACGCACTAGACAATATGACATATCGGGCACATCATCTAGTGTGTTCCCGCTATGTCGCTGACAATGCACGCCCCTGCGCATCGTCAGCGACAACGCCCATCGGACCTGCAATCAAGCTACGTATTCTCCACATAGGAAATTATAGCCACTGACCCAAAATCTCCCTCTAGCCAACCCCGCCTAAGCTTTCAACGCTAAACTGCACTAGGGGAAGGCGGGGCTAGCTGTTATGGAGGCAAGTTGTTACAATGAATCTAAAACCACACGCAGGTCGCGCCGAGGCTTGTGCGACTGGGAACAAGTTTGAGAATGTTACCATCAGTTTTCAATGAAAACGACGCTAACGCAGATTTGTTTATGTAATAGGTACCTAAATAAATTAGTTTTCCTGTTCCAAAGTAATATTTTTTCACCTTGATTTGAAGTTGTATCTTGACTGGACTATTAAAGGTCAGGGCTCATCATTCATTTTGTTACAATCATAGACCAATAGTGCATTTATTATTATTGTTATAATCGTGAATTGAAGCACGAAAATCGAATTATGGCCATCTTGGTTATTTCACGTCACTTGGGGCAAGTTGTTACACAGTATCAGAGGCAAGTTGTTACTGGTAACAACGTGCCCCACAGTCAGTGGCGTTTTTCCAACTAGGCACGTGTGGGGCACCTAGGGGTGCCACTTGCCAGGGCCGCCATCAGGGGGGGGGGACTGCCGGGACTGGAGTCCCGGCACGGCCTCTGTCTGCACCGGGGAAGGGGGCCCGCCCGCTACCACACCTTTGCAGAACCTGCAGCCTGAATTACCCCCTTGAAGAGAGGAAAGAGGGCCCAGCCGCCGCTGCTACCGCCCGCCGACCCGTCCCCGTTACTACTGATGGAGCAGGAGGAGGCAGCCCGGCCTACTCGCGCCGCTCCTCCATCAGCTTATAGTGGCACAGTCAGACTCCAAAATAAGCTTTCAATAAAGCTTGTTTTGGAGTCAGTGCGTGTGACATCATGACGTCACGCGCTTCACTGGAGGAGCCGCAGATCAAGAAGAGGAGCTGCAGTGGACCGTGGAGGAAGTAGACGCCAGATCTCATCGCAAACAAGGTAAGTGGGGAAATTGCGCACAATAACCGGGGGGGGGGTAATAAAAAAAGTCAGGATTCGGACCGTGGACGCACCGCTGACCATGCACAGACTGCATTCAAGGGGGGGAGAATGAGGTGCATTCAAAGGGGGGAGTGTGAGGTGCATTAAAGGGGGGGAGAATGAGGTGCATTCAAAGGTGGGAGAATGAGGTGCATTCAAAGGGGGGAGTGTGAGGTGCATTCAAGGGGGGGAGAATGAGGTGCATTCAAAGGGGGGGGAGTGAGGTGCATTCAAAGGGGAGAGTGTGAGGTGCATTCAAGGGGGGAGAGTGAGGTGCATTCAAGGGGGGAGAGTGAGGTGCATTCAAAGGGGGGGAGTGAGGTGCATTCAAAGGGGAGAGTGTGAGGTGCATTCAAGGGGGAGTGTGAGGTGCATTCAAGGGGGGGAGAATGAGGTGCATTCAAAGGGGGGGAGTGGGGTGTATTCAAGGGGGGAGAATGAGGTGCATTCAAATGGGGGGGGAGTGAGGTGCATTCAAAGGGGAGAGTGTGAGGTGCATTCAAGGGGGGGGAGTGAGGTGCATTCAAAGGGGGGGAGTGAGGTGCATTCAAAGGGGGGGAGTGAGGTGCATTCAAAGGGGGGAGAGTGAGGTACAATCAAAGGGGAGAGAGTGAGGTGCATTTAAGGGGGGAGAGTGAGGTGCATTCAAAGGGGGGAGTGTGAGGTGCCTTCAAGGGGGGGAGAGTGAGGTGCATTCAAGGGGGGGAGTGAGGTGCATTCAAGGGGGGAGAGTGAGGTGCATTCAAAGGGGGGAGTGTGAGGTGCATTCAAGGGGGGGAGAGTGAGGTGCATTCAAGGGGGGGAGTGAGGTGCATTCAAGGGGGGAGAGTGAGGTGCATTCAAGGGGGGAGAGTGAGGTGCATTCAAAAGGGGGGGTGTGAGGTGCATTCAAGGGGGGAGAGTGAGGTGCATTCAAGGGGGGAGAGTGAGGTGCATTCAAAAGGGGGGGAGTGAGGTGCATTCAAGGGGGGAGAGTGAGGTGCATTCAAAGGGGGGGAGTGAGGTGCATTCAAGGGGGGAGAGTGAGGTGCATTCAAGGGGGGAGAGTGAGGTGCATTCAAGGGGGTAGAGTGAGGTGATATATATATATAAAAAATGGCAGGGCGCGCCGCAAACAGACTGAATAATGGGGGGGGGCCCTGCCTAATCTGTCAGTCCCGACCCCACGATTTCTGATGGCAGCCCTGCCACTTGCTAATAGTGTTAATATGTGAAATAAGTGGACTCATCCACTTAAGGGTATAAATCAATGAATACATTATTAAATCACTGTGTGTGTGTAGTAGAGGGGCAGTGTAGGGGGGAGGAATTGGGGGTGATGGGTCTGTGAGCTGGGTATGTCAAATGTTATTTTTGTGATAAACGTACAAAGTTTTCTAATGAATGCTTTTATACAGTACAGGCTCCCATATTCAAATATTCCGAAATACGGAATATTCCGAAATACAGAATATTTTTAGCATGACTGAGATAATGAAACATTCGCTTTCTGATGGTTCAGTGTACACAAACTTTGTTTAAGTCAAAAAATTATTAAAAATATAGTATAAAATAACCTTCAGGGCTGTGTGTATAAGGTGTATATAATACATAAATGCTTTCTGTGTATATATTTGGGTCCCAAATACTCCAAAATACAGAATATTCTGATATCCAAAATACCCCTGGTCCCAAGCATTATGGATATGGGAGACTCAACCTGTATTATGATTTTGTATAGATTATTTTATCAATAACTATTTGCCCCAACCCCGCAACAATTTACACCCGTCGGGGGCAGATTATTACGATTATTTTTGTTCTGAAAAACATGTTTTTCATTGTTAATAATAATTATTGGATGTAACTTACACCCAATATAAAGAGTAGAAAGAAAACTTTTGTTTGTAAATTTTTCTGTTTGGTTGTTAATTATGAAAGATTTTTGAGATATTTGAATTTCTCTAATTTTGTAACAACTAGCCCCGCCTTCCCCTACTTTGGAAATATAGGACCCGGGGTCAAACTTGTACAAACGTAGAATATAGACAATTTGTTTCAATATAAATATATGGAACATAAATTCCTGTTGAACTAAAAAAAATACAAACTGATTTGACATATGAGATTTCTTCAACTAGGGGTTCTTATGTTATGATATTGAATATCGTATGTAGCCTGTAATTAAATCCCAATCAATTACAATATGTTATATGTCACATTTCGCTAGGGTATAGAGTGAAAAATATATTGTTTTCTTTGTTTGCATTATTTGCCCTAATTTATGTTATTGAATTGTTTGTGTACGCGCTGCAATAGCAAATGTTATACTGTATGTAACACTGTTATCCGAGATAACTGACATTGCAAGTAGGTAACTTATGATTTAGTGGTTACCACCTGTGAACGTGGATAAGCTAACTAACTAAAGTTTAATGTAATAGTGCTGAGAGAGCTTTGTTATAATTATTGCATTTTCTGCCTGAATTGCTAATGTAACCGTTTATTCTCTGCACAACCCATGGTCTCAAAACAAGGTATAGTTCAATTCCATGAAACTATGAACATACTGTAGAGCCTAAATCATAAAAGTCTGCACAGGTACAAGATGTAGGAATTATTAATCATTTTTAGTGCTCTATTTTGCTAATAGAGGAAAATAATTTTGATTGGTGATCTAGTACTTCATATTAGAACTATTTAAACGATCAGTGGGCCTGATTCAGGCCCGCTCGCAAGTGTTATGCGCTCGCGAGTGGGTCGATGTTTGGCCACTGCACATGCGCACGCCGGAGCCGGCTCCGACGTGCGCATGTGCGAGACCCGGCTAGCGACAGGCGCTCCGTCGCTACGGGTCTCGCACCAAAGCGTGGCAGCTGTTGATTTTGATTGACAGCTTGCCCCGTTTTGGAGGCGTGCAGGTGGGGTGGCTGTCCAAACTGAGGCGTTCTCGAAGGAACGCTTGCCGTTTGGGGGCGGCCCCACTGACATCATGAGTGATGTCATTGGGTGAGCTTCTGGCTCACTGGGGTTTGCGGGAACGAGACCCTACCACAAGGGTCTCGTCGCAAGCCCCAATGGTCGCGATGGTCGAGACCATCGCGACCATCACCTGGCCGCTCGCAATAGTTTTGGGTGGTCACCCACAGCTAAGCGAGCGGCCAGGAGGCCGCAAAAAAACAAAAAAAAACGCCCTGATTCAGAGCGAGCCCTATAGCAGCTGCTCCCCTGCACCTACGGTAGTTACACCAGTGACCAGGGGTAATATAACAAAAAATGGGCAATTTAACAGCCATAAATAATTGTCTCTCCATGGTATGGTTAAATTAAAATGTACATCAGTAAAGGTGATTCCGCTACCGAAAAAGGTAAAAAAAAAGTTTGATTATTTATTCAGATTTTGAGATATTACCTCAAAATTCAGTTTTATATTAAAGTTTCTAACCATAAGCTCGTTTTCAAATGGAGATGGTCCTAACATTTTTATCGAGGCTTTAATTCCAGGTAACGGAATCACCATATTTCTGGAGACACATTTGGTTGCTCCTTCGATCAGTGTTCCTCTTCATGGCTCTTCTCTTCGGCGGCACATTGCAGCTTCTACATGTACGAGCCAGCTGCTGCCTTCCTGGAGGTCTGAGCGTATCGTAGCATAGGCATTGGTCAGGGAGAGGCCAAGGGCAGGGGTCAGAGACAGTGATGCATAGTATCTGCTTGGGGCTGTGTGTGACTGTGATTGGCCTCCGGAGTGCGAGACACTATTATTTGCCCTGGTCAGTGTGACAGTGTGTGCGTGGACTCTGGTCAGTTTGAGAGTGGCCCCTGAGCAGTTTGTGTGTGTGGCCCTTTGTCAGTATGATAGTGTGTGTTCCCAGGCAGGTGACAGGATGACGCTGTGAGCTTCGGCAATCATGGCCACCATGTACATGTCCTGACCGGCGGACTTGATGCTGAGGGCCGCCTCCTGCTGTCTGTCCTGTGTGCAGTGATGAATCAACCCACAGTTCAGAAGGTGGTGAAGATGCAGCGACTGTTGCTGCAAGGGGAGCTTCGGACACACGGCTCCTTGTCCTACCCCAGCCAGCTGACGGCTGCAGGATTAGCTGTCCTGGCCATTGGATGAGTAACATGCTACGGTGCTGCAGAAGGGGGCGGGGATAGCAGCCGGACTCCTGTACCAGGGGGGCTGCACCAGGAAATGATTGACATCCACCAGCAGAGGTCAGTATACGATCAGGAAGGGGCGGGCTGGGCTGACTGAAGAAGCACAACCATAGGTGGCTGATCCCTGGGGAGGGGTCAGCCACCATCTAGAAAACAATGTCGGCCTTAGCCACAGATCCAGACTCCAGAGCCAGTTTACAATCAGCGCTGGCCGGGACACATATTATTTTTTTTTCAATTGATAATTGATTCCAGCTGCACTAAAACGGTCCGGCCCACCGGGGAAACTCCCGATGAGGTCTACCTCCAATCCGACCCTGATCTTATGGTGCATAAAATTAACTAGGGCAAAAAAATGGAGCATAGAATAATAACTACTGTGGAGAGAGGTGTCTCTCTAGAAGCATTGGAGAAGGGTCCCTCAAAAATGTTACTATGGGGCCCACAAAGTTCTGGCTACGCCACTGAGTAGACCTAAAGAAAAATTGCAGCCATTTACACAGCTAATCTCAGTCACTGATTGCACAGGCTGCAATGAACCACGTGCTGAGTAATTTTTTTAAATAATCCTGAACAAGAGTTTTGAATATAATTCTGAGGGCCTGATTCAGAGCCACTCGCTGTTTGCGAGCGCTCGCTCTGAATCAGGGCGAGTTTTTTGGTTTTTTTTCCTGCCCACTCACTAAGCTGTGGGTGCCCACCCACAGCTTGTGCAAGTGTGCTGGAGATGGTCGCGATTATCGAGACCATCGGCATTGCGAGGAGACCCTGTGGTAGGGTCTCAGCACTACTACTGACAGCAAGCGTTCCTTCGGGAAAGCCTCCGTTTGTTCAACCACCCCCCCTCCACGTCTACAAAACGGGGCGAGCTGACGATCAACATCGACAGCCGCCCCGTTTTGTTGCGAGCCCCGGAGTGAGTGAAGTTCTCACTCGCTACGGGGCTCACGCACGTGCTGGCGCATGCCGCGCGTGCGCATTGGGCCACCATCGACCCGCTTGCAATCGCTATGTGCTAGCAAGCAGGTCTGAATCAGGCCCTTAATACATTGTGTGTTTATTTTCCCACAAAGAGAGGATAAAAGTTTTCTGAATGAAACACAAGTGTTAAAGTTGTTGCAACACCCCAATATCAATATCAGGGGACAATGGTATTTTAGTCCTCCTGCCCCAGAGGCTCAGTAAAGGCTACATTTCATGAATGTGCTACTTGATTAGTCTTGAATTAGTTTTGAGTGTACCTATTTGGAGATGATATTTTTGATTTGCGCTTCTGTATCTGAATGGGCTCGATTCAATTGAACAAATTTTTGCCCTTAGCGGCACGACTAAACACTCTGTTTAAGGCGCGAGGGGCAGGAGAATGGGCATTCTCTGACCTAACAGCGCGCTAAATTGAATAGCTCCAGAAGCTCCCTCCCGTGACTATTTAATTCGTGGTGAATTGAATCGATGTTTGTGTGCTTATGTCAACTTTTAGTTACAAGTATTCCAAGTATTGAGTCATGTTGATATGTTCCACATTGTGTCATTTTGTCCTTACATAGTAGGAAATATAAGTGGTAGAAGTTGCATTAGTAGGTGGCAAACATATTGTAATCAGTACACTTTGCCATGCTGAACAAACCAGGACACCACGATTCCGTTACCGCAGCCAGGTCATTCCGTTACGTCATTAAAAAATGTGCCCAGGTTACACAAATTGTCAAATTTTACCAAATTTATGTAAATGTATCGCCTGGATGTCCCCATCTAGCGATAAAATTGTGAAAAACTAGAGTTAATTCTGGAAGCTGAAATTGTAAATTTTGTGTACACACACATAATCTACAGTAGTTATATCTCTCATGAATGGTGATTCCGTTACTGACTTTGAAAGTTGGCTGATTTATCAGGGATAACCTACACAAGATAGTCTTAAGCTCTTTTGATAGTATCATATATTGTGGGCTGTTGATGATGATTTGTTCACATTAGTGGTGGCAGTTGTATAATTAATATAGTTTATCACTGTGAAAAGGTGATTCCGTAACTGGTGGAATTGTCCTGTAATAAACTTTGTAATTAAAATGTTGTCGGTCACTGTGTCTGGGGGTTTGGAAACTTGCCTCTCTGTTGTGGTGTGTGCAAAAGAAAAGGATACAGAAATTGTCCACGAAGGAATTGTCACCAGCATACACATGCACCACTCCTGCTGTTTGCTTACCAGCGGGGCACTACAATGTCATTGCCTTAGTATTGTCACCATTAGACCAAAGTTGGGGCAAAATTTAGTGCAACATTTCTGCAATATATTATTTCTGAGTACCACTATTGCTCCTCTATTCCTCACTGTTTTTATAAATCCCCCATTTCACAGAATTTATACTCTATAAACAGATATGGGACAATGCCAATTCATTCAGGTGGAAAAATCATGCAGCCCTTTCCCACTGGCAGTACCGTTCTGGGCAATCGTTCTGGACAGCGCACTGCCTGCAGTCTTAGTGAGGCAGAATGTGGTCTTCCTGCTGCTTCAAGTCGGGGAGGGATGAAGTTCCACAAGTGAGTTTTTTAACCAGATGGCAGGGAGGGGGGGGGGGGGTGTAGTCTGTTGTTCTTGCTTTCAGGCATTGGACGTGAAGTTTCGCCACTGCCCACTGGGTCTTATTAGCAGAGTATCGGGGTGCCAGCAGGCTGGGTATGACCTGACAGCAAAGTAGACTGTCACTATGATGGGCAAGCAGAACGTGCTGGGAATATAATGTGCTTGGTTAATGCATGTATGTAACACAGTTGTTGGTGCTGGTGGTGGTTAATCCACATGTTGTACAGCTTACCCAATTCTTATTGGATCAGGTAGAACAACAAATAGCAAATTACATAGTAATATTATTGGTGTATGCAAATTGTATATATAGGCAGCCTGGATCTCAGTGTATTGCTGGGCCTTGTAGTGCACTGGGTGTTATAGTGACTAATCCACTGGTGTCAGTGATGCCCTGTACTATAACGGCGATGGTGTAGTATACTTGCGGTCCAGCGATGTGGTTCTAGGTGGCTGTATACCGTGAGGGTCTCCTGGGTTCTTCCATTGTCGTGGAATGGTAGGGAGTAAAAAGCGCGTGGAGACGCAGCACAGTAGCGCATGTCAGAGGTTGGCCAGCCTGTGCTCCAGCAGGTCCGATTGTAAAGAGTAATGAAGTATGGTTCTATCCTAAGCAGAGAAACAATAGCTGCGATAACTATGAAATACAAATAACACGTGGAAAGTCAATAATGCAATTTCTGAGCAGAACAATAACACAATGTAATGGCATTGAGCAATAACATTCAGTAATAACACCCAGTGGAAGAACCATAGTTAACTATAATGACAATGGCATAGAATCAGTAATGATAATAATAACTCGTTACAACGTGTCACCCAATGACTGGTAGCAAAACCATATTGTCTCACTGTTCGCTGATATAACCAGATTGCTCCATCAACTCTATAGGCAATGATATGGAGTTACAGGTTCCCTTTATAACAGGAGCCTGTCTATCGCTCTCTGGAAGAAGATGATGGGTGTAGTAGCCCCAACAATAGTAATGACCAGTGTTGGAGATATCATTGTTGCATGGAGTACAGCAGCTTTTAGGCTTGGATGTGAGTGGTGGTACAATGGACACGTCCAATGGTGGTGGCACGGGCAAATAGGGATCAAGAGCCTGAATAGTGGTTTTCCTTAACAGTCCTTAAAGTAGAAAAAATAGCAAAATTGGCACAAACCAGGACACCCTGTGGATAACTGTAACCATTCCAGCCACACTCTGGAGTTTCAGATTGGACCTGCACTTTTTTATGGACCTCTGTATTGGGCCTGGACTTTTTTATGGACCTCTGTATTGGGCCTGGACTTTCTCTGCACCACTTATTTGAACCTGGACTCCCACAACAATGTCTATGCCCAGCCTCCCAGGATAGGTAAGTGCTAGGTCAGGGTTGCCTTGGTGAAACGCACATAGGCTCCCCAGAAAAACGTTGGAAATTCGGGTTTAAAGTTTTGGCTCATCTCTAGTCATTGGTAAAATGGAAATGGAAGCACAAAATGCCGACCTCTACTGGGCGCTATTCTAGTTGGGTGGATCATTGTGCTCAGACGCAAACAGGAATGCATACAGCGCAAGAGCAGACGTGTAATTACGCATTTTTCATATGCCCGTCCTATCATGAGTTGGACAGAATTTCAGTCTATCTGTCCTTGAAGTTGGGAATTTTGGGGAGGGAACTGTGTGGAAACTGTAGGACCATAGTACCATATGTAGCTGCCCTGACTTGAGGGAGTGTCGTGGAAATGAATTTAAAGCTCTGTGCGATATGCATCGTGCATACTGGGAAGGGAAGGTATCTGACATATCTCTTGAATCCAGCATGGGCATGGGGCTGGTACAAGGGCCCATACTAATGATGACGGTTGTGGCAGATGTAAATCAATGGCAGAGGTTACCGCTTGCAGATGCATGAACCCAGAATTAGCCCTATGGATCCTCGCATTAGAATAACGCAGTAAAACTGGTGTCGGCCGCCACTAAAGCTACTTTGCCTGCACAATAGGTGTTTGCTACATTTTAAAGAGCTGATTCAGAGGTGTATGCAAGTTGACCAAAAGTGCGGCCGTATTGCGCATATGGACATAAATACGATTATTCACCCATATGCTATGTTGCATGCATCCTTGTGGCCACAATGCCCCCATCCACCTGTTCATTGAAGTAGCCACCATAATTTCCACTATGCATTTGCACCAATCCTATAATTCATCATAGCTTGCAATTCTGCCGACACGCCGACCACACACCCTCACAACACTTGTGAAAGCATTGTTCCCTCTGCTAGTCTGCTAGCCATCTCTAGCGAACTGGCAGCTCTATCTAATAGATTGGCAGCTCTTTATAAAAAAAAAAAAAAACACTTGCAGCCCTCTCTGTAAGGGCAGCATTCCTTACTAAAATTGCAGCTTGCTCTGTAAGACTCGCAGCTCTCTCTAAGGGATGGGTGGCCCTTCTCATCTCCTACAGTTTCTCTATGCAGTGGGCACCCTTCCATTCCCTGTATAGTTCCATAATAACCACGGATACCTCCACCACAGCGCACTCTGTGCCACTTTTCCTTCTTACTCTCTCTGACACCAAACTCTTCATTCTTGGCAGGCTGATGTAATTACCTGTGTCCTCACTCCTCGGGGGTTCCTACCTCCTACACAGGTGAGTGTTGAGTCCCAGAGTTATACGAATGTTCCCAGTTTGGAGGGGAATGGAGGCAAATAAGAAGCCACATCCTGACAGTTGGAGAGTGGAAGAAACAGGGTCCCCAACAGCGCAGAGTGAGGATGTGAGCCGCCTCGTGCCTCCAACTTATTCAGCTCTCCATTGTTGGATTCTCAACTTTTAGAATGAAATGAGATCGGAAGCACGAGCTCTCGTATTTAAAGGAGTTTACCATACACCTGTGAGCTTATCTGATCTAATGACACATTTTTAACAATTGTTTGATGCTCTAGCTGTTGAATCTTTTGGTATGCACCCATGTGTGAAGAGTTTATTTTTTATTTTGTTTTTTTTATTTTTTTATTACTGTGAATAAATTTATGACATAACGCTAAGAATAATATTAGTCTATGGAATGTATTTAATGCCAACAAACTGAAAAAAATTAAAGCAAACAACATTTGAGAATTGATCTTTAAAGCTTTTCTCCCACTGAGCACCCGGGGCCAGTATTCGCTTTATGAACGAGTCTCTTTAGAATTGTCTGCACATCTTCGTCTCCAGGATGTCAGAAGAGAAGAAATTGCAGCTGCTACTAGGGAACTGTCACTCTTTCCCTCTGCCGCGGAACGGGGGTGCATTTATGTAACCGAAAATGGAAAAATAAGATTAAAGTTATTATCATTAACTTTTATTGATATGGGGCCACCAAATGTACTCAGAGCTGCAGAGAATGAACATACAAAACATTTCATATTAGCAGGGGATTCAAACTTATTTAAAATACACGGTGACAAGCACCAGGCATATATTTCGCTCCACGGACCAGAGCCGTAACTAGACTTTTTGGTGCCCTGAGCCAGAAAGAGCATCGGTGCCCCCCCAACCTCATTTGTTCAAATAGGGACAGTAGACACAAGCCCAAAAAAGGGTGTAGCCTCGTGGGGAAGGGCCTTGACAATTCTGATTTGTCTCGTACGATGATGAAGGGGTAACGATCCAGATGTAACACTGGTATCCAAGTGTCTCTGCCACATACAGTGTGAATCCAATGGCTGCAGTGATGATACACAATAGCTGTGCAGTATATCTCACCAGCTCTAGATGTAGGAGAGCACTGGGGAAGCTGCACCTGCAACAGGATTTGTCCATCAGAACAGCCGTGCACAAGCCTGGAGCCAGCAGTGTGGATCATCAACTGAAGGTATAGAAAGAGGGCTACTTGTAGTGTATATGCAGCAAATATCAGTGGCGGGGAGGTATGTACCCTGAGCCGACAGGTAAACTCATTGGCAAGGGTACTCAAAGTCTGCTGGTAACACCTGGGTCGGGAATTGGTGGCTGTGTTCAGGGCGGCTATCTGAAATTGTGTTGCAGAAACTCCATGTGTAAAGTGTCTGATTGCCATGTGAGAGGTCATAGGTCTGGGTATGAGAGTATTTTGATACGTGTGTTAGATAAAAGAGGATGTGGCTGAAGGTGCTTGGGGAGGTGGCCAGATGGAGGAGGAGTGGGCCAAGGAGGAGATAGGGGTGGCCAGGAGATGCCGGGGGTAAAAAGGAAAGGAAGCTACAAGTTAGAATGATTATACACAGAAAATTGACAGGCTGGGGCAGCACCCCTTGCCTTGCAGTGCCCTGTGCCATGGCACATGTCGCACCACTTGCCACAGACTGGGTAGAGCTGATAACTGGGGGCATGGGCAACTCACTAAAGCTAAGCCAGAGTGACAGGTGTGAATCAATTCAGTACTCAGTGATCCTGTACCTAACAAATGGGCGAGAAAACAGAGTTGGAGTCACTGAAGGGTAGCAGGAGACAACAGAGCAGAGCACTGGTGACAAGGAGTGTGCTAGAGAAGGACAAGAGGGTGGAGGGCCCTACTCGTATGAGCTTACATACTAAGGGAAAGGGAAGAACAATTGGAGGGAGAACTATAAAAGATAAATCTTGGAAGGTTGAGAAGATTAGCAACAATGGGTTGGGTGGGGGATCCCAGTGGTCGGAACACTGACGGTCACAATACTGACAGTGGCATCCCGACAGTCAAAATCCCAACAGAATTAGGTAAATAGCCTAACCCCTAACCCTCACCCTAACCCACCTTTCCTGCAGCCTACCCCTAACTCTCCCCTCTCACAGCCTAACCCTAACTCCCCACCCTGAAACCTAACTCTAACCCTCCCCCTAGTGCCTAACCCTAACCTTAAATCAAAGTCTAACCCTAATACTTACCATCGGGCTGTCAGCGGTCGGGATTCTGGCACCGGTTTTCTGACTGCTGGTATCTCAGTCGCCACAATACAGTCTATATGTTTGATGTAACTGACTTGCAGCTGATAAAAAGTGGTTATTTGTATTCATTGCCAAAATTATGCCAAGGTAGACTTCAGTGTGACCATCCACCATATGTTGGTTTCTAAAGATACTTCTATCCATTTTCTACTACTAGCAAGGTACTGTAAGCACCATGTTAATCATCAAGACCTGGCCAAGCGTAGGAAAGGTGTGCCCTTCCTGTGTAGCAGCGTGGTGGGGCATGTTCTTCAGACTAGTTCCATTATAGAGTGTTTAGAGAGAGTACATGGCATAATTGTAACAATTCTCCAGACATCATTGGGAACTTCTTCCTATAGCAGAGTATATGGGACTCAGATGGGAAACTGTGGTATACATCCAGTCAGCTATCACAGGCCTGTGGTGTCTTACCATGCCATTAGTCAGACATCATGAACATTGGTCAGGCCCCATTAATATTAGTCACACCTCATGAATATTAATCAGGCCTCATGAATGTTAGTCATGCCTCATGAATATAAGCCATGAAGATCTTCAGTGATTTTATTGGTTCCTAGTGAATGGATAAACTGAATTCTCATGAATACGTCTTCAACCCAATAAATGGTGGCCTGCAATGTAGAGGTGCTCCTATTAATTTATTACTGAGGAAAGAAACTCAGATTAACACTCCACAGCGCATTTACATGTCATCCACGTGTCTATGAGTTTTAATGCATTATTCCTTCAATAATCACATCACAGCTTATAAACACCATGTACAGTACATGAAGGCAGAAATTAGCAGCTCTCACACATACAAATTATCTTTCAGTTAGCAGGGAAAGAGTTTGAAAAACAGCTCTTGGCATGAATAGTTATGGTCCCCTTGGGGACACAAGTAGATAAAGCCTTTCCAGTAGTGGAAGCTGCAAAGTAGCTTAGAATCCCTGGTATCACTGAACACAGAAATATATTTACAATACAAATGAAGTCACAAAATACAAACTTTGAACATTGCAAAACAATTTTGGACAATGTCTAGTATTACAAACCTATGTAGTAGATATGACATATATATATATATATATATATATATATATATATATATATATATATATAGAAAAAGAGTAATGGAGACCGGCACTCACTGTTACTAATATCAACGACCAGGGTGCTCAGGCCAGAAGACAGCAGGCAGAGACAGGCTGAATAAATGTAGATCCTTAAACGGCAGAACTCCACGGATTTTCAAACAGATTAAAGATTCACTCCGGACTGACACTGGGGTAAAGCAACGTTTCAGATTTATTGCTTGACGAAAGATTTGTAATAAATCTGAAACGTTGCTTTACCCCAGTGTGAGTCCGGAGTGACTCTTTTCTCTGTTTGAAAGTCCGTGGAGTGCTGCCATTTAAGGATCTATATATATATATATATATATATATATATATATATATAAAAAATATATGTATCTGTATATATAAATTTATATACATATATATATATATATATATATATAAATTAGGGGTGTGCACCGGCCACTTTTCGTGTTTTGTGTTTTGGTTTTGGATCTGGATCTTTCTTCGTGTTTTGGATCTGGATTGGTTTTGCCAAAACCACCCTTCCGTGTTTTGGGTTCTGGGTTTTGTGTTTTGGATCTGTATTTTTTTGAAAAAAAGCATAAAAACAGCTAAAATCACAGAATTTGTAGATTTTTCTGCTCCTATGCTATTATTAACCTCAATAACCTTAATTTCCACTCATTTCCAGTCTATTCTGAACACCTCACACCTCACAATAGTGTTTTTATGTCCAAAAGGTTGCACCGAGGTAGCTGGATGACTATGCTAAGCGACACGAGTGGGCGGCACAAACACGTGACCCATCTAGGCGTGATACTGCAGTGGCAGACAGGATGGCAGTTTGAAAAACTAGGCCCCAAACTGTACATAATGCAAAGAAAAAAAAGAGGTGCAAGATGGAATTGTCCTTGGGCCCTCCCACCCACCCTTATGTTGTATAAACAGGACATGCACACTTTAACAAACCAATCATTTCAGCGCCAGGGTCTGCCACACAACTGTGGCTGAAATGATTGGTTCGTTTGGGCCCCCACAAAACAAGCTGTCAATTAATGTGTCCCTGCACAAACTGGCTCTACGGAGGCAAGATGTCATCCTCATCCTCCTCATCCACCGATTCCTCACCCTCTTCAGTGTGTACATCCTCATCCTCACAAAGTATTAACTCGTCCCCACTTGAATGCACCACCACAGGTCCCTCTGTACGTTCTGGAGGCTGGTCTCCCTGGAAGAGCTGATAATTAATTTTGATGAACATCATCTTCTCCACATTCTGTGGAAGCAACCTCCTACGCCTTTCGCTGACAAGGTTCCCGGCTGCACTAAACACTCTTTCGGAGTACACACTGGAGGGGGGACAACTCAGGTAAAATAGAGCCAGTTTGTACAGGGGCCTCCAAATTGCCTCTTTTTCCTGCCAGTACAGATATGGACTGTCTGACATGCCTACTTGGATGCTGTCACCGATGTAATCCTCCACCATTCTGGCAATGGTGACAGTATCATATGCAGTGACAGTAGACATGTCAGAAATTGTTGCCAGGTCCTTCAGTCCGGACCAGATGTCCAAACTTGGTCCTGCCTGCCCTGCATCACCGCCAGTGGGTTGCTTAGGATACCTAAGTTTTTTCCTGGCAGCCCCAGTTGCGGGAGAAAATGAAGAAGGAGCTGTTGACGTGTCACGTCCCGCTTCAGCTGACAGTGTGTTCACCAGCAGGTCTTTGCACCTCTGCAGGCTTGTGTCGGCCGGAAAGAGAGACACCACATAGGCTTTAAACCTAGGATCGAGCATGGTGGCCAAAATGTAGTGGTCTGATTTCAACAGATTGACCACCCTGGAATCCTGGCAAAGCGAATGAAGGGCTTCATCCACAAGTCCCACATGCCGAGCGGAATCGCTCCGTCTTAGCTCCTCCTTCACTTTCTCCAGCTGCTTCTGCAAAAGCCTGATGAGGGGAATGACCTGACTCAAGCTGGCAGTGTCTGAACTGACTTCACGTGTGGCAAGTTCGAAGGGCTGGAGAACCTTGCACAACACGGAAATCATTCTCCACTGCGCTTGAGTCAGGTGCATACCCCCTCCTTTGCCTATGTCATAGGTGGATGTATAGGCTTGAATGGCCTTTTGCTGCTCCTCCATCCTCTGAAGCATATAGAGGGTTGAGTTCCACCGCGTCACAACCTCTTGCTTCAGGTGATGGCGGGGCAGGTTCAAGAGTGTTTGCTGGCGCTCCAGTCTTCGGCACGCAGTCGCTGAATGGCGAAAGTGGCCAGAAATTTTTCGGGCCACCCAAAGCGTCTCCTGCACGCCCCTGTCGCTTTTCAGAAAATTCTGCACCACCAAGTTTATTGTGTGAGCAAAACATGGGACGTGCTGGAATTTCCCCAGATGTAATGCCCGCACAATATTGGTGGCGTTGTCAGATATCACAAATCCCCAGGAGAGTCTAAGTGGGGTAAGCCACTGGGCGATGATTTCCCTCAGTTTCTCTAAGAGGTTGTCGGCAGTGTGCCTCTTACTGAAACCGGTGATACACAGCGTAGCCTGCCTTGGAACGAGCTGGCGTTTCTGAGATGCTGCAACTGGTGACGTTGCTGCTGTTGCTGCGTAAGGTGATACATCTACCCAGTGGGCTGTCACAGTCATATAGTCCTTAGTCTGCCCTGTTCCACTTGTCCACATGTCCGTGGTTAAGTGGACATTGGGTACAACGGCATTTTTCAGGACACTGAGGACACTTTTTCTGACGTTTCTCTACAGTCTCGGTATCGCCTGCCTAGTGAAGTGGAATCTAGACGGGATTTGGAACCAGGGACACACTACCTCCATCAATTGTCTAAATCCCACTGCACTAATGGCGGATACCGGACGCACATCTAACACCAACATAGCAGTCAAGGCCTCAGTTATACGTTTTGCTTCAGGATGACTGCTGTCGTACTTCATCCTCCTCGCTAAGGACTGTTGGAGGGTCGATTGTTTAGTAAAAGTAGTGGTGTTCCTACTTCCTCTCTGGGATGATGAACGACTCCCAGCAGCAGCAACAGCAGCAGCGGCAGCAGGAGGCGTAGCAATGCAGGATCCTCCGGAGGAATCCGGGATAGGAGAGTCAGTCATGCCAGTGACATGGCCTGCAGGACTACTTCCGATCCTGACTAAGGAGGAAATTGACGAGGAGGGAGTTGACGGTGTGGTTTGCAGGCGCTTGGATACAACAGGACAACGGGATTTAGGTGTCCCTGGACTGCTTACGGTCTTAGCCAAAGTTTCTGAACTTGACAGTAACTTATTATGAACGCGCTGCAGGTGCCGTATAAGGGAGGATGTTCCTAGGTGGTTAACGTCCCTACCCCTACTTATTCCACCTTTACATAAGGTACATATGGCAAGACAGTTGTTGTCCGGATTTGGATAGAAATATTGCCAGACCAAAGAGGTGGAATGTTTGGTCTTCTGCCCAGGCATGACCGTGATGGGCTTTTTCATCCCACGGACAACAACTGTCTCCCCCGGAGCCTGATTTAAACAAACCACATCACCATCGAAATACTCCTCGCCAACTTCCTCCTCAGCGCCAGCTACACCAGTATCCTCATCCTGTTGTACTTCAACAGTGACATCTTCAATTTGCATATCAGCAAGTGGACTGTGGGTGCTCCTTTCAGCACTTGCAGGGGGCGTGCAAATGGTGGAAAGAGCCACCTCTTCCCGTCCAGTGCTGGGAAGGTCAGGCATCGCAACCACCACCACACTTGGACTCTCCTTGGGGATTTGTGATATCTTCTTAGAAAGCACAGTTCTTCGCTGTGCTTTTGCCAGCTTAACTCTTTTGATTTTTTTAGTGGGAGGAGGGCTTCCATCGTCATGTGAAGCTGAACCACTAGTCATGAACATACTAGGGATCGACCTTAGCCGTTCCTTGCCACTCCGTGTCGTAAATGGCATATTGGCAAGTTTACGTTTCTCTTCAGCTGATTTAAATGTTTTTTTCAAGGTAATTTTCCTGAACTTTGTCATTTGGGATTGTATGTGCCCTCTATTATGACATTGGGCATCGGCCTTGGCAAACGACGTTGATGGCATGTTATTGTCTATGTCATGACTAGTGGCAGCAGCTTCAGCACTAGGAGGAAGTGGTTCTTGATCTTTCTCTATTTTATTTTTATCGGAGAAAGTTTGGTCCTCCATTTATGTTATATCGATTTGATATATACGTGCGGCTAAACACAGAAAATATTTCTTTATTTTTGCTGGAGTGTAGTGCACTTTGTGGGTTACACCAGCCTTTAAGAAATGAGCCAGCCGGCTCTTTACTTATGGGACACAGGCGCACGCTTGGCGCTGCTCCTTTGTTGATGCACGTGCGGCTACTGCGCACACAATTCACAAACACAGAAAATATTTTTTTTTTTGGTTTGGACTGGAGTGTACTTTGGGGGTAACAGCCCCCTTTAACGGTCAAGCCAGCCGGCCCTTTACTTATGACACAGGCGCACGCTTGGCACTACTTTGTTGATGCACGTGCGGCTACTGCGCACACAATTCACAAACACAGAAAATTATTATTTTTTTGGTTTGGACTGGAGTGTACTTTGGGGGTTACAGCACCCTTTAATGGTCAAGCCAGCCGGCCCTTTACTTATGACACAGGCGCACGCTTGGCACTACTTTGTTGATGCACGTGCGGCTACTGCGCACACAATTCACAAACACAGAAAATAATTTTTTTTTTGGTTTGGACTGGAGTGTACTTTCGGGGGTTACAGCACCCTTAACGGTCAAGCCAGCCGGCCCTTTACTTATGACACAGGCGCACGCTTGGCACTACTTTGTTGATGCACGTGCGGCTACTGCGCACACAATTCACAAACACAGAAAATTATTTTTTTTTTGGTTTGGACTGGAGTGTACTTTGGGGGTTACAGCACCCTTTAACGGTCAAGCCAGCCGGCCCTTTACTTATGACACAGGCGCACGCTTGGCACTACTTTGTTGATGCACGTGCGGCTACTGCGCACACAATTCACAAACACAGAAAATATTTTTTTTTTTGGTTTGGACTGGAGTGTACTTTGGGGGTAACAGCCCCCTTTAACGGTCAAGCCAGCCGGCCCTTTACTTATGACACAGGCGCACGCTTGGCACTACTTTGTTGATGCACGTGCGGCTACTGCGCACACAATTCACAAACACAGAAAATTATTATTTTTTTGGTTTGGACTGGAGTGTACTTTGGGGGTTACAGCACCCTTTAATGGTCAAGCCAGCCGGCCCTTTACTTATGACACAGGCGCACGCTTGGCACTACTTTGTTGATGCACGTGCGGCTACTGCGCACACAATTCACAAACACAGAAAATAATTTTTTTTTTGGTTTGGACTGGAGTGTACTTTCGGGGGTTACAGCACCCTTAACGGTCAAGCCAGCCGGCCCTTTACTTATGACACAGGCGCACGCTTGGCACTACTTTGTTGATGCACGTGCGGCTACAGCGCACACAATTCACAAACACAGAAAATTATTTTTTTTTTGGTTTGGACTGGAGTGTACTTTGGGGGTTACAGCACCCTTTAACGGTCAAGCCAGCCGGCCCTTTACTTATGACACAGGCGCACGCTTGGCACTACTTTGTTGATGCACGTGCGGCTACTGCGCACACAATTCACAAACACAGAAAATAATTTTTTTTTTGGTTTGGACTGGAGTGTACTTTCGGGGGTTACAGCACCCTTTAACGGTCAAGCCAGCCGGCCCTTTACTTATGACACAGGCGCACGCTTGGCACTACTTTGTTGATGCACGTGCGGCTACTGCGCACACAATTCACAAACACAGAAAATAATTTTTTTTTGGGTTTGTACTGGAGTGTACTTTGGGGGTTACAGCACCCTTTAACGGTCAAGCCAGCCGGCCCTTTACTTATGACACAGGCGCACGCTTGGCACTACTTTGTTGATGCACGTGCGGCTACTGCGCACACAATTCACAAACACAGAAAATAATTTTTTTTTTGGTTTGGACTGGAGTGTACTTTCGGGGGTTACAGCACCCTTAACGGTCAAGCCAGCCGGCCCTTTACTTATGACACAGGCGCACTTTTGGCACTCCTTTGTTGATGCACGTGCGGCTACTGCGCACACAATTCACAAACACAGAAAATAATTTTTTTTTTGGTTTGGACTGGAGTGTACTTTCGGGGGTTACAGCACCCTTAACGGTCAAGCCAGCCGGCCCTTTACTTATGACACAGGCGCACGCTTGGCACTACTTTGTTGATGCACGTGCGGCTACTGCGCACACAATTCACAAACACAGAAAATAATTTTTTTTTTGGTTTGGACTGGAGTGTACTTTCGGGGGTTACACCACCCTTTAACGGTCAAGCAAGCGGCCCTTTACTTATGACACAGGCGCACGCTTGGCACTACTTTGTTGATGCACGTGCGGCTACTGCGCACACAATTCACAAACACAGAAAATAATTATTTTTTTGGTTTGGACTGGAATGTACTTTGGGGGTTACAGCACCCTTTAACGGTCAAGCCAGCCGGCCCTTTACTTATGACACAGGCGCACGCTTGGCACTACTTTGTTGATGCACGTGCGGCTACTGCGCACACAATTCACAAACAGAAAATATATTATTTTTTTAGCACTTGGGGGGAGCACCCCTGATGGACAGAGCACCCCCTGGACAACACTACAGCACCCCTTTAGGACTGGGACACTGCACAGGACTTTGGAGTGGACACAGCCCCTATGGAGAACTGACTGCACAACACAGTCCAGCCAGCCCCTATGGACTTTGAAGTAGTGGACACAGCCCCTATTAACAACAGCAGCACAGCACAACACAGCCAGCCCCTATGGACTTTGAAGTAGTGGACAACAGCAGCACTACACTACACTACACTACACAGCCCTAACTCCCACCCTCCCTCTTCACTGTCCACAGCTGAGTGAGAAAATGGCGCCGACGCGGGTACCTTATATAGGATCCAAAACCCGCGAGACTCGGAAGGCGGGATGATGACGTTTTGCCTCGATTTCAGATCCGAGTCAGACGGGAAAAGTCGAGCCTGACTCGGATCGGACTCGGATCGGGGGGGCTCGGGGGGGTTCGGATTTCAGAAATCCGAACCCGCTCACCCCTAATATAAATATATATATATATATATACATATATATATATATATATATACTGTACATATATATGATTCCATAGAGAACCAAAACATTGGACTGCTGTTTGCCTTTATGCTTATCCAATAAAGGACTTGTGCTGTTTGAATGGGATGCAGTTAGGAAGCCGACGGTCGAAATGCCGACCATCGGCTTCCCGACTGTCTAATCCCGGCAGGCTACTAATGACAGGCGTCAAGATCCCGACGCCTGTCATTATACCTATGCCGGGAGCCCGAAGCCCTGCATACCGTTCGAAGGTAAGCCGGGCGGGGGGGAGGGTTAGGTCAGGGCCTCCCGGAGGGGACTTCGGGTTATGCACCCCCACCCGGGAAGGTTAGAGGTAGGCTAGGGGAAGGGTGGTTAGGGTTAGGCACCCCCCGGGAGGGTTAGGGGTAGGCTAGGGAAGGGGAGTTAGGTTTAGGCACCCAACCCGGGAGACTTAGGTTTAGTCTGCGGGGAAGGGGGGGTTAGGTTTAGGCACTTAGGGGGGGGTTAGGCACTAGGGGAGAGGTTAGGGTTAGGCACCCCTAAGGGAGGGTTAGGGTTAGGGGGTGGGTAGTATTAGTTATACTTACCGAAATCCCCTGTCGGGATGTCCACTGCTGCCGTTCTGCCGGCGTCGGTGCCTTACAGCCAGCGGTCATTCATACTGATTCCGTTTGAATCTGGCGAGTGCTCCCTGAACCTTTTTCTATTATGGAATAAGTGGACAGTACTGTTTATTTTGTGCATACCCCAGTAACCTGGCTTCAATTGCATGAGTGCAGACCCGGACCTCAATTCATAGTAAAGGTAAGTGTCTGGAATTTGATGGGTCTACAATAAGTCAGAAAATACATTTTGTTTAAACTACATTAATTATTCAGTCGCTGGATCCTACATAGGTATTACATGAAGACTACTTCACATAAAGAGAACTGACATTAGATAACTGTCACTTCATCTACAACTGTATCACTTTCCCCCCAGATGTACTGGCACCTATGTATGCGCGCTAGAGCTGCCGATTACTTGTTTGGATATTTTTCTATAACACCATTAATATAAACATTATTGGTTACAATTTTATTACTGTCCACATCCCCATCACTCCACGTTTCTCACATTGGGGCAGGTGTATGAAGCTTTGGGAAGTGATAAAGGGCCTGATTCAGAGCCGCTCGTAAGCGGCCGCTCGTTCGTTCCGAGCGATGTTTGCACAACTGCGCATGCGTACGGATCGTAATACGCATGCGCGAACCAGTCAGTGCGGCCAAAAATCATTTGTTCGCTAAATAGCGAATGCCTGCTATTTTGAGTGACATGAGGAGGCGTATGTGGGTGGTAACAGGGGAAGGTGCTTGAAAACAGGGAGTGGAGATCAGAACGCAGGCGTGCTTAAAGGTCAAAACGGGTGTTTTATGGGTGTGCATAACTAATACAGCAGCGTCATTGACCACGTCACTGGGTTATTTTATAGTCAGAACTGCTCGCAAGATTGTGGTAGGAAAAACCAACCACAAGAATAGCGAGCAGCTCATACGCTGGTCGATGTACTCGATTAATCTAATAAATAGCGGACATGACGTAGGATGCGAGCGGCCAGGGGGCGTAGTTTTCCAAAAAACGACCGCAAGTTTTGTTCGCTCGTTCAGACCTAGAGGCGTGAACAGACCGCAAAGAGCGAACGGTTCATTTGAATAGCCACCCCTTTTTCTGAACGAGCGAGCGCAAATAGCGTCCGGCTCTGAATCAGGCCCAAAGTGCAGAGTGATAAATGACCAACCAATCAGCTCCCAACTGTCATTTTTCAAACATAACACAGACAGTTAGCAGCTGAGTGGCTGGTGGGTTATCACTCTTCACTTTATCACTTTCTAGAGCTTCATAGTAACCATAATGTCATAGGACAAACATCAGATACGCATTTTCTTTCAAATGAGACAATCCAAACCATTTTCCTTGAATGTAATTAAACACTATGGGTCATATTCAGAGATGTATGCAATGTTTCATAAGCAGGTTGAGTGATTGTTTGCCATTGTGCACGCACACGCAGCGATTGTCTTGCGATTACGCTCACACAGAGGATTCGGGTTGTCGGCGTTTGGGGGAGGTAACTGGAGGTGGCTAGGCGAACGCAGGCACATCGGACCGTTTAAATGCCGTTTCATGGCCGTCCATAAAGTAGTTACAGTATTGCAATCTCCTTCACAGCATGAGAGCTTTCTGTGTGTCAGGAGAGACGCTGTGTATGAGACAGGTCAGACTTGTACGGCTGCCCGATCTGCGTCGATGGTACCGATGTTTACGTTGACAGGTGACGTCGGATGCATTTGAGAAGGCAGCAGTGGGCGTCCCTATGCTCTGGTAAGTTTTAGAGTCATTAGCATATTATTGCAGCGACGTTCTGAGTGAAATCTCAGTTGCGATCACATTAGCGCTGATCTCTGAATCAGACCCTGTGTGATAGAATGTTGTCACTTAATTGCTCCACATGGAGTATTATAGGTAACGTAATATTAATTGAATAAATACAACATCATTAAGCTAAAAAAAACAATGTTATAGTGTTCAATTTAAAGACAGCTTTGAACCATAGCAAAGTCCATTCCAATCCTGGACAGAACTCCAAATTGTTCTGTGCTTGATAAGTCCTGCAGAAACATTAGGGGTAGTTATGTTACATTGCTAGACGCGAAGGGGCCGATGCAATTCTGATCCATGCCACGATGTACCGTAATAGGCAAACAGCACCACATCACACTATAGACCATAAGGGGCTTATTCTGAGTCGCACACAACTTGGCTGTAGCTGCGGTCAGCCGGGAAACCCAGATTTACTATTTTATGCTAATGCAGAGCTTCGTGCATCTGCAATCAGGGAGCCGCACCAGCCATTGATCTTATGCCAGCTGCCGCAATGGTCAGTCCCATGCTGGGTGCAAGAGGTACATCAGAAACATGCACCCCTTCCCCGTCCGCACCACTCAGGATCCCACTAACCTTTTTGCACAGTGTAAGCTCGATATTGTATGCCCAGCAGTGCCCGGGGAGATCAAGGAAAATCATTGACGACATTGCATGGTTTGCGAGTCATCTAGTGTGTAGGCACCTTAACGCTCCTGCCCCATTGTCGTGACCTCCGTTGTAGGGAGTTAAGCATTTAGCTTCTTTTCCCTATGTCCTGATTCTATTTTCAAAGCAGCTGGCGCCTGGTAACAGCACTCTCAGAGGATAGTAATGTTTGTAGTGTACTGTATAGTCAAAATATAACTGCTGCATACTGTATACCTAAAAGAATTTGCTCACCACCTAAAGGGGTTTAATAAAGTGGCTCAGTACACAGTATAAGTAGTTGTCTACCCGGAACATACATATTGGGTTCTCTATTACTGTTCCCCCCAATCTTGGTAATAGGTATGATTTTGCAGCACACTTAGGGGTATATTTTCTAAAGTGCGGGTTTTTGAGAGGTGTTGCCCATAGTAAACAATCAGATTCTAGCTATTATCTTCTAGAAGGTGCTAAATAAATGATAAGTAGAATCTGATTGGTTGGTAGGAGCAACATCTCCACTTCTAAAAACCTGCACTTTAGTAAATATACCCCTTATTGTGTGGGAGGGGCGCACAGCCTTGTCCTCAGCGTAAAAGGACTTGATTTTTATTTTACATGATCACTGAGGTCCTAGAGACTGTGGACCTCATTCAGAGGCGGTCGTTAGTTGCAATCGGTCGCACTGAATCAGGGCGGCCACTTGCATCCTGAGCGACCGCCTCCTTGCCGACCAGGTTGATGGTCGCGATGGTGAACACCATCGCGACCATCAGGGCTCATGACCAGACCCTAAGGTTGGGTCTGGGCACTCGTAAGCCCCAGGGAGCTTTCTGCTCTGATGGAGCAGGAAGCTCCCCACTGACATCACTGATGATGCCAGTGCGGCCGCCCACAAAACGGTAGGCGTTCGTTAAGGAACGCCTCCGTTTTGGAAACCACCCCCCCGGCCTGCCTACCAAACGGGGCGAGCTGTCGATCAACATCGACAGCCGCCCCTTTGGTAGCGAGCTCCGGAGCGACAGAGTTATTCTGTTGCTCCGGGGCTTGCGCACGCGCAGTGCGGCCGCTGCATGTGCGCAGGACTAACCATCGAGTCGGTTGCGAGCGCATCGGCGCTTGCGACTGACTCTGAATGAGGTCCTGTGTCTGGTGCTATATTTATTATGGGGCATATTTGCTTTTTTTGTTTCTAGACACACAACAAGGGATGTGCGCCGACCCCATGTTATGGTTTTGGTTTTGGATCTGTATCTCCTTCAAGGTTTTGGATCTGGATTTGGTTTTGCAAACCACTCTCAAGTGGTTTGGTTTTGGTTTTGGATCTGGATTTTTTTTATAAAAAATTAGTTTTAGAAACAGCTATATCATGTAATTTATGCAATCCAAAACCCGAAATTCGGATTTAAAATCCGAATTCCGAACCTCAAAAAGATCAAAACCGTGACTCGAATTTACCCGGATTCACGAAATTCAGGTGGATTCGGATTTCTGGAGAACCGAACCGCACATCTCTACACACAACAACAATCAATGAGGGCGATTCAATTCAGCGCAATGCTGA
Source organism: Taudactylus pleione (assembly GCA_031769625.1). Classification (NCBI taxonomy): domain Eukaryota; kingdom Metazoa; phylum Chordata; class Amphibia; order Anura; family Myobatrachidae; genus Taudactylus; species Taudactylus pleione. The sequence continues at coordinate 7,073,111 of JAUIMM010000069.1, forward strand.
ATAGTCCCGGGAAGGAGTTCGCGGAGCTAATTAATTGCCTTCTCTGTTAAGTCCGACTACAGGATTTCTGCTCGCTCCCTCCTGATGTGCAAGAAGAAACACGACTTAATTGCCGGCCGCGATGCTGTTTTCCGGCTTAGCATGACGCTAACAGCATCTCGGCCGCCACTTTGGTCAAAAAAAGCTGGTTGGAGCGACTAAACACCCAGCTTAAAGAGTGGTAACCGGCATTCTCCAACATAAGTGGTTCTAGTCTGATCTAACAGTGCGGTCACTTGAATGGCTCCAGGAACTCCTTCCTGGGGCTATTCAACATTGCGCTGAATTGAATAACCTCAAAGGTAATAGAAAAGTTAAAACAAAGTAATGTAATACATGTAATAAACTAAAGACAGCCCCTCTGCTTTTATTTAAGACAGAAATGGAGTTAGACCAAGTAGGCTTTTAGGAAAGATGTTCCAAATGTTTTTTGTGGGTTGGACTATGATGAGATTTATCTCTCCTCCTTGATAGATCTCTAAACCTACACATTTTCTGGGGAGCACATCAGGGGGCCTGTAGGTGGGAATTTAACTTGAAAAGTTCTTAGCAGATGATCCGGTACACCTAGCAAATAACGAGGTACTACATAAATGAGGTTTATGAGTTGCAAAACCAAACGTATTTTGGGAAGAGATATTTGCCGTGTACTGTATATGTCAAAGCATCTATGAATATTCCAATAAATGGCAGATTTCTAACATAGCTTAGATATAATGACATTACTGCTTCTCTAGGTTGCAGGAGTCACACTTAAATCTTCATGCCCTCATCACTGTTTATCAGCAGCAGAAAGGCAGCTGGCTCCTGTATAACGAATGTGTTTATACAGTAAATTGAACATATTTATACATAGTAATTCCTTGGGGGAACAAACAGGACTGCTGTAGAGGAGGCGGATGTCAATGAGCTAATCAAACTGTTATATAACTATACAATAAACATTTATAGCCTCTTGGCAAACGTGACCGGAAAATAAGATACAAGTATGGATCGCAAACTATTTCCATAAAGACCTAATGCACTGTGTTTCATATGGATTTGTAAAAAAAAAAAAATCAAACTCTCGTAAGCGCTATAAATGATACCTATTGCATTGCTCCTGGCTGGTGGATTGTTTATGGTGCTACTAGTTATGAATTTTTGATGATGGATGTTTTAGATTAGTGGTGGGCGATAGATGGCTATGGGGCTGTGTATGGCTTTCGGAGGATTCAACTTTGGCTCTCCTGAGGAGCAATTACTCTTCGTTAGGGATCCTTCATTCTCATCGTGACTTCAAGCAACCATCCCTGAGTGTTCACAGAAGTAGAGCCTCTAGTTAGTTCATGCTCTGTTGTATCATCACACAGAGACTTGTCGATCATACTGGAATCAGTAGAGACGTAAGATATCAGCTCTGATGTCATAACAGAGGAATATGCTCTCATTGGTGCTATAACACATCCCTAGGAAATGTTATGCTCCCACCATACCCATCAGCATTTATAAATGCAAAATTGGGGCAATATAAGTCCTATCCCCGTTCTGAACGAACACCTCAAGTCTGAAGTCATTTAACTTTTACTAGTCTGTCTTTTGACCATGGTCGGAAACTGGAGTACTCAGAGGACACCATGTGAAGACAGGGAAACATTTTATACTCTTTGTAGAGAATATCTGGGGCACAGGAGGGAGAGATGAAGACTCCAAAGAGACGCAAGAGGGTGGGATGAGGCTGCTGAAGAGACACAGGGGATGAGGTTGCTGGAGAGACACAGGGGGTTGAGGCTGGAGAGAAACTTTCAAGATTAGAAGGCACAGTAATCTTCATTTAGATGCCAATTCTAAAAAAAAACCATAGTACTGATATAAATGTTATTCCAAATTGGCAAATGCAGTTTAATAATATAAATTGATCAGGAAAGTTCACCATGCCCCAAAACTTCTGCTACTATGTATTATCTGGTTAAACCTCTGTTGTATTATGATAACCAGTGGCAAATTTTACCTAGGGGCTCCATCCCCCTTCCCCCAGTAAAATCCGCTACCTGACTAGCAATGGCTTCTCATTGGAAGTGCCCCCTGGAAATCACAGCCTGGCAAACAGTCTCAGAGTGAGGTGTTCTCTCACCCCGGGACTGCCAGTTCAAACCGTGACAGCAGGTTATCGGGAAATTGTCCGTATGAAGGACCGTTCTGTGCATGTGTAGAGTGGGTCCTTCGTGATCGCATGTAGCCCCTGTTATGCCTCTACCTAATTGACAGGGAAAGACATTTACGGGGTGGTGCGTGGCTGGCGTTACTGAATACTGGAGCTTGATGTCCCCGTTTTCTGTTAGTGGCAAGGCCAGGATCTGCATGCACAGATGCAGTTTCATGGTCTTACTCAGCTGGTCGGCACCGTTCACCATTGCGAATTATGGTCGCGATGGTTATCCCAGCCTATGATGTCGGTTGCAGTGCTGGGATCACATATGCAGCAGGGGGCGTCGGACACCTCGGCAGTTCGGAATTGCAGAGCTGCTTGTGTACGGCTTGTGTGCGGCTTGTGTGCGGCTTTGCAATCCCGTCCTCTGCTGAATCAGCTCCTAAAACACTTGTCCATTGTACAACAAGTGTAAAAGAAAAAAAAAAGACTTCCTGAACCCTCATTTACCACATAAGTAAATATAAAATCTAATTGTCTTCTTCTTTGATGATGAGCGATAGTCCACACCGGGACCACTGGAGTGGTTTAGGCACTACTCCCTGGGTCCCAATCATGTTAATTACATTGACCTTGACAGACCTGGGAAGTGATGAAAAGCCAGAGCACCATTCACACCAGCCAGTAGCCTTTGGGAGGAGGGTCTATTCCTTTTCACACAGCCCACTGAGACATCAGCACTGTGCTGACTAGCATGGGGTTACTATGCTTATAGTCTCTCTTATAATAATAAACAGACCAGGCTGTCTCATTCTAGGTCTGACTCGCCCGATTTAGACCCGCTTGCTAGGAAGCGTTCGCACGCAGCCAGACAATTTTTGCAATCTGCGCAGTGCGTGTGCACGAACCAGTCCGTGCGATCGGGAAATGTTCACTCGCTGCGCATAGACAGCCCAGCTGAATGAGTGACAGGACAAGCCATTTGTGGGTGGTGACAAGGGCTGGCCGCTAGAAACCGGGGAGTGGAGGTGTGAACGCAGGCGTGCCTGACCGTCTCAATGCCGTTTCAGAGGTGTGCTTAATTAAGAGGCAGCGTCATAGTACACGTCACCTGGTTGAATATTACACTGAAGTGCTCACAGTGCTTGCAGTAGGGTATGGTCAGCCACGAGTGCTGCGTATGGTTCCGATGGTACCGATGGTTGCATACACTTTCTGGAGATGACGTGGATTAGTGGGCATCTTAAGACAGGCTGGCGGGTGTCTGCATACACAGGACGATCGCACGCCAAGACATAGTGGGCGTGCTTATGCCTTGGCGTGCGATCACCTGCCTTGCTGTTAATTAGCCAAATTTGCATTTGCATCAAGTGAGCGAATGCATCTAGCGAGCAAGTCTGAATCGAGCCCACAGTGTAATGTATAGTATAGGGTGTTATTACATTTAAAAATGATTTTTCCTCGTTTTCATCTTTTAATCTAATAAAAGTTCCCAACTTTTCACACCTGTTAAACTGAAGTTAAGCCCAAATTGTAGAGAAGAAAATTTCTGCAGTTTTGTGCAAGATTAGGGCCTGATTCAGAGACTTACGCTAATGCAATCGCAGCTGCATTCTCTCACGGATCGCAGCTGCTAAAATATGCTAATGTCTTCCAAAGCACAACCGGGCATAGGGACGCCCACTGCTGCCTTCTCATATCCTTCTGATGACGTGCAACAGCGTAAACATCGATAACATCGACGCACATCGGGCAGCCAGGCTTTATATAAGGCAGGTCTGACCAGCCGCAAGCACTGAGCGCTCTCATGCTGCGATAGAGAATGCTAATTTATACACGCCCATGAAACAACGTTTAAACGGTCCAACCCGTCTGCATTTTTCTTACCACTCACCATTACCACACCCAAACGCTGACTACCTGTCACTCACTTTGCAAGTGGTTCCTCTGTACGAGCGTAATCACGATCGCTGTGCGTGCAAAGTTTGACTTCCATCGGCGTAAAATATCTGCTGTGTGGAATTCTCTGAATCAGGCCTTTAGTACAGGGAACTCTCAATAGAACATTGAATAAAATCGGGAGACTTCAATGATGTGACAATATGGGTGGCAGCAAAATTAACCCTTTGTGTAACCCTCCTCGTTACATTCAGAGGAACCTTAATATTTGCAGGTATACCATATACGCATTATCAGGGATATCCCACAAATATTCTTTAATAAATACTTGGAGCAGCCAGTCATCAACCCCCAGTTCAAGTCTGGGGGGGCCAGGAAGGATACCTTCCAACGTGTACATATTCTATAATCTCCCTTACACCTTATTTCTGCAGTTATCAAGTTTCCCTCCCGGGGTAGACTTGTAATATTTACACTCCAGGCTGGAAAACAGTCATCGTTATTGGTGGTGGTGGTAGTGGGGTGTAGAGATTTTAGAATAAATTGTTACTGGCTTTTATCTGTCATTTTGTAGCTGTTTAAGCCTCTGTTATGGATGATGTAGAATAACAATATTGGAACTGGTTGAAGTACAATTTGTGATGTATTGTTATATACTGTTGGGTTTTTGACTCTTTCAGCACGCACTGATATTCTAATCGCTATAGACACCATCATTTTAAAGCATCATAACCCATCATAACCAATATCGCTAGTCAGGAGTGGCAAGAGCGAGGGGCACCTCTGGGTCTCTCTGGGAGGAAGGGGGGCCAGAGAGGCTTAACTATGGCATGGTACAAATGCAATAATAGTGATGACGTCTGTCCTCACAAGCGGGGCCTGAGGTCAGTGCAGTCGCACAGGTGGGTCTATTTACTAAGCCTTGGATGGTGATAAAGTGAACAGAGACTAAGTACCGGCCAATCTGCTCCTTGCTGCCATGTCACAGGCTGTGCTTGAAAAAATGACAGTTAGGAGCAGATTGGCTGGGACTTTATCTCTGTTCACTTTATCTCTATCCAAGGCTTAGTAAATATACAACTATAAGGGCAGATGTATTAAGCTCTGGGAAGTGAAAAAGTGGAGAGTGATAAACGACCAACCAATCAGCTCCTAACTGTCATTTTTCAAACACAGCCTGTGACATGGCAGCAAGGAGCAGATTGGCAGGTACTTTATCTCTGTTCACTTTATCACTTTCCAGAGCTTAATACATCTGCCCCTATGTATCAAGCAGAGAAGAGGACCAGTGGAGAAGTTGCCCATAGCAACCAATCAGCTCCTACCTATTATTTTATAGACTGTACTTGATAAATGCAACTTCAAAGCTGATTGGTTGCTATGGTCAACTTCTACACTGGTTCACTTCTCGTTTTTCAGTGCTTGATACATAAACCACCAAGCGTTATCAAATCTAACATACTGTATGCGGGGACTTATAGGACAGAAACCATGAAGGGCAAACTACACAACTACACCTATGCCGGCAGCAATGCTTTTATTGGTGGAAAGTCCTTTCTCGCTTATGTCACTTGTGATGTTCTCAGTATTGAATGGATAAACGTTAAGGGCCTGAAATTGGCGTTACCCACTGGGATGAAGTGGTGCTTTGTACATTTGGGAATGCAGTTGAACCCCCAAAAACAAAATTTTCAGGGGTTTTACCGCATTTCCCCCTTTAATACATCCCGCCCATACTGTCTGTGCACACAATCACTTCAGCAATACGCTCGCCACACCTCCATAAGACACATTGGGCTCTATTTATTATCATTATTTTTACTAAAATAAAGTGAAAAAGGATGTTTTCACACCCTTTTCACATTATTTTAGTTTCACCTAAATGTACTAAAGGGCAATAGGAGTAGAATTCGCAAAATTCTACTCCAAGCCCTAATTATCACATATTTTTATTAAGTATATCGCATTTCCCATAAATGTAATGGGAAATGCGATCTGCCTGGGATTTACTAAAAATAAAATGTGAAAAAATACCGGGGGAAGCCCTGTGGTAATAACGCCACAAGGAGGTGGCGTTATCCAGGGTCTCCGCCCAGTTACCGGACTCCTACTCTGCTCTATCAGGCAGAGCAGAGCATGGAGCCAGCCTCAGTGATCAGCTGTGTGGTCTAAACAGACCACAAGCTGATCACTGCTATAAAAAAAAACAAAAGTAAAAAAAAAAACTTACCTGCATCCAGGAACTGGAGATTGGGGCTCTGTTGATGTCCTCCATGGCTCCGGGCAGCTGGTTTGCCATCCTGCATGTGACCCGGTCAGCTGCTGCATAGAGCAGCTGCCCGGGTCACAGTGCAGGATGGGAGACTAGCTGATCGGAGCCACGGAGGACATCACCGAAGCACCGATTACCTGCTGGAGGTAAGTGAAATTACCTTTGGGGGTGTCTCTCGGTGGGGAGGCATGGGGGCTCGCAGGGGGGGAGCACGGGGACGTGGGGGACCCACGGGGTCGAATGCGGGGGGTATTGTCGGACGGTCGCCACATGCGCGGCAGCTCGTCACTGTATTTATTTGCCCCTGCAAGGGATTTTTAATAAATCCCTGTGATATTTCCTGAATTTCCAATGCAAATTCAATCGGTAATATCACACTACAATCTGCATTTTAAATGCAGATTGTACTAAATAGGGCCCATCATCTCTGTGCCTCTGATTAGCCACCATCTAAGAATGCCCAGTACATTTCCAGTACAATTCTGATCATGTGCAATCAGCGCCCTTGTGCAAACACACAGTATAAAGCATGCACCGTACTGTATGAGTTATTTCACGCACCCACAGTAGCAGAAAATTGGTCAACTCCACGGCCAGCGGTAGCCACCAGTTGCCGGGGAACTAGTCCAGCATCATCTGCATTGCAGATTACTGTGTTATTACTGTGACATACCACAAATATTCTCAGGTGAAGAAAGAAATTCACTCGAACGTGTTCATGACTTTGAGGAAAACATGCGTGCAGTATCGGGTGACAATTGTACATATCATTGCCGTGAGGCACTGACACATACCGTAGCTGGGAGATAGCTGTCAGAGACGGTAATTTTGAAAATATATATGGTACAAATTACTTGACACCGAGGGCCCTCAGGAATGATATGTATCTGAAGCCAAGCATTTTACTCGTTTATTTAATTACTGGTGTGATCACACCTGCAAACACTACACTGTATGTTTAGGTGCAATAACGACAGACGCTGAACATAGGTCGTGTGACGGATCGTGAGAAAGAAGTGAGAATGAGCTATAATCTGAGGTCACATTTTTTTGCTTAATGAAGCCAGTTCGAATTCTTTTTACTGTAAATCAAAGTCCTCAGGACGAGCTGGTTGAGCCTGACATAACGTCAGTGACACATTAAAAATCTCTATTAATAAAAGGGGAAATGAACCAAGTGAGGAATACAGCAAAAACCAGTGTTATTTTCCGTGTACGCACATCGACTCGTATTTTTGCTATATGTGGTAGAATTAACCTGTGTTGAAGTCCTGGGCTCATGCCCATGCTCTGTACCAGGATCAGACTAAGACGCTGGAAATTCCCGGGTTGATACTGATAGACTCGTGATTTCCCGGGTCTAATGCCTAAAAAGGGGGTATATTACAAGTAGGGATGTGCGCCGATCCCCGTGGTTTGGTTTTGGATCTGTAGCTCCTTCGTGTTTTGGATCTGGATTTGGTTTTGCCAAATCCGCCCTTGCATGGTTTGGTTTTGGATCTGTATCTTCTTTTAAAAATTTATAAAAACTGCTAAAATCACATAATTTTTGCTGTTTTTGATACTACAGTATTATTAACCTCAATAATATTAATTTCCCCTAGTTTCCAGTCAGTTTTGACCACCTCACAGCTCATGATATTGTTTTCATCCAGTTTAGGCCCAAAAGTTGCACCAAGCTAGCTGGCTGACTAAGAAAAACGGCAGCAGTGGGCGGCACAAACACATGGCAGTTCAACCCCTTAACAGCCACCGGTTCAAATCCAGACAGTGGAAGGCCAATAGTAGAAGATCCCGACACCCGGTGGTAAGTATCCTAATCCTCCCCTCTCCCCCCCTAACCCTCCCTTAGGGGTGCCTAACCCCAACCTCCCCCCCTAGTGCCTAACCCTAACCTCCCCCCAGGGGTGCCTAATCCTAACCCCCTCTTCCCGCAGCCTAAACCTAACCCTCACGGGGGGGTGCCTAACCCTAAATTCCCCCCAGGGATCCCTAAACTTAACCCCCTGTCCCTGGGCTAAGTGTTATACTTACCCGGCACACGACAATCGGGATGACGGGGATCGGTCTTCCAGCGTTGGGATTAAGATAGGCGTCGGTATTTCGACATCTATCTTAAGTCCCGTGTCGGGCAGGTAGTGTTGGAATTTAGACCTGTGGCATTGCGTCCGCTGGTCTATTAACTACATCCCAAGGAAACATATGTTTTCATTAATCAAGAGGCTTGAAAGAGATAAAGTATGTATGTAATTTAAGGCAGGGTTAATTCGTAGTAAATTTAAATTAATTTTTTTATTCCAAAGCAAATTTATGAGAAAGGAGGGGAGAGCATGGGTGAACAATATGTCCCATGTTTTGCCCACAAAATCAACTTGGTGGTTCAGAATATTTTTTCATTTTAAAGGGGCATGCAGGAGATGCTGTCTGTGGCCATGAACATTTCTGGACATTTTTGGCATTCAGCAACCGCATGTCAAAGATTGCAGCAGCAGTGGCAGTTCAACTTCCAACATGGCACATCAGGAAACAAATATTTTTATTATTCAAGTGGCCTGAGGGAGTTGGAGTATGTATGTAGTTGAAGGCAGGGAAAGGAAGATTTGATTAGTAGTAAATTTAATTTCATTTTTTTATTCCTAAGCAAATTTATGAGAAAGGAGGGGAAAGCATGGGTGAACAATATGTCCCTTGTTTTGCCCACAAAATCAACTTGGTGGTTCAGAATATTTTTTTATTTTAAAGGGGTATGCAGGATATACTGTCTGTGGCCAAAAGCATTTCTGGACATTATGAGGGAGAGAGGAGGGGAGTCATTTTCAAAGAATATTTGACTCATTCACATCAGTCCTTGCACCAGTTGAGCTCTTTGGTAGTTCAGCAATTTTTTTTAAATGAAAGGGGCATGCAGGAGATGCTGTCTATGTCAGCACACAACATGGAAGCTCTGAACAGGAAGGGCGCAGAGGAATTTTTAAAGTCTAGTGCTCAACATCTCTTATCATTGTGCTTCTGTGATAATGTGTGGGAAGGCTGGGAGGGAGAACATCTCCAGATACCATCACAAAATAGGCTTTCCATTTAGTGTTTAAGTTGAATCTGACCAAACATGGCTGTTATGATCAAGGAAAACCAAGCCCACCAGGTTGGTTTCTACAAATCAAGGTTTTAAAATGGCATAAGAGTATTTTGCAAGTATGACTATTTGTGATTTTAGTTGAAATAAATACAGTACAAAACTTTATAAAAAAAAAGAAAGTAAGCATCAGAGCAGTGGCACAAAAGCACGACAGTTTAAAAAAATATAGGACAATTGCCACAAAGCAGTGGCAGACAGGATGGCATTTTCTTAAACTATAAAATTAAAATGTCAGACAGCAATGCCCCAAACAGCACATAATGCAAAGAAAAGAGGTGCAAGGTGGAATTGTCCTTTGGCCCTTCCACCCACCCTTATGTTGTATATTAGACAGGACATGCACAGTTTAACAAACTAATCACTTCAGCTTCCAGATGGTTAAGGTCCCTACCTCTACTTACTACTCCGATCGGAAGTAGTCCTGCATCCAATTTGATAAGGCTAACTCAGTCCTCCCCAATCCAGGAATCCTCAGAAGAATCCTTGAGCGCTATGACTGCTGATGCTGCTGTGAGGGAGAGCAAGCATGACAGCAGTCACCCAGTTGAACAGCGGATCACTGACGCCATAACATCAATGCTGGTTTTAGATGTGCATCCAATATCCGCCATTAATGCATTGGGTATTATTTAGGTCCTGTGTCCCTGCTACTGAATCCCATCTAGATTCCACTTCACTAGAAAAGCAATTCCCAGCCTGTACAGGGACGTTAAAAAAAGTAATTAGTGTCCTCCAAAATACCGTTGTACCAACTGTCCACTTAACCACAGATATGTGGACAAGCAGAACAGGGTAAATACAAGATTACATGACTGTAACAGCCCACAGGGTGGGTGAATTGCCTTCAGCGGCACCAACAGCTGAAGCAGCATCTAAGAAACAGCAGCTCATTCAGAGGCAGTCTATTCTGTGTATCACCGGTTTCACTAAGAGGCAAAACGCTGACAACCTTTTAGAAAAACTCAGGGAAGTCATTACAAAATGGCTTACCCTGCTTGGACTCTCCTAGGGATTTGTGATTTCTGAAAACGCCACCATTATTGTGAAAGCATTACAGCTGGGTGAATTCAAACACGTCCCATGTTTTGCTCACGCAATCAACTTGGTGGTGCAAAAGTTTTTAAAAATGACAGGGCCGTGTAGGAGATGCTCTCATTGGCCAGAAAAATTTCTGGACATTTTCATCATTCAGCAGGTGCATGTAGAAGATTGCAACACCTGTAAAAAATTTTGAATTTGCCCTGTCACCAGCTGAAGCAAGTGGTAGTTACAAGGGGGAACTCCACCCTTTATAATATGCTTCAGCAGATGGAGTAACAGCAAAAAGTCATCCAAAGCTACACAGCAAACTATGACATAGGAAGAGGAGGGGGACTGTACCTTACTCAAGCTCAGTGGAAAATACTTTCCGTGTTGTGCAAAGTGCTGAAACCCTTCGAAGTAGTCATCTGTGAAGTGAGTTCAGATACTGCCAGCTTGAATCAGGTAACTCCCCTAATTAGCTGAAGCAAAGCAATTCTGCAAAGTACATTGGACTTGTAGATCAAATCCTTTATTCGCTTCACCAGGATCTAAGGGTTGTCAGGACCTTCCAATTGGATCATTACATTTTGGCGACCGTGATGAATCCTATGTTTAAGTCATACATCCTGTCTTTCTTCCCAATGGACACAGATCTGAAGAGATGCAAAGACCTGTTGGTAAGCAAATTGTCAGCTCAAGTGGCCAGTGATGCAGCGATGGCTCCTCCTTCAGATTCTCCAGCAAGTGCGGCTGCCAAGGAAAAACTAAACTTTCCCAAAAGACCCACTGGTGATGCAGATGAGTCACCACAACTAAATTTTGACATCTGGTCGGGTCTAGAAGAATTGCCTACAATTAAATTAATGAGACCTCTACCATGATTCTGTCTGATACTGTCACCATTCAAAGAATGGTTGAGGACTATTTTCAATGATAGCATCCAAATAGGCATGTCAGACAGTCCGTTTGACTACTAGCAGGAAAAAAAGGCAATTTGGAGACCCTTGCACAAACTGCCTTTGCTACTTGAGCTGCCCACCTTCCAGTGTGTTCTCAAAAAGAGTTTTCATCACAGCCGGGAACCTTGTCTGCGATCAGCATAGGAGGCTACTTCCTTAAAATGTGGAAAAGATGATGTTCATCAAAATGAACTACAAATTCCACGAGGAAGACCATTACCACCAATTATGTCTAAAAATTACAGAGGCCGCTTTAATGGAGGAGTCCTGCAGGGACAAATTAATATTGTATGAAGAAAGATGATGTACACACTGATGAGGGTGAGGAATCGAATGATGATGGTGACAACATCTTGCCTCTGTAAAGCCAGTTTGTGCACGTAGAGATCATTGCCAGCAGTGTCAGTGGCCCATTGGTAGCTTGTCTTGTGGGGCCCAAACAAACCAATCGCTTCATGATTGACGATATTGTTGATGAAGGTGTTGGGTTGGTGATAAAGATGGCAGGTGCTTGGATCTTGCAGAGAGAAGGGAGCTAGCTGATGCTGGACTGCTTGTTGTTAGTTTTTTAGCCAAAGTTTCTGAATTTTCCATAAACTTTTTGGATGGATCCACTGCAGATTATATAACAGGAAGGAGGTTCCTAGATGTTTAAGATCCCTACCTCTACTTACTCTGGCTTTACAAAGGGTACAATTAACAGCTGTTGTCCGGATTTGGGTAGAAATAATTCCACACATAAGAAGTGGATTTTTTTGTATTATGCCCAGGCATGACAATGGTCTTTTCCTTACTGTTTCTTCCATTGGTGCCTGATTTACACAAACAACATCCTCATTAACAACATCATCAGCAACATCCTTATTAGCGTCAGCTAAACAAATATCCTCTGCATCCTGGTGCACTTCCACAGAAGCATCCTCGATTTCTATCTCAGCATGTTCACCAGTGCTTACATTATCATAAGAGGCAGAACCACAGTCATAAATAAAGGCCATGGCCTTAAGCTGGCCACACACTAGACCAACTTACATCCAACCAGCCAACTAGTTGATTGGTTGGAATGAAAATCTGGTAAAGTATGAAAGCAAATGACAATCATCAATTTGCTCCCAAATGCCGGAAAATTGACAAATACTGTTGTTTGAACAAATTGTTTAGATCAAACATTTAACAAACTTGTCTGAACGACCATTTTCATCTGTTTTCTGGCATTTAGGAGCAAATTGCTGATCATCATTTACTCCCATACCTTACCAGATTTTCATTCCAAGCAGCCAACTAGTTGCATGGTTGGATGAAAGTTGGTCTAGTGTCTGGCCAGCTTTAGCCTTTCCTTGCCACTATGTGTGGTGAAAGGCATATTGTCAATATTATGTCTTTCCCTTTGATGTTTTTTTCTTTACCACTGTAAAAGATTGGTTCTTTGATTTTAGATGCCCTGACTTAAGCCCTGTATGTCCTTGGGCATTAGCTTTAGATGACATAGATGGACTAGTATCGTCATGATTGGTGGCACTGGCAGCAGCTCCAGCACTAGTATGTGGTTCCTGCTCTCCTCTCAACTGATCGCTCTCCATATCAACAAATACGAATGAAGTGGGGTACAGCACACATGTCAATTTGTACCAATTTTAACTATTACACTGCGGTATCAATGACCTACAGTGTCACAATATTTTTTATGACTAATACACTGCACTATCACTTACAGTGTCACAATATTTTTTATGAATAAGACACTGCGCTACAACTTACAGTGTCACAATATTTTTTATGAATACACTGTGCTACCACTTACTCTGTCACAATATTTTTTATCAATAATACACTTCGTTTCCACCTACAGTGTCACAATATATTTTATGAATATTACACTAAGTTTCCACTTACAGTGTCACAATACTTGTCGAATATTACACTACATTTTCACTTACAGTGTCACAATACGTGTCGAATATTACAATGCATTTTCACTTACAGTGTCACAATATTTTTTATGAATATTACACTGTGGTTCCACTTACAGTGTCACAATATTTTTTATGAATATTACACTGCATTACCACTTAAGGGTTTATTTACTAAAGTGAGAGTTTTTAGAAATTGCGATGTTGCCCATAGCAACCAATCAGATTCTACTTAACATTTAACTAGCACCTTCTAGAAGATAATAGCTACAAACTGATTGGTTGCAACATCTCCACTTCTAAAAACTCTAATTTTAGTAAATATACCCCTTAGTATCACAATACGTGTATGAATATTACACTGCACTACCACTCACAGTGTCACAATACTTGTATGAATATATAATACTGCAGTATTACTGACCAACAGTGTCACAATACTTGTATTAATAATATTACACTGCGGTATTAAGCCAAATACACACTAGATGATTTTTATGAAAGATATGGACGATAACGATATCGTACAACGATATATCGTTCAGTGTGTATGCAGTGAACGATCAACGATGTGCGCTCCCACGGGTCGTTAACGATGTCTTTTGTCATCCGTACATGCAGGCCAATCTGACAATACTGTCAAGAATTGCCTGTTCAGAGATGAGGCAGGATGACTTCACTGAAAGATATCTTTAAAGATATCTTTTAGTGTGTACACCCAACATCGTTTGTCCTGCAATAAAGAAAGGGAGGGACTTATATACAAACCTAAACCTGCGAGAATCCGACAGCGGGATGATGAAGTTTTGCCTCATTTTGGGATCTGAGTTAGGCGGGAAACCCTCAGAGAACCAGACCCGCTCATCTCTAATTATAAGAGGCCACAGATGATTTGCACGCCACAGATGGTCTACGGTTTTGACTCTAAAATGTAAAAAGATACTATTATTATGCAAAACAAGCATGGTCTTGCATTTAATATTATTGTCATCTTAAATTTCGTGGTCAAAAACACTGAGACTTAACAGCTTGTAAAGCTGCCATTTATTAAATCTAGCCCTATTCCTATATATAAATATATAGGAATCTATGTCAGACACCAATAAATTAAAACTGAGAAAAAGAACAGTAAATAAAAGAGTGGACAATTTGAGTTTTTTCCACACTCAGAATACTGTAATTACACCTATCTACCACTCCTAGGACTCTATTTACTACAATCCGCATTTGTAATGCAGATTGTAGTGTGATATTATCGACTGAATTCGCATTGCGAATTCAGGCAATATCACAGGGATTTACTACAAATCCCTTGCAGGGACAGAGCTTGTGATAAAGCTCTGTCCCTGCGTATCCCCTCCGCACACTAGTCCCGGTATTTTCGCAAAAAATGTCGTGACAAAGTGCCGACGCATGCGCCGACCGATAGTCGCTGCTACCCCCCGGCGCTACACCCCACCCCCAACGATCGTGGACCCCCCTGCGACCCCCCATGACCCCCCTTCCCTCAACAGCACTTACCTGCAGTCATCGGTGCTCCGGTGATGTCTTCCATGCCTCCGGTCAGCTGACATCCCATACTGCACTGGGACACGGTCACCTGATGACCAGGCCGCAGTGCACTATGGGAGACCAGCTGACCGGAGGGAGAACATCACCGGAGCCCCGATCACCAGTCCCTGGACTCAGGTAAGTTAATTTTTTTTTTTTAGCAGAGATCAGCTTGCGGTCTGCTTAGACCACACAGCTGATCACTGGGACCGGCTCCAGGCTCTGCTCTGCCCGTTACAGCAGAGTATGAGGTCGGTAACCGGGGGAGACCCTGGATAATGCCACCTCCAGGTGGCGTTATTATCACAGGGCTTTCCCTGGTATTTTTTTCACTATTTATTTTTAGTAACTACCAGGCAGATCACATTTCCCATTACAATTATGGGAAATGCGATCTGATTACTAAAAATAAGTGATACTTAGGGGTTGGAGTAGAATTTTACCAATTCTACTCCAATTGCCCTGTAATAACTATAGGTGATACTAAAATAATGTAAAAAGGGTATGAAAACACCCTTTTTCGCATTATTTTAGTAAAAATAATGATAATAAATAGAGCCCCTAGTGATATAATGTAGACACTGTCAAACACATATACGAGGCTTCTAACCCCAAATGCCTTTTCTAATACATTTAAATTTGTTCTAATCCCTACCTCGCCAAAAACCAACCAAGTTCAGTGCCCAAGTTCTTGCTTTCTGCTTCAAGGGTACAATTGAAAAGATATGACATGACATGTTATCCTCTTCCATGGCCAAGAATCTGCTTATGTTCTTTTCTTTTTTATAATATGAAGTATCTGCTCTCTTTTTGATTTCTTACTCTGCTACTTCTACCTGTATTCCTGTATCCTCACAAATCAGTGATAATCCTAACTTTAATTAAATATGTAATCTTTCTGTTGGTATCTTTCTGCCTTGACTTATGCAAACAGTGATTATAGCTTTTACTCTGAAAAAGTAACGGCGACTCAACTTTTCTCTCTGAAATTACCATCCCATCCGTCAGCTCTACTGCTCTCTCCAAGCTTCTTGAGAGTCTTGCTTACACTGATCTCAAATGCTTCTTCTCGTGCTACTTGTTGGTGGGTTGGATCGAGACCCTGTACTGTAGGTCTCCCCATTATGGCTGGTAAAGCCCAGTTCTAGTTAGTTGAAAATTGGAAGGCCCTTATGCTCTTTGTCCCTCCTATTTTTAAAGACCTAGGGCTGGTTAGCAATTTGGGAAGGACCACATGCATTTTTTAAAGATTGGATAGATCCTAGCGATCTGTGCAGTGCTTTCTAGTACAAACTAGGGGTGAGCGGGTTCGAATTTCTGAAATCCGAACCCCCCCGAGCCCCCCCGATCCAAGTCCGATCCGAGTCAGGCTCGACTTTTCCCGTCTGACTTGGATCTGAAATCGAGGCAAAACGTCATCATCCCGCCTTCCGAGTCTCGCGGGTTTTGGATCCTATATAAGGTACCCACGTCGGCGCCATTTTCTCACTCGGCTGTGGACAGTGAAGAGGGAGGGTGGGAGTTAGGGCTGGCTGGGCTGTGTAGTGTAGTGTAGTGTAGTGCTGCTGTTGTCCACTACTTCAAAGTCCATAGGGGCTGGCTGTGTTGTGTTGTGCTGCTGTTGTTAATAGGGGCTGTGTCCACTGCTTCAAAGTCCATAGGGGCTGTCTGGACTGTGTTGTGCAGTCAGTTCTCCATAGGGGCTGTGTCCACTCCAAAGTCCTGTGCAGTGTCCCAGTCCTAAAGGGGTGCTGTAGTGTTGTCCAGGGGGTGCTCTGTCCATCAGGGGTGCTCCCCCCAAGTGCTAAAAAAATAATATATTTTCTGTGTTTGTGAATTGTGTGCGCAGTAGCCGCACGTGCACCAACAAAGTAGTGCCAAGCGTGCGCCTGTGTCATAAGTAAAGGGCCGGCTGGCTCGACCGTTAAAGGGTGCTGTAACCCCCAAAGTACACTCCAGTCCAAACCAAAAAATAATTATTTTCTGTGTTTGTGAATTGTGTGCGCAGTAGCCGCACGTGCATCAACAAAGTAGTGCCAAGCATGCGCCTGTGTCATAAGTAAAGGGCCGGCTGGCTTGACCATTAAAGGGTGCTGTAACCCCCAAAGTACACTCCAGTCCAAACCAAAAAAAATTATTTTCTGTTTGTGAATTGTGTGCGCAGTAGCCGCACGTGCATCAACAAAGTAGTGCCAAACGTGCGCCTGTGTCATAATTAAAGGGCTGGCTGGCTTGACCGTTAAAGGGTGCTGTAATCCCCACAGTACACTCCAGTCCAAACCAAAAAAAAAATTATTTTCTGTGTTTGTGAATTGTGTGCGCAGTAGCCGCACGTGCATCAACAAAGTAGTGCCAAGCGTGTGCCTGTGTCATAAGTAAAGGGCCGGCTGGCTTGACCGTTAAAGGGTGCTGTAACCCCCAAAGTACACTCCAGTCCAAACCAAAAAAAAAATTATTTTCTGTGTTTGTGAATTGTGTGCGCAGTAGCCGCACGTGCATCATCAAAGTAGTGCCAAGCGTGCACCTGTGTCATAAGTAAAGGGCCGGCTGGCTTGACCATTAAAGGGTGCTGTAACCCCCAAAGTACACTCCAGTCCAAACCAAAAAAAAAATTATTTTCTGTGTTTGTGAATTGTGTGCGCAGTAGCCGCACGTGCATCAACAAAGTAGTGCCAAGCGTGCGCCTGTGTCATAAGTAAAGGGCCGGCTGGCTTGAGCGTTAAAGGGTGCTGTAACCCCCAAAGTACACTCCAGTCCAAACCAAAAAAAATATTATTTTCTGTGTTTGTGAATTGTGTGCACTGTGGCTGCACGTGCATCAACAAAGGAGCAGTGCCAAGCGTGCGCCTGTGTCCCATAAGTAAAGAGCCGGCTGGCTCATTTCTTAAAGGGTGGTGTAACCCACAAAGTGCACTACTCTCCAGCAAAAATAAAAAAATATTTTCTGTGTTTGTGTGCGCTTTAGCCGCATGTATATATCAATATAACATAAATGGAGGACCAAACTTTCTCCGATAAAAATAAAATAGGGAAAGATCAAGAACCACTTCCTCCTAGTGCTGTTGCTGCTGCTGGGAGTTGTTCATCATTCCAGAGAGGAAGTAGGAACATCACTACTTTTACTAAACAATTGACCCTCCAACAGTCCCTAGCGATGAGGATGAAGTACGACAGCAGTCATCCTGAAGCAAAACGTATAACTGAGGCCTTGACTGCTATGTTGGTGTTAGACGTGCGTCCGGTATCCGCCATTAGTGCAGTGGGATTTAGACAATTGATGGAGGTAGTGTGTCCCCGGTTCCAAATCCCGTCTAGATTCCACCTGCATCCTCAAAGCAGCAGCGACAAGCGTGCGTCTGTCTGTTAAAGGGTGGCGACACCCTCAAAGTGTGCTACACAAACAATAAAAATATTGTTCTTTTTTTTTCTCTTTGTGAATTGTGTGGGCTGTAGCCACACTTGCATCCTCAAAGCAGCAGCGACAAGCGTGCGTCTGTCTGTTAAAGGGTGGTGACACCCTCAAAGTGTGCTACACAAACAATAAAAATATTCTTATTTTTTCTGTCTTTGTGAATTGTGTGGGCTGTAGCCGCACTTGCATCCTCAAAGCAGCAGCGACAAGCGTGCGTCTGTCTGTTAAAGGGTGGTGTAACCCTCAAAGTGCTCCAAAAAATAAAAAACTATTTTTTTAATGTGTTTGTGATTTGTGTGCGATGTAGCCGCACGTGCATCAACATAGTAGCAGCGCCAAGCGTGCGCCTGTGTCATAAGTCAAGGGCTGGTTTGGACATCTGGTCCGGACTGAAGGACGTGCCAACAATTTCTGACAAGTCTACTGTCACTGCATATGATACTGTCCTCAAAGCAGCAGCGACAAGCGTGCGTCTGTCTGTTAAAGGGTGGCGACACCCTCAAAGTGTGCTACACAAACAATAAAAATATTGTTCTTTTTTTTTCTGTCTTTGTGAATTGTGTGGGCTGTAGCCGCACTTGCATCCTCAAAGCAGCAGCGACAAGCGTGCGTCTGTCTGTTAAAGGGTGGTGTAACCCTCAAAGTGCGCTCCACAAACAATAAAAATATTCTTCTTTTTTTTTCTGTCTTTGTGAATTGTGTGGGCTGTAGCCGCACTTGCATCCTCAAAGCAGCAGCAACAAGCGTGCGTCTGTCTGTTAAAGGATTACATCGGTGACAGCATCCAAGTAGGCATGTCAGACAGTCCGTACCTGTACTGGCAGGAAAAAGAAGCAATTTGGAGGTCCCTGTACAAACTGGCTCTATTTTACCTGAGTTGCCCCCCCTCCAGTGTGTACTCCGAAAGAGTGTTTAGTGCAGCCGGGAACCTTGTCAGCGAAAGGCGTAGGAGGTTGCTTCCACAAAATGTGGAGAAGATGATGTTCATAAAATGAATTATCAACTCTTCCAGGGAGACCAGCCTCCAGAACGTACAGAGGGACCTGTGGTTGTGGATTTCAGCGGGGACGAATTAATACTCTGTGAGGATGAGGATGTACACACTGAAGAGGGTGAGGAATCGGTGGATGAGGATGACATCTTGCCTCCGTAGAGCCAGTTTGTGCAGGGACAGATTAATTGCCAGCTTGTTTTGTGGGGGCCCAAACGAACCAATCATTTCAGCCACAGTTGTGTGGCAGACCCTGGCGCTGAAATGATTGGTTTGTTAAAGTGTGCATGTCCTGTTTATACAACATAAGGGTGGGTGGGAGGGCCCAAGGACAATTCCATCTTGCACCTCTTGTTTTTCTTTGCATTATGTACAGTTTGGGGCCTAGTTTTTCAAACTGCCATCCTGTCTGCCACTGCAGTTTCACGCCTAGATGGGTCATGTGTTTGTGCCGCCCACTCGTGTCGCTTAGCATAGTCATCCAGCTACCTCGGTGCAACCTTTTGGACATAAAAACACTATTGTGAGGTGTGAGGTGTTCAGAATAGACTGGAAATGAGTGGAAATTAAGGTTATTGAGGTTAATAATAGCATAGGAGCAGAAAAACACACAAATTCTGTGATTTTAGCTGTTTTTATGCTTTTTTTCAAAAAAATACAGATCCAAAACACAAAACCCAGAACCCAAAACACGTAAGGGTGGTTTTGGCAAAACCAATCCAGATCCAAAACACGAAGAAAGATCCAGATCCAAAACCAAAACACAAAACACGAAAAGTGGCCGGTGCACACCCCTAGTACAAACATTTTATTTATTTGAGTTTGTCGTGGCTTAGCAAATCTGGGGTTCCTATACTTCCCGTGGAAAAAACATTGATGATGCTTCGATATTCAATTGTATTCTAAAGTGTGAATTATTGCAGGGATTCTGGCTGTTTTTATTTAATAAATCTATGGCATGTAATGCTGCAAAACCACGAACATAGCAAAAACGCTGTTTAGTATATGTACCCCTTAAAGTAGAGATGTGAGCTGACCCTCGTGTTTTGGTTTTAGATGTGGATTATTCTTCGTGTTTTGGTTTTGGATTTAAATATAAAATAATAAAAAGTTTTTAAAAACAGCTAAAATCATGTAATTTTTGCAATTCAAAACCCGAAATTCTAATTTAAAATCCGAATTCCGAACCCCTGGAAGATCAGGACCACGACTCAGATGTTTCGAAATTCAGGTGAATTTGGATTTCAGGATAACCTAACCGCACGTGTCTACCTTAATGTAATTTCCACTCAGTTTGTGAATTTTCAGCTGAAATTCCTCTGACTCACAGGGAACAGAATTGCTGCGTTTCCCATACAGCCATATAGGGGAAGGAAGGAGACTAGGCAATATGAGTCCAAGGTGCTACCTATGACCTTGTGTTTATCCTGTGTTCACTGAATACGGCTGAATCCTTGTTCTTCAAGTGTGTCCATCTGTCCTCATTTACAAAGAGGGTGAACTTACAGATCAGTATTTATAACATAAAATATTACTTGTTTATGTCTAATGTTATGAAAGTAAAATGGTTATTGTGGATGTTTTTATTTTGTGTGACAATTTATATTTCAAAGTTTTTATTGCATTGGTTTAGGTTACCACGTAAATACACATTCCGTGTTTGTTGAGTCTTGGTGGAGCAAAAGGGGTTCCTGTTTCACCCCTACTCACTGTAACTCTCCCCTCACTAAGCTTCAGTGTCCATTGATTCTCCTACCTGCATCACTGTGTCTTCTCTTGCTGCTGCTTGCTGACTGAACTCCAATCTCTAAACACTGCAGTTTACTTCCTAGTCACATGACACATCCAAGGTGTCCATCAGTGCTCAAGGTACGCCCCCCACACTCAGAGGCATGCCTCTATTAGCTCTCTTTCTGTGCAGCTTACTGCCCATGGTGTGGCCCCGCCCCCAGCTCTGCAAGCAGTGTCTGACTATACAGAAGAGAGGCTGAGCTGTTCCTGCCTCATCTCTTGTCTCCCTGCAGTCCCAGGGTGCTCCACAAAGCTGGTGAGTGTTAACTAGAAAAATTATTACAATAAACAAAGATGTTTATAAGTTATAAGTATCTACTTTGTATTATTCTAATCATTTTTATATCAAATCTCAGGAGTACGACAGGGGAGGCTCTGCCTCACCTACCTACCCGGACTGCACGCCCCTGCCACGGAGTCAGGTATAATCTGATAATTTCAAATATTCAAATAACTCTGCGATGGCTGAACAGGGAAAGCCTAACGAAATGCCCGATATCCCCCCATTGAAGTTCCTCAATCAGAAAATGAAGTGTACATCTTGTTACATCTTGTTTCAGATTATTCCAATTCGGTGCACTAACCTGTAAATAGCTTTTGTGCTGTGCATCCGCAATGTTTCATGTTTGCTAGTGATCCTTACAGTCCTGAAACAGCAAAGCCAATTGTTAAGGCTTTTACCTATAACTACCATTCTACTGTACATATTTTAAAACAATTAGAATGCCTGATTAGAAGTGTAGACAGTTAAAAGATTTAAAAGCCACCTATCGGCTGAGAATTCTGCAGGTTGGCCATTGTCCTATACCTTAAACCAAAGGTTCCCAAACGCGGTCCTCAAGGCTCCCCAACAGTTCAGCTATCCATGGTTGAGAACTGGTGGTTAAATAAAATTGACTGAGGAAGTAATTAAGCCACCTGTGCTCAACCATGAATATCTCTAAAACCTGATCTGTTGGGGGAGCCTTGAGGGGCGCATTTGGGAACCTCCGACTTAAACAAATAATACCAACCTGAACCATACTTAGCTATTTCAATAATCTCCTTTACGGGAAAGGCCCAGAGAGTAGATGTAGATTGCAGCTGATCAGTGTGGGGGCGGGCGAGTTGCATCATTAAACTCCGCCCCTTACAGCTTAGCAATGCATATTGCACATCTATGAAGAAGGGGCGGGGCCAAATTTATTGATGATCATAGAATCACGTATTATTGGCCCCGCCCCTTCACCAGAATCCAAAAGGAATTGCACACAGCCACCATCCACTTATATCACCTCTCAAATCACCTCCCACCTCCTTCCCATTGGCTCTTGCTTCATCCATGTAAAATCGTCCAGACACTTAGGGGCCCATTTATCAAAGTGAATTTGAGGTAAATTCCCCCAAAACAACTGTTTTCGGGGGTTTACTTCAAATACTAAGTATCCCACGGATGTATGAAGGAGGGACCGCAGCTGATATCTCCAATACCTGCTGCGATCCCTCCATTGCCGCCGGCAGCCGCCTCCCCCCAGGTTTCTATGGGGGATGCGATGCTGCCAAATGTACCAATATCCGGAATGCAAAGCATTCCCGATATTGTCCCCGGCAGCTAACGCCATCTGAAGACAGCGTTAGCCGCTGTAATCTATGGCAACTTACCGCATAATTAGCCAGCTGAGGAATCTCACGGAATCCTCCGCCGCTAATGAGAGCCGCTCACGTGCAGCCCGACTCCCCTCCGGAGACATCGCAGGGAAAGACTCCTTTCGGAGCCCGTCCCTGCATGTCCCGGGTAATACATCCAGCCGATAGGATCGCATTTTGCAATGCGATCAGGGGCGTTACTGGCATGCCCTGATCGCATTGCAAATGCGATCCTTGATAAATGGGGCTCTTAAACCCTTCACTCTCTACAACAAATTAACCAATCACACCAAAACCGTACCTTTCACCTACGGCCCCTGCCAATGCCGAGCCACAGAATTCCACGCTGTGGCGTTCATCTCCCTCAGGCCTAAAGGTCTTATGTCTCTTTAATGTTTAATAAAGAATATTCATAATAACAGATTACTAGCATTTATTTATTTATCTCACTATTACTAATTATCTATATTTATAACTGTTGGTATCTAAATTGACAAGATACGGCACAGGATAGCGCACATTCTCCAATCAATCTTTAGCTATGGTGCATAATTCATTGCAATATATTCTGCTCCATCTGCATGTCACTGTAATATATTATCGTGTCAGCCTCCGTCCTCGGTAACTAGGCTATGCAAATAGAGTGCCATTTGCAACTGGTGGGAAGCTTTTCATAGATCAAACACTGACAGTGCACAGGCCGCTCAACATAAATTCTTCTCAAGATGAAATACAGGATGCGAGACTTCACGGAAGATTTAAAGTGATATTTTTACTGATTACTTTGCGTCTTCTTGCAACATTTTAGTCTAGGATGCAATCTGTCATAATGGATTGCAGTGTGGGCTTTAAACAGTGAGCGGATAGATCAGTAAAATTTACCATCTGTGTCAATATATGACTGTCTACATTTAAATCTGAGCCTTCGTGCTCTTGTTGTTGCGTAGACCCACTGCAGCAAACTGACATTTTGCCCACGTATCAATATGATCGTCTTCCTCGTTTGCAGGAGAACAGTTTGTTTTTGCAGCTCTCATAGGAAGAGTTTCTGTGCAAAGTCGCTTTCGTTTATTTTATTGAACCAGTGTTTTTTTTTGTTTTTTTTTTGCGGAAGTGCAGGTTTATAATCTGGTCGGAGGGAAATGGTCTCCGCAATTATCTATATCTCCCCGGTGCTGATAAAAATGTAAGTGCTACACAAATAAAGAGGGTATAATAATAATAATAATAAAATAATATACAGATTGCAAAAGATAATACAAAATAGATATTTCCCATTCACCATTACATGAAATAAATAGTCGCAGGAACTCCATTAACTATAAACAAAAATACAGTTTTGGGCGCTGTTTACTAAGTTAAACATTAATGCTCCAACATTAATTGCAAGTTTGCAACCCTGTACCTGGAGCTCCTTTCAACTTGGTAATTTAGCTCTGTGTAATGTAATAGAATACTTATCTACTTGTTTTAGGAGAGTTTCCACTTTCCAGGGGGGGAGGGGAAGGTAGAGACGCATCTTCCACTGTCACGCAGAGAGGTTGGACCATGAAGACGCGTTTCGCTACGAATCACTTCATCTCACCATTTTCACTTGGAAGTACATATAATAAGGGGAGCGTTATCAAAAATTCTATCAACCAATCAGATTCTACCTATCATTTTTTTATTATCATTATTATTATTATCCTTTAGTTATATGGCGTCACAAAGGTTCCGCAGCGCCTTACACAGTACATAAATGAGCACACAAGAAAAACAGTTAATAGTAATACAAAACAATGCAGGACAAGGACATGGTTTATAAACATAGCTTAGCTGCATAACACAAGCAGCAGGGCCTCAGCAACCAGGTGTTAGGTGCCAATTGAGGAGTTAGGAGTAAAAGATACTATAAGTATTGATAGGAGAAGCACGTGAGGGATGAGGGCCCTGCTCGTGAGAGCTTACATTCTAAGGGGGAGAAGCAGACAGACAGGGGCGACACAGATGGGGTAGATAGTGAGGAAGGAGCATGGAGCAGTGGGTTAGGATATGTGCTGTGGAATGTGTGTGTATAAGATGACCTGATGTTATGTCCAAATTAAGTCCTTCATTCATCTCTCTCTATGACAGAAAATAGATATTGTTTATGTGTTATTTACATGAGAGATGTACAAAATAAAAACGTTGCACATTCATTTTTGTCTGTTACATATTAGCATCTAAATACATCCAGCTAAAAATGAAGCTATTATGGGACTGCTCCGCCATCCTAATAGTGAGTACTATAGTCCCAGCGGGAGGCAATCGGGAAGCCGACTGCCTAAATACCGGCAGCCGGCTTCCCGACTGTTTTATCCCGGCAAGGGTGAAATGCCGGGCGTCTAGATGTAGACGCCCGCATTTCCCCGACGCCGGGAGACCGGCGCCCGGCATCACGATCGTAGTGATGCCGGGCGCCGCGAGCGGACAGCCGCGGGGGGGGAGGGTTAGGTTTAGGGCTCCCGGGGGGGACTTAGGGTTAGGCACCCCCCCGGGAGGGTTAGGGTTAGGCTAGGGGGAGGGAGGGTTAGGCACCCCCGGGGGGGACTTAGGGTTAGGCACCCCCCCGGGGGACAGGTTTAGTCAGCGGGGAAGGGGGTGGTTAGGGTTAGGCACTTAGAGGGGGGATTAGGGTTAGGCACTTGGGGGGGAAGTTAGGGTTAGGCATCCCTAAGGAGGGTTAGGGTTAGGGGGGTTAGGTTAGTGGATACTTACCTATCCATGATCGGGATTTCCAGCGCTGTCGGGCTTCCACTGCGTCGCACTCTGCTTCTGTCGGGCTGCCGCTGACGGGAATCGAACCGCCGGCCATGCGGTCGACGGTATTTCATACCAATTCCAGCCCAGCTGCTGGGTGCTATGCCATGCTCACATGCTAGGCCCACCTACAAAGAAAGCACTAGATAAATGATAGCAAGAATCTGGTTGGTTTGATAATTCTCCCCTATAGTCACCTATTGTTCAGTCCAGTAACACCTCCCTCCTGCCTACAACCGCTGTCAGCTCTAGCAGCAGAGCACTGGTGTGCAGCATATCGAGGCAGAGGGAAGCAGAGACTGGCGCTCTGCTGCTAGAGCCGACAGTGGTAGTAGGCGGGAGGGAAGTGTTACACGGCAGAGGGGGGGTCATTACATACAAGAAAAGAGCTGCATCCAGTTTATGCAGGCCATGGTTAGACTCCGATCATTTTCTGTTACTGAATTATGGCATTTTACCGAGTATACCTGCAGAGCCACTTGAGGAGTCACTAATGACAATTTCAGCTGTGTGAAGACAGACGGGCGCATTCACTAATGCTGAATTAAGACGCAAAATTTGTTCATAACAGATTACTTTCATTGTCTAAAAAAAGAACTTGATAGATAAAGGGCCTGATTTAGCAAGCAAGTTACAAAAATGGCATATTAGTAGGGATGTGCGCCGGAACTATTTTTGCCGGATTTGGATTTGGTTCTAATTCGTCATCCGGCTTTGGATTTGGATTTGCCAAACTGCGGTGACTGGATTTGGATTTGGATTTTTTTTACAAAAATTGACAAAAAAAGCTGAAATCACATAAATTGGTCTCTTTTTTCTTCCTAGAGTATTATTAACCTCAATAACATTAATTTCCAGTCAATGTAGACCATATCACAGCTTATAATATTGTTTTCAATATTATTGGCCAAAGGCTGCAGTGAGCGGACTGGTTACTAAGCGACAAAGCAGCGGCACAGACACCACAGTATAAAGCACATCTATGACACATTGCCACACAGCAGTGGCAGAAATTAAAAGTAGTGCACCCACCCAGTGGGGTACAGCCAGCAGAATCACAGTACTTGTTTACATAGTGGGCTACGGCCCTAGGAGTCACAGTGCACAATCTTATTCACATTACACCACACATATTGCCCCTGATTCACATTACACCATAAAGTAGTGTCTCTTATTTATGTTACGACACACAGTAGTGCCCCTTTTACACAATGCCCACAGTAGTGCCCCTTTTACACAATGCCCACAGTAGTGCCCCTTTTACACAATGCCCACAGTAGTATGCCCCCCAGTAGTATGCCCCCCCAGTAGTATGCCCCCTCAGGAGCAGGCCCCCCCAGTAGTTTGGCCCCCAGGAGTATGGCCCCCAGTAGTAGGCTCCCCAGTAGCAGGCCCCCCCAGTAGCAGGCCCCCAGAATTATGCCCCCAGTAGCAGGCCTCCCCAGTAGAATGCCCCCCCCAAGTAGCAGACCCCCCCCAGTAGCAGGCCCCCCAATAGTATGCCCCCCCAGTAGCAGGCCATCCAGTAGCAGCCCCCCCAGTAGTATGCCCCCTCCAGTTGCAGGCCCCCCGAGTAGTATGGCCCCCCAGTAGTATAGCCCCCAGTATTATGTCCCAGTTGCAGGCCCCCCAGTGGTATGGCCCCCCCAGTAGTATGCCCCCCCAGTAGCAGGCCCCCCAGTAGAATGGCCCCCCAGTAGTATGCCCCCCAGTAGTTGTGCCCCCCAGTAGTTGTCCCCCCCAGTAGCTGTGCCCCCCAGTAGCGCCCCCGGCCCTTACACACATAAAAAAAATTAAAAACTTACCTGTATCCCCACTCCCGCGCCGTCCGCTCTGCTGCCATGCGACGAGGAGGGAGCCAGAAGACGGAGCTCCTGAGTGAACTCCAGCCGGCTCCTCCGTGCAGCAGCCAATGAGAGTCTGTGTGACTCTCATTGGCTGCTGTAACAAACACACAGCTGCCGCTGGCGGCTGTGTGCTTGTTCTGTGTAGGGCAGACCGCTATCACTGCGGTCTGCCCTACACTCGAGGAGCCCTGATGTCGGCCGCCGTTCGGCCCCGAATGGAGATCCGAGTCAGGTGGGGAACACCCGAACAGCATTCGGGTGGACTTGGATCCCCTATGTTCCACAGAATCCGAACCGCTCATCTCTACATATTAGTTAAAGTAAAAACTCAATGGGGGCTATCCAATTAGCCCCAAACGTTGTTCGGGCGCTAATGGATAGCTGCGGTCGGCGAAAAATGGGGATTAATCACCAATTATCCCTGTTATTCACTGATTTTTATTTCACCCTATCCTATTATTTCGGTCTAAATAATAGGATAGTTCTCCCGAAAAATATAGGACCCGCAATAAGCTTGCAGACCTATGTGTTTTCGCCATTTTGGTGGTGAAAAACTAGGGATGTGCGAGCTCGGATTAGTTTGGATTTCCCACCAAATTCTGATTTTTCCCGCCAAAAATCGTGTCTCAGAAAGAGGAAAAACGTCATCTTTCATGGACAAACATCATCTTTCATGGACTTTCATCCAGGAATGATGATGTTTGTCCATGAAAGATGATGTTTTGAAAAATCTGAATTTGGCGGGAAAATCCGAACTAACCCGAGCTCGCACATCCCTAAAATAAACATCACTTATTGTGGCTTAGTTTTCGCGGCACTTCAGGGCTAATTGGATAGCCACGCCACAATCAATTAGCAGTGCTACTTTAGCGCTACTATTTGGATGCCCACCCAGTGTGTTGGGTTGATAAATATGTATATTTTGCGAACCAACGTGCCGATTTTCACCATTAGCAAAATCACTGTTGGGTTTCTTGGCAGAAATTAGGGCTTTAAAAAAATCGCAGCTTGTTATAACAGGGCCCAAAATTTGGTTGCTAATTTCGCACCTTTATGCAATGTTAGGAAACGAGCACTAGCATCTTGCATATATATATATATAAGTGATTCAACTTGCTTCAAGACACATAGGTGTGTAACAGTTTCACAAGCTGGATTGGTAAAGCCTACTCATCATATGATAAATCACCCGTTAACCATGCGGAAACGCTAGTTTCCGTATATTTAGGTTACCGGGCCATTCATCATCAAGGGTCCCAAATGGACTCAGTGATTTTCAGTAGACTTCGAAAACTAAAAGTTTTCAGAGTTTGTCTGCGAGAACAAGCGCCATCTTCAGAGCGGATCCCGCCATCGCCTCCTCACTAACTCATCGGCGGCTTTGCTCATGCGTGACCTCAGGTCATGTGCAGAAGCCGGCCGCGGGGACAGGTAAGTAATGCAGCTACTTTTATAACTACGCTACTAATGGTGGGGACAGCTGCTTTTCGGAGCAGCTCTCCCCGCACCGGAGCAATGATGAATTGCTCCAGTGTAACTTATCCCCCGCAGCGAGGTGAATACTTCATCATCGGGGGTCATATGGCTCCGATGATGAATAGGCCCCTCAATCACTACTTTTCCATGGTTTTTGCCGGTATCAAACTTAGTGCTGCATTTAATAAATTAATGCCCGAGGGGACCTGTGTGTAGTGGGAACCCCAAGCCTTGTGCTGGGCTGCCAGCAAGCGGGTCCCTACTCCTCCACGGCACCATTCCCAATGATATTCGGGAAGAGAGCAAGGGCTCTGACACAGAGCTTTCACTGCTCGGCATCATCTTCCCCAAGATGTCACTTAGAAGATAGAGGAGGATGGGAAGCAATCGGGAAGCCGACCGCCTAAATACCGGCAGCCGGCTTCCCGACTGTCTTATCCCGGCATGGGTGAAATGCCGGGCGTCTAGATGTAGACGTCCGCATTTCCCCGACGCCGGGAGACCGGCGCCCGGCATCACGATCGTAGTGATGCCGGGCGCCGCGAGCAGACAGCCGCGGGGGGGAGGGTTAGGTTTAGGGCTCCCAGGGGGGACTTAGGGTTAGGCACCCCCTCGGGAGGGTTAGGGTTAGGCTAGGGGGAGGGAGGGTTAGGGTTAGGCACCCCCAGGGGGGACTTAGGTTTAGGCAGCGGGGAAGGGGGTGGTTAGGGTTAGGCACTTGAGGGGGAAGTTAGGGTTATGCACCCCTAAGGAGGGTTAGGGTTAGAGGGGTTAGGTTAGTACATACTTACCTAGCCACGATCGGGATTTCCAGCGCTGTCGGGCTTCCGCTGCTTCGCACTCTGCTCCTGTCGGGCTGCCGCTGACGGGAATCGAACCGCCGGCCATGCGGCCGGCAGTATATCATACCCATTCCAGGAGGATGGACCCTCTTGCAGGCACAGGGTAAGTGTACTACGGATGTAGGGTGCACGCCCTGCACCCATTATGAATACGCCTATGGGCCCCTTGGTAAAGGTTAATTTTGCATATATTTTAATTATTCTGTTACTCTGTTATTTCTTGTTTTACTGTAAACGACTAGGATCTGCAGTGTGTTAAATCTGAGAAATGAATAAGCCTATCTTTTTACAGTACGCCTCCGTGTTGCCCTTGCGCAAAGAGAAGCGCATTTCTAAGGGTAGAAAAAAGCTCCACACATGCAATTAACACCTGTAAAAAGCAACAATCCCATTGTCTCCCATGATGTAAGTTCTAAGTTCGCCCGCACCCGGTGGGTGTTTGCATTATGCGCCTTCGTATGCACCGCTGTGCGTGCGCACAAACAGGCCTCTGAAATCGCAAAAGTAAACGCAGCAGATACGCAGTGGCACGGAGAAATGATTGACAGGAAGTGCTGTTTGGGGGTGTTGAGGGGGGGTGGTCAAAGGAATGCAGGCGTGCCTGTGCGTTTGAACGCCATTACAGGGGCGTGCATAATTAAGCCCCAGCGATGGCATTACCCAGCCAGAGCACTACATGGCGACAGGAAGCTTTGCAGGTTGCTAGTCATGTCACGCTCAACCACAACTCTGCGTATGGGTCCGATGTTACTCGATGTTAGCGATCTTTTTCGCTGACTCGCGGATGTACGTATGGGATGTGGGCGGCTTTATGAGCTGGTGGGCGTCTTGGTATAGTGCTTTGATCGCAGCGCGAACACATTTATATGCATATTTTCGCAATGTGCCGCTGCGTGCGATTGCAGACTTGCTCCTGGCTCCATAAACGAGCTTCTTTACATTAAGGAGCAAGGTTTGCAATAAACCACGACCAATCAGAAGTTTGCTTCCACTGTCTAACTTGCACTAGCTAGAATAAAAGCTAGTTGCTGATTGGTGGCGGTGGCGGATATTTTGCAGCTACATATATATGGTTAGAAAGTGAGCCCCACGGAATGCTGATGAGCGAGAAGAACATTAATTACACTTTGTGCATTTACTGGTAACTCTCCTGTCAGGTTAACTAACAAGTAGAGAAGAAGAGAAAAAAAAAGAGCTTCTGGTATTTATCAGTGTTTCCCACCCTAGCCAGGGGGCATGCACCTGGGTATACCATTATTAGTAACAGAATAACAGGCAACAGACAAAAACACCCTTCTGATATTGTCACAGGCTTTTCTGCCTCATATTTAGGATGAAATTCAAACCTGAAATTTTAGCTTCTGTCCTGATTACTTTCAGCTGAATGTGATGTCAGCAGTATTACAACAGCCAGAGGGGGGAATGCCAGCTTCTCAGGCCCCCTCCCTCAGAGATAGTCAATACGTCTTGATATTTGTAAAGCAGACACATGAGTTCAGACACCTGAGCCCTCCTGCCTTTGTTACGCGAATATGTTTTATAGCTATTTACTGGCTACAGTCTTTCAACTAACACGATACAAAGTGAGATGGAATGAAGCTGAACCACGGTCACACGTTAGCTGTTCCTACAGTGCTTCTTGTCACTTGTAAGCTTCATTACGTGGAGGAACCGTGTGACACTTTGTAGATGACTGCATGCTGTATGTTACACATGGTCTCGGGTAGAGAAGTGCAAATAGTGCAAAACCATTTCACAATTAACTGCAGAATTTTGCATGATTCCAGGATGCAGATTGGCCTAAGTGTCGGCCTAGAATTCCCCCTAACATTTTGGTTCGGCCAAGATCTTCCCTTCATTGGTGTTCTACACCGGGAATTCCGGGACCTTTTCCAACCACAGAGCAGAATGCGTTGACACCACTCTATTCTCCTATACTATATATTCTGTGAAACGCGCAATACCATTCAATCCCTACTGCACCGTTGCATATCTCTAGTCTTAGGCGCACACAGAGTGCATTTTACCACATTTATAAGTCCTCATTAGGTCAGTTTTTTGTTTTGATTTCATTACAATACTTATGGTAAGTAAGCAAATAAATCTCATTATAGGAGTGCATTTGGGGTTTGGTTTATATTTGTTGACATTAAAATGCTGACATGGTCGGAATGTTGACATGGTTGAAATACTGACATGCAGCATGTTGACATGCTTTTCAAGTCGACACTGTTGAAAAATCGATATGATTAGCATGTCTACAAAACAGTCCTGGTGGTGCAGTTGCTTCACTTATCGACTCTGGTGGCCCTGGTGGTGTCTTGAGGTCCGGCGGTCAGCTGACGTGGATTTCCGGTGGTCATCTGATCCAGCAAAGTTGAGTATGCATCTCCTATACCTAATATTAACCCTCCCCCCAGTGCCTAACCCTAAATCTCCCCTTCCACAGCCAAACACTAACCTTGCCTCCCATAGTTTAAACGTAACCCTCACCTCTCGCAGCTTAATCCAACATTCCCGTCCCGCAGCCTAACCCCAACCCTCCCGTCCCGCAGCCTAATGCCACCCACAGCTGAACCCCAACCCTCCTCTCCTGCTGCCTAACCCCAACCCTCCCATCCCATGGCCTAACCCCAACCCTCCCATCCCGCGGCCTAACCCCAACCCTCCTGTCCCGCATCCTAACCCCAACCCTCCCGTTCCCGCAGCCTAACTCCAACCTTCCCGTCCTGCAGCCTGAACCTAACCCTCCCCTCCTGCAGCCTAATGCCACCCACAGCTGAACCCCAACCCTCCTCTCCCGCATCTTAATCCAACCCTCCCGTCCTGCAGCCTAACCCCAACATTTCCGTCCTGCAGCCTAACCCTAACCCTCCCGTCCTGCAGCCTAACCCTAACCCTCCCATCCCGCAGCCTAACCCTAACCCTCCCGTCCTGCAGCCTAACCCTAACCCTCCCATCCCGCAGCCTAACCCTAACCCTCCCGTCCTGCAGCCTAACCCTAACGTTGCTATTGAGAAGAATGTTGACATATCCCATGCTGACATTTCAACATCGACATCATAACTGTTAACATTGTGGTGTCAACATTATGTCAACATGATGACTGTATCCCATGTATTTGTGAAAGGATGGCACTTTCTAGGACTAAAAAATATATTTTTCGAATTAAGAAGTCACTTCTTCATTCCAGATCTGTTGTTCTAAATAGCAGTCCTGTAATATTATATATTTATAAAGGAAGATAAAGATAGGCTGTGATAATTGTATAAATTATTAGCTTTATATATGTGAAAGGATTACTGTACTTGCATTTGAAAATAATACAAAAAAGAGTGACATGAATGACTTGGAAGGATTGTAAATGCAGCTATTTATTAATAAAGTTAGTAACATATTGGCAGATAACATTTATCTACAGTAACTGCAGAAGGCGCACAGTAAAATAACCGAAGTTCGGATAGATCTGAGGGCATATAAACACCTAGGCAGGGATACGTGTAGTTAATAAATTAGGTAGGAAGGTTAGCTTAATGATTGACAGGTTGTCTCTGTTTACGGATTGGTGAGTGCTGATTTAAGGGGTGTGGTTAGTGGGAGTTTGGGTAGGTCTGTAGAGTTAATCTGCCTCTTTTGAACTTGATCTGCGTGCCGTTCGGTCGCAGGTCGTATGGTTCTGTGTTTGAGAGCTTTTGGTTACTGATTCTTCTAATTCTTTCCCTCTCTATTCTCACATCTATACTTCTTCCTTCTTCTTCCTATCTAACCTCCTATTTCTTTCTTTCCCTGTCTTATCTAATATGTCTCGCCCCCAGCGTGCCCGATCTGTCCCCGCCCGGCTGGCTGATGCTGCCGGGCTAGGGCTCATCCCGCTGATGCAATCGCCGGCCCCCGTCATTAGTTACCCCCGCCGGTCCTCCCGCAGAGCTGGAGGTGCCGACGCGGAAGGTGCGGGTGGCGCCGCTCAGACCCGCGCGCGGCGCGGTGTCCACTCCGTGATACCGCCGGCCACCCCGGCTGAGTCCCGCTCTGGGGATTCAATCAGCCGGGGGACGGAGGACGCCGGGCCTCGCGGGCGCTGCTCTCTCGGGCGCGCGCGACCCGCGCACTTAGCCAGTAAAGTTATGGTCACCCCGGCGGCGTCTCACTCCGGGACGCCTGCCAGCCGGGGGACCAAACGCAGACATAAGGGAGTGACTCGGGAGCCTGCCAGGGCTCCGGCTCACTCCATACCGGCGGGGGGGCGGGGCCAGCGGCCATCTCATCAAGGCCAGGGTCAGCAGCCATCTTATAGTGGGGGTGTGAATCAGGGACAGCATGGTCTGCTTGCTGCCTTGGGATCCCCCATGGCAGCCCCTGTACCCCCTTTGGTCAACAATGACATAAGACCAGCCAGCCAGGCTGGTCAGGCAGGCGCAGCAATGGATAACACTGCCATTGCTGGTGGCAGTGGTGGGCGTTCTCACGCCCCTGCTGTCTCAGCAGCATGGGGCTGCAGGAACGTCTGCGGCCTCAGGGTCTGCGTCGGACAATGTGCGGGCACAGTTAGGTCCAATCATACAGCAGTTAGGTAATTTGTGCGGCCTCCCCTTCGCGGCATCACCTGTTTCCGCGGTTTAATTTGCCCCAGTAGCCGATGCGGGTGATGTTTCAGATGATTCCGCATCTGTATCTTCTGTTACAGCTGACAGCGGGGCGGACACTCCCTTGGCTGCACCTACGGTGCAAACACTCAACCCAGCCACCTCGGGTTCCCCCGGGGTTGGTGTCATCGCGGATCCTGGTTCCCGGAATGTGGTCGATGTACATCCTGGTGAGTGCGATAGTTCATCTGATATTAGCTCCTCTTCCAGTTCTACGTCTTCTTCAGATGATAGTTCCCGCAGGGCTAGGCGCAGGCGTTACAAGCGATCACGACGCCATCGTTCACAGAGACGTCGTCATTCCAGTGACATCATCAGGCAGTAGCACTAGCGTAGAGGGTGGGGCCGGTCCAGCCGACGTAGTACACTGCGCAAATACAGAAGTCACAAGGGGTTTGCGGACGCGTGTTAGGAAGCGCATTCGTCTGGGACGCTATGTGGACATGTTTACCCTCACGGCTAAAGCTAAAAAAGCGTCCGCCGCAGCAAAAAAGAAAGGGGGCATAGGGGTGGAGGCTTATAAGTCCTATACTAACTGGATGTCGGGCTTTTGTGTCTTTTCTGCCTGCTATTTAAAAACTAGACCGTCAGAATACCTTAATGTTATTCGATACCTGCACTTGATTCACGGTCTGTTCCGGTCGTCTCGGGGTGCGGCATGGCATCACTATGACGAGGAATTTCGCAGGAAACAGGACAGGGTAGTTAATCTCGAGCTGGGTTGTAAAGATGTAGAAGTTTGGATGGAGATTTCTCAGTCTGCGGGGGGTACGCCTGAATCGTCCCAGGGTCGTCAGGTGCAATCCGCTACCACGTTGCCCTCTAGGACCACTGGTAATAATCAGGCGAAAGGAAAGTGTTTCGCCTTTAACCACGGCAACTGCACGATGGGGGGTCGGTGTCGTTTTCGACACCTCTGCATCCGTTGCAACACAGGCCACCCCAGCAAAGATTGCCCCAGAAGCGGCGGGGGTCCCTCAGCAGCTGGCTCTGGGCCCGCACCTAAGCGGGTTACCTCGGGATCCTCTAAGTAAAGCTATGTCCCCGATTCGGTTGGATGCCATGACCAGGTGGCTTAATTGGTGCGGGCCAATCCATTACGCGATGATGCAGAATTTTTACGTTCAGGGTTTTCAGAGGGGTTCCGCCTCCAGTTTCGGGAGCAGTAAGTTCAAGATGTCCCAGGAATCTCCGTTCTGCCTACGATTTGCCACAAATAGTCAGAGCCAAGGTGATGAAGGAGGTCAGTCTAGGCCGCATGATTGGGCCCTTTGACTTACCTCCGGTCATGGGCCTGATTCTTTCCCCTGTGGGAGTGGTTCCCAAGAAAGCCCCAGGTAGTTATCGGCTTATACAACATCTGTCCCACCCCCCGGGAACGTCGGTCAACGATGCCTTTGCCGATGTCGAATGTTCCGTGCATTATCAATCGTTTGACGCTGCTCTCGGGCTGGTTTGCGCTCTGGCACGGGCTCGCTTTTAGCCAAAGTGGATATCGAGTCCGCATTCAGGCTGTTACCCTTGCATCTGGATTCTTTCCGTTTCATGGGTTTTAGGTTGGCGGACGGGTATTATTTGGACAAATGTCTCCCGATGGGTTGCTCAGCGTCATGTGCTTTCTTTGAGCGGTTTAGTTCCTTCCTCCATTGGTGCGTAACCACGGGCTCTGGTGAGGTGGGCCTGGCTCACTACTTAGATGATTTTTTATGTGTGGGGCCTTCCAATTCTGATCGTTGCGATCGCCTCCTTTTTTTGCTGCAAGCTCTCTTCACGGAATTTGGAGTCCCAATCGCACATGACAAGACAGAAGGTCCTTCCACTTGTTTAATCTTCTTAGGTATTGAGATCGATACGATTGCTGGGTGTTGTCGCCTGCCTCAGGACAAAATTTGTCGTTTGCAGGACGCCATACTGCTTGCGCTAGCATCAGGGAAGGTCACTCTCAGACAAGGTCAATCTTTGCTTGGTTTGTTGAACTTTGCTTGCAAGGTTATCCCTATGGGGAGGGTCTTCTGTCGCAAGCTACAGCGTGCTTTAGGAACTTTGCGTTTACCTCATCATTTCCTGCGTTTGTCCGCAGAGCAAAACTTGATCTCGCAGTTTGGGACGTTTTCCTGTCAGGGTTCAATGGGGTGCGTATTTGGCCGTCGGTTCTGCAAACGAACAGTAGCCTGCAGCTCTTCACAGACGCTGCGGGTTCCTCGGGTTTTGGGGCCTTCTTGGATGGATCTTGGTGCTTCGCCACATGGCCAGAGGAGTGGGTAAGGTTGGGACTGACCTCAAACCTACTTCTCCTGGAACTCTTTCCCATCATTGTATCACTTGAACTCTGGGGTTGGCGCTTGCGCGACCAGTCAGTGGTGTTCTGGTGCGATAATTTGGGGGTGGTACAGGCCATCAACAACCAAAGATCCTCGTGCCTCCCGGTGCTGCGGCTGCTAGCTTATATGGTGCTGCGCGCGTTGCAACTGAATATTAGCTTTACCGCTAGGCACGTCCCTAGGGTTGACAACGCTATTGCTGACGCTCTGTCTAGGCAAGATTGGGTGAGGTTCAGGGTTTTGGCTCCCACAGCAGCTTTAAGAGGTGAATCATGTCCATCTCATTGTTGGCAGATTATCAAGCCGGCATGGAAGATCTCGCACGTCGGTCCGTGGCCCCTCGGACCTTGACTGCGTATCAGGCCTCGTGGCACCAATGGGAATGCTTCTTGCAGAGTCGGAGATCAGCAGGTATTTCCAAGCGTGCACTCATGATAGAATTTGTGTGGAGTCTGTTTGGTGAAGGCAGGTCGCAGGCTTATGTAGCCCAGAGGCTGGCCGGCATTTCCTTCTTCTTGCAACTGGCAGGAAAGAGGGATGTCACTAAGGGTTTTTTGATACAAAAGGCTCTTAGAGGCTGGTCGTGCGCACGCCCGGCGTCGGATGATCGTCGGCGCCCCATTGGTCCGGACCTATTATTACGATTAATTGAGTGTTTGCCAGTCATATGTTCATCCCCTTTTGAAGCGTCGCTTTTCCAGCTCGCTTTTGCGATGGCCTTCCACAGGGCTTTTCGCATCAGCGAGTTGGTTGCACAGTCTCGTTCCGCCCCTCCCCCGCTGCTGCGATCTCACGTTGTCCTTCGTGGCTCCATGCTTTGCCGTATTCGACAGTCTAAAACTGATCAGCTGGGTAGGGGTCAATGGGTGTCCCTGCAATCCTCTCCGATGGAGGGTATTTGTCCGTTACACCTGGCGTCCCGATATATGATTCACCGCCCCACGCTTGAAGGGGCTTGGCTCATGCAATTAGATGGTTCCCCTCTAACTAAATTTCAGTTTCGGTCGGTTTTTTATCGTTGCATACGGCACATCGGGCTTTCCACATCAGAGTTCGGTACTCATTCCTTTTGGATTGGCGCAGCGACTTTTGCAGCTTCTTCAGGTTCTTCTCCACAGGAGATCCAGGCCCTGGGACAGTGGAAGTCCGACGCTTTCAGAAGATATGTCCGTATGGAGTCTTGATGTACTTTGTTTCAGGCTTGAGTGCTTCGGCCAACTCGTCACCTTTTAGGTGGGGGTCTCTGGGGATTTTGCCCTGTTTTTTGCCCTGCTTTGGACAATGATTGGTTATCTACATAATAAAAATGATGAAGATGATAGTCATAAAATGAAAAGATCCAGCAGGTTTTTTGTAGGTTTTTACCTCGGGTCAAGCCTTCCTTCCCCCTCTTCCCACCCCACCCACCATCTCCCTCTGCAATATTGTTAGTCACAGCATCTCATGTATTTTTCGGTGTATTGCAGGTGGCATCCAGGATTGTAAGCCTATTTGGTTTGTCGGTCATTCAATGTTGATTGACAGCTCGCCCCGTTTGGAAGGCGGGCCGGGGGGGTGGCAGGCCAAACGGGGGCGTTCCCATGGGAACGCCTACCATTTGGGGGCGGCCCCACTGACATCACTAGTGATGTCAGTGGAGATCTTCCGGCTCAGACAGAGCCGAAATCTCTCCGGGGCTTACGACAAGGGAGACCCTATCCTAGGGTCTCGTCGTAAGCCCCGATGGTCGCGATGGTCTTGACCATCGCGATCATCACCTTAGGCGGTCGTAGGGTGTGGGTGTTAACCCACAGCCTTACCACCGCAAATAAGGAAGTCTTGAAAATTCAAGACGTCCTCCCCTCATTCAGACCGACCGCACGCTCTGTGCGACCGGCTCTGAATGAGGTCCAATGTACTGTGCTTGCCAGAGAAAAATAAAAACCTCACTTAAAGTCTTGCATCCTGTTATGCTCAATTCCCGTAGAGAGTTAATGAACGCCCTTTAATCGCCTGGTGAGATCCTTACCTGTAACAGCCTCATTGTTAGCTATTGGGCACGCATGCTAGCGGCACTACGCACACACAACAATTGTTTTGCCATTACACTTGCACAGAGCATTCAACTGCAAAGTGAGTGACAGGTTATCAGGGTTCTGGGGAGGTAACGGCCGGCATGTCGGACTGTTTAAACGCCATTTTCTGGGTATGCATAAATTAGCCACTGCGTTCATGCTCGCAGCAGATGAACGCACTGCGTTCCTGGAGACCTGCTGTGTCTGCGGCATCTAAGACTTAAACCCCTGGACGAAGTGTGTATTGAGTGATATCATCACCGGCATCGGTAAGCGCATTATGCATACACACTTGCCGATGCCGGCAATGATGGTGGGAGGCAGGGGCGTATCTATAATGGGTGCAGGGTGAGCGGTGCATGCCGGCCCCCGGGTCCAGGGGGGCCGCACCGCCTGCATCCATAAACTCCCTATCGGCAGATAATGCGTGCAACCACAAAGTTATTAAACCAAGCTTAAATAAAATAAAGAGACAGTATATATGCGATCAAAAATATATGGTCAGATTTATTTATTTTACAATCAGAGTATGGTGGCATAAGAAAGAACGGCCAGTAACCTGACGCCCCACACTTGACTTATGCAAGGATGTAAAACACTCACTGAACGGGCCAAATCCCAATTCAAGTGTAATAGTGATATAAAACTTGCAAGGGCCAATATCCCTCTCTGGCAAGTGAGACGGTATCCAGCCCCATCCCAATGCACTATTTTAGCCCTCTCCGACGAGAGGTGTCTCTGACCCCAGTAGAGTAAAATCAGCCTAACCAATGCATTGAAGGGGGCGCACCGCTCATGCTGCAGCAAGGTGGATGCTTTATAGATACTGCTGTTCTTTCCCGCCATTGAAATAAAGCCGACACAAGACACAAGAGGGAAAAAGTGGGAGGGAGGGTGGGAGATCAGATTCCAAAGAGGCAGTGTAACATTACTGACATACCCACACTACTATTAACCACACCCCTTACACAACACTCCACCAATCCTAACCTAATGTCAGTCTGACCATAAAAAACTAACACTCCCCTACCTCCTGTAACTTTATTAACCCCACGCATCCCTGCCTAGGCTTATGTGCCCTCTGATCTACCCGAACCTCGGTTATCTTATTATCTATAACTTACCTCTCTGAAGTCCCGCATCGGGGTCTCTCAGAGCTGCTCAAAACACCAGAAAATGGCAGCCGCGGGCCATTTTTCTGGTGTGTTGCGCATACGCTGTGAGGAAATGCCGGGGGGAAATGGCACAGCGGCCATTTTCCCAGCTATTTCCTCACAGCGCATGCACAGTAGACTCTGGGCACACTCTAGTGCCCAGAGTCTACTGATTCTGCGGTGGCCGGCCAGCTGCGTCAGTCGACTGCCGGCCACAGGAGTGAGAGGAGGGGGCCCGTGACGGGGGATGAACACGGGCCCCCTCCTCTCTAAAGACACCCCTTCATTCGGCAGCATGGCATATTTAACGATATCCCCAGATTGAGCTGCATGTACAGACGACTGGGGATATCGTTAACGACCCGCAGGAGCACGCATCGTTCATCACTTAGTGTGTACACACTGGGTGATTTGAATGATATATATCGATCAAAGATGTCGTTATCATTCATATCGATGAAAAATGCGTCCAGTGTGTATGGGACTTTACTCAGAAGGCTGGTGTGCGTCAGATCTGCGTTCCATGTTTCCGGTTTTGTGCGTGAGTGTCGATGTGAGATGCTTTCAGTGGGCGTCTCTAAGCCCTAGAGGGCAAGTGAGTCATTAGCATATTTCCGCAGCTGTGTTCCGTGCGTAATTGCAGCTGCGATTGCGTTAGCGTACATCTCTGTACCAGGCCCAAAGGCCGCATTTGGGCCATTCCGTGAAATGTCCTATAAGTGACACTTTAAAATAAATCCATAAAAAATAGTGGACAAGATAAATTACACTGGGGAACAGTCACTCTGTTGCCCGGGATTTAAAAGTCGATTTCGATTAATTTTGTGCTCCTGATCATGAATACGCCATGCTTATTTTTCAATTGGCTCTAGTTTTTGAGATATGCATATGTCTTCATATTTATGAAAAATGTAATTAAACAATGTTAAAAGTAGTTAAAAAGATATTTTTTTTAAGAGACAGGATAATTACATAAGTGCTCGGAAGCTATGTGAAGAGTTTTTTTAGGATTTTCTTTTGTACGTATTCTTGTAGCGGGCAGTCCCTCTGCAGACTCCAACAGTATAGTAACATCTGGCTCAAGACAGTGCTTAGTCTGGATGCTAAAACTCAGGGCCTGATTCAGAGACTGACGCTCTGAAAGAGCGCTCGCTCTGAATCAGGGCGTTTGTTTTTTTTTTGTGCGGCCTCATGGCCGCTCGCATAGCTGTGGGTGACCACCCACAGCTATTGCGAGAGACCAGGATGATGGTCACGATGATCAAGACCATCGCAACCATCGGGGCTTGCGACGAGACCCTTGTGGTAGGGTCTCGTGGCCGCAAGCCCCAGAGAGCTTCTGGCTCTAATAGAGCCGGGAGCTATCCCACTGACATCACTGGAGCTATCCCACTGACATCGCCCACGCGAACCCCTCTGCTTGTGAAGCCACCTCCCCGTCATGCCTACAAAACGGGGCTAGCTGTCGATCAACATCGACAGCCGCCCCTTTTGTAGGGAGCCACGGAGGGAGAGAATTTCTCTTTCGCTCCGGGGCTTGCGCATGCGCAGTGCGGCCAGCTGCGCATGCGCAGAGCACACCATCGACCCACTCGCGAGCGCTCAAGCGCTTGTGAGCGGGTCTGAATCAGGCCCTCAGCTCCTTTTTTCGATAAATTCAAGTCACGAATTAAATAGTTTAGTTCTTTTTGAGAAAATTTATGTGGAATAGAGGAACTTTCTTCAAACTCTCTTTCATCTGTGTCACTGTCACTGGATGAAATTAACATTTCCACATAATCACATTCAGCTTCACACATAGGGCCTGATTCAGACCCATTCGCTAAGCTGCGTACGCACGCTATGGGCAATTATCACACGTTTGCGCAAGTGTCAAAGTACGCATGAGTGAACCAGTCACTGTGACCGGGAATTGTGCACTCGTAGTACACAGACTGGGCGCTATTTTGAGTGACAGATAGTGCTGTTTGTGGGTGGTAACAGGGGAAGGTGCTTGTGAACGGGGGAATGGATGTGCGAACACAGGCGTGTCTGGGCGTCAAAACAGAGTTTTATTGGTGTGCTTAATTAGCAAAGAAGCGTCAATGTACACGTCACTTGCTTATATTTCAGCCTGCAGTGATCGCAGTACTTGCGGTGGGGATAGGGTCTACCTAAAGCGCTACGTGCAGTTCCGATGGCTCTCGATGTCACTGATTAATCACACACTTCCTGGAGATAATGTGTGCTAAGAGAGAAAGGTGGGCGTCTGTATACTGGCGTGCATTCGCTTTGCCGTTGCTCTCTAAGGCATAGAGGGCGTCCTTACCCCAGACAGTGCGATTACGGAATTTGCATAGCCAGCCCCACTTAGCTGCGAGAGAGCGCAGCTTAGCGTCCGGGTCTGAACGAGCTCCAAAGAACTGAATGATGGTACAGGTAAATCTTCGCTATGTGGTATCGGTTGTTTCGCAGAATTCATACTTGGGTATTCCCGTTTGCATTTCTTAAATCAATTCATACCCTTCACATTTACAGCACAAAAATAGCAGTCACTCAAGTGATCTTTTGGCTCACACCACATCATAGGTACGGTATGCCGAAATTAAGTCCTTTCCGATCACCATTAGTCCAATTGCGGAGTGATTCCACGCAGGTTTTACAAACTTTGTGAGGCTCCCAAATCTCGTCTTGCTGGCTTATGTGACGTCCAAAATAAGCCTGATACGCTTGTTTTTTACGAATACAGTAATATTTTTTCTTTCTTTTGCAACACTATATTTTCCACAAATATAACAAAAAACATCAGGGTCGTTAGTACACCATCTCC
Source organism: Taudactylus pleione (assembly GCA_031769625.1). Classification (NCBI taxonomy): domain Eukaryota; kingdom Metazoa; phylum Chordata; class Amphibia; order Anura; family Myobatrachidae; genus Taudactylus; species Taudactylus pleione. The sequence continues at coordinate 7,115,775 of JAUIMM010000069.1, forward strand.
GAGAAGAAATAATTTTTACAGCAAAAAAGTTTTGTTTCACACATTCAGGACCTTATTCAGAGTCAGTCGTTGCGGCCGCACGGTCGTAAGGGAAAAGGGTCCGGATATGGAAATGATGCACTCGCAAGTTGCGTCCTTAAGATCGGATCATTAGCTGGACGAGCAAGGGGAGGATGCGGCCGTCAGACGAAAAATACGCCCCCTTCTCGTACGCATTACACGTCATCTCTGACTATATAAGGATTAATCGAGACCATCGGAACTGGTCGTAGAGCTTAAGGTTCACCATACCCTCTCTTAAGCACTACGATCAGGTCAGTGTACAAACCACCCATGACACTACTTTGTTAATTATGCACTCCCATAAAACGCCGTTCGCATAATTAGGCACGCCTGCGTTCGGATCTCCACTCCCCCGTTTTCAAGCACCTTCCCCTGTTACCACCCACAAACGCCTCATCCTGTCACTCAAACTACCGATCTGGCTGTGTTCAAGGAGAGAGAAATTTCTGATTGTAGCAGCTAGTTTGCGCACGCATATTGCGAACTTTACGCATGCGCAGTTTAGCGAACATCGGTGGCGTACGACCGTGCGGCCGCAACGACCGACTCTGAATGAGGTCCTCAGTGCTTACTCCCAACAAAAGCCGAGGAGGTACTGAGCAACACAAACCCAAAACGGCGGGAAATTGGTTGTGGTGGGACAGAGAGAGGGCCGAGCAAAGGAACAGGAGGTGTGCTAACTGCGTCACTCGGTCACCCACAGCTAAGAGAGCGGGCAGGAGGCCGCACAAAAAAAAAAAAACGCCCTGATTCTAAGCGAGCGCTCTTTCACGGCTCTGAATCAGGCCCTATGCATGCAACTTCCTTGCGTGTACAAAAAGGGGGCGTGGCCACATGTCATTTCCCTGTTGCACGTCACATTGGGGCATGTCCGTGAGTCACACCTGTTGATGTATGTGCACTATTGCGCTATGTACTCGGTGGACAATAGTCGACACCAACGGAATCAGCATATGAAGTGGGCCACACAGTGAGGCCTAATCAGGGTTTCAGGTTTATTGATGTGTGCAGATGTACAGGCGTGCTCACACCATCAATAACAGGTAGCAGAGGTGAAGCAGAGCATGCAGTGGACCCCATGTCATATATCATATATGCACAGCGGTATTCGGGTGATAAGTGATCTCCCCCCTAGATGAATAGTACTGTGGCACTCAAACCCCCCGGGGGACGAGATGGCGCAGCATATGCGTAGAATACATATTGGTGGCCATCTTGGTAAAGGCATACTTGCCGACATTCAGCTCCCTCCTTCCGGGAGGGGGCTGAATGTCAGCTTACAGCAGGGGGCATGGCCACACTATAACGCCGTTGCGGGGCCGTGGCCAGTGCGGGCCGGGGGTGTGGCCGCGAGATTGCTTCATCGCGGCTCCGCCCCCTCATCGCAATGCCGGAGTAAACGGCATTGTAAAGCAGGGGGGCGGGGCCACGATGACGCGATTCAACGCGAATCGCGTTACCGGGCCTCCCCGCTGCGGGGGTTTCCCTAGTAACTCTGCAGGTGGGTTGGGAGGGATGGCGGTTTGCGGGAGGCTTGCCTGCCTTCCCGGGGGATCCGGGAGCGGCACCCAAAAATCGGGAGGCTCCCGGCCAAATCGGGAGGGTAGGCAACACTCCCCCTCACTGCAAGATGTCTTCAGTTACATAAACATACATTTTACCTCTGTTTCAGCAAATATCTGTCCATGGAAATATGGGGTTAAACTAAATAAACATTTCAACAAGTCAAGTATATTTCAGTCCACATTTCCTTAGAAAGAAGACTAGTAATTGTGACATAAGTTCCTCTGTGAGCTATGCAGAGCAGCATTATGAGAGAGTTCCCGCTCAACTTGTCATCAGTGCAGGATACTGCAGCCGGCAGGACAGTGCCCGAAAAGTGGGACTATCCCACCAAAATCAGGACAACTGGGAGGTATCCTGCCACCATGCTCAGGAAACACAATAGGATAAATACATAAATAAGCCTTTGATGCACCTTTTATAAATGACTATTATTTCCACCTGGCATTTGCAAGCAGTGCAGATTCTTTTTCTGGATAATTGTGTTTGGCTGGAAAGTCTAATTCCGCAACAGTCAGAAAACCACAGATTGCCTGAACCTGCCCCGAGTATTGACTTCAACTGCTCCATTCATTCCTGCAAACAAACACAGTACGACACAGCTCCTACCTTTCATTAGTAACTAGACAATATATTATATTATATAATATATTTCTTAATATACACAGCACTCCATTCCAGACGAAGGACCTGATTCACTACAGAACACAACTGCAAATGCAATAGCGATTACGCACGCAGTTCAACTGCGATGGTATGCTAATTCATTGCGATCGCTATTCCCTCGCAGCACTACATAAGGACGCCCACTTTACCTTACACACATCTGTATTGTTTAACAAGGCTGCAAAAACATCGGTACAATAGAGTACCATCGCAGCCAAATTGCTAACCTCATCGCACGCTATGAGACCTCAGGCTGCGTAGGGCATCGCAGTGGATAATTTATGCATGCCCATGCAACGGCGTTGAAACGCACTGGCACGTCTGCGTTCAGCTGACCACCCCTCCGTCGCCACCCACAAACGGCACTTCCTGTCAATCACTCTGCCATGGGCAGTGCCGATCGCAATGACTCGTTCGCACACGTTGCAAACGCATGCGCGGTATGCAACAATCGGCCGATTTCCTGTGCATTCGTAACTGCGATCCTGGCTGAATCAGGCCCTAAGAGCGGCTTCTGAAATACGTTCACACCTCATTTGCTTGTGATGGCTCCAAAATATATAATGTATCAGTGTCATCTGCCTAATTTATACAGCACAATGGCATCAGATCCCTGGCGAGGTTCTGAGATCAGCACAACTAATGAGTCCGACTTTGAAGCAGAGATGAAAGATAACAGATAACGACGTGTGTTTACGGCATCCGCAATCTCCATGTTTGTATACAAACAGCATTTGCATAATCCCACTCTGCCATCCAAATTCCAATTATCCCATGAAGTACAGCACTTAGAGGATGTTGATGCCACAAACATATTTTAAAACAACTCATTTGTCCGATAATGAACTTTTATAAAAACAGGATTCTAAGAGCAATCAGCAATGTGTGAAAGTCATCTCCCCTGTGGCTGGGTTCCTCGAAATTATTCATGATACTGTACTGACGGTCCTGATGTAAACTTAAAAAAGTACACAAAATAATTGAATAAAAAAAAAGGGTTATTTCTTTTAGTTATTATATTTTTTGCTCTAGATGATATTTTTGACTATAAGTGTTAGTGTTAAAATGACACCAGTTGAATCAGGACCATCAAACCTTCCAAACTATGGGCCTGATTCAAAAATAGACGCTAGGGTGATCGCATTCTGCGATTCTGCATGGGCTGCAGCTGCGAAAATATGCTAATAGTGCCAAAGCTTAAACAAGCATAGGAACGCTCACTGCTGCCTTTTCATCTGTGTACACCGCAGCAGACCAGCGTAAATATTGGTAACATCGACGCACATCGACCAGCCCTGCTAGTCTTGCAAAAGGTCCTACCTGTCTCAATACAGTGGCTGTTCTGAGATGCACAGAGCGCTCATGCTGCGTAGAAGATCGCAAAGGCTAACTTATACACGCCCATGCAATAGCGTTTAAACGCACTGGGCACACCTGCGTTTTTGTAACCCCCCCGTGCCCGATACCCCCCCAAATGCTGACTACCTGTCATTTACTTTGCAAATGGGTTCGTGTGGAATCGCAAGATAATCGCTGCACATCCACAGTGCAACTTTGATGTATGCGCAATAGCAAAAAAATTACTAGGTCTGCGTAAAAATCTGCATTGCGTCCATCTCTAAGTCAGGCCTTATTTCAGATTCAAAGCCACACCGATCTGTAAGGTTTATTATATTTAGTGGCCTACTTACTCAAATTTGGCAACGAGGCTTATTATCTATCGTTGCGTATCACCACCATCTGCAAATACAATATACAGTATACTGAGGCAGATAAGCGATACCTTGAGGACATTGGCCCGAATTGGCATTGATTTACATACTGGTTCAGTGGCCCAGTCTCAGGGAACCTGCACATCGGTGGCCTAGCTATAGTAGGTTTATTGCCAATGTGCAAAGACACTAAAACCCCCAACGTGGGATTTCCTAAAATTGCATTGCCATCACCGACCATGACCCCTTGATGTAAAGAGCCAAGCCCAATCTCCAGGAACAACCATTGTGTCTCCGGCTGCAACCACTGTATCTACAGCCACAATCATTGTATCTACAGCCACAACCATTGTATCTCCAGCCACAACCATTGTATCTCCAGCCACAACCATTGTATCTTCAGCCACAACCATTGTATCTTCAGCCACAACCATTGTATCTACAGCCACAACCATTGTATCTCCAGCCACAACCATTGTATCTCCAGCTACAACCATTGTATCTCCAGCTTCAACCATTGTATCTCCAGCTACAACCATTGTATCTCCAGCCACAACCATTGTATCTCCAGCCACAACCATTGTATCTCCAGCCACAACCATTGTATCTCCAGCCATAAGCATTGTATCTCCAGCCACAACCATTGTATCTCCAGCTACAACCATTGTATCTCCAGCCTCAACCATTTTATCCCAGCCACAACCATTGTATCTCCAGCCACAACCATTGTATCTCCAGCCACAATCATTGTATCTCCAGCTACAACCATTGTATCTCCAGCCTCAATCATTGTATCTGCAGCCACAACCATTGTATCTGCAGCCTCAATCATTGTATCTCCAGCCACAACGATTGTATCTCCAGCCACAACCATTATATCTCCAGCCACAACCATTGTATCTCCAGCCACAGCCATTGTTTTTGCTTTTTAATAAATAGTCTCCTAAGGGTGGTAAATTGACCATACATGCTGAGTGGAAGGATCTTGCCCTTTGATGCCATATTTGGAATAGACTCTGTGGCGTGCCCGGCGTGACTTAAGCTGCACCCCTTTGTATATGAGTTTAATGGGCGGTGAGGAACGTTGGTCACAAGCCTACACCAGCGGCTGCATATCCATACATAGCTGAGTTAGGCAGAGGTCTATCTATAATGGGTGCAGAATGTGCGGTGCACACAGGGGGGGCCAACACCACACACCCTGCACCTATATTTTTAATACTTACCTCTCTGAAATCCTGCTTCGGCTGTAGCAGCGCTGCACAAAACCCCTGGAAAATGGCCACCGCAGCCATTTTCCCAGGGTTTTGCGCATGCGCAGTAGGAAAATTGCCGTGACCTGAGCATGTGCAGTAGAGTCTGAGCACAGACTAGTTCCCAGCGCGCTGCCGGCCGCCGGACGGGGAATGCCCAAAGACCCCGTCCTCTCTTAATATGCCCTTGGAGTCAGGGTTTCCTGTTACTGATTCAGAAATGAGGAATTGGGGTAGAGTTGAAGACATGATGGCAGTAATTATAATTGCATTGTGTGCAAGGATCTAGGAGTGTGATATGAAATGTTGACTTTCAGGATGTTGACACCATAATGTCAACAGGTTCTGAATGTCTACAAGGACATTAGATCGACAAGCAATATGTCCATATTCACAAATGCTGACATGGTTAAAATGGCAACATGTCCCATAATGTTGACATTTAACATGTCGACATCATAATATCTACATACAGTTTTTTTTTGCATATTTTAGGATAAGCTTAACCCTAAACATAAGCCTAACCCTACACATAAGCCTAATGCTAACCCAAAGAATTACGCAAAAATGTATTGTCGACATTCTGGCATCGACAAGTTATCGAGATTCCTGTATGAACATGTTGACATTATAACCATTTTGACATTTGTGAATTTTGACATTTTTCTTGTCATCCTTATGTCCATGTCGACATTCTGGCATCAGCATTCTGACTGTCAACATTCTGGCCGGATCCCAGGACCCCGATAGGTATATTTGCTGGTTGCATACAAGTCTACGAGTGAACGCCATTTTTAACGTCCAGTTATGACCTGTTACTACTAGAGATGTGCGGGTTCGGATTAGTTCGGATTTTCCCGCCAAATTCGGATTCTTCCCGCCAAAAAAGTCGGGTCTCAGAAAGAGGCAAAATGTCATCTTTCATGGACAAACATCATCATTCCTGGACTTTTGTCCAGGAATGCGAATTTGGCAGGAAAATCCGAACTAGTACGAAACCGCTCATCTCTAGTTACTACCAGCCCAAAACATGGACAGGGTGAAAACACAAGATACATCTGCAAAAGTTACTTGCTTTCAATTCTATGCCAGCCTCGACTGTGCAGACTTTAAGCCAGGACCCTTTTTTCTCGATATAGGGTACATTTAACAACTCCAAACCATATGCAGCTGCAGAAAATAGATCTACAAAGTTAAAATACAGGAAGTAAATGTCCTTTATAGTAGAGATGAGCAGTTTTCTTTTGCTGGAAACCAAACACAACCGAACTTTGGGGTTCCGAGTCGAACCAAGTCCCGGCTTGGATCACTTTGGGGTTCGAATAGAACCATGTCCTGGCTCGGGTCTTCTAACCAAGTTCAGAACTCGGATGTGAAATCCAGATCTCGCGTATTTTGGATTGCATTTAAGTCCCGCCCTCGTGATTTCCTGTGCTGTGAGTCAAAATTGACTGGACATGGCTGAAAATTCTTGTTTTAGTAAGCGAAGGCTGGATAAGCATGAGAATAAATAAGAATACTACGTTTTTTGCTGTATGGCTGTTGATGACAGCCTTGTTGCTGGGCAGATTATAAGGCTGTCTGGTCAGCTGGTCGGGTGAGCCAATGATATTGCTTGAGGGAGTGGTCAGATGATCAGTATATATTGGCTTGTTTGCATGTAGACAGCCTCTTTTTTTTGGATCTTTGAAACCCACCATCCCACCCGTTACTGTTTTTTGTTGTGTCACACTAACCTTTTCTTCCCAATTTAAGGGAGGCGCAGCATGGCGAGAGTACACTGCAGCTCAGTGGCTTTATGTGGAGCAACATACATTGTGGGGGGCACTTGCCCTCGATGAACCTGTCGAATTTGTCCTGCTCTGTGCGGGGGGACCCGGGCGCTTTTGTACGAAAGCGTCTCGGATTGGCCCAGGAGGGAAGTGGGACCCTCACAGCGTTAGTGCATCTAGAGGGGGGACATTTCAGTCATTCCCCGAGTATATGAGCAATGTAAAAGCTAGAAAAGAGTCTGAAGCATCTCTTTGCCACCCTGGTTAGGTTAGATTAATTAATTATAAATAAAAGCTGTGACCTTTTAGCCAAGCTCTTGTTGTCTGTGTCGTTATTTATTAGTTTAAGTTAAGTAAGCGAGACAAGGTTGTTAAGGGTTAGAAGCAATAAACCAATGTATATCTTATTGTTGTTAATAATACTATAGGAGCAAAAAATGGTTCCAAGTTATATGATTTTAGCTGTTTTTATCCATTTTTTTTTTTAAACGAAATCCAAAACCAAAATCGAACCAAAACACTTGAGGGTGGTATTGACAAAACCAGAACCTGAGAGATTTAGATCAAAACATGGGGGTCTGAGCACATCTCTAAGTTTTAGTACTTAAATACCACCTTTTTGCAATCCCGCGAAAGGTCAGGCAGAAGGCGCTGCTCCCAGCAGCAGAATATATGCACATGGCAGACAAACAGGTGTATTTGAATTTTGAATATAAGTACAGTAAGTGACCTGTGGTACCAGATTTTCAAGTTTGACTCCCCTTGTCTAATAACAGATGTCCCACTGCATGCCTCCCCACGAAAATCAGGATACTGTAAATCAAGGTTCATCCAGACCAACCACCAGTCCACCCAACCAGGCCACATACTGTACCAGCTGTGGCAAGAAACCAAATTTGAGTAGACAATTCATTTCGCTACTGAAAATCAGGATTTTCCTGCGAAAAACAGGATAGTTGGGGGTACTCTATTGGTTATTCACTCCGAAATCCTCCTTCTCTTTTGCTCTCCAATCTTTCAGAGGAAGCTGAAGACCAGAACTTTCATTGCATTAGTTCCCTCGCTCCACCAAAGCTTTAGAGTGTTATAAAATGTAGAGATGAGTGGTTTGGTTCTTTTCGCCAAATTAGCGCAAATTTGGATTTGTTCAGATTTATCTCATTGGTTATCCAAAACACATGAGAGCCGAATAGCCAATATGATGCTGTTTTTGAGATCCGAACATAACAGAGTAAAACCAAACCACTCATCTCTAATAAAAAGCCAGATAATACACACAGATATGTTAAGACTAGAGATGTGTGCCGACCCTCGTGTTTTGGTTTCGGTTTTGGATCTGGATCTACCCTGGTTTTGGATCTGGATTGGTTTTGCCAAAACCTCACCTCCATGTTTTGTTGTCGTGTTTTGGTTTTGGATCTGGATTTTTTCTTAAAAAATCTTAAAAACAGCTAAAATCACATAAAATGGGCCTGTTTTTGTTCCTACAGTATAATTAACTTCAATAACATTTATTTAAAGTAATTCCAATCAATTTTGACCACCTCACAATATTATTTGCTTCATCTAGTTAAGGCCAAAAGGTTGCATCCAGCTAGCTGGCTGACTAAGCTAAGTGACACAGTGGGCGGCACTAACATGTGGCAGTTCAGTTTCTAATTTCCAACACAGATACAGTGTGTTATACAGTGTGGGTTGGATACACCAATAGTGCACTTACTGTGACAGCAGTGTCGGCAGAGCGGGGTTGCTGATGGTGTCCTCCTCAGTACATGGAATGGCAGTGCTGCGGTGCTGCCAGTGTCCTCAGTGAAGGGTACCGGTGATGTTGGCAGTGCGGGGCTGACAGTGGTATCTTTAGTGCAGGTTTGCTGGCTGTGTCGACAGTGCGGGGGTGCCAGCGGTGTCTTTTGTGCAGGTTTGCTGGCTGTTTCGACACTGCGTGGGTGCCAGCGGTGTCTTAGTGCCGGTTTGCTGGCTGTGTTGGCAGTGCGGGGGTGCCAGCGGTGTCTTAGTGCAGGTTTGCTGGCTGTTTCGACACTGTGGGTGTGCCAGCGGTGTCTTAGTGCAGGTTTGCTGGCTGTGTCGGCAGTGCGGGGGTGCCAGCGGTGTCCTCATTGCAGGTTTGCTGACTGTGTCGGCAGTGCGGGGGTTGCTGGCGGGGTCCTCAGTACATGGAATGGCAGTGCTGGCAGTGTTCTCAGTGATGGGTACCGGTGATGTCGGCAGTGCGTGGGTGCCAGCGGTGTCTTAGTGCAGGTTTGCTGGCTGTGTCGGCAGTGCGGGGGTGCCAGCGGTGTCTTAGTGCAGGTTTGCTGGCTGTTTCGACACTGTGGGGGTGCCAGCGGTGTCTTAGTGCAGGTTTGCTGGCTGTGTCGGCAGTGCGGGGGTGCCAGCGGTGTCCTCACTGCAGGTTTGCTGACTGTGTCTGCAGTGCGGGGGTTGCTGGCGGGGTCCTCAGTACATGGCATGGCAGTGCTGGCAGTGTTCTCAGTGAAGGGTATCGGCGGTGTCGGCAGAGCGGGGCTGCCAGCGGTTTGCTGACTGTGTCGGAAGTGCAGCGGTGCTGGTGGTGTCCTCACTGTGGCAGTGTCGGCAGTGTGGGGGTCGCTGACGGTGTCCTCAGTACGTTGGGCAGCAGTGCAGGAGTGTCAGCAGCGGTGGTGTCGGCAGCGGGGGATGCTGCCAGTGGGGATGCCGGCGGTGTCGGCAGCGGGGGGGCGGTGGTGTCAGGCGGCGGGGGATGGCGGCCGCCATCTTTTTTTACTCCTTTCTAGTGTTTTCAATGGGCTTAACGCTGATTGGCTGAGAGCTGTGACAGACGGCTCTCTCAGCCAATCAGCGTTAAGCCCGCTGAAAATAAAACCTCGCGACTCGACAGAGGGGTCGCGTGGTTTTGCCTCGGGTCAGGGATCCGGGGCAGGCAGGGAGATCCGAGCTGTACTCGGATCGCCCCGGATCCCCGAAATTCGGGTGGGTACGGTTCTCAGGGAACCGGACCCGCTCATCTCTAGTTAAGATGTAATGTGCCCTACTTATCGGCGAACGTCTCTACGTCTCTGCAAGTATATCATTTAGCATCACTCACTGCCGTCCGGATCATATATGGAACAGTTCTACAAAGACACAATGCCAGCCCAATGAGTTGACCTTCACCGACTAACAACCCCCAACACTCGCCAAATTATTGTTAATTAAATAATTAATTATTCATCAACATGTGTGCTATTTGCATAGGCGAGCCATGCTAGGAATGCACATTATCTCGCATTTTATGAATCTTCACAAACTAGAACCTTTTATAAATTAATAAAAGGGGGCTCTGGGGTTTCATTAAAAGGTGGCTGGAGGGGGTGGCTGCTGGTTTCCATGGAGACCACAGGTGGTTCAGTCAGATTTTTTCTCTTTTTAGTTGAAGTTGTTTAGAGGCCAGATGATTCTTTCACCCTGTACTCGCTGATCTATCCCCAGGCAGAGAGCTGAACATTTTAATGAAACCCCTGTTGTCCTCGTATCACTTTGATCCCCTATGGTCTCAAATCTGTGCATTGGACATTTGGAAATAGTTATTTTTGAAGAACCGTGACAATTCCGCTGCTAAAGAAAAATAACAAAAGCCGTTAAATATACTGTGATAAAATAAACACTCTATGATATGCTAGATTGGGAAGACTAAGCCTAGAAGATGTGGTGCGTTTCCGAGATCTCTAAAACAAGCGTGAGAAAAAAAATTATTTTTATTGCCGCAGAAGGTGGTTCTACCAAGTACTAGTCTGCGGGGGGTTGAACACTTCTGTAAGCAGCATTGGGCCTGATTCAGACCCACTCGCGAGCGGCTGTACGCTCGCAAGTGGGTCGATGGTCTGCACTGAGCATGCGCACGACGGAGGGAGCTCCGTCGTGCGCATGCGCCAGACACGACGAGCGAAGGACTTTCCTTCGCTCGTTGTGTCCGATCAAAGGGGGCGTGCTGTCAATGTTGATTGACAGCACGCCCCCTTTGGTGGGCGTGCCGGGGGCGTGCCTCCCTGACGGGGGCGTTCCCACGGGAACGCCTCCCGTCAGAAGCCGGCCCACTGACATCACTAGTGATGTCAGTGGGAGTGATTTTGGCTCTGATAGAGCCAAAATCACTCCGGAGCTTGCGGTTGAAAACCTCAACCGCAGGCTCCGACTCGCAATTTCGATGGTCGCGATGGTCATGACCATCGCGGCCATCAAAATGCACGCTCGTATAGCCTGTGGGTGGTGACCCACAGCTATACGAACGTCCAGGAGGACGCTCCATGAAAAAGGAGCCCGGCCCTCATGCAGAGCGTGCGCTCTGCTCAGAGCGTACGGCTCTGAATGAGGGCCATTATTTCCTAATTTATTTATTTTTTTATATTATATCCGCAAATATTGAATTATGAGTTTGAAATTTTACTTTAAGTACTAATCGTCTGGAGCAATCTGTGTATTATTTGTAAAACAGAAAATGTGTTGACTATTTAGGGGGGGGGGGGTTAAAACCTTTTTGGCAAGCCACCGTATAAAAATACAAGCATGAACTACATTTAGTACACCAAAATGGAGCAATGGAGAACCATGGGACAGGAACGTGCTCAATTTTATTTATTACATTTTACAGTTCTTCTATTCTTGTAATGGTTGATTTGTATCAAAATAAGCAGGAAATCATAGATTTTATACAAGACCAATGATGTCATTAGTCATATAAATGTCTTACATTTCAGCAACAAGTATAACAACATATACACAATAACTAATCAAAAAAGCACTGAGCCAACAATGAGCTTCACAAATTATTATAACATCAATTTAGTAAAAACACACATAAATATATGAACTACAAATAAATAAAACATACACATACAATAAATATAAATAAATATCTCAAGCCTATATAAATTATACAGTATCTATATTAGTGAGAAAGTGTGTGTGTCTGTTTGTCCTTTATGTATGGACAGAGTTTTGTATTGTACCTAGCTCCACCAAATGTGACATGGTTGTGTAGTTTGGCCAGGAGTAGGATTTTAGCTATGTTTGAAGTTTGTCAGGGCCATGGAGGTCTACATGGTGCCCACCAAGTAGGTTGTGGGTTCTCTGATTTGAAATTTTGGTTTAAGCAAGTTCGCTCAGGATATCTTCCAGTGCCTAAAACTGCACTGATCTGAAGGAACAGGCTGATATGTACCAGTGGGGGAGAGACAGAGGGCTTCATTCAGAGCCGCTCGTAAGCGGCCGCTCGTTCGTTCCGAGCGATGTTCGCACAACTGCACATGCGTACGGATTGTAATACGCATGCGCGAACCAGTCAGTGCGGCCGAAAATCGTGTGTTCGCTAAATAGCGAATGCCTGATATTTTGAGTGACAGAATGAGGCATTTGTGGGTGGTAACAGGGGAAGGTGCTTGAAAACGGGGAGTGGAGATCAGATCGCAGGCGTGCTTAAAGGTCAAAACGGGCGTTTTATGGGTGTGCATAATTAATCAAGCAGCGTCAGCCACCACGTCACTTGGTTGTTTTAAAGTCAGAACTGCTCGCATGATTGCGGTAGGAAAAACCAACCACAAGAATAGCGAGCAGTTCATACGCTGTTCGATGTACTCGATTAATCTATGCGAGCGGCCAGGGGGCGTATTTTTCAAAAATACGACCGCATGTTTTGTTCGCACGTTCAGACATAGAGGCATGAACAGACCGCAAAGAGCGAACGGTTCATTTAAATAGCCACCCCCTTTTTCTGAACGAGCGAGCGCAAATAGCGTCCGGCTCTGAATCAGGCCCAGAGCTCCAACGGTAGAGCAGTGAGTCAGAGGTTCAACTGTCACACTGCACATGCACAGACAGTTACTAATTTCCTCGTAGCACATTTTCATATGCCCTGGTCTCCAGTTTTGGTCTGCAATGTAAAAATTGAAGGCTGCAGATGTACTTCAAGGTCCATTCTCGAACTCGGCCAAAGCCGGGTATCCCAGCTAGTAATTAATATATCATTTGGGATCACCCCTGCAGTAGGTGTCCTTGTGCTCAGTCAATTTTAGTAGAGATTTGGATAAGAGATCTGTTGAAGGGGTAGCAATGTTAGGACAAAGACAAAATACTGTCAGCAAAGTCACCTCTAATAGGAATCAAGTAGAGCTAAGGGTAGTTCAATTATCCTGTGCAGATAAAGTCCCGTGATAACAAAATCAACATTGGTAATACCTGGCCTCCACTCAAATCTTTATGGAGAGTGTAGTATAAGTGTAGCTGATAGACTAAGTACTTACTACATTAAGGCTTACTCCCTCTCTTGGAAAGCTGCACATAGTATACTGGATCACTGATCAAAGACCACCATTAGAACAGGTTGTGCACAGAGCCAGTGCCTATAAGTTGTTTAACACATGGGCGTAACTACCATAGGTACAAGGGTGCAGCTGCTAAGGGGCCCAGAGCTGAGGGGGCCCATATTGCTTGTCAGAGTTACATGTGTTATATACATTTTTCACCTTTGGGTGGTACATAGGGGCCCTTACACACTTTTGCTAAGGGGCCTTCAAATATCTAGTTATGCACATGGTTTAACAATAAGTGTAGACAGCTTAAGAGTGGCAGTTAACCCATCCATCATTAGTTGTATTGTATTTAGTGATTCAGAACGGCTTACCGCCGACGGTCCTGTGCAGTAACCAGCGCTCAAGTGAGAGGTAGAAAAACAGCTCCCGATACAGGTTCAGATTTAGAAGATATCCAGAACTTGTCCCCAGGGAAATGGCTTGAGAAGGATGCTGCCCTTACGCGTTTCTCCGCTGCAACCACTAGCAGTTTCTTAAGAGGGTTTAGTAGAGGGTACCAGTGTTCTGAAGGTGCTTTTAAACCTCAATTCACCAATAAAATTAACAGTACTTAATTTGTTCATTGCTTAATGGATTATGTGTGTTCTGTGTGTTAGAGAACAGATCTTATCAATTCTACTTATCAAATACAATATGCTTAACATATTCCAAGACAATTTGCATATAATTCAAGCTGTGCAACCAGCTTTCCTTAACTGACACTCCTTTGTGGTAGGCAGACTCAGTGGTGCCCCCCCAGATCATGGCACCCTAGCCAGTTGCCTAAAGGTAGAGCCAGCCCTGTCCATTGTGTATGATGTGACTGCAGCAGTGCCATGATAGTGAGACAGAGTAGCAGGAAGGACAGACCCTGCTGTTCTATCATCATTGTAACCATTGGACTGACAGCCTCCAATAACTGTTCAGGCGTTGTCCCAACACTGCGATCTTTCTGCGAACCACAGTCATGTTTGTGGGTGGCAGAGACCCCACCTCCTGATAGAGGGGTTTCACAGTCATCATCATTAGGGTGTCATTACACCAGCCTAAACTTGGTGCAAAAGCTCATTCTGGAAACAGGCGTATATCAAACTCTACAAATCCCATAATTTGGTTGGCACACCTCTAGTTAATCTCACCTACTGTACTTGAGAATGCCCTGTCAGTCCCATTTGGAGATGCAACTGAAATGCCTATGACTGTCCACTGCCTGTACTTGGATACTCTTGGTCCCGAAGCATGCTCAATGTGTAAACACACAGTTTACATTCTGCAACAGTCATACTCTCCACACTGCACCAGCCCCTGTGAGTTTAGAGTTGTGCATTTGGTCTAGTACTTAACCTCCTTTCAGAATTTATAGGTCAATTACAGAGATCGCCATGGCAGCTCCAAGCCACTAAGTGCAAAGTGGTAAATACTGTGCAGTGCTATTCTTCTTTCTAACAAGCTACAGAGAGAGCACCAGGATCTACTTTAGTCAGCTCAAGGCTCTGAGCATCCTGTGTCGGCACGATAAGTGGCGCCCTGCAATCGTGCGCGTCGAAACCGCATGTGACCAAAATTGGGGGCATGGCCTCATTACCATAGACCACACCCCCTAAGTGCCGTTATTTGGAGGCGTGCCCGCATGGCGCGCCTCCAAATGACATCAGGCTGGGGGTAAAGCCCAGCCCTCTGTCACTGGCTGGGCTTCCCCCAGCCCTCTCCCGTCAGTGAATGGATGCCGCGCGCATTCACACTCCCCAACCTCCCGATTTTACCACTCTCGGGCCACTTCGGCCCATGGGTGGAACAGCGGGACAGTACTGTCCTGCTGAAATCGTGATGTTGGGGAGGGATGCGCCCTCTATGGGTGGCGCCCCAGTTCGACCACACTGGTTGAACACCCCTAGAGCCGGCCCTGAGTCAGCTATGGCAGTGGTGACAACAATTTTGTTTTAAGGGCTTAACAAGTGGAAAAAGCCCCATGTTGCTTCTATGCACTGTCTATGCAGGTGAGTATTAGGAACTGTTCACACAGCCAGAAAGTCGGTTAATTAGCCTGGTGAAAATACATCACCATCCACTCATAGGATAACCTGTTACACTGTTACCTAGACCTCTTACCTCCAAACAATAAGCAAAGAACCAACCAGCAGTAAATATCAGCTTATAGCAGTTGTCTTTCCATTAATGAGGGGATCTCTGGTGCTCAGTTACCCCTAAGTAAGGTTACCAGGCAGAAAACAAGTAACTGGAGATGAACAATGAATAGAATGGTGAAATCAGAATAGCATGACCGGGGCAGGTGACGATCACTATCACTAGTCATATACTCAAGCAATACTGAGACACATAAAGGAATATAAAGAGACAGGAATTAGCTATGCAAACAGAACGGTATAAGTTTAGGATGCCGGCGGCCACAATACCGACCGCCGGCTTCCCGACTCCTCAATCTCGGCGAGGGTTAAATGAAAGGCGTCTAAAATCGAGACGCCTGTCATTACCCCAACGCCGGGAGACCGGCACCCGGGGAGGGTTATTGATAGGCTAGGGGAAGGGGGGGTTAGGGTAGGGCACCCACGGGGGGACTTAGGGTTAGGCAGCGGGGAAGGGGGAGTTAGGTTTAGACACTTAGAGGGGGATTAGGGTTAGGCACTTGGGGGGGGAGGTTAGGGTTAGGCACCCCTAAGGGAGGGTTAGGGTTAGGGGGGTAGGTTAGGTTAGTTAGTACTTACCAGGGGACGATCAGGATTTCCAGCGCTGTCGGGCTGCCGCTGGCGGGATCCATACATACCGATTCCAACAGAACAGTGGGGGTGATTCAGAAATTCTGTCCTTGCTAATATGCAAATGCAGCAGGTGGTGTATGACACCCCCTGTATGACACCCCCTGTATGACACCCCCTGCTGCATTTGCAATCTCAGCACTGTGACCGAGGTTGCAGGCTAGGTTCACCATTGCGAACATCGGTCGCGATGGTGGACGGCGCCGGGCTGCTGGCCAGCTGAGTAAACTGAGGCTTACTCAGGCTGGCCGGCTCGCGAGGCCAGGAAACTGCGTCCTTTGACGCAGAACCTGGCCTTGCGACTCCCGAAAAAAGGGGCCGACACTCCCCGCAACGTCCCTTAAATGCCTCTGCCTGTCAATCGACCGTTGGTCATGGTGGTCACAGTCATCACCCATCTGAGTAAGTCTAAGCTCACTTAGAATGAGCGATGGAACTCCTCTGAAGGGGCCCGGTAATCTGCGTTGGAAGATGCAGACCCTATTTTCG
The DNA here is from genome assembly GCA_031769625.1 of Taudactylus pleione. Classification (NCBI taxonomy): domain Eukaryota; kingdom Metazoa; phylum Chordata; class Amphibia; order Anura; family Myobatrachidae; genus Taudactylus; species Taudactylus pleione. The sequence continues at coordinate 7,132,393 of JAUIMM010000069.1, forward strand.
GGAACGGTCCCCATGGCTGCCCATTCCCCACCCTTAAATGACAGCAGCCTCTTAATCGGGCTGTGGCGTCCAGGGCACTGCGACCGGGGTCGCAGTGGCATCGCAACACATGCGCAGTCCACCCAACATCAGACGGGATGCAGTCAGGTAGCCGACAGTTGAAATGCCGACCGCTGGCATCCCGACTGTCTAATCCGGGCAGGGGTCTAATGACAGGCATCGAAATCCCAACGCCTGTCATTTAACCTAAATCGGGAGCCCGATGCCCGGCATACCGATCGAAGGTAAGCCAGCCGCGGACAGCCGCGTGGGGGGTGGGTTAGGTGAGGGGCTCCCGGGGGGGCTTAGGTTTAGGCTAGGGGAAGGGGGGTTAGGGATAGGCACCCCCTCCCCCGAGAGGCTTAGGTTTAGGCTAGGGGAAGGGGGGTTAGGGATAGGCACCCCCCCCCCCCCCGGGAGACTTAGGTTTAGGTTGCGAGGAAGGGGGGGTTAGATTTAGGAAGTTACAGGGGGGGTTAGGGTTAGGCACTTGGGGGGAGGTTAGGGTTAGGCACCCCTAAAGGAGGTTTAGGGTTAGGGGGCGGTTAAGTTAGTTTGTACTTACCAAAACATCCGTCGGGATCTTCACTGGTGCCGGTCTTCCGGCGTCGGGCGGTATTCCATACCGATCCCCATCAGAAATGTATGCTTCAACTGTAGTATTTTTTTAATGAGTGACATGTACAAACCTACATCACCAGTGATTTGGGATGTGGAACAGATATTCACTGTAATATGACAGTGTACAGTAAGCAATTTATAAATTATCTTTGGATTTAAGCAAGCCTGTCTCAAGAAATGGAAAGAATAATGTTCACCATTTACTGCAGCAGAGTTATTTTTAGTTGTACTGTCACTTTAGGAAATTCAGGTTCATAAAACGATATATTATTCAGTATGTGAGTGTGAAAAAACAGGTTTGCATGTACTATTTGTAAGCATCTTGTAAACATGTCTGACTAGGTCATTTTTGGTAGCACGGAAAGGGTCCCGGAATCTAGAGCACAGTAAATACTATGTAGTCTGCAGACTGAATGGCTTCCTATATTGTAGGGCAGCGTCAATCGTCTCTTGGCTGGAGGAGCGACATAGAAATTATTCAGCCTCAATAAATTATTTGGTTTGAGCTTTTGGATAGCACACAAAGTTGCTGTTCATCATCCTTCTATTAATAACGTGAAAAAAGGGGTCTTTTTACAAAGTTGAATAGCTGGTAATTGACTTGCAGTTTCCTGCTATAAATTTCAAACACTTCCTACCGAGTGGAGCCCTTTTGCAAAGTGCATTCTTAATGTTACAAATTCCTGTAGCAGAATTATTTTTTTTTGCACCATAATAAAGAGCTTTCTTACTGTGGCATTTTGCAAGCACAAAAAATATGCTCTAAATCTACCGAAACAGTACAGGGCAGCACAATTGTTGTAATGGTTAGCATTACTGCCTCCCAGAGCTGTGGTCTTGGGTTTGACTCCCACCATGGTGCTAACTGTGTGGAGTTTGTATGTCCCCCCTGTGCTTGTCCTCCCAAATATATACTGGTACGTTAATTAACTTCTGACAAAATGTAACTCTTGTGTGTGTCTGTATGATCTTATATATAAAATGAATTACTCTGTTTATTTGTTTGTCTGTCCGGTTATGCTCACTGGATGGATTTGGACGACATCACATAATTTGGACGAAAACTTTACAGAGTGGTAACATTGGATCCCAGAAGACAGACTAGGGGCTTGAGGTACCGGTCGGACCTCCCTTGGTGTGCCACCCAGTTTTCGGAAGCCTACCGGCCGTTCCGGGAGAGTGCTGTAGGTAAGCTACTGTATATATTATGGAAACATAAAAAAGTGAATTTAATTAAGGGGGAATACAAAAGTAATCATAGGCTGGACTGAAGTCACAATCTTTACAGAAACAATAAGTGTACAGCGCCACGGGGTGTTTGCATGACTTCATTCGGATCTCTTGCTGCTGATCATGAAGATGGCTGCTTTCACCAGCGTATGTATGGTGGCCGTGCGGTCACATAGATAAGTCTGACTGAATACAGAGAAAAAACTAAATTTAATTCTGAATGTATAAAGCAGCCCCCATTGCATCTGCTCTCAAGCCCTGAGGCCTACTACCTATCTTCAGACCTTTATCTGTGGCCCAGCGCTCTGGTAACCTACAACCTGAGGCCCTCTAGATCACTCCTGTACTCCTTCGGCAGCCCAGTATTCATAGAAACATAGAACATAGAATAGACGGTAGATAAGAACCACTTGGCCCATCTAGTCTGCCCCATTTTTAAACATATTGTTACCTCAACCCTTATTGATCCTTACTTCTTCTGAAGGATATCCTTATGTCTATCCCATGCATGTTTAAATTGCTCTACTGTCAAAACCTCTACCATCTCTGATGGGAGGCTATTCCACTTGTCCACTAACCTTTCTGTGAAGTAATTTTTCCTCAAATTTCCCCTGAACCTACCACCCTCCAGTTTCAGAACATGTCCTCTTGTTCTAATACTTCTCTTTCTTTGAAGAATGTCTTCTTCCTTTACCTTGTTAAAACCCTTTATATATTTGAATGTTTCTATCATGTCCCAACTTTCCCTTCTCTGCTCCAAACTATACATATTAAGATCTTTTAGTCTTTCCTGGTACATTTTGTGGTGTAGACCTTGCACCATTTTAGTTGCCCTTCTTTGTACAGTCTCTAATGTATTTATAGCCTTCTGGAGATATGTCCTCCAGAACTGAACACAGTATTGGAGATGAGGACGTACCAATGACCTATACAGTGGTATTATCACTTCTTTCTTTCTGCTATTGATTCCTCTCCCTATACAACCAAGCATATGACTTGCCTTCCTCAACGAGGAAGGAAGGAAGGAAGGAAGGAAGAAGGAAGGAAGGAAGGAAGGAAGGAAGAAGGAAGGAAGGAAGGAAGAAGGAAGGAAGGAAGGAAGGAAGAAGGAAGGAAGGAAGGAAGGAAGGAAGGAAGGAAGGAAGGAAGGAAGGAAGGAAGGAAGTCCCAATTTGCAGTAGGCATCTCCATAACGTAAAAAAAATAATAATAAAAAATGGAGTTTGTTTATTTTTTTAAATAAACACCCAAAGCTGTTAAGTATAGCCAGACATAAATCACAGGGAAGTAGCGGACGCTGATATCCCGACAAGGGAGTTAACATAGGCGTCAAAATGCCGACGCCTATCTTAATCCTGACGCCGGACAGCAGACGGACGGATGCCCGAACGAGGTAAGTCCGGGGCGTCCGTCATCTTAGCAGGGTTAGCGTTACGTTTTGGGGGGGAGGTTAGGGTTAGGCACCACTAGGGAGGGTTAGGTTTAGGCACTAAGGGGGGAGGGTTAGGTTTAGGCACTAAGGGGGGAGGGTTAGGTTTAGGCACTAAGGGGGGAGGGTTAGGTTTAGACATGAAGGAGGGGGATTTAGGTTCAGGAATTAACGGGGAGGGTTAGGGTGCGGGGTGGGTTAGGGTTAGGCTACCAGAAGGGAGGGTTGGGGGGGGTAAGTATACCATCGGGATGCCGGTGTCGATATACTGACAGGAGGCACCCCGACAGCCGGCATTACATACCCATTCCATGTTCACAAACCATCAAAATTAATATTTTTTTTTACAAAATACAGTAACATGTAATATCCTATAATGTATAATAATCATTTTCATAGCATCTATGCCATATGCAATAACTGAAATTAATGTTTTTTATTTTTTATTTAATTTCTTGACTGTTTTGTCTTTTTATACATATTTCCTTCTTATCTGAAAGTAAACTAGAATCCCAACAAACTTTAGAAGCATTATATTAGGAAGTTAAACATGTGTTATTTTGGATTATAAATTATGTATGGTTTTGTATGCAATAACTAAGCAAACCATATGCTGTATATGTCACTGTGGGCGACATTAATAGTTTATCCTGGGTGTCTGACTGTATCAATATTATACAGTGCTCAGCCTTAGTGACTTTTTTAGGTACATCAAAGTCCCCTTTTAAGGGCAAAAGTTTGATACTGTACGGCTGAAATGTTAGTTATTCTGCAACTGCACAACTAATTGTGATTGACAGCTGACTGCAGTTATTACATGTTCGGGGTGAGGGGTGGTTTAACAGGACATGACAAGCAGCGCAGGACAAAGTCTTTCTTACCAGTCTCGGCCAAGTGTCAAGAAACTCCGCAGGATATTTCCATAGAACCTTGAACTTCCTACAGTTTTCAGTAGGGGTTATACGTACTTACTGCTCTATCTCTACTTCATCTGAATGTCCTGCAGTATAACATGTCCTATTATATAACATGCTGAAAAAGACGATATGTCGGCTTGCTGGGCTCTTAAACTTGTAAAGCCTTAAATAATTGATTTTAATATTTTATACCGTTGTCTTTTATGAAAATATAACTCGGCCACATACATTTGCTGTTCTTAAGTTGCACACTCATTAATTGATATTTTTTTATAAAGTTTTTAATTGACAGGACAACAGACAATACATAAGAGGTCTATCAGAAAGAAAGATCAACAAGCCAACATAACACACAAACAGGCACCGGCCATAAATGTTGAGGAATATTAAATCATGACAATGCGATACACTTAATAAAACTATAAGAACCTCTAAACAGCAGGCAAAGTTGAAGCTCTAAAGGAAAGCAAATGAAAAAAACATATAAATTTAATACAGGTTGAGTCTCCCATATCCAAATAATACATAATACGGGATATTCCGAAATACGGAATTTTTTTAGCATGACTGAGATAGTGAAACCTTTGCTTTCTGATGGTTCAATGTACACAAACTTTGTTTAAGGCACAAAATGATTAAAATAATTGTATAAAAATACCTTCAGGCTCTGTGTATAAGGTGTATATGAAACATACATTAATTTCATGTATGTACACAAACTTTGCTTGAGTCACAAAATTAGTGACAACGGATTTTCCATTTGGATGGACACACCCATTTTTTGGTAGGATCCTTTTGTTTTTTCCACTCATTCCGGGTGAGTGGGATAGGAGATGCCTATAGGTCCTACCTGTTTGTAAGACTTTATATTTGCATTTTTATCTTGTTTGAAACTTTGGGCCTGAATCAGACCCACTCGCGAGCGGCTGTCCGCTCGCAAGTGGGTCGATGGTGTGCACTGCGCATGCGCACGACGGCGGGAGCTCCGTCGTGCGCATGCACCAGATGCGACGAGCGAAGGACTTTCCTTCGCTCGTTGTGTCTGATCAAAGGGGGCGTGCTGTCGATGTTGATTGACAGCACGCCCCCTTTGGTGGGCGTGCCGGGGGTGTGCCTCCCAGACGTCTGAAGCCGGCCCACTGACATCACTAGTGATGTCAGTGGGAGTGATTTTGGCTCTGATAGAGCCAAAATCACTCCGGGCCTTGCGGTTGAGAAACTCAACCGCAGGCTCTGCCTTGCAGTGGCGATGGTCGCGATGGTCAAGACCATCGCGGCCATCAACCTGCACGCTCGTATAGGCTGTGGGTGGTGACCCACAGCTATACGAGCGTCCAGGAGGACGCTCCATAATTATGGAGGACGGCCCTCATTCAGAGCGTGCGCTCTGCTCAGAGCGTACGGCTCTGAATGAGGGCCTTTGTTTGATGTGTTTTTAAACTTTTTGGAGAAATTAAATCTTTTTTTATGGATGTGGAAGATCTTCATCATCTTTTTTGAGAAGTGTGTATGAGATCCGCAACTATATGTCTGGAGGGTGAGACCTATTAAAATGCTCATACCAGGATGCATAAAGAAACCTTTTGAGGAACACTTACACCTGAGCCCAGGTGAGCTAATTTCCATAAGGGAGATATTTGTGTATAACACTCTACTATTGAGAGTAAGGAGGAGGGATTAAAAGATACCTTTTGATGAACGTGTCTCACCTATATTGGGTGAGTGTATCTATAACCCACCTTTTAACAACATCTATAAGGAATTGGACCAAACTAGAGATTGTATTTTTTGTTCTTCTTCTTGTTTCTGAGTGGGAGAAATCACATTACATCTTGGAGTATAACATAAGGACAGCGCCCGTTGGACCATTCATAAAGTTTTTATCTATATGTGTTAAGGGGTAGTGCGCCTGAGAGTGGACTAGGGCTGGAGTCCGGGAGCGCAGGCTGTTGTGGTATAATTTTTGCATTATATATTGTGTGTATAAGGTGTATATAATACATAAATGCATTATGTGTTTAGATTTGGGTCCTATTAACAAGATCTCATTATGGTATGCAAATATTCCAAAATATGGAATATTCTGATATCCAATACACCCCTGGTCCCAAGCATTTTGTATATGGGAGACTCAACCTGTAGTTGTTGGGATAGTGGAAAGTTGCAAGAATCGAAGAAAAAAAAAGTGGCAAACTATGATGAGGTGACCATCCACTAGGGGTAAAAGAACAGGGAAATGGGGAGAAAAACAAAACAAGTGGTGGAACCAAGTCAGCCAAGGATGTGTGGAGGTTGTGTTGAAAGGTCATAGGCGGAATGTTACAGTGAGAGATCGATGGCTCCCATATTTTAATAAAGGACTTGGAGGGGTCATGGAGGATACTAGTCATGTGTACAAATATGCCAAACCTTAGGTACAATTTCTTGTAGACTTGGTGCCTGATTGCTTCCATTTCACTGCCAATTGAGACGTGGCAGCCGAAATTATGTGCCTAATTAGTTTGTGCTGATGGCGTGTTACGTCTGAGATGCTTAGTGGTAAAAGGAAGTATTAAGGATTGATAGGCACATGTGGTCCCATTACTGAGTTGATTAGCGATTCAAACTCAGACAAGAGGGGGGCAATAGTCTGGGAGCTCCACCAAATATGTAAGAATGTTCCCTCTACTGTACCACATCTCCAGCACATGTTGGAAACATCAGAGTTAAATTTAATAATTCTAGAAGGAACATAGTACCACCTGTGGAGAAGCTTATAAGCCAGAGGCTCCCAAATGCGGCCCTCAAGGCTCCCCAATAGTTTTAGAGATATCCATGGTTGAACACAGGTGACCTAATTAGTACCTCAGTCAATTTGATTAAACACCTGTTCTCAACCATGGATATCTCCAAAGCCTGAATTGTTGGGGAGCCTTGAGGACCGGGTTTGGGAACCTCTGTTATAGGTGTTCTCCTTAATAAAGACACAAATAGAGCTAGCCACCACAATCATGTATATTTTCCTAGTCTTCTCCATTGAGGGTTTTAACCAAAACCCGATACCCAGGCCAACTAATGGTGGTCCCTGTAGACAACTCTGAGAGTTTAAGCTCTGCATACAAGGTGGAGATTAGGCCCTTAGTACAGGCGCCCTCAAGAATCAGTGATTCACAAGTAGTTAGTTGACCACAAGTCAGTATTGTAAATTGTAATTATTGGAAAAAGTGTTTGGGTGGAATGGAATTTTTTTTTTTTCATATCTCTTAAAGAGGGAAAAACCTGTCTGAGGAAATGTCATTCTAAAATCTAATTCAGTTACCACTGCAGGGTCACAACAAAGTTTAAAGTCAGGATTGATGAATATGGGAACTATTGGGCTCCACAGAGGGAGGGTTTGGAAAAGGTATAACAATGGCAGCAAGTTGTCAGTTTGAGTTCAGTCATATTTGGACTGAAATTAATAGACCTACCCATGAGCAGCATGTTCAACAGAAGCAATACACAGATCAGTGTAATCTGTGCAGTGCTTCTGTGTGCTATTATGTAGAAAAAATTTAGTATTTAAAAAAAAAAACGTTGTGAGGTCCTTCTCAAAATGCATAACCAGACCGGACTTTTGAGCCCCTTCTGGTCCTAGAAAAACTTGGGAAAAACCTCCTACGTATATCCCAGGGCTAGGGTAAACCCCAGGGCTCTTCCCTGCACTCTTGGAGGAGAGACCATCACTGTTGGAGAGAAGGCTTCCCCTTGATTATAGCCTTTGTGAAGTAAGTGAGCTCAATAGGATATAATCTGTTACCAGACTTCTATGTAGGATACGGCTGCCTAATGGGGTGAAGTTCCATTATCATTGAGCGGTGTCTGTACTGGATGTTATAATGGTAAGGGGGGTGTAGTAAATGTTATAGTGTACTGGGGACGTTGTAATGTGGCACAATCTGAACTGGAGGCACCATAGCATGGCATAAAATAGCTCAGGGCATTTTAATGTGGCATAATTCACCAGGGGGCAATGCAATGTGGCATTATATGAACTGGATGGCACTGTAATGTGGCACAATGAGAACTGGAGGGGCATAATTCAAACTAGGGGCAATGCAGTGTGGTATTATATGAACTGGTGGAAACTGTAATGTGGCACAATGTGAACTGGAGGCCCTACAATGTGGTATAATATGAACTGGAGGCAATTTGGCATAATTTGTATTGGGGACACTGACTTAATGTTAACTGGGTACACTGGCCCTCATTCCGAGGCGGTCGCAAGAAGCGACCGCTCGCTTTGAATGAGGGCGGCCGCTTGTTTAATCAAGTATGGCCTCCTGGTCGGTAGCAAAGCTGTGGGTTACCACCCACAGCTTTAGCAACCGACCAGGTTAATGTTCTTGATGGACAAGACCATCGCGGCCATCGAGGCTTGCGACGAGACCCTAAGGTTGGGTCTCAGGGAGCTTCCTGCTCTGGGAGAGCAGGAAGCTCCCCACTGACATCACTGCTGATGTCAGTGCGGCCGCCCACAAACGGCATGCATTTGTTCAGCCACCCCCCGGCCCGCCTACCAAATCGGGTGAGCTGTCGATCAACATCGACAGCTGCCCCGTTGGTAGCGAGCCCTGGAGCGAGATATTTTCTCTCTCGCTCCAGGGCTTGCGCACATGCAGTGCGGCCACTGCACGTGCACAAGGCCACAACATCGACCCGGTTGCGAGCGCTCAGCGCTTGCGACCGGGTCTGAATGAGGGCCACTGTGTGGTGTAATGTGTACTGGCAGCAATATAATGTGGCATACTGTGAATTGGAGGTACTGTGGGTATAATGTGAACTAGGGCACTACAATGGGCGACTAAAGGAACTAGGATATAACTATGGGACATACAATGAATTATGGTACTACTATGGGTTATAAAATTAATTGTGGCACTACTATGGGTCATAAAATGAACTAGGGAACATGGGGCATAAAATAAGCAAACAATGTGGAGAGAGTTGTCTCTCGAGAAATACTGGGGCAGGGTAGAGCGTGAGAGAGAGATAGGGATCAATCCAATTAGGTGCGAATTGCAAGTTTGTTTCATGAGACTCGCAGACTTTGCACGCATGCGCGCACCTGAGAATTCTCCAATCCAAATGAAAATAGCTATTCGTGGAACTCCCAGTGGAGGTTTGCAAATTGACTGCCAACTGCGATGTGAGAGATGTGCATGAAAAAGTTGAGAGACCATCCTGGACCCCCCAAAACTGATAATTTCATTAGTAGGACCATATACAGTATATGTTTGTGGGCATAGGAAAGTACTGAAAGTTTTTAAATGGTGTCAAATGGCTGATTTGTGCTTTTTTTTTAAAAATGCAAAAAATCTCAAATGACATAAATGAAAAATACAAAAAAAAAGTAGGAAAAAAGGATATTTTGGGTTACTTTGAGGGTATTTTGAAAAATTGTAAAATAATTATAAAAAAACACAATTATTTTCAATTAAAAAATATTGTAATTAAATTTGAGGTACATAAACTACTGAAAAAGTAGAATTTGGGGTAATCTGAGGACTGTTTTTTTTACACCAAAAAATGACTAATGGACTAATTACGCTAATTGGAAACTTCCAATTGTATAATTAGTCATTAGGGAGGGTGTCCAAGGGGTTCAGCACAGTGTCCTGACATTTTAACAATAAAATAAAAATTTTCCTCTCCACATCTCTCACCCTCAGGGAGGTGCGAATGGAAAAATGCAAATTCTCTCTGACTGGTTCGAAGCAAAAATGGCACCTCGCACCTCACAATTCGCACCTAAATTGGATTGACCCCATATACTGTATATGTACTGTATATACTGTATATATGGCATAAAGTATATTGCTATTTGGTGTTACCCCTTTAGATGGTGTTGCCGAGCACTGGTGACACCCCTCCTTCCCCCCGTCTCTGTCAGGAGAGGCTGAGGGCTGCCCAGTAGTTCCCGAAGCACTGTACAAGCCCCCAACATGATGTGAATGGGGGCATGACATGCGGTCACGCCCCTGAAATGGTACAAAAAAGGGGTGTTTATATTTGTCAGAAGCCAATGAACCTACCAGTATGTTTTTGGATTGTGGGAAGAAACCTGTCACAATCCTGACTAGTTTTTCACCTTTTGCCTTGAGACTTACCCCTGTCAACTGTCCCATGGATCTGTATGTGTATTTGCCGGGGAGAACTGTCCTGATCATGCTGGCTGCAACAGTTCTGTGTATGCATTTGGACTGCACTCTCCTTTCCACATTGATTAGTCACCTGGGACCTCCTCTGTCTGTGAACACTGCTAGTCTTGATTGGAATTGCAGGTGTAGTTCTAACTCACAGTACTGCAGATATGTTTGCTCCCTCTTCATGTTGTGCCTACCACTACTCAGAGTGCTACTGCCAGACCACCTGGCCATATCCACCAATTCCTGCCAGACCCAGGGTATAAACATCCTCCTCTGATAGCATTCTGGGCCTGAACATCTCATTACTTCCCGTGGTGTACATATTGTGCTATTTCTGTCTCCCTGTGTACAAGTGTATCCCAGGCTCCTGCTGGCAGCTATACCTGGCACATCTGGAAATCCTGCTGGTTCCCAGATCAGTTCATCTAGTAATCCTGCTATCAACTATACCTGGTGTATCCAGAAATCCTGCTGGTTCCCAGACCAGTTCATCTAGTAATCCTGCTAACAGCTATACCTGGTGTATCCAGAAATCCTGCTGGTTCCCAGACCAGTTAATCTAGTAATCCTGCTAACAGCTATACCTGGTGTATCCAGATATCCTGCTGGTTCCCAGACCAGTTCATCTAATAATCCTGCTAACAGCTATATCTGGCACATCTGGAAGTCCTGCTGGTTCCCAGATGAGTTCATTCAACACTCCTGCTATTAGCTATACCTGGTGCATCCGGAAATCCTACTGGTTCACAGTCAAATTCAGCAACTCCTTTAGTTTGTCTAAAGAGAGTTTCCATCTGTGCTCCCAGAGCATTTTCTACCTTCCAGTGAATAATTCTCCGTTCGGCTTCCCAGCTGCACCAAGTAGCTCCCGTGCTACCACCATTCTCCTTACAGCTTCCCAGCTGCACCAAGTAGCTCTGTGCTACCACCATTCTCCATACAGCTTCCCAGCCACACCAAGTAGCTCTGTGCTACCACCATTCTCCATACAGCTTCCCAGCCGCACCAAGTAGCTCCTGTGCTACCACCATTCTCCATACGGCTTCCCAGCCGCAGCAAGTAGCTCCCATGCTACCACCATTCTCCATACGGCTTCCCAGCCACACCAAGTAGCTCCTGTGCTACCACCATTCTCCTTACGGCTTCCCAGCCGCACCAAGTAGCTCCCGTGCTACTACCATACTCCATATGGCTTCCCAGACACACTAAGTAGCTCCCGTGCTACCACCCTTCTCCATATGGCTTCCCAGCCGCACCAAGTAGCTCCCGTGCTACCACCATACTCCATACGGCTTCCCAGCCGCACCAAGTAGCTCCCGTACTACCACCCTTCTCCATACAGCTTCCCAGCCGCACCAAGTAGCTCTTGTGCTACCACCATTCTCCATACGATTCCTCCAAGTCATCTACTGGTACCCCGTCGAGTTCAGCTAGCCTTCCTCTCTTCTCAGCATTATCAAGAACCCTGCAGACATAGGTATTGTACGCTTTCCCTTAGTATATCTTGGCATGTAACTGAATTGGGCCTTCATCTACTCCGTCGTGCCGGGGCCAGTCCAAAGATCATGGCATCAGATCCCTGGTGACCACAGCAGGACCACCACGGAGGGGAGGCAGAGAGGAGGAGTTGGGGGTGAGATGACGGGAGGGGAGGGGTCCTCTCTCCTCTCCTCCAGCCGGACTGCCTTCTCCCTCTTATGGCCCATGGCACGGCAGCGTATTGTACAGTCACTCTGCCTTATTATTAATACCTGCTGATAATGCTGTGGTGGTAGGTCCCTTCATTGCAGAGAGCCTTGGTGCAATGAGCTGCATACTCGCCAGCTCTCCCGGAATGGCCGGGAGACTTCCAAACAACGGGTGGCACACCCAGCCACCTGGAAAAGTAAGCAAATCTCCTGCACCCTCATCCATGACCCGCACCCCCCAGCAGACTCCCCTCCACCCACTTGCACCCCCAATAGCTGTCTACTTACAGAGCACATATTGGCGGTCCGGGGTGGTCGATGGTGCAATTTGCAGTGAATAGCATCATCCTAGCCGCACCCCTGCTATACAATGCCTGTTTTCTCTGCACTATATAGCGGGGGGTGGGGCCATTATGACAATATCTTGCCACCACTCCCCTTGCACTGCCCACTTTCCCAACTGCCATGCCCCTCTATGCTGTCCTGGATGCACCCGCACTATATACATACGCATGTCTGTATATAGTGAGTCTCCACTCTCCAATCCACCGTCCCATCCGCCAACTACCTAGTTTTTCGGTCTCTTGCTTTGTGTTGTTCTATTGTTATGCAAGTTTACAGTTACTGTATATTTGCTATGTCTGTTTCCATCGTTGCCTGTACAGTGCTGTGGAAACTGTGTGATTCCTTAAAAATAGACCATAATAATTATAATTATAAATGATTTAATTCCCTATATGAGATCGTCACAGTTGTAACATTTTGTAAACAGTGACAGAAGATTCATGCTATGAGTTGTTACTGTTATTGGTTACTGTTGACAAATATTACAAAATGTAATTGAAAAACAGAAATATAGAATACAGTATGTAGGGCAGCATGGTTGGCGTAGTGTTTAGCATTAGTGCCTCACAGAATTGTGGTCATGAATTAAATCCCCAGTCATGGCTTGTCTGTGTATAGTTTGTATGTTCTCCCCATGTTTGCATGGGTTTACTCCCACAATCCAAAAATATACTGGTAGGTAAATTGGCTGCTGACAAACAAATTAACCCTGGCGCTTACGTGTGTCCATGTGGTAGATTGTAAGCTCCATTGTGGCCGGCACTGATGTGAATGACTGAAATATTTTCTGAACTCCAATTAGGTGCTTCTCGCCCCACTCACTGTACCGCCGGACCCATGGAGTTTTGTTCGCAGCCCTATAGGGCAGTGTACAGGAATTAGGGATGGCCTCAAACATCAATAGTAAGCCCCGACCCCCCGTTTTTGATTGGCCCATGACCCGACAGGCAGCTGTGGCCATCGAGTGTTGCAAACCATCAATGGTTTACCATAGATGGTTTTTGTACCATCAATGGTTATCGGTAGAAAGCCACCGATGGCCATCCTAAACAAAAATCCACAAATCTAGGGAGAGGTAGGGCCGCGAGGGGGCGGGTTGTGATTGCCATTGGCAGCGTTTACACACCGTTGCAGCGGCAACTCGTCTATCCCCATCTTGTGTAGCGCTATGTAATATGTGTGCGCTTTATAACTGACTAATAATAAATTATGTCAAACATGGTCAGAGTACAGTTTTTGTCTTTTTTAGCTTCGCAGTCAATTTTTTTTTTGTAAATAGAAATTGCAGCACAAAATAAATGCCTGAAAGTCTGTGAGTAAAATGATGAGAGTGTCCTCAGAGACATCACACAGCGGATGGGAATTGTATTGGCAGCACGTGAACCTTATCATTTTATCCCTGGCTATCTCGTGTGACAGATCTGTGCTCACCGGTTAGGCCCCACACGCGTCACTGTTCTCCCGCCAGCTCTCCATTGCACTAAGCAGAGATCCCTTCTGTCAGTTCCCATTCAGAGTAATAGGTCAGCCTTACACCTGCAAGCCGGCCGGCCGGCTGACTGGCTGACAGGAGCTGTCAGAGGGCAGCAGTCACCCTCCTCGCCGGTTTCTTTCAGCAGCAGGTCTGTCGGGGTGTACAAGTCGGCCCGACCTTGCGCCAATAAAGGGACACACTCGGGACTCTCAAAAATGACAAGTGCTGTATACTTTTACCAGCGAAATAAACTAAACTCAGCGGGTGAAAAAAAATCCTCTCCATCCACTGCTACTGTAAGTCACATTCAAAATAAGTGACAATGCTGAAATAAAAAAAAGAAACAGAACAAATATATAAATTCTGTAATACTGTACTCTCACGCTGTACTTAGGTATTATGGTCATTTTCCTCCTCTTGCTGTCTTGTGTCATCTTAATGTAGATATGTACTTTACTATGCCACTTCAATATGGGGAAGATGTATCGAACCATATAAAGAGGACAGTGTGGAGAGGTTGCCCGTAGCAACCAAATTTCTAGCTATCATTTTATAGAATGTACTGGGTAAATGATAGCTAGGAGCTGATTGATTGCTAAGGGCTTTAGATGGTTTGATACATTCCACTATGTTCTACCAGGCTGGAATGAGTGTAAGGAGGGTCGGAAAGGGCAATTGCTGTTGTCCCCATGTTTTTACAATGGTCGGGTGGTTGAGGCTTCTGTTGGTTGCGCAACCAATGCACCATGACAAAAATTCCACCATACACTTACCTTTCTGTGGCTGCATTTTTAGTTGTGTCTTATGCATACTTGTGGAGTGTGTGTGGGTGTGTGCGCGTGTGCGTGTGGGTGTGTGTGGGTGTGTGCGCGTGTGCGTGTGGGTGTGTGCGTGTGTGTGCGTGTGTGTGCGTGTGCATGGAGGCGGGACGACAGGTCGTACAAGGGCATTAAAGGATACAAAGGTGATGGTAAAATTCTACAGAAGTGGGGTATGCTACAGGGGTCTACTTGGCATACCCTACACTAAAATGGTGTTAAATACATTTTTAAATAAATGGTGTAAACTTAATTCATTAAATAAAAACTGACAATTTGTAATAACATTTTGTAAAAAATATCAAAGTGCATTTTCGTAGGGTCAGCACACGTTTATCATTGTACATTCCCTGTTTACTTGACATAGTGTGAGGAGGGGAATGGAGGCAGCAGGAAGCCACAGACTGAGAGTTATATATTGGAAGGAACAGGATTCCCAACAGCACAGAGTATATCAGGAGATGAGTGATGCGTTAGTGAGCACAGTGATGCATGTGACTGGGGCAGTGACATGATGTGAGGAGGGGAATGGAGGCAGCAGGAAGCCACAGACTGAGAGTTATATATTGGAAGGAGCTGGAGCCCCAGCAGCACAGAGTATATCAGGAGATGAGTGATGTGTTAGTGAGGACAGGACTGCATGTGACAGGGGCAGTGACATGATGTGAGGAGGGGGATGGAGGCAGCAGGAAGCCACATACTGTGAGTTATACAGTGGGAGGAGCAGGGTCCCCAGCAGCACAGAGTATATCAGAAGATACATGGTATCAATGCGTACACGGCTGCATGTGACAAGGCAGTGACATGATGTGATGCGTTTGGCATCTCAGCAGCCGGGATGCTGACGCTTACATTACCGGCGCAGGAATCCCGACGCCTGTCAGAAAACCAGCACCAGCGTCCCGACTGCCGAAGGTAAGTAGCGAGTTTGGGGGGAGGGTTAGGGTTAGGCACTAAGGGGGGAGGGTTAGGTTTAGGGTGCAGGGAGGGGAAGGTTAGGTTCAGGTACCGACCAACAAGTGTCTCTATGTTAACCCTGTCGGAAACACGACTGTTGGTATTTTGTACCGATCCTGAGGGGAGAATGGAGGAGCAGAAAGTCATGGACTGAGAGTAATATAGTGGAAGGAGCAAGGTCTCCCTGCAGCACAGAGCATATCAGGATATGAGTGATAGTTTACTGATGAGAGATGCCTGCCCAGAAGACTGTGATATCAAACGAACCTCTATGTGAACCACAGGACCTGATTCAGACCTGCTCGCTAGGAAGCGTTCGCACGCAGCCAGACGATTTTTGCATTCTGCGCGTGCCCGAACCAGTTCGAGCAATCGGAAAGCGTACGCTCGCTGCGCATAGACAGCCGCGCTGAATGAGTGACAGGATAAGCCGTTTGTGGGCGGTGACAGGGGCTGGCTGCTAAAAACGGGAGAGTGGAGGTGCGAACACAGGCGTGCCTGAGCGTCTCATCGCCGTTTCAGAGGAGTGCATAATTAATAGGCAGCGTCATAGTACACGTCACATGGCTGTATTTTACACTGAAACCCTCGCAGTACTTGCGGCAGGTTATGGTCAACCACAAGCGCTGCGATCGCATTCCGATGGTGCTCGATGTACCGATGGTTGCATACACATCCTGGAGATGACGTGCGCAAGTGGGCGTCTGCACACACAGAGCGATCGCCTGCCTTCCCATATTTGCATACACATCTAGCGAGCGGGTCTGAATGAGGCCCACAGTTCATTCATCAAATTTTTTATTGTGATTTTCCAGATGGCTCTTCATTTTGCCAAGGAATAGAAGAGCGACATACTGTAAAACATGTTTATGGTTCACCAGGCACATCAGAGCCTGCAACTATTCATATGACAGCTCAATGTGCGCTACACTACTTTTCAACAATTGCTAGTTTGCACTGCATTACATACTGTCCTATATATATATCCATGATGCAGCCGCTGGCACCAAATTATCCGCTTGGCCAGTTTATCTCCAGGCACCAAAAGATTCGCCAATGGGAACATTAATGTGCAGGAAAGGGAAAGTTATTTGAACCTTTCTAGATTTCTCATAATTAACCTGAGAAAATAAATAATTAACTTAAACTGTCCATCTCTGTCACCCCCTCTTAGCAGTGTCAGTTTTATTTATAATATGGGATAACACAGACGAGTCCTGTGAAGGGACCAAAAAGGTCAGCGCTCAGGCCCTGATTCAGAGCCGGACGCTCTGACAGAGCGCTCGGTCTGAATCAGGGCCGGCCTTCTTGATTTTCAGAGCACCACCCACAGCTATAGCGAGCGGCCAGGAAGAAGGTCGCGATGGTCAAGACCATCGCGACCATCGGGCTTGCAACGAGACCCTTGTGGTAGGGTCTCGTTGCCGCAAGCCCCAGAGAGATATTCGCTCTAACAGAGCCGATATCTCTCCCACTGACATCACTAGTGATGTCAGTGGGGCCACCCCCAAACGGAGGCATTCACATGGGAACGCCTCAGTTTGGGCAGCCACTCCCCCGACCCGCCCACCAAAGGGGACGTGCTGTCACTCAACATCGACAGCAGGCCCCCTTTGTAGCGAGACCCGGAGCGACGGTTTGCCCGTCGCTATCTGGGTCTCGCGCATGCGCATGACGAAGCCGACTCTGTCGTGCGCATGCGCACTGGGCCACCATCGACTCGCTTGCGCGTCTGAATCAGGCCCTCAATTCAATTGAACGCAAATTAAATAGCACCAGGAAGGAGCTCGCGGCACTATTAAATTCTACGCGCTGTTAAGGATTTCGTCTCACACGCTTCCAAGTACAGGTGCGATGCTGTTTTCTGCTCCTAGCGCCACGGAAACAGCATCGCGCCTAGCAGTTTGGTCAGAGAATGCCAGTTCTCACGACTAAATACCATATTTAAGGCGCGAGAACGGGCATTCTCCAACCTAACAGCGCCCTGAATTGAATGGCTCCGGGAGCTCCTTCCTGTTGCTATTTAATTTGCGTTCAATTGAATCAAGCCCAAAATAGGGCTTGAGCAGAGGTTCTCAAACTCGATCCTCAGGACCCCACATAGGTCATGTTTTCCAGGTCACCCAGCAGGAGCACAGGTGTAGTCATTACTGGCTGACACATTTTAAAAGATCCACAGGTGGAGCTAATTATTTCACTTGCGATTCTGTGAGGAGACCTGGAAAACATGCACTGTTTGGGGAACTGAGGACCGAGTTTGAGAAGCTGTGCTCTAGGGGTTGATATAAAGCAGAGAAAAGAGTGGAGAAATGAACCAGTGGAGAATTGCCCATAGCAACCAATCAATCAGCTTCTACCTATCATTTTATTGAATGTACTTGACATATCCCAACTCAATGCTGATCGGTTGCTATGGGCAACTTCTCCACTCTTTTCATTGCTTGGTAAATCTTGACTCATCACTAGCATATATAACAAATAATATTCATATGTCATGTAATATTTTTTTTTTACGAATATCTTGTGAAGAACCCTTATGCTGGTCTTTAAGTCAAGTAGTAAGTAGGGATATGTGCACTGCACATTATATAGATTGCATATAGTATAACTTGTAGTCAGCTACAGATGCAGACAGAGGTGTAGATTTATAGGAATGATTCTGAGTCACAGGATTGGAAATGCGGACGGATTTGGCGAATCTCTGCAAACTGCGTATGTGCCAAAGTAAGAAATCAGCGACTGCACGTGAGCCGGATCAGGCATTCGCACATAAACGGAGATCGCTAGCGTGCACGGATCGACCCGTCCGTCGATGGACTACACTTTCCGCGTCGACCATGCAAACAAACTGTTCAGTCTCATGGGAGTGTCTAGGGCATGTATGCCAGCTTCCATACTTGAAGGTAGCATGCGGACGGAAATTTTACACCTGTTTTAGACGGACCTTTTGCACCAGGAATGGAGTGGGTGCAAGTCCAGATACTATTGGGGTGTGATACGAAAGGTCGACAATAAAAAGGTCGACACCGTAAGACTGACGCGGAAAAAAGTTGGGCAGTAGAGAAGGTCGACAGGTACATAAGGTCGACATGATCAAAAGGTCAACATGAAAATGGTTGACACAGAAATGGTTGACACATTTTTTTTTCTAACCCTAATCTTCACCCTACCCTTGGTGCCTAACCCTAAGCGTCCCTCCTAGTGTCTAGCCCTAGCCGCCGCGGTAAGTTCCTTACCCTAACTGTCCCTCCTAGTGCCTAACCCTCCAGTAATAACCCTAAAAAATAATAATAACAAATGTGTCGACCATTTCCATGTCAACCTTATGAACCTGTCAACATTTTGCACATGTCGACTTTTTGTCATGTCGACCTTCTTCCATGTCGACCTCCCGGTCCAACCAAACCACCGTTGAAGTTTTCAGTGTCGACCTTGTATGGAACCCGCACTACTGATGGCGGCTGCGGATGTGAAAACAGTGGGCGGGATGAGCAGACATGCTGATCTTCTGCATTTATATTGGCGGATTCTCCCATTAGCATCAGGAAATAAGTAGCCCGCAACGGGCGTATGGTAATGTGGCGCGGAGGCGTCCGGCCTGGCGTCAGTCCCTATATGTCTAACCTGACTACAGTTAGTTTGTAATTCCGCTGGATGCTTTTTACACTTTTTTTACACTGCTCCCTCACAACGTAAATAGGTTGTTTATTTGGAAGTCTCCTGGGATATCCTGAGTTCCCCTGGGGTAGGCTGGTAGGTGTCCTGTATTACCAGTAGGTGTCCGTATACTGGAAATGAGGCACGTATCTCTCTAACATAAGACGTCAGTTATCAGCCAGACCTACGTTCCAACCTATGACTGAGGGAAACTTTATTTTGTCCAAAAAGAATTTCGCAGGAAATCCCCAAAAATACCCGTTTTCTAGTATCCTATGGATGTATCTAGGGGGGAAACGCAGCAGCCCCTGAAGCAGAATGTAAAGTGATTGCATAGCACATCACAGGGACCCCTGGATTTGTTTTTCTAATAAAAGAAATTATAATGATCGGGTCTAAAACCCGATAATTAATATATATGCTCCTACGGTAATTCTCATCACAGAAGTGAGTAGCCAGTATAGATTGGGATGATTTCCGAAGACTAACTATATCAATGAGTATCAAATACCCTCCCTACTTTTGTTGGCCCCATAGTATCACTGGTAACCATCTATGCTCTCTCTACCACACCCTCTCTGTCTGTACACGCTAATATCTGTTCCTCACTGCAGTATATTTCTCTTCTCCCATCAGCTATGTGCGAGGCCTGGTCCATACTGGGCTGTTCCCTGTTTACCTTTATGTCCAAGTATTCTGTCACCTTCTGTTACATTATATGTTTCTGTCATATTGTCATCATTTGTGCAGTTTATCCCCCTCGTTGTACAGTATACAGAATATGTTAGTGATTTATACACAGGGTAATATTATTAGCGATAATTAAGCTACTGTAAAATATTATTAGCTAACAAGGTGTTTGGTGGCCATATAGAGAAGTTTGCAGGCTGAGTGATTTATATACCAGATTACGGAAAAGTAAGGTGACAGCTAATACCCCCTATATTTACCACATTGGTAGGAGCATCATTCTTTACATCAGCACTTTTAGAAAAAATAAATATTTTATTATGTTTATTACTAGAGATATGCGGTTCGGTTCTCCATAAATCCGAATCCACCTGAATTTCGTGAATTCGGACAGATTGCGGTTTTGATCTCCCGAGGAGATCCGGATAAATCCGAGTCCCGGTTCTGATCTTTTCGCGGTTCAGAATTCAGATTTTGAATCCGAATTTCGGGTTTTGGATTGCATAAATTACATGATTTTAGCTGTTTTTAAAAACTATTTTAAATAAAAAAAAAAAAAAACCCTTATCCAAAACCAAAAACAAAACACTTGAGGGTGATTTTGCAAAACAAAACCACGTAGATGAGTCCAGATCCATAACCAAAACCACAACACAGGGGTCAGCGCACATTTCTTTATTGCCATGTTTGTTTGTGTTTAATGAAAAGGAAGAAAACTAGAATCTCAGTTACAGATCAGTTCTGGGGAGAAAAACAGACAGGCTGATGTAGGGTTGAAAACAATTTGGCCGCAATTGCGTCTGTATTGCGTGCACTCAACTAAATGGATATATTCGAAAAATTACAGAGTTGCACATTGAAATATATTGTTATTAGAGATGTTCGCCAACCCCCGTATTTTGGTTTTGGATCTGTATCTCCTTGTGTTTTGGATCTGGATTTGGGTATGCCAAAACAGCCCCTTGCGTGTTTTGGTTGTGGATCTGTATTTTTTTTTTTAAATTGATAAAATCTGCTAAAATCACATAATTTGGTATTCCTACAGTATTATTAACCTCAAAAACATTAATTTACAATTGTTTCCAATCAATTTTGACCACCTCACAGCTCAAAATATTGTTTTCATCCGGTTTAGGCCCAAAATTTGCACCAAGCTAGCTGGCTGACTA
This sequence comes from Taudactylus pleione, assembly GCA_031769625.1. Classification (NCBI taxonomy): domain Eukaryota; kingdom Metazoa; phylum Chordata; class Amphibia; order Anura; family Myobatrachidae; genus Taudactylus; species Taudactylus pleione. The sequence goes on from JAUIMM010000069.1 coordinate 7,153,594, forward strand.
AGCTAAGCCACAGCAGTGGGCGGCACAAACACGTGGCAGTTCAACTTCCAACATGGCACATCAGGAAACAAATGTTTTTATTATTCAAGAGGCCTGAGGGAGTTGGAGTATGTATGTAGTTGAAGGCAGGGACAGGAAGGGTTGATTGGTAGTACATTTCATTAAATTTTTTTATTCCGAAGCAAATTTATGAGGGAGGAGGGGAGGCATTTCCAAAAAATATTTTCCTCATTCACATCAGTCTTGCCCCTGAAGAATCCTTGAGTGCTATGCCTGTTGCTGCTGGGAGTGGATTTTTATCCCAGAAGGGGACCAGGAAGACTACTAGTAGTGCTTTCAAAAAACAATTGACTCAAAAAAGCATTTCCCAACATGTACAGGGACATTAAAAAAAACTTAATTAGTGGCCTCCATAATGCCATTGTACCCACTGTCCACCGAATAGAGCAAATGCAAGATTTTACGTTGTGTCTTTCTTGAGAATCTTTGAGTGCTGTGCCTGCTGAAGCTGCTGGGAGTGGATTTTCGTCCAAGAAGGGATGAAGAGTTTGTGCCTTTCTTCCCAATGGTCACAGATCTGAATAGATGCAAAGAGCTGTTGGTAAGCAAATTGTCAGCTCAAGTGACACATGATGCAGTGGTGGCTTCTCCTTCAGTTTCTCCAGCAAGTGCATCTGTTGAGAAAAACTAAACTTTCCCGCCCCAAAAAAACCACTGGTGATGCAGATGAGTCAACACAACCAAGTTTTTTTGTCTTGTGCCCAGGCATGCCAATGGCCTCTTCCTTATCATGGGCAACAACTGTTTCATCCACTGGTGCCTAATTTACATAAACAACATCCTCATCAACAACATCTTCATCATCAACATCCTCACCATCAACATCCTCATTAGCGTCAGCTATACAAATATCCTGCTCATCCTGGTGCATTTCCACAGAAGTATCCTCGATTTCTATGTCAGCATGTTCACTTGTGCTTACATCATCATAAGAGGCAAAACCACCAGTAATAAATAAAGGCCAATGCCTTAACCTTAGCCTTTCCTTGCCACTTCAAGGGAAAGGCATATTGCCAATTTTATGTCTTTTGCAGCTAACTTTCCCTTTGATGTTTTTTTCTTTACCACTGTAAAAGATTGGTTCTTGATTTTAAATGCCTTGACTTAAGCCCTGTATGCCCTTGGGCATCGGCTTTAGTAGATGATGTAGATGGACTAGTATCGTCATGACTGGTGGCACTGGCAGCAGCTCCAGCACTAGCATGTGGTTCCTGCTCTCCTCTCAACTGATCGTTCTCCATATCAACAAACACGAATTAAGTTGGGTACAGCACACACGTCAATTTTTGCCAATTTTAAATATTACACTGCGGTATCAATAACCTACAGTGTTAGAAGAATTTTTATGAATAAGAAAAGAATAACATGCTGTGCTGCCACTTACAGTGTCACAAGATTATTTATGAATAAGAATAACACACTGCGCTACCACTTAGTGTCGCAAGATTAATTATTTATGAATAAGAATAACACACTGCGCTACCACTTAGTGTAACAAGATTAATTATTTCTGAATAAGAATAATACACTGCGCTAACACTCAGGCCCGTATTCAATTAGTTTTGAGTACGCAATAAAGTTTTGCCTGCCAGAGTTTTTGCCTACATCGCGTATTTTAGCCGCGGAAACTTATCGTGCGCGTACCATCGATTCACCCTATTCAATTCCAAAAGACGCGAAAACGGAGACACGCAAAGTCAGAACAGACGAAAAGTGGTGTCCGAATTGGGGAAATCAGCCTGAACCCCCCAATGTAGTAGTGCCCGATTAGCCCTAATGAAACAGTTGGGGTACGTAAGTTCGCACAATTGCCTCTAATTAGCGTCTTTACTCAAGTGGTGAAGAATGGCATAAAGCAGTATTTTTAGGAGAAAATATGTAGTCCTGTCAAATTTGGGGTACTTGAAAATGGGTGCTAGCATATTTAAAAGTTGCTAAAGTGAAGTTATAAAAAACGCACCTTCAGCAAACACCTGCAATAAAAAAAAAACACCTCACCCATACTTGCAGACCCTACAAAAGTCTATTTAGCTACTTTTTATGTTTGTACCCCCACTGCACTTTTTCGCCCCTATTTTCAAAGTGCTTTTTTGGGGTGTTGCTCACTTTTTTAAGTTGTTTTTTTTACGCAGTTCTCCTTTGGGGGGCTGTCCCAAGGGTGCTGAGTGGTTTCCCCACTTTTGCACCCCACAATAGCAATTTTGCACTTTTTTTTCTCCACCATCGCTATTATGGGGTGCAAAGGTAGGTAAACCAGTCAGCACCCTTGGGACAGCCCCCCAAAGGATAACTACGTAAAAAAAAAAACCTAGAAAAAGTGTGAAACAACCCAAAAAAGTGCTTTGAAAATGGGGGCAAAAAAGTGCAAAGTGGGGATGCAAACTTAAAAACTAGCGAAATAGACTTTTGGGGGGTCTGCAAGTAGGAGGTGTTTTTTGGATTGCAGGTGTTTGTTTAAGGTGCATTTTTTAAGTTTTTTAGAACTTCACTTTAGCGGCTTTTTAATATGCTAGCACCCATTTTCAGGTACCCCAAATTTAACAGGACTACATATTTTTTCCCAAAAAAACTGCTTAATGCCATTCTTCACCACTTGTGCAAAGACGCTAATTAGAGCCAGTTGTACCAACTTAAGTGCCCCAAATAGTTTAATTAGGGCTATTCGGGCACTACTACATTGATCCCCAATGTTTCTGCATGTTTTTCGGGGGTTCATGGTGATTTCCCAGATTCTGACACCACTTTTCGCCTGTTCTGACTTCGCGTCTTTTGGAATTGAATGGGGCGAATCGCGGGAACACACATGATAAGTTTCCGCGGCTAAAATACGCGATGTAGGCGAAAAGAACATCACGCAAAACTTTATCACGTACACGAAACTAATTGAATATCGGCCTTTGTTGTGGTCTTCTTGTCAGCGTGTGGAGTAATAATTTATTCACAATTGAGGAAAGAAGTGAAAAGTTGATTATTATAGACTGCGCTACCAATTACAGTGTCACAAGATTTTTTATGAATAAGAAAAGAATAACACTGCGCTACCACTTACAGTGTCAAAAAATTTATTATTTATGAATAAGAATAACACACTGCTCTACCACTTACAGTGTCACAATATGTTGCCGATAAACTGCGGTCTGGCCGGCAGTGTCACCAAACAATAATAGCGCAGCTAAGTTGCTAACATACACACACACAATAAAAAAATTCTTTTTTTTTTATTTGTGGATTGATATTGATATTATTAATATAATTTCACTTTTATTTTTTTTTCACACTGGGGAAGAGCACCCCTGAATGAGGCAGCATCCCCTTGATGAACAACACAGACAGCACCCCTTCTTTATGGACAACAAAGCACCCCTGCAGAGTGTGGACAGACCACCTGCAGAGTCACAAATACATGGACGATATACTGCGGCAGTGTCACCGTACAATAATAGCGCAATTAAGTCGCTAACGCACAAAAAAAAGCACTTTTATTTTTTTTTACACTGGGGAAGAGCACCCCTGACTGACAGAGCACCCCCCTGGACAACACAGAAGCCCTTTATGGACTGCAGCCCTAGCCCCTTGATGGACAGGACAACAACAGCAGCCCTTATGTATAATAACACAGCAGCAGCCCCTTGATTGACAGGACAAGTGACACAGCAGCTGCAGCACCCACTGAAGCCCCCCTTTATATACTGCAGCCCCAGCCCCTTTATGGACAACACAGCAGCAGCCTTCAGCCCCAGACTCTGACAGGACAAGTTGGACAACACACTGACTCACACAGTGACAGCAACACGTCTGTTCAGTTCACCATCCACACCCGGAGTGAAAATGGGGCCGATCACCGGGACCTTTATAGAATCCAAAACCCGCGAGAATCCGACAGCGGGAGGATGACGTTTTCCCTCGCTTTGAGATTCAAGTCAAGTGGGAAAACCCGTGCCTAGCTCGGTTCCCGCCTCGGATCCGGAAGTCCGGGTGGGTCCGGTTCTCTGAGAACTGGACCCGCTCACCTCTAACACCACTGTGGCACATATTTAGCAAAGTGTACATTTACGTTACTGAGTACCAAATGTAAAGTTTTTCAATGGTCGATGTATTACTTGTAAAATAATATAATAATAATCATTATTATGATTATTATTATTAGAATTCACAGTGCATACCTGAGACAATAGGTCATTCTGACGTTGCATAGTGACTGGCACCACCCCGAGCACTTTGAGGGATCGATGAATGTAACGTTGATGAAAGTCAGAGCCACTTATTCATGTCCCAGCAGAAATGTGAAATCCGCTATTGGCTATGTGGGAAGTATAGAAATAAATGTTAATACTCTCATAAATGTATTACAACACATCAAGAGGAGCATGCAATAAACCCGAGTACAAGTAATGTAACAAGACCGAGAAACGGAACGTTTTACTACCTGTGTGCAAAATAAACTCCTTCATTAGATCTGTAACAGCAATGCCCTGGTGCCTTGTAACTGCATACCGGCATTAAAACATTATTCGGCTACTGTAAAAATCAGAGCCACTGATATTACTATGGAGTATTTAAAATAGGAATTATACAGCTATGTTTGTATGTATTAATGTATCTATTCCTTGTAGATATTGTAACTAGATGGGAATGATATATTATAGAAATCAATTGTTCTATGGTTTCCGATGACCCAGTAGCATCTAATACATCTACCTTGGAATAAATTAGAGATGAGCGCTGACCCCTTTGATTTGGTTTTGGTTTTGGATCTGAACCACCCTCATGTGTTTTGGTTTCAATTTTGGATCTGGATTATTTTATTTTTTTTTAAAAATGATAAAAAAGTTTTTCAAAACAGCTAAAATTTTTGCAATCCAAAACCCGAAATTCGGATCTAAAAGGGCAAGTCTTCCAGACCGGCCACCACCCGTTCCAAATCTCCCCCCTTCCCGTACAGCTGCCCAATTACTGAGTGAAAGCAGGCGGTCCAGGGGGGGGTGGGGGGTTGCAACGCGATTCTCTCTGAATCGCTTCATTGTAGCCCCGTCCCCTGCTTCACAATTCTGGTAACCTCTGCATGGTATAGCGAGGAGTGGGGCCGAGATGACGCAATTGCGCCGCCACGCCTCCGCACCACCCACCGTTGCCCCCCCGGAGGGGGCAGCCAGAAAGACAGCAAGTATGGGATTAACATAAACCCATTATGGGACTAATAGGGGATGAATCACAATGCATGAATGCCTGGCCGAGCAACCCCACCTCCGCCACTAAGCTTGGCTGACATAGACAGAGAATAGTACACGAGGCCGCACCCCTGTGATGAGTGGCCATGTTGCTTTACTGAGGATGATGCTTAGCCGCAGTCCGTCCCTGGAAGGCATCATTGTACCAAAGTCCTTGTTGATGATGGTGGCTGTCCCACCTGTACAGTACTCTGAATAAACCTCTATGCCTTATAGTGAGTATGTTGTATATTTTTGTGCCTATTTGGAAAATGGCGTGGTGGCCATTGTTCTGGAGATTTGCACAGTAGAAAAGTTGCCAGGAACATGGTGCGGGCATCATGCTCCCAGAGACCTGGATTTCCGCAGTAGTGGCTGGCACAGTGCCGGAGTCCACTGTGCCCGCAGAGAGAAGGGGGCCTGCACAGAGCCTGTACATGTGCCCCCTCCTCTCTTAAACCTCCCCTGAGCGCCAACATATTCCTTTGCACTTTTGAATTGGCAACAAAACCATAATACAATGAGACTGGGTAATACCAGCAAGAGCGAGATGAGAAGAGAGTCCTGCTCAGAAGCTTACAATCTATAGTGCCGGCATCATTCTAAGAATGCAGTGTCTTCATCAGTTTCATCATTGTGTCTTTGTAAGATCTGTTCTTTGAGGCTTTGCAAACGGCATGTGGTCATAATCCCGACCGCTCGGATCCCGCCGTTCAGACTGCTGACGACAGAATCCCGACACTTGTCAGAATAACGGCGCCGGAATCCCGAAGGTAAGTAGTGGGTTTTAGGGGGAGGGTTAGGGTTAGGCACTAAGGGGGGAGGGTTAGATTTAGGGTATGGGGAGGGGGAGATAAGATTTAGGCACCAGGGAGGGAGGGTTAGGAGTAGGGAGAGGAGGACGGTTAGGATACCGATCGATATAAATCAGATTTAAAAACTGAACTGGTATTGTGGATTGCATGCTAACAGGTCACAATGACGTCATTTTTAATGTTTTTAAATTTGTTTTAAAAAAAAAAATACAAAACCAAAACACGAAGATGACTCCGGATTTAAACCCAAAACACGGGGGTTGGCGCACATTCTAGTACCAAGCAGTGAAAAGCGTGGAGAAGTTGCCATAGCAACCAATCAACCAACCAACTGAAGTAGCATTTATCAAGAACAGTTCATAAAAATAATAAGTAGGAGCTGATTGGTTGCTTTGGTACATAGGGCCTCATCCAGTACAGAACGCAATTGCGATCGCAGCTGCAAATTCGCACGGAACGCAGCTGCTAAAATATGCTAATGCCTGCCAAAGCTCTGCCGGCATAAAGACACCACCTGCTGCTTTATCACATCTGCCCAATGTCGCTCTTCTGCGTAAACATCGGTACCATCGATGTACAGTACATCGCCCACTCACGTAGCATGTACACCAGGTCTGACCAGCTGCAGACACTGCGAGGGCCTCGAATGCAGAGGGCTCTCATGCTGCGTATGCAATCGCAGTGGCTAATTTATGCACGCCTAGGAAATAATGTTCATACGAACAGACACACCTGCATTCTTCCAATAACCCCCTGTCACCTCCCCAATCACTGACAGCCTGTCACTCTGCGATGGGTTCCTCTGTGTGTTCTTAATCGCAGTGCGATCGTGCAGTACGGCTTACACGCAAGCGCAATGGCAAACAATCGCTCGCTCTGCGTCCGTAGTTGCTCTTGCGATCAGTACTAAATCAGGCCCATAGTCTTGATCTGCCCTGAGCAGGAATGATGTGATGTGCAGGGGAAAGTAAAGTACATTAATGAACGCCATGCTGCTGTTTGGGGCGTGCTCACACCCTATTGGATTTGTGGTTGAGCCTCCCGGTGCCAAGGCAGGAATGGGCACTCTGTGCTCTCCCAGAGTACCCGGATCTGCTGCGAATCCGAGATAATGTGACTACGCCCCCCATCAGCAGTTAAGCGCCCATTTTTGCAGGGGTCGAAAGGCTCTTGGCAGCCGTGGCCCTGAGTTGATCTGCACAAAGGAGACCACTATAATAGCAATTTAGTATATAAAAATGATTGAAAAAAACAAAAGACATGGAAAGCAATGTAACGTCTTACCTTTTTATTTATTTATTGCATTCTGCAAACAAGAAAAAAAAAAAATGGATGCATCGCCTTCCCTAATTACAAATCACCACCTGTGGTTAAATTATTGAAAAACAGATGAGTGTTTCTTTCATGAAATAGCCTTAAAACAAGCAGCAGTTCCAGACGCCACTGTGATGTATAGACACATCGGAGGGCAGATGAGCGATTAATTAGGTCTGGCCTTGCACATCGCCAGGGGAGGACTTCTGTAGAGGTGATTGAAAACTAGAGAGAGAGTGGCATTAGTCTTCATCGTTGGTTACGGGCAAAAAAACATAAAGATGCAATTGAGTTGACAAGGCTTCAAGGTATGTGGCTGAGTCATTTAGAGATGTCAAAACGATCAAACCGTAATTAATTAGCTTAAGTCTTACATTTAATTCTTCAGCATTAATGAAGAGTTCTGTAGCTGAAAACAAAATATCATCTGCCATTTTATTCCAGGGAAGAAAAAAAAAGAAAGAAAGAAAAACTAAGAATTGCTTACAAAGTTTACAGTGTTTTCCTGCGGAAAGTGATACTCAATCTTTCTGGCATTTGATTTCGTGGAATGAGACTTTAGGTGGATTAGCAGAGAATCTACAACGCCTGCTGTCTCCGCGGTGTGACAAATCGCCATCTATGTCTGATATACTGTAAGGCGTATGATGCGGGTTTAAAGAAGAACTCTTATTATAAGTGTTATAGCACCTGATGGTGAGCTGCGCGCAATTGGCCATAATTACTCCCACATTGCGTGCATGTAAATAAATGAGTATATTCATCATAACCACCATATGTCACACACATTTATGGGGTGCACCAGGAGGGGGGGGGCAGCCAAGTCAGCTCATTGGGGGGCGTGGCGCGGCAGAGGTGGGCGGGTCCGTAGGCACGACAACGCGCTCAGCATAGCTACTTCTTGATAAATAATGCCACAATTACCGACATTCCGAAGCGTGGGATGGAGACACGATGATGTGAGTCGACGTGAATTGCGTCATCTGCCGCCTGTACCGCCCACTTCAATCAGGAAGTGGGCGGTTAATGATGGGGTGGCTCCAGCCTCTGGAAAACATGTCCAGTTTTCCGGGCGGTCGGGAGCGCTACACGATTTTTGGGAGCCTCCGGGTGTTTTGGTGGGGGGTAGGCAAAAATGCGCAAGATATAGTACACTCTGCAATCAGCTTTATATTCAACCTTGTAAGAAATAAAATGCGAATAGGCCAACTGGCGCTGGTACCATCAACAATAGCACCGCCATTTGGCCTATTTGCATCTTATTTATTTCTTACATGTTTTATGGGTCCTATAGTGGAACCTAGAATAGACCGCAGGCTGCTATTCTCCTGTATTCACCAATATATTATATTCAACCTTGGCCTATATGGAGAAACGGTGGCGGAGAGAGGCTGGGACTACAGGTTCAGGGCTCACACTAAAACTGAGGGCCTGAATGCAACCCGCTCGCGAGTGCACACCGCTCGCAAGCGGGTCGATGGTCCCCCACTGCACATGCGCACGCCGGCTCCTGAGAATACAGTAGTAATCTACGCAAACATGAGAAGAACATAACAAACTGGGAATGAAAACCCAAGACCTCAGTACCGTGAGGCAGTAATGCTAAACACGACGCCAGCCGCAGGGGAGGCTCCAGGGGTCGGAGCACCCTGTGCGGGCTCTTCAGACTGCGCTCACACATAGCGTGCAGTGGAAAATGGGGGTGTGGCCTAATTACCATGGGTCATGCCCCCTATGTGACATTTGGAGGCATGTCCGCCTGGCTCGCCTCCAAATCAGGCTGGGGGGGAGCCTCACTAGCTGGGCTTCCCACAGCCCTCTCCCATCACTGAATGTGAATGGATGCTGCGCGCATGGGTGGAACAGCGGGACAGTACTGAGAGGTGCACCCCTAGAGCCGGCCTTGGCCAGTCGTGCTGTCCAAGATATATGATATGTCAACTACAATGCACACGACCAAATGGAGATGGGTGGTGGATCGCATTTAAAAATTATGGCCCTGATTCAGAGCCGGACGCTCTGACCAGAGCGCTCGCTCTGAATCAGGGCCCACCTCCATAAATATGGAGCGTCCTCCTGGACGCTCGTATAGCTGTGGGTCACCACCCACAGCATATACGAGCGTGAAGGATGATGGTCGCGATGGTCAAGACCATCGCGACCATCGCCACTGCGAGCCGAAGCCTGCGGTTGAGTTTCTCAACCGCAAGGCCCGGAGTGATTTTGGCTCTATCAGAGCCAAAATCACTCCCACTGACATCACTAGTGATGTCAGTAGGGCCGGCTTCTGACGGTAGGCGTTCCCTTGGGAACGCCTCCGTCTGGCAGGCACGCCCCCGGCACGCCCACCAAAGGGGGCGTGCTGTCAATCAACATCGACAGCACGCCCCCTTTGATCAGACACTACGAGCGAAGGAAAGTCCTTCGCTCATCGCGTCTCGCACATGCACACGACGGAGCTCCCTCCGTCGTGCGCATGCGCAGTGCAGACCATCGACCCACTTGCGAGCGGACAGCCGCTCGCGAGTGGGTCTGAATCAGGGCCAATGTCATAATACCCCGGGGGAGGGTGCATAGGAACCTTAATACTGGTGTACATACATTTCACAAGATGGTAAAATTTAAATTTATGCAAATTTATTTATTGGGAGGAGGGGGGTAGTGATGACACTGCTTTCAGAATTATGTAGATTTAAATATATCTCAATCTAAATGTCATTTGCAGGTGTACTTGCTGAGGTGATTATGAAAATAGTATACACTTCCCAAAGTTTTACAGTTTACCCACTGTGGTGCAAACGTGGTGCCATTGGGTTTTCATGGCCATTGGAAAAAAGATTTTTGCATAGGGCGACTCAAACCAATGACCTTTGCCAGATGTTGGGGTCAAGCTCAGACCCAAGTGAAGCATAGAGCGGGCCGGGGCCTTTCAAGGAGCAGCTGAAAAAGGTGCTACATAGCTAGATGACCTCTTCAAAAGACTGTGGGGTCTATTTACTAAGCAGTGTTAGGAGACAGAGTGAAAAGTGATAAGGTGCCAGCCAATCAGCTCCCAACTGTCATCTGTGTTTGAAAAATGACAGTTGGGAGCTGATTGGCTGGCACCTTATCACTTTTCACTCTGTCTCCTAACACTGCTTAGTAAATAGACCCCTGTATCTAACCAGCGGTTAGATTTAGAATAAGAGATTTACTTGCAAGATAGATCAAAATGTGACAAGAATTGACATACTGTAATCTTCAAACTCTGCTTGCTATTTTGGGAACAAAATAGGCGTCTATATAGTATACAGTAACTGTTGAAGCCCATTTCACTTTTAAAAAAAATGTGCCAAGCTCATAAAATTATCAAAGGGGTTTTTGTTCACATATACTGAGGAATATGATTGTAGACCTCTAACAAAGTCTTTTACTTTTTATTCTGGAAAGTTTTATCATGAAAAAAAAAAAAAATCCTGTCAGTAAAAATAATATGCAGCCAGAAAAAAAGGGATCTAACCCACAGTATAAAACTGCTCATATGGAATGTATTAAAGATCAATAAATGAGGCTCTTCGTTCTACCAAACCAAAGTCAATAGAATATTAGCTTCTGTTTCTAAATCCCAGAGCGCTTAGAAAACCGTACATGCAATTTGAACAGAGTCAATGTCAAGTGCTAATACCAGGAAGGGATAATCTTATTTAAAATAGGTGGAAATAGAATTTAAGCCTCCGACCTCCAGCACTGTATGGGAAAATGTCAAACCGGCGCACTTCAAACAGACTGAAAATAAAATTTAGTCGGTCCCCTATGTTGCATTTCATTTCGGCTAGAGGAATTTATACCTTTACGTTCGGTCACATAGATCTAAGATGTGTATTGCCTCAACTTTGTCAAATGTGGAGGCCATTAGCATATTTGCTTAGGCTCTGTGATGGGGATCGCAGTTACAATGTGACATTTGGTGGAACGGTCTAGGAGCGTTGAGCCCCACAATGTAACTGTACTGCGCGTCCTTTGTTCTTATAAATGTGTTAACATTCGCGTGAAAATGGAATTCCCTGCCAAACCTTAGTCTGGGTTAATATTTTAATGGTGTCTCTGCCAAAATAAATTGGAAGGTTGAGCGCACAGCCGATTAATACAGGAGCCAGTGTGATTAAATAATATAGATCTCTGTACTGCTGGAATATGTGGTTATGTTATAAAGCCCAGTGCTGGTGTAATATAAAGGCCCACACGCGACATCTACACGCAAATCCCACTCTCTGCTCCCAAACACACAGGAGGAAATGTAATACTGTATATACTCGAGTATAAGCCGACCCCAATATAAGCCGAGGTACCTACTTTTACCACAAAAAACTGGGAAAACTTATTGACTCGAGTATAAGCCTAGTGTGGGAAATGGCAGCAGCCGGTAGTGCCCCCAGTAGTAATTCCCCCTGGTTGTGCCCCCAGTAGTAATCCCTCCTGGTAGTGCCCCCAGTGGTAATCCCCCCTTTTAGTGCCCCCTGTAGTAATCCCCCACTGGTAGTGCCCCTTGTAGTAATCCTCCCCTGGTAGTTCCCCCAGTGGTAATCCCCCCCTGGTAGTGCCCCCTGTAGTAATCCCCCCTGGTAGTTCCCCCAGTGGTAATCCCCCCTTTTAGTGCCCCCTGCAGTAATCGCCCCCTGATAATGCCCCCTGTAGTAATCGCCCCCTGGTAGTGCCCCCCCCCCCCAGTAGAGAGAGATGTTATAAGAATAAAAAAAAAAAAATCACTTACCTGGACACCCGCTCCTGGTCCCGCCGCTGTACGCTCCTCTGGCCGCTTTGCATGGGAGAGATGTCGTCATGACGACGTGTCTCCCATTACCCACTGCGGGAGCCGGAAGATGGCTCCCGCAGTGGGAGCAGCAGCAGCCGCTGAGAGTCTGACAGACTCTCAGCGGCTGCTGATTACACCAAACACGCAGCTGCCGGCTCCGACGGCTGTGTGTTTGGCAGTGTGTAGCGCTGACCAACTCCGTCCGGTCAGCGCTACACTTAACTCGAGTATAAGCCGAGGGGGTACTTTTTCAGCACATTTTTTGTGCTGAAAAACTCGGCTTATACTCGAGTATATATACGGTAGTTACTGGATTTTAAAACCGCAATGCTATCAGTGACGTTGGGATTTTGCCTCTGATAGCACGTCTTTCCGCAATACTGCAACCTGGCCAGCTGTCTCTTTGTACAAATTGACCCTTAAACCCCAGCTCATTAGGTTACCGGTGCAAAACTCTATCATGACCTGGATGTGTAGATGGGTGAGTTTTATCTCAGTATAAATAGACTGCTGGTGGGAGAGCTTTCCCAATGTTCCTGTAATGGCGTAAGAGTGTAGTTATTTGCTCTGCGACTATCTCTTTAGTTATATATATATATTTTTCTCTGCACGGTCAGGTTTTATATTCCTTCTCTAACCTGTTTTGTTTACAGACAAGGCACAGCTAGGCAGAGAGAATCCATGACCATACATGATATAAGAGGCGGTGGCTTATTACCAATGGAGAAGAATTCCATTATGGAGCTGTAGAATCCTGTCTTGTGTTGAATTGATAGCTCTATGAGCATTGAAATGCCTTGCGGTGTTGGCGGTCATACAGCCAGGGTGGCAAAGACTTTCGGCGGATGCTGGGGGGGGGCACAGTTACACTCCTTCATTGTATATGTTACCATGGTGTATGCTGATTGTGGTCCTGCCTCCCCTGCAGTCCCAGGCCCCTACTCAGGTAATTTGGGGATCGGTATGGAATACCGCCGGACGCATTCCGACCGTCGGCTTCCTGACTGCAACCAGGTAATTTGTTCCTTCTCCACTCCGATCTTGGCGACCTTGCATGCAGCATTGAGTTCAATGTGCGCTGATGACTTTGATATGACGAGTGGAGGGGACCAGGGCCTGCAGCAGCTTTGGGGGGGGCAGTTACTTGTGTGTGTCTCAGTCATACCCAATAGCTAGAAAGTAAATAGCAAATTAGCAGTGTGCTGCAATAATGAATTATAATAAGTCTGAGTATATAGCTGTTACCCCCTGAGCACAGTTGCAATGTACCAGTAAAAAGAATCAGTATAAACTCAATTGATTAGATCAAAGTTTCAATAAGAACAAACATCAGCTAAGTGACAGTGAGCAGTAAACTAACCCCACCCAACAGACACTCGGATGGGATTAAATTATGGGTTACTGGCTACACTTATCGGTTACTGGGTACCCTGACTTAGTACTAGGTACCCTAACCTTACTGGTTACTGGGCACCCTTGCTGAGTACTAGGTACCCTAACCTCACTGGTTACTGGGTACCCTTATTGAGTACTAGGTACAATAACCTTACTGGTTACTGGGTACCCTTACTGAATACTAGGTAACCTAACCTTACTGGTTACCTGATACCCTTACTGAGTACTAGGTACAATAACCTTACTGGTTACTGGGTACCCTTACTGAGTACTAGGTACCCTAACCTTACTAGTTACTGGTTAAACTTACTGTCAGCCTTAGTTGTAAGAGATAAATGACTGCTGTGTGGGTCAGTGAATGTGTTGCATTGCAGTGTGTTGTCAAACATCATGATCATATACAGAGGCTGAAGATAATTGGATTTTTATTTTAAGCAGAATAAATCAAGTTACAGAATATTGACTAAACATATATGATATAGTTTGCTTCTTGTAGAACAAAATTAATTGTGACAGTGCCATTACAAATACAATAATGATATGTTTCCCAGGATAAAGAGCAACATGTAATAGATAATAATCAATGCAGAGTTTTATAACGTTCTAAAGAAAGTCTGTTTGGCCCTTGTAAGGACTCCACAGTGCAAGATAAGACTCTCTGGCCAGCACGAGAAGAGCCACAGATAAAGCCTAACCTTTTCACATACTGGCCATCAGTAATTCCCGTCAGAGGTGTATTAACACCAGGGGCGGGGTGCAGCAATCTCAGGAATGCGGTCAAACCCCGGAAATGCAGTTTTCAGGGGTTTGACCGCATTTTTCATATGCACCAGCCCCATAATGCGATTCATTCCGGGGCTTGTATGCGGTGGGTAATCCATACTTGCCTACCCTCCTGATTTGGTCGGGAGCCTCCCGAAACTTGGGTGCCACTCCCGACCTCCCGGGAAGGCAGGCAAGCCTCCCCCTCTTATCCCCCCACAATTGCATGTAAAAGTCCCGCAGCAGGGGGGCCGGTGACTCGAATCACGTCATTTTGACCCTGCCCCCTGCTTCACAATGCCTATAATATCGGCAGTGTGTAGCGGGGCCAAAATGATGCGATCGCGTGGCTCCGCCCCCCGCCTGCAAACAGTCGTCGTCAGGCCGGCCCCACCCCCGTGTACTGACACGCCCCCCCCAGTCATGCTGATCTGACTGCTCCCTCCCAGAAGGGGCAGCCAGATAGTCGGCAAGTATAGGGTAACCCCATCCTCAGATAGCGTTTCCCCATAGAAACTTAAGGGCTTCTCCTCGCAGAGTGATCTGAGAGGGATCCACAGCGCGTGTTTCATTTTGCGCATTCGCAGAATAACACCAGAGAGACTTCTGGGTCATAGACTCGGAAGTCTATTGCTCACAAAAGACAGCTCTTACCGGGAGAGGGGTTCCTTTGCATTTTTGTTCATGCATACCGGCGTAATTAACGCAGGCATGCATGCAAAAAATGGTGGGATGCATGATGGTATAAAGAAAAAATGCCCATGGAAGTCTGAGCAGTAGGGACCCAGACTGTCCGGCAATTCGATAAGTCTCCTCTTACCGCTGCCAACCAGTATTGCCGGGGAGCTGATTTATCTTATGATAAATAGCATTGAACAATTTTTTCTATCACTATGATGAGTGGCCATACCAGATAGGGCTCTTTGTCAAGTAGACCCCAGTGTTAATATTCTTCGGGGCATATTTTTCACATCCCTTGGATTGTGATGGGACAATAACGCTGATCATTTCAAAGCGAAAAAGAATATTTTTACTTGCAATTATGCATCATCCTTTGAGTGCCAGGACATACTGTAGGCTGTGAACAAGCCCTGTCCTGATATCCCTCTCCGGAAAAATATCCGGAGGAGTAGCCCACAGACGACTAAGGGCTAGCACCATCTGAAAATGGCCTTAACTACCGGGGCTTAGTTCAAGGTAGGCAGCAACACACAGCGTAGTAATCCATCAGTCAGGTCTGTATGAGGAGGAGTAGGGCGCTGCCGTATCAACCGGCGGATGGCGCCACTTTTCTTGTCCATATTCAATAAACTAGAAGCCCCAAACCGCACAACCACTCTCTCATTGTAAATACAGTTGCTTTCTGTAACACGTACAGCCGATTGTCTTTTTTATTTTCTTTTTAAAAATAAAACACTGTAGTGATATATCTTTTCCATAAATGCAGTATTTTTGAATGAACGGTTGCTGTGTGGCACTGGCCCAAAATGCCCTCCCCACCCCCGCCATGCCGCCGTCAGTCTCAACGCCGGCATTGTCGGCCCCTTCAGTACATGTTTCTCTTCTGGAGTCCTGAGATCAAATGCACAAATCAATTCCATTTTCACTGTCAAATACCTGAATGGGAGATGCCACTGAGGGATTTAGCAGAATCTAATAACCAGCTATTTAAAGTATCAATCAATTTCACAGCTCCCTAGTACTATTCACCGTATCAGATCCCATGCACCAAATCTCGTGTCATGCATGGTGATAACTTCAGTCAACTTTCTGCCCTCTGAGAAGGGCCTACTAATGATCTGCCGGTGCCAGGAGACTCGGCGTATCATTAGAAAGACCATAGCACATTGGGAGAAGGGGGTGCTCCTATTACATCCCCCAAATTGGGCTGCGATTGTTAGAATTCTTTGTGTGGCTGGTGCGCGGGAATGTAGCTGGAGGTCCATGTCTGTCACCCAGCCTGACAGCTGCCGATGGCACTCAGAAACGTAGGCTTAAAAATTTCACATCATTATCAAAGCTAAAATATATCAGCCAAAGGGGACTGGTGTTACTATACCGGAGCTGCGGAAGACCAGGTCTACGATTAAAATGCAGAGAGGAGATGGAAGATTCCCCCCCACCTCCCCGTCTTCTACCTTTCTGCAATTGCAAATAGGCCTTTTATCATGAATATAGCTCAGTAGTGAGAAATGGGAAATAATGACAGATTGTAAAAAAAAAAATATTAAAAATGACCTAAAAATAGATCAAATAATATAACAGAGAAAACCTATTTCTGCTGATTTTATTTTTCTAAAATATAATCAAATGCAGTAAAAAAACAAAACAAAAAAATATAAGAACGTTTTTTACTTTTAATTCTCTGGTCCGTATATAAGTCCAGGGGACGAGCGGGCGAGATGTTCAGTTGCGCTCATCCCCTGAAAATTACGATACAGCAAAATCTCAGATTTTCCAACACGCCTCTATGGGGTGCAAAGAAAAACATGAGATGGTGGAAAGTCAGTAACTTGCCGCCAACGCTGCTGATTGAATTGTCTCCTATGCGTATATCTGTATTGTGATTACTGCTGGCTATTTAAAGGGATTTGTATCACCTTGAGAACACTTTGGTTAATTGATTCCTTCATGCTATATTATTGTTTTTATTAAATATGGCGCTGTTTTTTAGCAGCTTCCTTTTGTACTTTTCAGGCAGGTTTTTATATCATGAGGTAAATTTGTTTATTTGTGGAAGCAGGGGCGTATCTGTAATGGGTGCAGGGTGTGCGGGTCACACGGGCCCCTGGGTCCAGGGAGGCCCCGCACCGTATAACCTGCACCCATAATATGCTTACCTCTTCGGAGTCCCACGACGGCGCGGGGGTCAGGCGCTGTAAAAATGTCTGGAAAATGAGCGCAGCGGCGCAGTACAGGCAAAATGGCCACCGCAGCCATTTTTCTGGTGACCTGTGCATGCGCTATAGACCCCGGGCGCCCTCTAGTGCCCAGAGTCTATAACTCCGGCGCTGGCCACGCACAGCTCAGAGCGCTGCCAGCTTCCGGACGGAGAGGAGGGGGCTCGTGACGGAGACTGCACACGGGCCCCCTCCTCGCTAAAAACACCCCTGTGTGGAAGTATTGCGTCAATATCAGTGCTGCAAATATAACACTTTAAACAAAGACAGTTCTGCTTAGAGAGGATAATCCAGGGATGGGGATCAGCAGGATCCCGGATTTTGGCCTAATATTGCTGAGACTTGAATCCTGGGATTTGGAACTTCCAAGTCTGGAATAGTGAGCACAGGTTTATTTTTAGATTAGTTGTTCTTTTTATGCCAGGCAGCGCTGAGCGCCTGTAGCACTCACTCAGACGCTGCCCGGCTCCATGGCCCCTTGCTGTGACGTCAAAGGTCACAATAGGCAGCCCTGCGCCAGCCCGCCCCTTCAGCCATACCCTCCCACTCAATTGAACAACCTATTCCCGGGTACCCCGGGAATGAGCGTTTTTCATCCCTGAATCCCGGGATTGAAAAAACGACCCAGGAGTGGCCTCCCTAGTTCTGCTGTACGCTGCAGGACGGCATTTCCTATGAGGCCACATCCCCTTTTAGGTCGCGCACACCTTCGGCACATGGTAATGTCCCGATTGCAACTTTCAAGAAGTTGGGAGGTATGCAATGGGGGAAGTTCTTCACAAGGACAGCCTTGTTTCAGGAGGGCTGCCCTGAGAGCACTGGGCCTGGATAAGAGATGTACGCTAATGCCGCAGTGGCCGTGCGAAATTATGAAAATGTCGCCAGGATTTCTATTGAGACGCCCAAATCCAAGCGGCTGCATGTAAAGAGGCAACATCGGATGCAGAGCTTTCTTCAGTGGACCTTCTATGGTCACACAAAATGGCCACGGGAACTGAGACACCCGAGCCATTTTTATTGTGTACAGGACGGCAGCATACTTACTTACCTACTTTAATGAACTCAGAATGGAGATGCAGCTGACAGCATCGGGGGCGGGGCCAGGCTATTTGTGTCATTAGGCCCCACCCCCTTTGTTGCAAAATGCAGCGATTCGCTAGTTAACGAGGAGGGGGAGGGTCTAGAAGACTGGATTTGCATAATTTTAGCACCGCCTTTCCGTACAGACCTGAAAATTCCCCGTATAATCTCCTCATCCTGCCCACTTCACTAGGATCCACCTACTCTTCCGTAGTTGCGGGGGACTACCCAATAAATCGGGAGCCTCCCGCAACTTCCAAAAGAGTAGTCAAGTATGGATTGCAGATGCAGGCTGTGACATTCCCCGAAAATGGTCGCAACACGCCTTTGTTTGTGCCGCACTCCCCCGCTCTACTTCCCACAAACAGTCCCAGACTGCCAAACACACTGAGGGGGTAAAAAGTCGCTGCGAGCAACGCCGATAATGTACCTTGACGCAGGCGGAGACACGTGTGCAGTTTGCCAATAATCGGACAACTGCTTAAATACCGGCTTTGCGTATGTCTCTGAATCAGGCCTATTGTTAAATAGCCCCGATAATTCAAAGCTAAACAATCCAAAATGAATTGCTATTAATCGGGGGACAAGCCCAATAAAGAATAAATAGGCCCATGTGTGTGTAAAAATATTTCAAACATTTTTTTTATTACCAATCCGAAAAAAAAAAACGTTCATGATGACCACGAAGTGCTTAATACATACTGTACAGCAAGGTGGTACGTTCAATTCAGTGTAGAAATGAATATATTCCAGGTACGCTCACTTTCATGATTTTCCGGGAACCTTTGCAAGGAGAAAAGTGGAGAAATTGTCATTTTTTATGGATTAAACAGGACCAATATATTTGGATCAATGTAGCTAATTTGGTACCTATGATAAATGGAAGGCAGGCTGTTTGAACCTCTTCATTAACCCTTGCCGTCCCCACGGGGCCTGGGCCACATAATGCTCCCACATACTATCCTTCATAAAGTGATTCTTATTGTGCTGTTAACATCATGTTATATATATGCAAATTTTTCAATTTCCGCTGAATTTTGTAGAAAATTAAAATGTATATTCCCAGGTAAGTTCTGCAGCACATACCCCTGTCTCCCAACTGAAAAAATGGTATTTGTTCCACCGCTACTTATATATTCCCAAATCTGATATATCAACATAATTGCTTTTATGCTATTATACAATTTCATTGGTTCTTTTCTTTTTCTCATTCTGGTTTTCCATGTCCAAAGCATTCAAGAAAATATATAACCAGCATTTCTATTAAATTGAATAAAAACATAACATTTTCAGCCTTAAATCGCATGAATTATTAATATATATATATATATATATATATGTGTGTATAATATATATATATATATATATATATATATGTATATGTGTGTGTGTGTATGTATGTACATATATATATATATATATGTATATATATATATATATATATATATATAATTATATATATATATACATATATATATATATATATATAAAATTTGGGGTCATTTGTCACTAGACATCCATCTTTTTTTTCTACGCTGTAGACCCTGAAATGACACATCCTCGACTACACCGGTTACCATGTATGAACACTGGTGCAAATAAAATGAAGGTGTGTCTTGCAGTAACAAATCAGATTCCAAGAGTTATTTTTTTCTAGTTCAGAGTGTAAAATAGAAATAAGCATCTGCTTGGTTACTATGGGATACCAGCACCATTTTCCTTTGTATTGGTTTTCATAACTGTCTTTAAGGAAGGTGAAAAGTCAGGTGGAAACACTCGGAAACATTGAGTGAATCTGGTGCACAGTGGTGCTTTAATAGAGTAACCAATCAGATTCTTTACATTTTCTTGCGTAACTTTAGAAAGTGATGTCTGATGGATTACTATGGTATTAGATCTAACATCACAGTATGGAGTAGATATATACTAAGTATTGGAAGGAGACAGTTAGGAGCTGATTGGTTGGTTCTTTGGCCCTCATTCAGAGGCGGTCGGAGGATGCAAGCGGTCGCCCAGAAACTGGGCGGCCGCCTGCATCCTGACCGGCCGCCTCTGTTTCGGTCGTTTGGCTGTTGGTTAACACCCACAGCTCTAACGACCGCTAGGGTGATGGTCGCGATGGTCATTGACCATCGTGACCATCGGGGCTTACGACAAGACCCTCGGGTAGGGTCTCACTTGTCGTAAGCCCCGGAGAGCTTCTGGCTCTGTCAGAGCCGGAAGCTCTCCACTGACATCACTAGTGATGTCAGTGGGGCCTCCCCCAAACGGCAGGCGTTCCCATGGGAATGCCTCCATTTGGGCTGCCACCCCCCCGGCCCGCCTTCCAAACGGGGCGAGCTGTCAATCAACATCGACAGCTCGGCCCCTTTGGAAAGAGACCCGCTACGACCGGCGCTGTCGGTCGTAGCGGGTCTCATGCATGCGCACGAAGGAGCCTGCTCCCTCGTGCGCATGTGCACTAGACAAACATCGAGGCGGCGCCGCCTCTGAATAAAGCCCTTTATCTCTCTCCACTTTATCTCTCTCCAAGGCTCAGTACATCTACCCCCTATGTATGTTCCTCAAGTGACTATGATCTGTGACATTAGTAGTTATTTTAGTAAATCCACTTGAAACTTGGTCAGTATTCACCAGTGTTCACTTCCAGGATAATAGACCTCAGTTATGACGGAATAGAACAGTTGGGCCTCATCAAACCCCCTACGCGTGTGGCCAGTTTGGACCTTGATCCTCTAGTACACTGTTTCTCAGCCCTGGTCCTCAAAGCTCCTAAAAGTCCACATTGGTATCACCAACTGTCACATTTTACATGTGACCTGGAAAATATGAAGTGTTCGGGGACCTGAGGACCATGTTTAAGAACCACTGCTCTTGTGTATTGTTCAGGCCAATGTGTGAAGTTCAGTATGACTTGTTGACGTTCATAGGGGTCAATGCAATCCCATGCGATGTACTTGCAGGCGCGAGTCATCGCGACATTGGGCGCGCTTGATGGCAGCCCAGATTCTTCTAAAAGTGCTCGCAGTCCCATTGGGCTTTGAGCAAAATTAAGCAAATTCGCGCTCGGAGCGGGCCACGAAGGGTGCGAGGTGCCGGTCCGTTGCCGGCATTTAAACAACGTTGCAATGGCAACTCGCACCCTTCGACTGGAATAGGATTGACCCCATAATGTCAACAATAATACTGTCAAATCCATTATGTCAACAGAGTGCATATCGATATTGTTCATTATGTCGGCATATAGAGATGTTTTGTGGTAAGGCGCGTTAGTTGTGTCCTGACAGCAGATATTCTGTGGGTGTGTCCGGGGCTCTCATTGAGGAAACAGCTCTGCCAGTCACACATTGCTGATATCACTCTTCTCGTTGCACATTGAGCCTCAGGGCCTGGAAACCGCTGAGCATTGAACCAACTACCAAGCCAAACGCTGCCAGACATCGCTGGCCCGGACTCACTGGCAGTTGGTGTGGCTCCCCTATTTGAATTTTGGACTGATGGACTGTTCAGTAGTAACCAGTGGTGGCTCGAGAGGCGGGGCTGCAGCTCAGTCCAAAATTCAAATCCAACTTCCACCCCAAACGCTGCATCCCTGGCATCCCGATCGAAGGGACGGCGGGCACCGTGCGCAGATAGCCACAGGGGGGGGAGAGTTAGGTTTAGGGTTCCCAGGGGGGACTTAGGGTAAGCACCACCCGGGAGGTTAGATTTAGGCTAGGGGAGGGGGAGGTTAGTGTTAGGCATCCACGGGGGACTTAGGTTTAGGCGGCGGGGAAGGGGGGGTTAGGTTTAGGCACTTAGAGGGGGGATTAAGGTTAGGCACTGGGGGAAGGTTAGGGTTAGGCACCCCTAAGGGAGGGTTAGGGTTAGGGGGTAGAAATAGGTTAGTATATACTTACATTTGATGATCGGGATTTCCTCCTCTGCCAGGATGCCGCTGTCGGGATTCCAACCGCCGAGCATGGGTCCGGCGGTAAATCATACCGATTCCCTTGTTTTCCCTCTGCGCATGCTCTGTTCTTTCTCTTCTTAAGTGCACAGGACAGCTCCAAAAGGGGCCCATTAATCATTCTATATTTGCGGCTATATCCCCGAAAACACCAGTTTTCGGGGGATAACCACAAATATTAACCGGATGTATGAAGGAGGGACCTCCATTCTCACAGGCAGCCGCATCCCCCACAGGTTTCTATGGGGGATGCGATGCTGCCAAATTTACCAACATCCGGAATGCGATGCATCCCGGATATTGGCCCCCGCGGCAAACGCCATCTGAAGGTGGCATCAGCCGCTGTAGCCTATGGGCTACACCGCACATAAATAGCTGGCAGAGGGACCCACGGGACCCTCCCCAGGCAATGCATTCAGCCCAGACAACTGCATTAGTCAAGGAAGTGGGAAGAGTTAAGAGCAGGGTGCTTTGTACTGGGTGGAAGGTGTCCTATTGGAGGGACTGTTGTAACAAAGAAACCTTTATCTTACATAAACAGGAGAGGCAGAATTATTAATGACACCATCTGGTTGTTATTTACTAACTTAGGTGCCAACCTGCACAGTGTAGGAGCTCGCTGCAGCCAATCAGCAATGAGATATAACTGGGATAATGCAAAAAATACTCATTAAAATAAGTGAATAAATAATTAGGCACTGGCGCTGTCTGGGACTATGTCAGTCAGTAACGCTGCCAGCACCTCCTGCCTTCAACATGGGTTACCTTACCTGACTGATATTGTTTTAGGAACCTGCCAACAACACATGGAGCATGTACAGTACATAGCCAGTTCCTCCTAAAATGACATAAAGGCTCCTTGATTTACTTTTAGACGCCTATCAAGTTTGCATAATACGAAATGATTACCCAATTAAGACATACCCCTATAGATTGTAAGCTTGTGAGCAGGGCCTTCCTAGTTCCTACCTATATATATCTGTCTGTTATTACCCTGTTTTGTTCTATTAATGTCTCCAATTGTAAAGCGCAACGGAATATGCTGCGCTATATAAGAAACTATTAATAATTAATAATAAATAAATAATACCCAAAATATATAATAAACACTGCAATATATATAATATACCTAAAACAGAGGGCCTGATTCAGAGCCGCTCGTAAGCGGCAGTACGCTCGTTCCGAGCGATGTTCGCACTTCTGCGCATGCATACGGTTTATAATACGCATGCGCGAACCAGTCAGTGCAGCCGAAAATCGTTTGTTCGCTATATAGCGAATGCATGCTACTTTGAGTGACAGGATGAGGCGTATGTGGGTGGTAACAGGGGAAGGTGCTTGAAAACGGGGAGTGGAATTAAGAACCCAGGCGTGCTTAAATGTCAAAACGGGCGTTTTATGGGTGTGCATAATTAAAACAGCAGCGTCATTGACCGCGTCACCTGGTTGTTTTATAGTCAAAACTGCTCGCAATATAGTGGTAGGAAAAACCAACCACAAGAATAGCGAGCAGTTCATACGCTGATCGATGTACTCGATTAATCTAATAAATAGCGGACATGACGTATGATGCGAGCGGCCAGGGGGCGTATTTTTCAAATAAACGTCCGCAAGTTTTGTTCGCTCGTTCAGACATGGAGGCATCAACAGACCGCAAAGAGCGAACGGTTCATTTGAATAGCCACCCCCTTTTTCTGAACGAGCGAGCGCTAATTGCGTCCGGCTCTGAATCAGGCCCAGAGTTCAGACACAAAGCAGTGATCTCTTTAGTATTATGTGTACTAAATCACACCCAAATTAAAGCAAACGCATAGAGTATATATACTCTTTTCTGGAGTTTATAAGCTAATTCCCTGTTACTAGCAGGCAGAAGAGAAGCTTCTTTGGAAATCTTTCTATGTAGATCCTTTAAGTAGATTGAAGTCCTGCAGCGGTCTGACATAACCGCCTCTGGTTAGACAGTGCCCTGCTCCTGTGGGTTTATCAAACAGAGCAGCCCTTGCTGGCTGTACAATCCCATCTTCTGAGATGTTCCTGTAGTCTGTTCTGCATCTCGCGGATTATCCCCAGAACACCAGCACATCATGTGGCTTTAAACATCAACCCCCCTGGCAAAGCATATACTAAATACATTTTCTCCTTTATTCGCCGGCTCTGTATTTTCTGCCGTGTTCCCAAGCAGACTACTGGCTTCAGCCTCTCTGCCAAGCACCAGCCTGGATTAGCTTCAAACCAATAGCTGGGGGTAAGGATTAAGAGACCACTATGTACTTTAGTACAAGATGGCCATAATTAATGGCATTATTAATAGGTTGACTGAAAAATTCATTAAAAAATCCATTAAAAATAAATACTCTTTTACAAAAGGCATTGCCTTGGGTGAGAAGAAAAAGGGAAAAAAAACGGAGAAAAATTGATTAGTGGCTTTCGGTTCACAAAGAGACAGTCCATAGTTCAAGCTGATTAAAACCATACATTTTAGATTAAACACACTTGCCAAAATATATCCAGTAGATACAAGGAGCTATGAATATCACTAAGGTACTGTATATTGCATTGAAATGTCATATTCTTACTTTTAAGCCAGAAAATTATTTTAAAAACAGAATACAAATAACTTGTTATAGAGTATTATGAAGTGTGTAATAAGTGTCTGTGTAGCACGCAAATCAGAATGTGCACGGTCAGATATGTCAGATGAACGACTGAACGATTTTTCCAACGATTTGAACGATCTCAGACTGTATTAAAATGAATGAAATTGACCAAATCTGAAGAGACAAACACATTGGATGTCAGATATCGTTATCGGACAATCGGGAACGTGCGTCGTTCATCGTGGCAGGCTCACATGTCAGATTTTCTTTCAGATATGAATGACTGAATGATTTTTACAATCGTTATCGTTCAAATCTGACAGAAAATCTGACCGTGTGTATGCACCATCTATGAGCAGCTGCGCAAACTGCTGGATGTCTGCCCGGAGTGTCCAAGGACGCTCCCGGTGGCACTGCGGCAGCGATGGTAGCCCGCAGCTAGAGCCATGTAGCAGTCGATGGTGCCGCCTCCAGGGCCCTGTGCTATGGCACATGTCACACATCCATAGTTACAGCTCTGTGCATCTGTAGCGGCCTTCAAACAAGTGATTCCGAGCTGGAAGTATCTCAGTGGTAACTCACCAATGGTGAATGGCGTAACTGGGGGAATCTGTGGGCCTGATTCAGAGCCGGACGCTATTTGCGCTCGCTCGTTCAGAAAAAAGGGGGTGGCTATTTAAATGAACCGTTCGCTCTTTGCGGTCTGTTCTCGCCTCTATGTCTGAACGAGCGAACAAAACATGCAAACTTAATTTTGAAAAAAACGCCCCCTGGCCGCTCGCATCATACGTCATCTCCGCTATTTATTAGATTAATCGAGTACATCGAAAGACGTCTGAACTGCTCGCAGTGCTTGTGGTTGGATTTTCCTACCACAATCATGCGAACAGTTCAGGCTAAGAGACAACCAAGTGACGTGGTCAATGACGCTGCTTTGCTAATTATGCACACCCATAAAACGCCCATTTTGACCTTTAAGCACGCCTGCGTTCTGATCTCCACTCCCCGTTTTCAAGCACCTTCCCCTGTTACCACCCACATACGCCTCATTCTGTCACTCAAAATAGCAGGCATTCGCTATTTAGCGAGCACAAGATTTTCGGCCGCACTGACTGGTTCGCGCATGCGTATTAAAATCCGTACGCATGCGCAGTTGTGCGAACATCAGTAGGAACGAACGAGCGGCCGCTTACGAGCGGCTCTGAATCAGGCCCTGTGCCCTAACAGGCATTCGGAAGTAGGAGCAGCATCCCATGGGCGTGTTGATGGAGTCGCAACCTTGTCTGAGTTGTACCCATGCAAAGTGCGCGCCATTTTCACTCGCATCTTTTGCACCAAGCATGGGGTAAGTGTAAGTGCCATTACTAGTGATGGCGGCTGTTCTCGTGGCCGGAGGGCTGTTGGGTGGTACGGTCACATAGATATGTGCAACTCAGAATGTAGGTGGGAGTTCGCAAAGGGCTGCTGACCGTTGGAAGTAACCTTATTACATGTGACTCCGACTCAGCCAATAACTCTCTGTAATACTGGAGTGCAAGCTAACAAGAGGGAAAAATGTGATTAAATGCACTGCAACAGCATTGTAACACTTTAACTTGTCAAGTGTTCGGGTAGTGAAGTCACTTATGGAATCCCTCATGAAATAATGGTGGCGCAGTGACGTTCCTGCCATAGACAATCACCAGTCTCCGCTGCTCCACAAACTGGGATATTATGCAATTTTTTTTGTGGACCGGCCCCAATTCAGCAATCCATGAAATCAATTACATTTGTAATAACTCTCAAACTGATTCACCCATCTCTAGGGGTGAGGATTAACAGATAGACCGTCAAAATGTAGACAATGTCTAGATAGACATCAGATGTTAGACAGTCAATAGGTCGACGGGGACAAAAGGTGGACACACTAAAGGTGGACATGTAAGAAGGTCAACCTGTACAAATGGGCGACAGGGTCAAAATGTCGACATGAAAATGGTTGACACAAAAATGATCTACACATTTTTTTTAGCCCTAATCTTCACCCTAACCCTTCCCTTGGTGCCTAACCCTAACCGTCGAGGTAGATGCCTGACCGTAACCATCCCTTCTACTGCCTAACCCTCCGGTAAGTGCCTAACCCTAACCCTTCCTCCTGGTGCCTAACCCTAACCGTCGGGGTAAGTGCCTAACCCTAAAAAGAAATAAATCACGTGTCGACCATTTTCGTGGCGACATTTTGACCATGTCGACCATCTGTACCTTTCGACCTTCTTGCATGTCAACCTTTAGTGTTTCGACCTTTTGTCCCAGTCGACCTATTGACTGTCTAACGTCTGGTGTCTATCTAGACAATGTCGACCTTTATACTGTCTATTTACAGTCCGGCACCCGATCTCTAGTCATCAGCCTACAAATATACATAGATCTTATTCTGGCAGTAGAGCCTGGTTACTAATATTATAAATAACTGCAACATTGTTGCTGAAACACAGAAACTATTTGAACACTTTCATTGGTGTTTTGTTGCTGTGATTCACTGCAAAATGGGCACATAAATATTATATATGATCCTTAATGAATGCACGTGTCTGATTGTTTGCAAGGGTGTAATGAATATTTTGTACTTAATGTAATGTTAATAAATTAGCCCTAATGTACTGTAACTACTTCATATTGTTTGCAAACAGTTACATTGTGTTCCAACATTAATATACGCACACCCCATGGTAATATTATTACACACACACACTTATAACATTAATATACGCACACCCCATGGTAATATTATTACACACACACTTATAACATTAATATACGCACACCCCATGGTAATATTATTACACACACACTTATAACATTAATATACGCACACCCCTAGGTAATATTATTACACACACACTTATAACATTAATATACACACACCCCTAGGTAATATTATTACACACACACTTATAACATTAATATACACACACCCCTAGGTAATATTATTACACACACACACGTATAACATCAATATACACACACCCCTAGGTAATATTATTACACACACACACTCTTATAACATTAATATACACACACCCCTAGGCAGGGCCGGACTGGGACTAAAAATAGGCCCTGGCATTTACAGGGCACAGGCCCAGATACTATTAGTACCCATGCTTTGCCCCCATCCCCGGGTAAACACACACTTCTCCCCACACATAGCATACCAGACTTGCGGATGGTAGTACTGGTGCCCTATACACTAGCGGTGCTGATGCAGTGTACTTGTTGTTTGGTATTGTGGCTCTGTATGACTTTGTATCCTGGGTTCATCTGACCCCATGGAACGCCAGGGAGTAAAGAAACAGCAGACACCGAGCGCATGAACAGTAGTGCATGTTAGTTATAGGGCTTGTCTAATGGCCTGATTCAAACCCACTCGCGAGCGGCTGTCCGCTCGCAAGTGGGTCGATGGTGTGCACTGCGCATGCGCACGAGGGAGGGAGCTCCGTCGTGCGCATGCGCGAGACGCGACGAGCGAAGGACTTTCCTTCGCTCGTTGTGTCTGATCAAAGGGGGCGTGCTGTCGATGTTGATTGACAGCACGCCCCCTTTGGTGGGCGTGCCGGGGGCGTGCCTCCCAGACGGGGGCGTTCCCAAGGGAACGCCTACCGTCAGAAGCCAGCCCCACTGACATCACTAGTGATGTCAGTGGGAGTGATTTTGGCTCTGATAGAGCCAAAATCACTCCGGGCCTTGCGGTTGAGAAACTCAACCGCAGGCTTCGGCTCGCAGTGGCGATGGTCGCGATGGTCAAGACCATCGTGACCATCATCCTGCACGCTCGTATATGCTGTGGGTGGTGACCCACAGCTATACGAGCGTCCAGGAGGACGCTCCATAATTATGGAGGTGGGCCCTGATTCAGAGCGAGCGCTCTGGTCAGAGCATCCGGCTCTGAATCAGGGCCTAAGTGCCTAGTGACCACCAAGTCAGCCAATCTTGTCAGAGTACTGGGAGGAGGCAGGGCAGGAAGCCACTCCTTCCAACACTAACAGTATTATAACGTATTACTATCATTATTAGGGAAGCAGTCGGCAAGCCGGCGGACGCAATGCCAAGTGTCAAATGACAGGCGTCGAGATGCCGACGCCTGTTATTAGACCTACGCCGGGAGCCCATTCAAAGGGGAGGGGGGGGTGAGGGTCAGGTTAGGGTCAGGATAGGGTTAGGCTAGGGGAAGGGGGGGACTTAGGGTTAGGTACCCCCCAGGGAGACTTAGGGTTAGGCTGCGGGGAAGGGGGGGTTAGGTTTAGGCACTTAAAGGGGGGTTAGGGTTAGGCACTTGGGGGGGATAGGGTTAGGCACCCCTAAAGGAGGGTTAAGGTTAGGGGTTACAATAGGGTTAGTTATACTTACCTGAAGGACGATCGGGATTTGCTCCTCCTCCGCTATTTATTAGATTAATCGAGTACATCGAAAGGCGTCTGAACTGCTCGCAGTGCTTGTGGTTGGATTTTCCTACCACAATCATGCGAACAGTTCAGGCTAAGAGACAACCAAGTGACGTGGCCGATGATGCTGCTTTGTTAATTATGCACACCCTTAAAACGCCCGTTTTGACCGTTTGGCACGCCTGCGTTCGGATCTCCACTCCCCGTTTTCAAGCACATTCCCCTGTTACCACCCACAAACGCCACATGCTGTCACTCAAATTAGCAGGCACTCGCTATTTTGCGAACACACGATTTCCGACCGCACTGACTGGTTGGCGCATGCGCATTATGACCCATACGCATGCGCAGATGTGCGAACATCGCTCAGAGCGAACGAGCGGCCGCTTACGAGCGGCTCTGAATCAGGCCCTGAGCTGCTATAAATGATGTCCGTTGTAAAGCATAAGGAATCGGTGCCCTTAGCAAATGAAAGTATTTATGATTCACTACGGGAGAAATCTGCCCTATTCTTTCTGTAATCTGCTAAGATTCAATGCCACAATAAAATATACTGAGACAGGACATAGTCAGGGGGGCACAGTGTGAGCACCATAAAACGCCACATAACTGTATTACAAGTCAGGTGGGGTTTTAAACCAGCCCATAAAGAGCAATTACTGCGGCCTGTGTAAATCTGACAGACCCTTCATGTCCCGTAATAATATGTCAGACTGCTGGCAGTATTAAGGAGATCTGATTTTCTTAAAATGATGTAGGTGGGCTGTCCTCGCTGGGGCTATTCCTTTCATAGATATGTGACACAGCGTTCATAAATTAAGTTCAATAAGGCAGCATAAAATCAGTGCCTACAGCAAAACAGGAAAAACTGCCAAGACATGTTACAACTTCACAGCTGTAAAAACCGACATCGACTGCTCCGAATAATTTCCAGAAATGCTAAGCGGCTCACGGTGTGGTGTGGGATGTGGTGACCTGATCTATGACAGCGTCTGACAAGATGAACAGCTTGTAATATACAGTATATCATTTGTTTTATCGATCAATGTACACATGGTCTGATTCAGAGAGGGACGGTAACGCATACCCAGGTGCATACTCTCACGGATCGCAGTAGCTAACATATGCTAATGCCACAGACGGCAGATTTTGTATTGAGATGCCCGCCGGAGCCCTCGTAGTTGCCCGCAACTGCGTCCACAAATGCAGCGCTGTATGCAGATCTTCAAAACATCGACAGCTCGAGTAAGTCTATGGTCGCTCAGAATAGCTCATACATGCCGATGTTTCACTCCCTCCTTCCAGGAGGGAGCTGTCGGGCTTCTCGGCGGGGGGCGGGTCGCGACCAAAAGGGGGCGTGGCCCGGGGGTGACGTGCATTTTGGGGCGGAGCATGGGGGCGTGTCATCGCGGCTCCGCACCCTCTTTACAATGCCGGTTTTAAAGGCATTGTGAGGCAGGGGGCGGGGCCGTGATGACGCCCCCATGTCACTGGCCCCTCCGCTGCCGGGATTTTTATAGTAAGTGCAGGGGGGGGGGACGTGTCGCTGATAGCGGGAGGCTTGCCTGCTTTCCTGGGAGGTTGGGAGCGGCACCCGATTTTCGGGAGGCTCCCGACCAAATCGGGAGGGTAGGCAAGTATGGAATAGCTGTGGTAATTGAGAGGCTGGAGGTTCGTTCTGTGCATGCGCTGGCCAGTACACGCCCAGGAAACGGCCCCTACACGTCCGCGTTTTGGCCGGAACTCCCCGTAACCACCCACATAACGGTCTCCTCCTGGCAATCAATTTCGAGTGAATCCTCACAGCGGGTGCGATCGTAATTCATTCGCAGTGCGTGTGAAATACAGCTGAGACTCATGCGCAGACTACCGATAATCGCTCAACTGCGTGTACATCGGAGTAGCGTTCACCTCTAAATCAGGCCCACAATGCATTACAGAGAGTATTTTAGGCATCGTCGTCAGTCCCTGTCCCACCGGAGCTTACAATCTATGCTCCTAATTCTGCTGTGGATGGATTTTGCATTGCTGCTGCGTCTAAACGATGCTAACATATGCAAAAGCAGCAGGGGTCATCTATATCGAAAGACGCCTCTCGCATGCTTCTGTGATCTGTGAGGATGCAGCCATTGAATCACTTGTGTGACCATCGGCCATCTGAGTAATCGTCAGGACATGCAGGGTGTCCAGGGGCAGGAAGTCTGCGTCGGAAGACAACAGACCCTGGCCTTGGCACTCTCACAAGACGCAGGCGACGCGACTCCATTTTGTGGAACGGACCCAGCCACCTCCCACTCCCCCTATGACCCACTCTACACACAGGCAGAACGGGCAATGCGCACGTGCAGACGCCACACAATTGGATTTGTACGTAAACCATCAGGTTTGCGTACAAATGCGGATCAGGCCCAATATTCCTTATCACACGGATAGACTCATACGCACTATGGTAGGGTAATTTTCATCATAAAACACTTTATCTACCAGAATGTTTCTGGATTCTTGGAAGAAACGCGAACCAACATGGGGAGAATGTATAAACTCTACACAGATAGGGCCCTGGTTGAGATCAAACCCACGATTACAGTGCTGAGTGCAGCAAAGCTAACTAGCACTGCCCGCGGTAGCACCATGGTATTATTGTACATTATAATGGTATATTATTGTTTTATGTACTTTATTTGAAGAGTTTTAGCTTAAAAAATGTAGGGGTCTATTTATCAAATAATATTTGTGGCTTAACCCCCCCAAAAACACTATTTTAGAGGCGGCGGTGTGTTGCAAATATTTAGGAGGCCTCGAGTGTATGAAGGAGGAACTGCAGCAGAAATGTCCACATCCATTTCCAACAGCCGCAGCGCCTGCAGCCCCCATAGGTATCTAGGTGGGATGCCAAGCTTTCAGATTTACCAAGCTACGGAACGCAAATCAGTCCAGAGCTTAGCTAGCCATTTTGAGATGGCGTTAGCCGCTGTAGCCTATGGGCTAGACATGTGCAACAGCCTGCGCTGGGAATTCTGCAATCTGTAGTCTAGAGATTGCAGAACTCCCAGCAATGGCCGTTTGCGCATATCTGGTCAGTAGATCGCTCATGCACAGAACCCTGAAGAACGAGGCACAGGCTCCTTTTAAAACCCCTATCCAGGCATGAGGTTTCTAGTACATTCGGGTGCTGTGTAATTTCTTATTGCGAAGAATAGCTGAGGCAGGAATATAATTGTCGGGTGTGAAATGCAATAAATTAGTAAATATGCCCCATAGTGGTTGAAAAGATGAATGAAATGAAAAAAAAATCCACAACTCAGTTTCTCAGTACAAATAACAGCATTTGGGGGTCTGTTCATGCAGAAGTGAAAAGCCCTGTTCAGGAGCGTATTAAGAGAGGAGGGGGCCCGTGTGCATTCCCCGTCCGGGGCCCAACTTGGACTCAGGGGCCCATGTGCATCACACACCCTGCACCCATTATAGATACGCCCCTGGCCCTGTTTCTCCAGCTAGTGTTAGAGTCGCTTCCCCATATACTACTATGTAGGGAGAGCGATTCGGAGAAGAAGGGAAACGTCATGTTTCTGTTTCCTTTCAACATTTAATTTCACCATCTAGAGATGGCGCAATGAGCTGAAGCGCGCCTCAGTAGGGAGGGTGGAGCAGTGAAGTTCCTTCTCCGTCACTCTGCCCTCTTGTATCCGGCACCCACCCTGTGACCCATGCAGTGGGAAGATGATCCACGCAATTCCGTTAGGCGTTCCTGGGCAACATCTGGGGGAAAGTAGCGATTGTTGCTGTAGTGTCTGGTGGTGCGGCCGATGTCTGCTTGATGGTGTGACTATTTGCGCACCGCGGAGGATCACAACCATAGTCGGTGGACATCTCAGTATCGGTTGCAGTATTAGCACAAACTCTCAGTGCTACTGCGCCTATGTTCACCTCTGAATCAAGCCTTATTATTATTATTATTATTATTCTCCTTTATTTTTATGGTGCCACAAGGGTTCCGCGGCGCCTTACACAGTACATAAACACATGAGCACACAAAAACAACAGTTACTAACAGTACAAACAATGCAGGACAAATACAGGATTTATAGAAATTGCTGCATAACAGTGCTGCATGCAGGGTGCCAGCAACCAAGTGTTAGGTGCTGTTGTAAATTAAAGCACAAGTAAGGGAAGGAGAAGCACGTGAGGGAAGAGGGCCCTGCTTGTGAGAGCTTACATTCTAAAGGGGCGACACAAATGAGCTAGATTGTGAGGAAGGAACATGGAGTAGTTGGTTAGGATGAGCGCTGGAAAGCTTTGAGAAAGAAAGGTAAGCTAAGACATACTTGCCGACTATCTGGCTGCCCCTGCCGGGAGGGAGCAGCCAGATCGGCATTACTGGGGGGCGTGGCCAGCAAACGGGGCGTGGCCCAGCCAGATGACACATTTTGTGGGCGGAGCGGGGGCGGAGCCACGTGAGCGCGTCATTTCGGCCCCGCCCCCGCTACACACTGCCGGTATTACAGGCAGTGTGATGCAGGGGGCAGTGCTAAAATGACGCGAATCGCATCACCGCCCCCCTGTGCTGCCGGGGTTTTTCAAACAATTGGGGTGGGCCAGGAGGGGTCGGCGCCAGCCGGGAGACTTGCCTGCCTTCCCGGGAGGTCGGGAGCGGCACACGATTTTCGGGAGGCTCCCGACCAAATCGGGAGGATAGGCAAGTATGAGCTAAGGCAAGGGGAGACGAAGAAAGGCAGCTACTCGAAGAAGTTGGTAGAAGCGAATGTCATGAGCATTGAATGAAATGGAGAGTTTGGTATGTAACAGTTGGTGGGTGTGACCAGATGATAGAAGTACCCAGACACTGTGGCAACCTCCAGGCCAGGGAGTGTGAAAGACTGATGTGGTACCCCACTAAAGCTAGAGATGTATTATAAATGTATATATGTAAATACTGTAAATAGAACATGTAAATACGTTGTGCACTGTATATATTGCACAGAATGGGAAATATGGAACCATATTGTAAATGACCATATACATATAAGTACTGGTGCAGGTAGCATGTGGTGAGTCAGCAGGTGGTCACATGACTCAGGAGCTGCGGGAAGCAGCTGCAGGTGGCTGAGGTGAGCTGCTGTGTCAGTTACAGGAGCCCAGCGTCTATGCTGATTGGAAGGGGCAGTGACTTCCCTGTCGATAGACTCCTCAGGGGACGACACAGCTAGGAATGGGCCATCTGAGTACGTGGGATGTATGCCAACAGGAGAGAGGTCTGTAACAAAATACCCATCACAGCCCCCATGTCACGGCCCCCATACATCAGCAACTGATTGCAGCAATCGTGCAATTTGCAATCGACTGTGTATAAAAATCTTTCCCTTCTTCAATCGATTGTGGCTATTCTGCAATCTGCAATCGATTGAGAAAGGGAAAGATTTTTATACACAATCGATTGCAAATTGCACGATTGCTGCAATCAATTGCTGATGTATGGGGGCCTTCAGTCTCACATCCCAGCTGCAGCACTGACCTATCACCAGTACCGGAGAGTGTGAGCAGTATAAGTATCAGATACAGGGACTGCCTCCTCTAGTCATAATAAAACCCCCTGCAGACTCCATAGGACATGCTATTGGTAAAGAGAGAGAGATAGGAAAAAGCCTAAATATATTGCTGCAGAGCGGAAGTTATTTAGAAGCCGTCACATTACTGCTCCTAGGAGGAGCTCCCACAGTCACTGAGCACTGTAGCAGCCAGGATTCCCTTCAGTGCAGGAAAGACTAGTCAATAATAAGTCCTCAGCCGTTATCAGAAGTCCCCTGCTATTCTGTAACTGATTTGTATACAGTGAAAAAGGATCTAATAAAGATAGAGAGACATTAACCTCAGAATGTGCTAATAAGATCTACCAATGCTGCTCCACAAAGTTACTTTATTGCTAAGTCCCTCACGTTGCTGTAATTAACTTAGCTCAGCGTTGCTAAAGGAAAGTAGCTACCACGTATTTGTGTTAGGGATCCAGCAAGCTGTTCTTATGAAGTAAAGGATTTTCGTGCTTGTAAACTGCCATTCCTCACCATGTACTATCCACTAGTGGAAACAAAACAGGGCAATCCCTCAAAAGTGCACCACCCGTAAAGAAAGTGCTGGACCTTATTTCTGACTATATCTTGCATGCATGCAATACATATATTTACATCTTAGTAATGGGATTTAAGTTAAGCTGCATACACACACAACAATTTTGTAAATAAACAATTTTACTAAACGATTTTCGGTCATTTTTTCAAGGGAAAAATGAACGAAAATCGTTTCCAAAAATCGTTCATTTACTAAATGTAATGAACGATTTTTTTGAACTACAAACGAATTTTGCATATTACCTTACTGAAAATCATTGAGTTGGTCTGTCTGACTGAAATACAAAAGACAAACTACAAACGTGAACGCGCATGAACGATGATCGTTCATTGTTTTAACTCAGAAAGTTAACAATTTTTTCAATGATTGAACAATAAGCGATATCGTTATCGATAATCATTCAAAAAATCGTTGTGTGTGTATGCACCTTCAGAGATACATGTCAAATATATATTGTGATGTCATTTAACCTTACTGTGTTATTTTATCGTACATCTTAGTTTAAAGTATTTTGCTTGGTATGATCTTATTTACTATTTTAGGGATCTGCTGTATTCGTAAGACACCTACGATAAGAAAATAGTTTCTGAAAAGTATTAGTTTTAAACAGGTAAACTGGTGTCAATGGTCCTTTTGGAAGAGTTTGGCCCTGCTGGACGAGACTTCAGTTACCAGCCAGTTCCAGAAAAATAAAACGTTACTGTTGTGTTAAGAGTGGAAATTTACTAGAGGTGTTAACAATGACATTGTAGATGGTCATGATATTGTATATCATTTACTAGTCTTTCCTAATTGTTTCAAAAACATTTTTCCTATAAATCAAAACTCTTATTTGAACCACAAATGGTTATCATCTACGCCTGTCCCTTCCTTCTTACCTCTCTGATTCACTAAGAAGAACCAAGAGACTCATTCAATTCTGGCTAGATTGGGAAACCCCACACAGCACAATAAACCAATACTGGCTCCCAAAGGAGATAGCTGCAGGAGAAGTGGTGTCAGATGGGTAAATCCAGGATTTGGTGATGGCTGGCAGATTCAAGGAGTTGGAGATGAAGCTGTCATGGACGGGGACCAGTTGATTATAGACAGAACTGGGTTTCCAGAGGACACAGGAGAGAGGGACAGAGTTAGGAGGATAGAGAAGAGGGAGATTGTTAGGGTTACTGTTGTGTGGGGTTAAAATTGATTTAGAGCAGGGGGATAAGGATAGTTTGCGTATGTGGTGGGCTTCAAAATGAGGAAGGGTGACAGCAGGTGGTGGGCAAGCTGGAGGTTTAGGGGGTCATTCAGACCCGGTCGTTAGCGCTGATGCGCTCGGACCGGGTCGATGGCCCCCCACAGAGCATGCGCACGACAGCGCCGGCGCCGTCGTGCGCATGCGTGAGACCCGCTACAACTGACTGCGCCGGTCGTAGCGGGTCTTGCTCCAAAGGGGGCGAGCTGTCGATGTTGATTGACAGCTCGCCCTGTTTGGAAGGCGGGCCGGGGGGGTGGCAGCCCAAACAGTTTGGGGGAGGCCCCACTGACATCACTAGTCGTCAGAGCTGTGGGTGTTAGAGCTGTGGGTGTTAACGGTCGTTAGAGCTGTGGGTGTTAACCCACAGCCTAACGACCGAACCAGAGGTGGGCGGTCAGGATGCAAGTGGCCGCCCAGTTTCTGAGCGACCGCTTGCATCCTCCGACCGCCTCTGAAAGAGGCCCTTAGTGTGGTGTGGGTGGAGAAGAGGAGATGTAACTTGGAGAAAAGAGAGGGTGCAGGGCTTAGTGGTGGAATAGCAGGACCATGGTGCAATAGGAGTAAATAATAAGTGAGTTGTGGGAGATACGGTGGAGAGTACTAGATGGGATGAAGGGAGACAGAGGAGAGGAAGGAGGTGGAGGAGACTATGGAGGGAGGAAAGAGATGGGAACTGGTGGTAGAGGAGTTATGTAGCTGCTGAGTGAGGGGCGGAGCAGAAGAAAAGAGAGACATAGGGGCTTATTCATTTGGGTGCGTGAATAGAAAAAACCTGCACCAGCGAGGTTTTTCCTGCAGGTGCGGGTTTTTTGCTAATCAATTAGGTGTGGTTTTTTTTCACTTTTTTGTGTGCCGGGAGGTTTTTAGTCTCGCACCTCCAGAGCAAGTGTGAATTTTTCTAAATTCACTAATTTTAGGAAAAATCAGTGGGACTTGCTCTGGGACCCCGGTGGCACCTTTCCTAACTAATTAAACTTTTGGAAGTTACCATAAAGCTTAATTAGTCAGTAATTACTCACCTTCCAAAGTGCTATCTTCTGCATCCAGTATCGGGAACCGGACACCAGCAGCAGCGGTGAGTATGTAGTGTGTGTGAGTGTGTATGAGTGAGTGGGCGTGACCCCCGGTGTATGTGTATGTCCCCCAGAATCAGTGTGGCCCCCCTGGAATGGGCGCTGGGAGAACTACATCTCCCAGCAGCCCTTGCCCGTCCCACCAGCCCCTGGGACCTACCAGCAGCCCCTGGGACTCCCAGCAGCCCCCTATCCAGTGAGAAGATAGAGGGGAGGCCACTGGGAGCCGTGGAGACCCCCGGGCAGGTAAGTGCAGAATATTTTAAAAAATTGGATACCGCAGGTATTGGGAGCGCCATACCCGCGGTATTCCAAACTTGGGCGTGAGGTGCGCAAGGTTTTTTCACCTCGCTGAACCTCGTGCCCAATTGAATATGCCCCATAGTGTAGATGAGGGAAAAGGTGGGGCGGGTAGCAGCAGTAATAGTGATGAGAGTGAGATACAGGAACAGTACAGTTAAAATGTCTAAAAATCAGATAAAAGGAAGAACAGTGCTGGTAGATGTAAAGGCACAACTACAGTAGTATCTAATAAACACAATAAGTTTGGAGTTGTCCCTATGCTACACTTTCCCATGATTTCTTAGTAGTACTATCTATAACAGTGACGGAGAAATACTCAGCCTTCCAACCTCTGAGATAGCTGAACGTACTGTAGC
Organism: Taudactylus pleione; assembly: GCA_031769625.1. NCBI lineage: Eukaryota > Metazoa > Chordata > Amphibia > Anura > Myobatrachidae > Taudactylus > Taudactylus pleione. The sequence continues at coordinate 7,191,978 of JAUIMM010000069.1, forward strand.
CCTTCATTTTAAGAAATAAAAGCCCCAAAACGACCCTAGGAACCTCCATATCATCCCAAAATGTTCCCACATGACCCGTAACATGTTACCTGCTCTAAAATAGATCCACATGCCCTAAGACCCCCAGTTGCCATGAAATGCCCCCCCACAAACTAATCAGACCTCTCAACATGCCACTGAGACCTCCGCACATGACCCCCCTAGCCTCTCTGACCTCTCCATATGTCCACCACTGCAGGAGTCCAGGTAGGTCATGTGCTGCTACTGTGGCCTCATGGAGGTGGCACATACACAGCAGGCACAGCCCGGGGAGCGGAGCTGATAGGAGGGGCAGGGGCCCCTGTCTTAAGTGCTCTGGGCCCTCCCCGAAGGCTTAATCTGGCTCCACCCTTACATGCCACTCAGCCCCCTCTATACTTGCCCCATGAGACCCTTCACATGCCACTCAGACAAACTCACCTGCTACACAGATATCCTTTCATGCCACTCTCACCTCCCCCTAATTTCACACTGGCCTCCAATAGCCACTCAGATATGCCCACATACCACTCCCTCTGCCAGTCTGACCTTCCTACATGCCACTTACAGACATCCCCACATGACACTCACATCCCTCTTTATGCCAGTCTGACCTTCCTACCTGCCACTCAGGTAACCCCAAAATGCCTCTTAAACTGGTACCTAGCTTCTGCCTAATGCACAATCATGACAGCCAATACTAGAGAGAACTATTTATCAAAGGGAAAAAGGCCCTGTGGCCTACAACAACGTCCTCTAATCAAGGTGTTATTGCCAGCAGTAAGATTTGCCATGTTTCCCTGGCTATAGCTTCCCCCAGCTTTACATGGGGAAGCCTATTTAACAAGCACTGGTTCTTCTGTTAGGATGGTGATAATAGAAGCAATTAAATGGGAAAAAATGCTGTATTATTTAAAGAAATAATTGTATCAATGGTGAATACAGTGGTTTTTAAATATTTATTGAATCAGTGGAGATTGGCATTTTGAAACAGTATAATAAGTTTAACTGTCCTTCCGATGCTGGGTTACTATGGGCGAGACAGCAGAGCATCACTCATTGGCTCATGAGCTTCTACAAGATAAAAAAATATAACTGCTGGAATTTATAAATAAATTTTTGCAGAGCTGCAAATAAAAGAAAAATAAATAATTGTTATTGTCTCTTAAGAGTGACCCATCTCCTTGCTCGCTGCGCCAAATGTATCACATACACGGACAGGTCTGTGGAGGATACAGACCTGCTCTCATCTGTGTCCATCTAACTCCCTCAAGTCAGCTGCCTTCTATAGACCCCAGGACGTCTTCTTCCAAGGATCCCTAAGGCAAGCGGACGGTTGATGACATCACTGTGCAGGATTATGCGCATCGGCCATATTGAGAAGGTCAAAGCATTACTCCTGCCCGCAGGTTGGTTAGAGCCAAGCATAGCTAAGGAGCTAACAGGGGACATAGTTTGTTTGTTTTATTTTATTTTTTTAAGACAAGAGATTTAACTACAGTATGCTTTAAATATTCATTTGCCCTACAGCCGTAGGCTTTTGTTTGCCCAGATAAAATATTGGCTTTCAGTGTATTGATTATCCCAGCTCTTTTGCAGACGTTTTTCATTGTAGTGTTAATCTATTGTAAAAAGCCCAAATGTTACTGTGACTTCTAGCTCATAGGTCAAGCACATAGGGTGCAAGGGCTTAAAGTGCATTATAGAACTGGAATTACTAATCATGACTCTTGGTTCTGTTGTACGAACGGTGGCTCCAGGCTCTGAAATTAAAGGAGAGGATCAGGCTAACATTACTCACATAGCTGGTGACAGACAGGGGATGAGAAAAAGACAATTCTAATGGGAATGATGGCCCATCCATTCATTGGCTGTGTTTGGAAATGTGGCTGTGATGAGTAAATTGTCTTTCTCAGGGAAATTGCTTTAGAACAATGTAACGGGCGCAGTACAAGTAATTAACAAATGCTTTGATGTCATATACCTTATTGTACATGGGTGACAGCGGCCGGCAAGGTGGCGGTGATGCTGATGGGAGGAGCTCGGGGAGAAGTCCTTTCTATACCAGTGGGATTCTGTGCCCAAATGCAAGAAAAAAGGGACTTTATTGTTGGAGCAAAATACCCTAATGAACGGGAAGGGCTGGAGGCTGCACATACTGGGAGTGCTCCCGGCTTTACAGGATGAAGAGACACCTTGGATGAAAATAAATGTTCTGATTTTCCCACTTCTTCCAAAGTGGAGATTTAGGTGTATTCTGTACATATTTATTTTATACGCACATAAACCATTGCCACTAACAGTTTTAACATATACAAATGTGACGCAACGTGTAAAGGCAGCTTTAAGGTGCACTTACTATTATGATGTACTTAAAAACATAAATGAAGCCAGAACAAAGGGGAATTATAGGAGAAAAAAAATTAAAAGTTATATTAAAACAAGGTCCTCAGGTGACAGTAGGGAATTTTTTATTTTTTGTACTTTTCCTGTTATAGGTCAATAATAACCTGCAAGTATGCGCAAGGCATAATCGTACGCAATTCATAAGTATCTACGAGGCTAAGTTCATCAAGAGTGTGCCAATGGTACAGCATGCTGTGTAGAGTTGCATGCGCTCATAATTATGCCTATTTTAAGACATATTTTGCGCCAAGCATAGGATTGAAACTGATGACAGCTATGATACCAAACGTCAGAGATGTAACTAAGGCTCTTGGTGCCTGGTGCAGGCCAAGCCCCTCCGTATGATGTCACACAGGTTACAGCTCATCCTTTGTCCTGTAAGTTGCGGGGTGAAGCCTCCATGGCTCAGACTTGTTTTTCCGGGATATACCACAGATGCTTGATCAGATTAAGATCTGGGGAATTTGGAGACCAGGTCAACACCTTGAACTCTTTGTCGTGTTCCTCAAACCAGTCCTGAACATACTTTGCAGTGTGGCAGGGGGGCACATTATCCTGCCGAAAGCAGCCATTGCCATCAGGGAAGGGGTGTACTTGGTCTGCAACAGTGTTTAGGTAGGTAATACTGTACGTGTCAAAGTAACATCCACATGAATGCCAGGACCCAAGGTTTCGCAATAGAACATTGCCCAGAGCAGCACACCGCATCCGCCGGGTTGCCTTCTTCCCATAGTGCATCCTGGTGCCATCTCTTCCCCAGGTAAATGACGCATATGCACCTTGCCATCCACATGATGTAAAAGAAAATGTGATTTATTAAACCAGGCCACCTTTGTCCATTGCTCCATGGTCCAGTTCTGATGCTCAAGTGAACACTGTAGACACTTTCAGCGGTGGACAGGGGTTGCAGCTATGCAGCCCCATGCTCAGCAAATTGCGATGCTCTGCATGTTCTGACACCTTTCTGTTATGGCCAGCATTAACTTTTTCAGAAATTTGTACTAGATTAGCTCTTTGGTTGGATAGGACCAGATGGGCTAGCCTCCGCTCTCCACACTCATCAATGAGCCTTGGGTAACCATGACCCTGTCTCCAATTGATGTTCCTTCCTTGGACCACTTTTGATAGGTTCTTCTAACTAGAGATGAACGGTTTGGTTTTGCTGAACACCGAACACACCTGAACTTTGGGGTTTTGAGTTGAACTGAGTCCTGGCTCGGGATCACTTTGGGGCTCCAAATAGAACCGAGTCCCAACTCAGGTCTTCTCACAAAGTTCGGAACTTGAATCTCAAAATTGGATGTTGTGAGTGGTCAAAATTGACTGGAAATGAGTGTTATTGATGTTAATAATACTATAGGAACGAAAACAATTAAGTTACATGATTTTACCTATTTTTAGTAATGTTTAAAGTAATCCAAATCCAAAAACACAATAATGATTTTGAACCAAAACACAGGGGTCTGCGCACATCTCTAGTTCTAACCACTACATACTGGGAACGCACCACAAGACCTGCCATTTGGGAGATGCTCTGACCCTCTCGTCTAGCCATCACAATTTGTCCTCTGTCAAAGTCACTCAGATCCTTATGCTTTCCCATCTCTCCTGCTTCCAAGAAATGATTGTTCACTTGTTGCCTACTATATCCCACCCCTTGACAGGTGCCTTAGTAGCAAGATATGAAGATAATCAATGTCAGTTGTTTTAATGTTACGGTTGATCAGTGTATAGTGTACATCTATTGACTACGCCATATTATGTTTGGTTTTTTATTTTTTCTATTATTTCTATGTGATGTGACGTGCTGGATTTTTTGCTCTCTCTCTCTCTCTCTCTCTCTCTCTCTCTCTCTATTAAAGATGTGCGCTGATCCCTGTGTTTTGGTTTTGGATCTGGATTAATCTTCGTCTTTTGGTTTTGCACCCTCAAGTGTTTTGGATCTGGATCTAAAAAATGGGTTAAAATAAATAAATACTTTTAAAAACAGCTAAAATCATGAAATTTATGCAATCCAAAACCAGAAATTCAGATTTAAAATGCGACTTCCAAAGCATGAAAAGATCAGAACCGGGACTCGAAATTAACTGGATCTGCTCAGGAGATCAGAACCGCGACTCGGAATTGCCTGGATTCACGAAATTCGGGTGGATTTGGATTTCTGGAGAATGGACTGCACATCTCTATTTTCTCTATATACTGTACATATACTGTATATATAAAACTACAGCACAACCTCAGTTTTGGGCCCTACAGATTGGATCAAAAATATATACTGTATGTATATATACATATATATATATATATATATATATATATATATATAGTAGAAAATGCAAGGATCGCACACTTATAGATAATGATAAATAAAGGGTGCTAGGTTATAAAAATAGTATAGCAGCATATCCAAAACAGGACAACCAGCAAACTTGTATTATGCATAGAAATAACGGCTTCCAGAATTCAATACCTTCAGTCACATATTATAAGTGCATAAGAGCAATACATTACAGACTGCATGGAGACACACGGAGCTATGATAGTGTGGATAAAGCCCAAGCCCGAAGGCCGTTTTGGTGCTCGACGGCACCTTTGTCACAGGGCACAAGACCAACTGAGGATATTGACCCAAACATCACCGAAATATAAAGGGCAAAAAGCCTGCTCAATGTGCAAACCTGATTAGAACACAGCACTCACCTGTCACTACACTTCATGCTGTCTCGTGTCCGCAGCGTCTCACTAACCGGAAACCCGGAAGTGACGTATGCGGATCACGGACAACACTATTAAGGAAATGTGCATTCCAGCAGCCGGAAATCAACTGACGGCTGTTGTATAGCAAAAATTAACTGGATCTTTGTACTTGGTGATTGATCCAGTTAATTTTTGCTATATTTTCTCTTATTTCATCTGCAATTTAATCTAATCACTTTGATACCCTGGGGATGGTCCTTGGCTGGAATTTGTTTGGGGTACCTTGCTTCTCGGACATGAACCCCTTAATGTTAGGGAAGCCAGTATAGAGGAGCCTTGACGATTGGCCTGGCGCTTATTCATATATTTGCAAATGTATGTAACTAATACCTCTGAATCTCTATTATCATGTAGGATTTGAGTATTTTTTGTTGATTTTGCTACAGTGTGCTGGAGGGCAAATCCCTTTTTTCTGTGCTCAGTGTAAACCCCGCCCTTTACAAGCACCTGTGCTATGTCATTAAGCTGATCTGAGCAACCACCATATTTTTGTTTGCAGACTTGAGAGGCATGAAGGGAGCCAGCATTAGGAGGATGTGCTGATCCTTATAGTGCCATGTGGAAGTTTCTGGGGTACCACCCAGGTAAGTTAGCTCTCAGCTTATACATGTGCTGTTATCATGCAGTACATCAATTTGTAATTATATGACCTAGAGTGGGTACTAATATTATGTAGCAATAATTATTTTGGGGTGAGCGTTTGGGAGTGGGGCCCCAGAGTTGTTCTGGCTGGACCTTTTTGAGGGCAACACCACTTAATTCACATAGGATATTTTTATCACTTTTCTAATTATTTGTTTATTATTTATGTTGTTTTATTTCTTTCACATTTCATTAACACTTATTGATTTATTCTTACACATCTATCCTTTACACTTCACTATCATCTTTTTTTCCCTTTTCGTGTGATGCCCTGGGGATGATCCTTGGCTGGAATTTTTTTGGGGTACCCTGCTTCTCGGACGTGAACCCATTAATGTTAGGGACGTCAGTATAGAGGAGCCTTGATGATTGGCCTGGCGCTTATTCATATATTTGCGAATGTATGTAACTAATACCTCTGAATCTCTATTATCATATAGGATTTAAGTATTTTTTGTTGAGTTTGCTACAGTGTGCTGGAGGGCAAATCCCTTTTTTCTATGTTCAGTGTAAACCCCACCCTTTACAAGCACCTGTGCTATGTCATTAAGCTTATATGAGCAACCACCATATTTTTTTGTATATATTTTAATTGTATATATATATATATATATATTATATATATATATATACATATATACAGTATATACAGTCAGGTGCATAAATATTGGGACATTGACAGAATTTTCATATTTTGGCCTCTATTCACCACCACAATGGCTTTGAAATGAAACAAACAAGATATGCTTTAACTGCAGACTTTCAGATTTAATTTGAGGGTAATTACATCCAAATCAGGTGAACGGTGTAGGAATTGCAACGGTTTCTTAAAAAGTGGGAGGCACATATAGAAACCGTTGTAATTCCTACACCGTTCACCTGATTTGGATGTAATTACCCTCAAATTAAATCTGAAAGTCTGCAGTTAAAGCACATCTTGTTTGTTTCATTTCAAAGCCATTGTGGTGGTGAATAGAGGCCAAAATATGAAAATTCTGTCAATGTCCCAATATTTATGCACCTGACTGTATATATAAATGTATTGTTCTCTATGTATATAAAACGTTCTCTATGTATATATATAAATGTAATGTTCTCTATGTATATAAAATGTTCTTTAGCTCATCTTTGAAGCACCTCGTGGGAAATGTCTCCATGTAAGAACGTTAATGTGGGTACTGACTGTGCCGTATGGGTCTGTTTGCTTGTTCTTTCCCGCCACGGATAAACTGCTCGCTGGCGAAGCTATGATGATCAGTTTCCATTTCAGAAGAAACGCAGAAAAGTAAGTGGACGCAGTTTATTTTCTCTTATTTCATCTGCAATTTAAGCTAATCACTTTGAGAGCTTCTCAAATCATAGCAGCATTACTGGGTTTATTACACTTGGGATTTGGGTAAGTGCCATGGGTTAAGCTTTATAACCAACCAGTAATTTATATGTTTATAAAAAAAAAACTTCAAAAGGCCAGCACCGTTTGGTCCTATAGTAATGTCCCTGAGTCTCTCTGCACAGAAACTCCACTCACGGCTTTTTATTATATTTTATTATTATAAATTCAGGGACTTTAATGAAACAATTTGAATGTCTCTGCCCATAATTCCTTAAAGTAACATAAAAAAATAAATAAAAAAAAGTTGCTGAATAAAAAAGAGCCACTAATCACACACAAACATATTAAAGGATACAGTATATGTGTTAAGCATTTTCACCGGAGATAGGACCTGATTCAGAGCCGCTCACTAGCGCTGTGCGCTTGCAAGCGGCCCGATGGTTTGCGAATGCGCATGCGTACAGTTCGTTCTGCGTGTGCGCGAACTACTCTGTCGATCGCAGGCTGCTCGCTCGCCCAGCAAAGACAGCCCAGTGAAATGAGTGACAGGAGAGGCTGTTTGTGGGTGGTAACAGGGGCAGGGCATTAATAACAGGGGAGTGGAGTTGCGAACGCAGGCGTGCCTGAGTGTTTCAATGCCATTTTTAAGGCGTGTAATTAACAGGCAGTGTCATAGTACACGTCACATGCCTGTTTTTTACACTGAAGTCCTCGCAGTGCTTGCGGCAGGGTAAGGCAACCACAAGCGCTGCGATCGCTCCCGAAGGTGCTCGATGTACCAATGATTAATAAACTTCCTGGAGATGACGTGCGCTAGTGGGCGTCTCTACATACACTAGTGGGTGTCTGCATACACAGAGCAATCGCTCGCACAACCGAAGTGGGTGTGCTTATACCTTGGCAAGTGATCGCTTCCCATGGCGTCACTTTGAAAAATTTGCATACGTTGGATGCGAGCGATCGCATCTAGAGAGCGGCTCTGAATCAGGTCCATAGAGTTTTGTCCTCTACATCAAGGGTGTGCCTCTATTTTTATTTTGCAATACCACCAGTAACAGAACCAGAAAAATGTACTGCTACCTCTGCTTTGGGGCCTCATATTTCCGAGGTTCATTAATCAGAGTGGGTCTTTCCCTTGGTAATGGCATGAAGTAATGACAGCGAATGGGTGCTTTGGCAGACAGATGTGCCCGTCTTTATGCCATATGGTGCAGGACACCGGGCACGAGATGGACATAATATTTGCACAGTTGAGCGACGTTTTGCTACCGCGCATGCTCGAAAACCCTTACTGCACACATGTGAACCAATATGAGCGATGTTGTTCGCAACTTTGTATGGGAACGCTAACACTTGAGAAGGGGTTTCAGGGTGGAGACTGAGAGGTGACCTAGCATGATCACAAAAAGGGGCCGTCTCATGGGCGTGTTATGGGAGTGTCATGAGCGGGTCTGGGAACGCTGCTGCATTCTCAAATCCAAAGCTTCAGAGGAACAATGCTTCATCCCAGACTCCCGGAGGCAAGTTATAATTTGGTGCCTCCTCGTCACAGCCGCTGACACTGTAACGTAGCAATTCGCATGCAGACCGGCTACAGATAGACTAAGGCAGCAGCTGATGGTCTGACACGGAGCTCTACACTAGTGTATGGTGGCTTCTCAGGTGCCATGAAGGGCCGTGATGGTACACTCCAGGTACATAGTTACAGCCCTAAGTGGGGTGAATATATAGTGGACAATGGAGGTGCCCCTTCAGAGCTGGATCCCGGCGGCAGGCACCTCCATTGTCTCCCATAGTTCTGCCCCTGCTCAGAGGGCATGTTTAATTTAATTACAGGCAATTAGCTAGAGTAGACCCGAGACTACTCCATAGTCGATAGTACGACCAATATTGGGCCAGTGTTGGTGTTGTGTGTCTTTTGTTGCAATTACACTGGCACCAGCGGCCATTTTCTGAGGTACAGTCTGCGCCGACATAGATCTGGTGCAAAACGGTGCAACCGATGGCGCGTCTTTTTAAGCACGGCGACAAATTAGCACTGCAGCCTGCGGGCATCTCAGTAGGTAGCCCATCGGCTGCAGCATTAGCATAAAGTCCATTTCTATGGGGGCTGCGTCTGCTGTCAGAATGTGAGGGGCCACTGCAGATCCAGGAGATATTCCGCTGATGTCCCTCCTTGTTAAATCCTGGAGATCCTTAATATTTGTGGGTATTGTAATATTTTCCAGGGGCATTTCACGTGACCCGGTTGACGGAAGGAGAGAGGCACCAGCAGGTGAGCGTGACTGGGGAGTGCCACAGGGTATGAAATGAAAAATGATGACCAATCATTACCCTTCTGATCAATGGTGCTGCAGTTTCATCTGACGTTATGCAGGCTCACTTTGTGGTCTATTTACTAAGCCTTGGAGGGAGATAAAGTGAACAGAGATAAAGTACCAGCCTGTCACTTTACAGGCTGTGTTTGAATAATGACAGTTAGGAGCTGGTTGGCTGGTACTTTATCTTTAGACCCCTTTGTTGACACCCTAGCCACGCACAGTATGGAGGGAGTCAGGGCTGGAAGGAGGCGGGGGCAGGCAGTGTCATCCAGGCAGCTGAGGTGCCAGACTCTCAGCGACTGACACAAGGGAGAGGCTGATGTGCTGGCCCTGGATTTTAAATACCCAAATGAGGTACAGTAATTAGAGCAATAAAGTAGGGCTGGAATAAGAAAGGGATTCTGAATGTTTTAAAACATTTCTTCAAGCCTGTTAGCCTTTCTCTCAGCACTAGTGCTGTGACAGGCAGCTCTCTATTGTTCTGTTGTTCCTGTATGATTGTAGGACGGAGAAGGGGGAGGAGACAAAGAGATGAAGTATGAAGTGCAGGTGTGGACCTTAAGACAACTTTTACACACCCTTACTTTTCACACAACACCCCCTAAATTATGTCCACTGATGTACTCTGTATTTTATGGTGATCACTGATGCTCTCTGTATTATATGGTGATCACTGGTGCTCTCTGTATTGTATGGAAGTCACTGATGTTCTCTGTATTGTATGGTTGTAACCGATAGTCTCTATTATATAGGGGGTCTGATCTCTTTATTATATCAGAGTTACTGATGCTCTCTGTATTATATGGTGGTCACTGTGATGTTTTAAGTATTGCATGGTGGTCACTGTGATTGTATCTGCCTTATATAGTTGAAATAACAAGATCCATCATCAAAGAAGACTTCGGTGCAACTCAAAATCAGGCTTAACGTCCCCAGTACCTACTGCTCATTCAATTACCCTGCAATTCAAAAATGTGTAATTGTGGATCAGGTAGGTAGTTTGGTAAAACAATGCACATGTCCTGCAGCAGTGAGAAACGCGTCATGCTCCCACTACTTCCTGCCAGCTTTGTCCATTATTTCAGTTCAGCATTCGCTCACTGCTCAATGCTTGCTACAGTATTTTTCTCTAAAAGGTCATTTAAGGGCCTGAACAAGTCCAAAATATAATATTGTGATCATTAAAAGGATTCAGACATCTAGTGCTGCAGTGCAGCTTCAGCAACAACACTCAATTCATACAGCATTTGCAGCATCTAGCACATCTAAAGGCCAGACTAAAATTAGAACAGTGTCGCCCGAACAAAACTTGCAGCGAAAGTGCCATAAGCCCCAATAATTACAAAAATCCAGATAGAACTCTGAGGGAGTTAGGCGAGCAGTAGGAGAGAGACACACATGGTGGAAATGCCTCTGGCGCACAAGTTTAGTTTAATACAACACTGAATACGACACAAATCTACATTGCGCAACGTAACCTTCAGGCTCTGTCGACAGGCTTGTTCCAGAGCTCGGGCATCTCACTGTATGGGGCAAAGTACATCCTTAATGTCTTTACAACTATCTCGCACATTTTCTTTTTTTACTTTCTATAGTTTTAAATCCATAGCGTTGAATTCCAAAGTTGTCTTTAATCCCGTGATATCCAGAAGTGACGTTAGGCGATGCCCTGAACTTGAAAACAAAAAGCTAATGCAGCCTACTTTGCATTTCCGCCCGTCTAAAACAATAACTAGACTTAAATAATGTGGGAATACCTATAATAAGACATGCATGGTTTGATTATTCATGAAACAGCGGTAGCAATAATAGAAGGCAATCTGATGCTTTTAACATAATTTGGGAACATGCTTTAAATTGATTTTTATTTCTTTGGGGGCCGTTTCTTTTAAAATTAAACCTAACGAATGAAAACGGATTATTCTCAATACAATTTGTCAAATCAGCTCCGTGAGGCGCGCGGGCAAATGAATAAAACGAAGCTATTGAATCACATTTTTTTTTCTTTATATATAAATCTATGGCTTATAGACAACATCATGCATGACGCTTTTTAATCTTTCCCGGGCAATATTACTTTTTTAGGTATTTTACATTTTTGAACTTGACAGTTTCTAATTTTCAGAATAATACCTGAAATGAACTTAATGTATCTGTATTACTAAATGTAATATGCAATGCAATTGTGATTACTGTATAAGAAACAGTAGTTGGGCAATTATATACTACTGGTAAATTTGGACCCGGCATATGTAGGGTCACTTCAGTCCGCCCCCTGCCCATCCCACCCCCTCCCCATTTCCATTCTGCCCCACCAACACATCCCTCCCCGCTGCTCTCCCACCACTTCCTTACCCCGCCTCTTCACGATGAGCTCCCACCCTCTCCCTGCCCCATTCCTTGCAACGGCCATCACAACCCCTACCCACTGCACTTACCCCATTCCTGGAGCAGTGGTCCTCAGGCTACTCTTCGGCTGGCCTGTCCGGGCTGTTCCATCACTGCAGTGGGAGCCATTGGGGGATGCATGCCAGACAGGACTGCTTACAGCATTATATAATAGACAAGTGTTTTGGACACATCATTTACCAGGTCGCTAGTTATTGTGCCCATCTCCCTCTCTCTCTCTCTCTCTCTCTGTCTCTCTCATCGCTATCCTCCATCTTCCATCTTTCTCTCATATCTCTCACATCTCCTACACTCTCACCATCTCTTTCCCATTTCTGTTCCCCACCCCACTTCTCTCTTTCTCATCTCTGAGTCCCTACCCCAATCTCTCTCATCTCTGGTACAGGAAGGTACTGACCACCATCATGATTTCACAGCTCCAGGTGTTCTGTCTTCAGTGCTGAGAGCAAGGGGCTGGGACCTCTCTCCTTCTGTCCGTAGCAGCCACTGAGATCTGTGAGGGGGGGGGGTTCCCTCCTTCTTTCCGTAGCAGCTACTGAGAGCTGTGAAGGGGCGGGGTTCCCTCCTTCTGTCCGTAGCAGCCACTGAGAGCTATGATGGGGCGGGGTTCCCTCCTTCTGTACCTAGCAGCCAGTGAGAGCTCTAAAGGGATGGGGCCTCCCCACAGCTGTAGTGCACAACTGCAAGACAGACATTTAAGGAGATTATATTATAGATCATATTATAGATGTATAATGTTACCTGTTAAATACTTTGCTGACTCAGGAAAAACAATCTGAAACAATTCAATGAATCAAAAAGTAAAATAAAGAATCCCATCATTACCAACTTTTCAATTTTCTCCTCCGAGGAGACTTCTTAGTAGGGGTGGCCATCAGTTACCGATGGTTCACAACCATCAATGTTTTAAACCCGATGGTGATGGTTTCGCCATTAGATTCCAGGATTGCGTCGGGTGCCATCATCGGTCGCTTCTTTTCGTTGCGTGTCCTCCCTATGTGTGATTGTGTAATACACCGCAGGGTGTTCCATTGATGGTTTAAACCGTTGAATGATTTAAAAATGATGATTTCATGCCACTGTTAGGCATGTAATCAATATTTGCCACCCTTCTGAGGGTTGTTGAAACTGAAGTGCGCTACTGTGCAGACTCCATCTTACTGTCCATCCAGGGAGGCTTCATTCCTGCACCAAGATGTCTGCCATAGTTAGCATTGTGCATGTGCTGCACCATCTAGCGGCTGTGTAGAGTGACAAGGTGGGAGACGGACATCACCTACTTAGTGCCATATAAGAGACCTGGTTATACCTGCTATTACGCTGTACCAGCATCTTGCACCGCTAACGACAAGCATCATAAACGCAGTGGCTGGTGAGCTGTACGAAACCCTGCACCGCTCAAGCTCTGTTTCAGCACCAGTGTGTATACCGCAGTGAGTACGACTGTACCTATTATATCCAAATAAACCAACAACTCTGGTTAGGTAACTGAGGGGGTGATACAGCAAGGATCGCAATTGCAAAGCCGCACGCAGGCAGTTTTGCAATTCCGTCCTTGCTAATATGCAAATGCAGCAGGAGGTGTATGACACCCCCTGCTGCATTTGCAATCCCAGCACTGCGACCGAGGCCAGGACACTGCGTTGGTCAACGGATGCAGTCCCTGGCCTTGCCACTCCCGGAAAATGGGGCCGACACACCCCTGTTTCCGTGAACGCCGGCCGATCCTGCCCCCGCACTGCCCCTTAAATGCCTCTGCCTGTCAAAAAAGTGTGGGTCCTTGAAGGGGGACGTGGCTAAGAAAATGTGATTCTTAGAGACTCTTAGAACCTCACAACATTGCGGCTCCTGTCCAGATCATTTCACTAGGAAGTAGGCAGGAGGCGGGAGGTGACTTTACTCTTCCGGGAGGTAATCAGACTCCGCAAATATTCTGGAGTTGGGAGAGAAACTGAGCACCAGCCAGGGCCGGCGCTACCATTAGGCAGCTTTAGGCAGCTGCCTATGGGCGCCGGCCACTAGAGGGCGGGGCGCTGCCCGTTAGTGAATGTGAATGAACCCCTGTATAAATTACAAGCGGCGACCGAGGCACTAGTAAAGTCAGCTGCGGCCACCAGGCTATTTTGCTAACTCCGGCGGCAGGCACAGCCAGGCCGCCCCTGTAGGTGTCCACCGTGTCTGCCCGGCGGCCGCAGCATTTGTGAAGCAGGCCGCGACCACCGAGCTATTAGGTAGTAGGGACTAGGGACAGACACTGTCTGTCTCCTCACTCCCCGGCCAGCCCCTCCTCCAGGCTCCAGCCTCCAGCCACAGCGCTACCTGTGAAAAAAAAAAAAAACTTACCCTCAGCTCAGGCCGGTGATCGTTGCTCCGGTGATGCCCTCCGTGTCTCCGGTCAGCTGGTGTCCCATCCTGCACCGAGACACGGTCAGCTGGGTCACAGTGCAGGATGGGAGACAGCTGACTGGAGCCACGGAGGACATCACCGGAGCACCGATCACCGGAGGTATGTAAAATTAAGGGAGGGGGTCGGGGGGGCACAGGGCACAGGCAGCAGTTTTGCTTAGGGTGCCTAGAAGCCTCGCACCGGCCCTGGCACCAGCAATGTGCTTAAATTGACAACATATGTATAGATTTGTTTTCCATTTGCAAATGGTCAATTGCATTTCTATACAATAACTTCCAAATACAATCAAAGCCTATAGCTTCCAATTGCTCTTTAGCACATTATCTGTAGATCCGCAACAAACAAGTAATCATTGCAGTCAAAGAACAGTTTTGATCTATTAGAATGGGTAGTTGGGATGTTTGCAGAGTTACCAAGACTGGATCTGTCCAGGGGCTCAGGTCTGGCAGCCATGCCTCCAAGATGCCATAACCAGGGCCTGCTCTAGGGGTGTTCGACCAGTGCGGTCGCACAGGGGCGCCACCCGTAGCGGGCGCACCCCTCCCCAGCATCCCGATTTCAGCTAAGTGGCCCGCGGGTGGTCAAGTAGGGAGGTCGGGGGCCCCCACTGCCGCAGCTGTGCAGCGGTGCCGGACCCCCGGAGTGTGAATGGATGCCACGCGCATCCATTCACTAACGGGAGACTGCTGGGGGAAGCCCAGCCAGTGACTGAGTGCTGGGCTGGGCTTTACCCCCAGCCTGACGTTATTTGGAGGCGTGCCATGCGGGCACGCCTCCAAATAATGTCATGTAGGGGGCGTGGCCTATGGTAATTAGGCCACACACCCAAATTGCATGTATGGGGCGCATTATCAAGGGCCGGCACAGGGTGCTCCAACCCCTGGAGCCGGCCCTGGCCATAGCCACATCTCTGAAGAGGTAGCACAGCATGTTAACAGGGCTCCAGTATTCACAACGGGGTGTGTTCACATCCCCACACACTTGGCAATGCCTCTAGTACCAGGACAGGACAGCTGTGGGATTGTTGGATTTCAGTTGTATATTTAAAATACATAGGGGTCTATTCACTAAGCCTTGGCGAGAGGTAAAGTACCAACCAATCAGTTCCTAACTGTCATTTTTCAAACACAGCCTGTAAACGGACAGTTAGGAGCTGATTGGTTGGTACTTTATCTCTATCCACTTTTTATCTCTCCAAGGCTTAGTGAATAGACCCCATAGTTTCATTCAGTAGGATTGATATTGGATAAATATGTTTCACTGAAGACAGTTAGGGGAAGTTCTAACGGACGCAATGTACAGGATATGCCATTACAGAGCCGAACACTTGCGCCATTCACATCTCAAGTTTGGCTAATACTAAATTCCACCTGAGAAGCCAGCAAAATATCATGCCTAAATGTGGAATGAGGCAAGGGTTAATTTATGCCATGATTCATTTAGGCAGTGATGTGCGGTCAGGTGAGGCAGGTTAGCAGAGCCTTTCCTGTCATAATTAGGTATACACCAGAATTTTGACTATAAAAGTTATAAGAAAAATGTAAAGAAAATATTATAAGTAACTTCTTTGTATTATTCTGATAATTTTTAGGGGTAAATTTACTAAAGAGAGAGTTTTTAGAAGTGAGTTTTAGAAGTGATGTTGCCCACAGCAACCAATCAGATTCTACTTAACATTTAATTAGCACCTCCTAGAAGATAATAGCTAGAATCTGGTTGCTATGGGCAACATCACTTTTAAAACTCACTTCTAAAAACTCTCACTTTAGTAAATTTACCCCATATAGTCAAAACTCTGGAGTAAAAAGTCTATGGCAGGTGAGGCACTGCCTCCCCTGTCTACATTTTCCACACATCCCTGATCGAAACGCACCAAATTTCCAGCACTATATACTGCTGCATCTTTGTATAATGCCCACACGAACCCTCGGGGTTCATATACTGTATGTATCTGTAAATCTGGCTCTGATACTGATACTAGCCAGTGCCTCCCCAGCCATTTACCTCACCGCACGTCACTGTATTTAGGGAATAATAAGTTTATGCCATGCAGGAGGCTAAACCAGTCAGTAGTTTAGAAAAAAAATCTGAAAAGTTTAAGTTAATGAAAAGTTTGTTGTAAAGTTGTAGGAGCTTAACCCTGACTTAGACACTGCCTCATAGGGCGTCTCCAGATTTTACCCAAACCTCGGTGCACAACTACAGTAGGTGGAAGAAATGTTTGGAAGAAAAGTGGCATCTTGAAATGCGCTGGATCTGCAACACAAGAGTGCAACAGTGTTATACCAAAGTGATTTGCGGCACTCATCCAGTACTATTCGCAAACAAGTTCTCCTAAGTCCAAAAAGACGCCGAGGAATCAAGGCTCTCTCCCCAGCTGTGTAGCGAATAGTTAACATGCATCATGCATTCCGTTTATAATTGGTGACTTCTGACATCACAGCTCTATAGCTATAAAGTTTTTTTTTTCACAGAAAAATACAGGTGTCGTATGATCGAAAAATGTGTCTATTTTCTATTAAAAAAAAACCAACAACACAATAGAAGGTTGTCTGAGTGCGGTAAGTTGACTTGAATGCTTTTGGGAAAGCAGAAAAAAAAACACATTAGCAGTAATTACACTCTGGCTTGCTGCGGTTCAGTCATTGAGACTTCACACAAACACGGAGGCATGGATGGCACTAGGTGGCATTGTACTGACACATTTACACATCATTAAGCAGAGTTAATATCATTTCGCAGCGCTGGTGTCTTGCAGAGAGGCTGGTGGTCTGAAGTTTCACTAACCTGTATGTTATATGTGAATGGTAGAGACTTCCCTATGGACAAAGCCGCCAACTGGGTTTGTCACTGGGGCTTGAAATTGATAGAACTACGAGCATCTGCACACATCTCTTTACTTGGTGTCAGCCACAGTTTCACTCAGTAAATAAAAGCTCTCCAGTGGCGTACCGAATGGACTTGTGCACCGCAGAGAGAGCTCGTCTCTCATATTGTCTGCTTGATTTAACCCCTTAATTACATGGGGAGCCTGGTCCCCCTCCCACCCCAGACGAAACCAATTGTAACAATGCCGGTATTTGCTGGTTAAACAAAATTAGCATTCACTTTTTTTTTATTTGCTAGTCTATCCTAGTGAGTGCTTGGGGTTTTATTCCATTGCAGACTTCTGTTTTGTTTTGTTATCGTTACAATTTAATCAGAAGCAGTGAATAAAATACTGCTGATTCAGCTGTTTAATGAGCTAACGTGTGTAGTGTGTAGGATTACACTTTAGGGATAGTTTTTTTTATATTTTCTTTGTTTACTATTGTTGTTTTTATTACTACTATAATTTAGTATTGTACAGTATATCCTGGTATGTCGCTGTAGAGAAGTCTGAAAGCACAGTGTAAGTACAGTTTCCACCTTCAGTGTCACATTCATGAGTCTGTTTAAATGCCACTGTGTCTTCACGGTCAGGGCCGCTGAGATTTTGGGTGGTCCCAGGTGGTGGGGGGTGTAGCTTCTAGAAAGTGCAGCTAGGCATCCTCTTTGTAAACATCACAGAACCCAATTCAAGCATCTCACACTCACAAAACCCTCTGCCAATCCTCTCCCATTTACATCTCTGACCTCGTCTCCCTTCACGCACCCGCTCACCCACTTTGCTCCACAAATGCATGCCGCCTCTCTTGCCAACTGATTACTTCCTCCCACTGCCATCTCCCAAGATTTTGCCCGTGCTGCTCCCTACCTCTGGAACTCTCTCCCTCTCCCTATCAGACGTACCACCTCTCTACAAATCTTCAAACGGGCTCTCGAGACCCACTACTTCATCAAAGCCTTCCAGCTCTCATCCTAACCCCCTGCTTCATGCTCCTTCCTCCCTGTCTACCACAACTGTGTCACCCCTGTCTGTCTGCCCCTCCCCTTTTGAATTCAAGCTCTCATGAGCAGGGCCCTCTTCCCTCACGTACTTCTCCTTCTATTACTTACACCCCTTTCACACAGAAAAGCAAATTACCAGGTAAAGCACTTTTACCAAGGAATTTGCTGATCAACACGGGTCCTTTTTCTGTGTAAAAGGGTCAACCCAGGTCGAAATTCCTGCAACTTCGACCCTGGTTTTTAGTTTTTACCAGGGTAGGAGACCCGGCAATTTCGACCCGGATTGACCCTTTCATACAGAAAATATACCTGTGTTAATTAGCAAATTAACAGGTAAAAGTGCTTTGCCCGGTAATTTGCTATTCTGTCTGAAAGGGGGTTCAGGCTGGGACTGGCAAAACGACCAAGCACTTAAATGCTGGGTATTTGGGAAAATTCTGTGTGAAAGGGGTATTATTCTATAATTTACTCCTAACTCCCCACAACAGCACCTATCACTTGGTTACTACCACCCTGCTGCTTATTTAAGTGTTATGACTACTAATGCAGCAAAGTGTATAAGCCATGTCCTTGTCCTGTATTGTTTGGTACTATTAATAACTGTTTTCTTGTGTGCTTATTTGCTTATGTACTTTGTAAGGCTCTGCGGAACCCTTGTAGCGTTATTTAAATAAAGGATAATAAAAATAAAAATAATATTAATTTGGGGGCTTTGATGACATCATCACAAAGCGGAGTGGTTACCCCTCCCCTGCACTCCTGGGTTCCTACAGAGGCCCGTTCCCAGGTAATCTGTGCCCAATTTCCCCTCTATCGGCACTCCTGTTTAAGGTCAGGGCCACCAGGTCTTTGGGTAAGCCCAGGTGCTGGGGAGCTGATAGATCGTAAGTTACTATGTACTTTCGTTGTATACAGTATATTACAATGGTGTGTGCACTTTGGGGTTCTTCATGGCTGCATTGCAGTGGGTTATGGTCAGGCCCGCCGAGAGCCGCAGTGGGCCCGGATAAAGGGGGCATGGCCAAATTGCGGGAGGTGTGGCCACGCCCCCTTCGAGAGAAAAAAACAACAAGTTTTGCAATGCCGAGGGGGGCGCTCTGAGCCCCCTCAGCCCGGCGCATAACCAGTGGGGGGCACGATCAGCTTGATCGCTCCCCCCACAGGCATAGGAGACTGCTTCATAGCAGCCGTGAGCAGTCTCCCAGTGCAGCCCAGCACTGAGGAGGGGGTAGCAGTACCGGGCCCTCTCTCGGCCCCTCCAGCAAGCCTGGGCCTGGGTAATTTGTACCCACCCCCACCTCTCGGAGCCCCTGGTTGTGGTTATGCCTTCCCTACACTCCCAGGCCCCTACAGATATGCCAAGGCCTGGGTTATCTGTACCCGCTTTGCCCTCTATTGGCGCCCTTGTTCATGATTTCATGATTTGTTCGAAAACATGGAGGATGGAGATTTTTTTGGCTCCAGACTTTGGGTAGATCTTGTCAAACCCGGAAGTGCCAGCTGTTTGGGAAGCGATAGCACATGGTATATGGGCACAAAGGTAACAAACTAGATTATGATTTGCAGGAAGCATTGAGAATGCGCATTTCAGTAATAGAAGAGAATTATGCTGGGGCAATGAAGGATTACACAAAGATAAACCCAGCGCCGATGCGATGAAGGATTGCTAGATTACCAAGGTGTGCAGTGCAGTGCCCCCTTGGACCCATGTGCACTGCACGCTCAGCACCCATGAGAGATACGCCACTGCCCCGGTGTCTGAAAGCCCCTGGCATGTGTGAGATAATCAAATCCTGGACCTGCTCATTGCTTAGTTCCCTGGATGAAGAAGTCGGAGCCAGGGTGATTTCTCTTCAAGCTATTCCTGGTTAATGATCTCACAAATCGCAAAGGGTTCCAGCAAATCCTTGCTTCTGCTATAAGTGTGGCGTCACGCTGCAAACTTATTGATCGGTCTGTTGATAGCAAGTGCAAAAATCTGAACCCAGAAATAAAAAAAGAAATACAAAGTGCAAGAGAACACACCGAAACATATACCCACATTGATCAGAATCCTAGAGAGATTTCAAAATGTGGAAGAGAATAAGCCAAAAGAATGTTTTTGGAAATTTTGCTCAACTCTATAAAAAAAAAACCTGATGAGTATTTATGATCTGGCCACTTGGCCTGACTGTCCTGGGGCCATATCTCTGCCACATTATCACCATAAAGAACATCTAGGCAGGGTCACTGATTGGGGGACAGCGGGCAGAGAGTACATGTTCCCGGGAATGTCTGGGGGCCCAGACTGCTGAGGAGATGCAGCCTCTTCTACAGTCGGCACGGCCCTCAGACAGTTAACTATGCAGTCTAGTTCCAGGGTTTGATACCGTAGATCTCTCAGATGCTCTGCATATATACGTGCAAATTTTAAATGGCAGTCCCAACCTGCACTCAGGCCATATGGATGTTTGATGAATGGCACAGCATGGTCAGACGAGGACTCCTGCAACTTGTGCTCTAGACCTGGCATGTCAAACTCAAAATACCAACCGGGCCCAATATTCAAGGTCTAAGAGTGTGTGGGCCACAACAACAACAAAAAAAGTCTTATATGCAATTTTTATGTTGTACCCCCAGCAATGTCCCTAGTAGTGCCCCTTATGCAGAGCCCCCAGTAATATCCCTAGTAGTGTCCTTTATGCAGTGCCCCAGTAATGCCCCTAGAAGTGCACCTTATGCAGTGCCCCAGCAATGTCCCTTATGTTGTGCCCCAGTAATGCCCCTTATGCAGTGCCCCAGTAATGCCCCTTATGCAGAGCCCCCAGTAATGTCCCTAGTAGTGTCCCTTATGCAGTGCCCCAGTAATTTCCCTTATGTTGTGCCCCAGTAATGCCCCTTATGCAGAGCCCCCAGTAAT
The DNA here is from genome assembly GCA_031769625.1 of Taudactylus pleione. Taxonomy (NCBI): domain Eukaryota; kingdom Metazoa; phylum Chordata; class Amphibia; order Anura; family Myobatrachidae; genus Taudactylus; species Taudactylus pleione. The sequence goes on from JAUIMM010000069.1 coordinate 7,213,040, forward strand.
GCCCTTAGTAGTGCCCCCAGTAATGCCCCTTATGTAGGCGTCTGATCGCTTCAGAGACCACTGTTGCCAGCCTGTAAAGTAAACACTGCCCGATCGGAGCTGTGCTCCGATCGTGGCAGGGGTGTGGGCCGCATATTATATATATGTGAGCCCACACTCTGGGGCCGCAGAAAATGTTTATGCGGGCCGCATGTTTGACATGCCTGCTCTAGAATATGCCTGGCAGGATGTATGGGGGGCTGAAGGACAGAATGGACCTGCAAAACCCATATCATAATCTTGTATTGAGAGACTATTAAACAGTAAGGAGACAGGAGAAAAACCTCATTGTTGATATGTACCTACAAAATCACAATACTTGAGCCCACTAGGGGCGCTGAGATGTGGAGAAAGCTGGTATGAAATATCTGGGTCTGCCCGGGGTCCTGGACTGCCAAAAAAGAAACAGAAGCCCACATGACTTTGTGGCCACACCCCATCAGTCTGCTGTGCAGCATGTAAAGTGGGCTCCTGTATTCAAAATGGGGCGAGGTCACATCCCACATGCTTGGTTACGCTCCCCATTACCCAGAGCCCGATAGACCTCCCTGTAGATCTGAAGCCCACTCATGATGTTGCATAAGAAAGGTACATAGACTTTTTTTGCTTTAGAACCCAATATCATCTGTTACAAGCGACTGAAGGAAATAGCCGTTCCAGTGATAATTATACACATTATACCCTTTAGTCTGTAAGTCCCATAACAGAGGTTTATTTAAATCCTCCCAGACTTAGCTTAATTAGTTAGTGTATCAATTACACCATGATAAATGTGTCCTTGAGCTAATGTTTCCTTCAGAACTTCATGGTAGTTATACAAAAGCTAATTTATAAACCTTAACTACTGTAGTTAATTTAACTTGCTGATGCTTGACACTCGTCTAAATTGGAATCTGCTCTGCACTGTAATACATAAATATATTTATTTGTCCATTTACAATTCCTTGCAACTTGCTTTTTTTTTTTTTCTTTTTTTCTCTCTTTTTATTTTCTGTAATTAAATAACTAATTAGATCTCAAGAGAAATTCAGCACAGATAAAAAAAAAATATGTAGAGGCGGATGGAAAAATGTACTAAATGTACTGTACACATTCCTCACTGTCTTAAAGAAAACTTCACAATGGAATTAAAATAAAAAAATATTTATTTCATCAGCTTTGTCCTAATGTAAACTTTTGAGGATGGGTAAAGTTTTAAGTACAGAAAATGTCTTCGCTTTCCCCTTATACTGTATACACAAGTATATGACGCATTAAAATCTCCTGCACTGCACTCTGCCAATTCAAGTGGCCTTTTCAATGAACAATACATCCGCACATAACATTGCATGGGCTACAGAATCAGAAGGCCTGTCCATACACCATTGCTGTCTGCTGCAAATAGGGCGAAATGTCTCCAGTTGGCTTCGGAACATCGTAATCGGACAGCAAATGATAGGAAACTGGTCATGTGGTCTGACCAATCACGTTTTCAAAAACAATATGCAGACGGTAGGGTGAGGAAATGGAGACTACCACATGAAGGCATGGATCCTTCTGGATCCACCACCATCAAATCTTCAGAAACTGGAAGATGCAGTTCATTGCATTTGGGCCAATGTTTCCCAAGGAACATACCGACAGTTAGTAGAATCCATGCCTAGAAGAATTCAAGCTGCATTAAGGGCAAAAGGGTGCTCAACAACCTGGTGTTCATAATAAAGAATGCTAGGACATTTATGGTGCTGTAATGGCTATATTGCCCTTTGTACTGTATTAAAAACATAAAATGTTAGTTCCATATATTGCAATGCAAGTCCTTGACCTGAGTTTTAAGGTGGCAGGGTCCACAAAAATGTCTTTGCAAATACCTCCACCTACTGTAGAATTACTTCCGTTGATCTCCTCGGCAAATCAGAAGACAGGTTAATAAAACCTGAAATGTTGGAATCGATGTTTGATTTATGCTGAACAAAATCCATGGAGTGATGTCCTCCTCCAGCTACATTGACAAAGATCCCTGTGAGGATTGAAACACGTTGCTGGGGGCAGCATAGCCTGGATAGAGAGCGTGACCAGCCCAAGGACGAAAGGACAACATCTTTTTTAACGGGGCCCGGTTAAACAACTTCCCATCCGGGTATGAGTCCCTCTCCTGTGCTTTTTATTATTTTATACACTTGTTTATATGCTATTGGGAAAAAAGGAATTTTTGGTACAAGTCAATATTTCCTTGTTCTCCTTTGGTATATCCACATTGCTGGACATCTGGGAAGCCACCTACATTTGGCTCCACTCTGCTTGAATCAGAAGAGGAGGAGTAAAAAGACCCATCAGATATACATGATTATCTCATAGGTTTGTGAGTGAATTAGTTAGGCTGCTTCTATATCATTATGGTGATGGTCACATCGTGTTGAAATATTGGTGTAATATGATATGCTTACTATTCACAATCTGGTGTGAGTCTCCTGATTGGGGGGTAACCCCATGAACACATATGGAATTATTCAATTTATTGTTATAAGCATTTTGGACACTTAGAGTCGTATTCAATTTGAGCCAAGCCGCGATACTTTTTCGCGGCCCAGACTTTTCGCCTACTTCGCCTGTTTTGTAGGCGGAAAAGTATCGCGCACGTGCCCGCTTTACCCTGTATTCAATTTGAAAGTATGCGAAATGGGACCCTGCGAAATCAGCCTGACATCCCACAAAAGACGCTCTGACATGGGGGTTCACTATGGTACCCCCGATTTGGTTTCTGAAGGTATTTGGTGTTTTTAAACGGGCTCAGTAGCTGCTAAATAGCATTTTTGTATACGTGATGCAGAATAGTATTCAGGAGTATTGTTTGCATAAAATAACTTATCCCAGCTAATTTGGAGTACCTGGAAATGGGGGTCAGCATATTTAAAAGTTGCTAAAGTGAAGTTAAAAAAATCGTGAAAAATCCACCAGCCACAAGCACCTGCAATCAAAAAAACACTTGGGGCATACTTGGGGATCCCCCCAGAGTCAAGTTCGCTAGTTTTTTACTTTGCCCCCCCCCCCATTTTTTTTTTTTGCCCCCAAAATGAAAGTGATTTTGGGGGGGTTCTGAAGTGTTTTTTTTACATTTTATTGACACAGTTTAACTTTGGGGGACTCTCTGAAGGCTGCACGGGGGTTCCCACAATGTTGCACCCCAAAACCCCAATTCTGCATTTTTTTCCGCCTCTTATTCATAGGCGATACTTTACCGCCTATTACATTGCATTGACTTTCCGCCTACGCAGAAGGTCTTTCAAATTGAATAGGAGTAAAGTAAAAACAGGCGAAAATAACATCATCGGCGAAAAAGTATCGCGGATCCGGAGTTTTCGCCTCAAATTGAATACGGGCCTTAGGGCCTGATTCAGACCCACTCGCGAGCGGCTGTCCGCTCGCAAGTGGGTCGATGTTATGGACTGAGCATGCGCACGACGGAGGGAGCTCCGTCGTGCGCATGCGCCAGACGCGACGAGCGAAGGAAAGTCCTTCGCTCGTTGTGTCCGATCAAAGGGGGCGTGCTGTCAATGTTGATTGACAGCACGCCCCCTTTGGTGGGCGTGCCGGGGGCGTGCCTCCCTGACGGGGGCGTTCCCACGGGAACGCCTCCCGTCAAAAGCCGGCCCACTGACATCACTAGTGATGTCAGTGGGAGTGATTTTGGCTCTGATAGAGCCAAAATCACTCCGGAGCTTGCGGTTGAAAACCTCAACCGCAGGCTCCGGCTCGCAATTTCGATGGTCGCGATGGTCACGACCATCGCGGCCATCACAATGCACGCTCGTATAGCCTGTGGGTGGTGACCCACAGCTATACGAGCGTCCAGGAGGACGCTCCATTTTCATGGAGCCCGGCCCTCATTCAGAGCGTGCGCTCTGCTCAGAGCGTACGGCTCTGAATGAGGGCCTTAGTCTGTTACTGGATTACACGAGGATATTTGTGTATTTCTTTTTTACATATACTTCATCTAAAAATCGGAAGAGGAAGAATTCCCTGGGAGGAACATTTCCAGGGAAGTACTGTCAATTTTAGCGCCTTCATGTACAATTCGTTATTTCTTGTTTATTTCATGTAAAGGATTACATGGTGTGATCCTTTTAGAATTGTTGTATTTAGGCTGCTTTTGATATAGCGAATTAAGAACAGTACTACCCTTTCCTCTACATTTTAAATTATATATACATGTTATGATGAAAATGCAGTTGCATTGAAACGTCGACCAGAAAGTGATGGTTGTGTCGTTTTTTTTCTCAGTCCCTGAGTGCCGCAATTAAAGAGCAGTGTATATATATATATATATATATATATATATATATATTAGGGGTGAGCGGGTTCGGATTTCTGAAATCCGAACCCCCCCGAGCCCCCCCGATCCGAGTCCGATCCGAGTCAGGCTCGACTTTTCCCGCCTGACTCGGATCTGACATCGAGGCAAAACGTCATCATCCCGCCTTCCGAGTCTCGCGGGTTTTGGATCCTATATAAGGTACCCGCGTCGGCGCCATTTTCTCACTCGGCTGTGGACAGTGAAGAGGGAGGGTGGGAGTTAGTGCTGTGTAGTGTAGTGTAGTGTAGTGCTGCTGTTGTCCACTACTTCAAAGTCCATAGGGGCTGGCTGTGTTGTGCTGTGCTGCTGTTGTTAATAGGGGCTGTGTCCACTACTTCAAAGTCCATAGGGGCTGGCTGGACTGTGTTGTGCAGTCAGTTCTCCATAGGGGCTGTGTCCACTCCAAAGTCCTGTGCAGTGTCCCAGTCCTAAAGGGGTGCTGTAGTGTTGTCCAGGGGGTGCTCTGTCCATCAGGGGTGCTCCCCCCAAGTGCTAAAAAAATAATATATTTTCTGTGTTTGTGAATTGTGTGCGCAGTAGCCGCACGTGCATCAACAAAGTAGTGCCAAGCGTGCGCCTGTGTCATAAGTAAAGGGCCGGCTGGCTTGACCGTTAAGGGTGCTGTAACCCCCGAAAGTACACTCCAGTCCAAACCAAAAAAAAAATTATTTTCTGTGTTTGTGAATTGTGTGCGCAGTAGCCGCACGTGCATCAACAAAGTAGTGCCAAGCGTGCGCCTGTGTCATAAGTAAAGGGCCGGCTGGCTTGACCGTTAAGGGTGCTGTAACCCCCGAAAGTACACTCCAGTCCAAACCTAAAAAAAAATTATTTTCTGTGTTTGTGAATTGTGTGCGCAGTAGCCGCACGTGCATTAACAAAGTAGTGCCAAGCGTGCGCCTGTGTCATAAGTAAAGGGCCAGCTGGCTTGACCGTTAAAGGGTGCTGTAACCCCCGAAAGTACACTCCAGTCCAAACCAAAAAAAAATTATTTTCTGTGTTTGTGAATTGTGTGCGCAGTAGCCGCACGTGCATCAACAAAGTAGTGCCAAGCGTGCGCCTGTGTCATAAGTAAAGGGCCGGCTGGCTTGACCGTTAAGGGTGCTGTAACCCCTGAAAGTACACTCCAGTCCAAACCTAAAAAAAAATTATTTTCTGTGTTTGTGAATTGTGTGCGCAGTAGCCGCACGTGCATCAACAAAGTAGTGCCAAGCGTGCGCCTGTGTCATAAGTAAAGGGCCGGCTGGCTTGACCGTTAAGGGTGCTGTAACCCCCGAAAGTACACTCCAGTCCAAACCAAAAAAAAAATTATTTTCTGTGTTTGTGAATTGTGTGCGCAGTAGCCGCACGTGCATCAACAAAGTAGTGCCAAGCGTGCGCCTGTGTCATAAGTAAAGGGCCGGCTGGCTTGACCGTTAAGGGTGCTGTAACCCCCGAAAGTACACTCCAGTCCAAACCAAAAAAAAAATTATTTTCTGTGTTTGTGAATTGTGTGCGCAGTAGCCGCACGTGCATCAACAAAGTAGTGCCAAACGTGCGCCTGTGTCATAAGTAAAGGGCCGGCTGGCTTGACCGTTAAGGGTGCTGTAACCCCCGAAAGTACACTCCAGTCCAAACCAAAAAAAAAATTATTTTCTGTGTTTGTGAATTGTGTGCGCAGTAGCCGCACGTGCATCAACAAAGTAGTGCCAAACGTGCGCCTGTGTCATAAGTAAAGGGCCGGCTGGCTTGACCGTTAAGGGTGCTGTAACCCCCGAAAGTACACTCCAGTCCCAACCAAAAAAAAAATTATTTTCTGTGTTTGTGAATTGTGTGCGCAGTAGCCGCACGTGCATCAACAAAGTAGTGCCAAGCGTGCGCCTGTGTCATAAGTAAAGGGCCGGCTGGCTTGACCGTTAAGGGTGCTGTAACCCCCGAAAGTACACTCCAGTCCAAACCAAAAAAAAAATTATTTTCTGTGTTTGTGAATTGTGTGCGCAGTAGCCGCACGTGCATCAACAAAGTAGTGCCAAGCGTGCGCCTGTGTCATAAGTAAAGGGCCGGCTGGCTTGACCGTTAAGGGTGCTGTAACCCCCGAAAGTACACTCCAGTCCAAACCTAAAAAAAAATTATTTTCTGTGTTTGTGAATTGTGTGCGCAGTAGCCGCACGTGCATCAACAAAGTAGTGCCAAGCGTGCGCCTGTGTCATAAGTAAAGGGCCGGCTGGCTTGACCGTTAAAGGGTGCTGTAACCTCCGAAAGTACACTCCAGTCCAAACCAAAAAAAATTATTTTCTGTGTTTGTGAATTGTGTGCGCAGTAGCCGCACGTGCATCAACAAAGTAGTGCCAAGCGTGCGCCTGTGTCATAAGTAAAGGGCCGGCTGGCTTGACCGTTAAGGGTGCTGTAACCCCCGAAAGTACACTCCAGTCCAAACCTAAAAAAAAATTATTTTCTGTGTTTGTGAATTGTGTGCGCAGTAGCCGCACGTGCATCAACAAAGTAGTGCCAAGAGTGCGCCTGTGTCATAAGTAAAGGGCCGGCTGGCTTGACCGTTAAAGGGTGCTGTAACCCCCGAAAGTACACTCCAGTCCAAACCAAAAAAAAATTATTTTCTGTGTTTGTGAATTGTGTGCGCAGTAGCCGCACGTGCATCAACAAAGTAGTGCCAAGCGTGCGCCTGTGTCATAAGTAAAGGGCCGGCTGGCTTGACCGTTAAAGGGTGCTGTAACCCCCGAAAGTACACTCCAGTCCAAACCAAAAAAAAATTATTTTCTGTGTTTGTGAATTGTGTGCGCAGTAGCCGCACGTGCATCAACAAAGTAGTGCCAAGCGTGCGCCTGTGTCATAAGTAAAGGGCCGGCTGGCTTGACCGTTAAAGGGTGCTGTAACCCCCAAAGTACACTCCAGTCCAAACCAAAAAAAAATTATTTTCTGTGTTTGTGAATTGTGTGCGCAGTAGCCGCACGTGCATCAACAAAGTAGTGCCAAGAGTGCGCCTGTGTCATAAGTAAAGGGCCGGCTGGCTTGACCGTTAAAGGGTGCTGTAACCCACAAAGTACACTCCAGTCCAAACCAAAAAAAAAATTATTTTCTGTGTTTAGCCGCACGTATATATCAAATCGATATAACATAAATGGAGGACCAAACTTTCTCCGATAAAAATAAAATAGAGAAAGATCAAGAACCACTTCCTCCTAGTGCTGAAGCTGCTGCCACTAGTCATGACATAGACGATAACATGCCATCAACGTCGTCTGCCAAGGCCGATGCCCAATGTCATAGTAGAGGGCACATACAATCCCAAATGGCAAAGTTCAGGAAAATGACCTTGAAAAAGACATTTAAATCAGCTGAAGAGAAACGTAAACTTGCCAATATGCCATTTACGACACGGAGTGGCAAGGAACGGCTAAGGTCGATCCCTAGTATGTTCATGACTAGTGGTTCAGCTTCACATGACGATGGAAGCACTCCTCCCACTAAAAAAATCAAAAGAGTTAAGCTGGCAAAAGCACAGCGAAGAACTGTGCTTTCTAAGAAGATATCACAAATCCCCAAGGAGAGTCCAAGTGTGGTGGTGGTTGTTGCGATGCCTGACCTTCCCAGCACTGGACGGGAAGAGGTGGCTCTTTCCACCATTTGCACGCCCCCTGCAAGTGCTGAAAGGAGCACCCACAGTCCACTTGCTGATATGCAAATTGAAGATGTCACTGTTGAAGTACAACAGGATGAGGATACTGGTGTAGCTGGCGCTGAGGAGGAAGTTGGCGAGGAGGATTCTGATGGTGATGTGGTTTGTTTAAATCAGGCTCCGGGGGAGACAGTTGTTGTCCGTGGGATGAAAAAGCCCATCACGGTCATGCCTGGGCAGAAGACCAAACATTCCACCTCTTTGGTCTGGCAATATTTCTATCCAAATCCGGACAACAACTGTCTTGCCATATGTACCATATGTAAAGGTGAAATAAGTAGGGGTAGGGACGTCAACCACCTAGGAACATCCTCCCTTATACGGCACCTGCAGCGCGTTCATAAAAAGTTACTGTCAAGTTCAGAAACTTTGGCTCAGACCGTAAGCAGTCCAGGGACACCTAAATCCCGTTGTCCTGTTGTATCCAAGCACCTGCAAACCACACCGTCAACTCCCTCCTCGTCAATTTCCTCCTTAGTCAGGATCGGAAGTAGTCCTGCAGGCCATATCACTGGCATGACTGACTCTCCTATCCGGGATTCCTCCGGAGGATCCTGCATTGCTACGCCTACTGCTGCCGCTGCTGCTGTTGCTGCTGCTGCTGGGAGTCGTTCATCATCCCAGAGAGGAAGTAGGAACACCACTACTTTTACTAAACAATTGACCCTCCAACAGTCCTTAGCGAGGAGGATGAAGTACGACAGCAGTCATCCTGAAGCAAAACGTATAACTGAGGCCTTGACTGCTATGTTGGTGTTAGACGTGCGTCCGGTATCCGCCATTAGTGCAGTGGGATTTAGACAATTGATGGAGGTAGTGTGTCCCCGGTTCCAAATCCCGTCTAGATTCCACTTCACTAGGCAGGCGATACCGAGACTGTACAGAAACGTCAGAAAAAGTGTCCTCAGTGTCCTGAAAAATGCCGTTGTACACAATGTCCACTTAACCACGGACATGTGGACAAGTGGAACAGGGCAGACTAAGGACTATATGACTGTGACAGCCCACTGGGTAGATGTATCACCTTACGCAGCAACAGCAGCAGCGTCACCAGTAGCAGCATCTCAGAAACGCCAGCTCGTTACAAGGCAGGCTACGCTGTGTATCACCGGTTTCAGTAAGAGGCACACCGCCGACAACCTCTTAGAGAAACTGAGGGAAATCATCGCCCAGTGGCTTACCCCACTTAGACTCTCCTGGGGATTTGTGATATCTGACAACGCCACCAATATTGTGCGGGCATTACATCTGGGCAAATTCCAGCACGTCCCATGTTTTGCTCACACAATAAACTTGGAGGTGCAGAATTTTCTGAAAAGCGACAGGGGCGTGCAGGAGACGCTTTGGGTGGCCCGAAAAATTTCTGGCCACTTTCGCCATTCAGCGACTGCGTGCCGAAGACTGGAGCGCCAGCAAACACTCTTGAACCTGCCCCGCCATCACCTGAAGCAAGAGGTTGTGACGCGGTGGAACTCAACCCTCTATATGCTTCAGAGGATGGAGGAGCAGCAAAAGGCCATACAAGCCTATACATCCACCTATGACATAGGCAAAGGAGGGGGTATGCACCTGACTCAAGCGCAGTGGAGAATGATTTCCGTGTTGTGCAAGGTTCTTCAGCCCTTCGAACTTGCCACACGTGAAGTCAGTTCAGACACTGCCAGCTTGAGTCAGGTCATTCCCCTCATCAGGCTTTTGCAGAAGCAGCTGGAGAAAGTGAAGGAGGAGCTAAGACGGAGCGATTCCGCTCGGCATGTGGGACTTGTGGATGAAGCCCTTCATTCGCTTTGCCAGGATTCCAGGGTGGTCAATCTGTTGAAATCAGACCACTACATTTTGGCCACCGTGCTCGATCCTAGGTTTAAAGCCTATGTGGTGTCTCTCTTTCCGGCCGACACAAGCCTGCAGAGGTGCAAAGACCTGCTGGTGAACACACTGTCAGCTGAAGCGGAACGTGACACGTCAACGGCTCCTTCTTCATTTTCTCCCGCAACTGGGGCTGCCAGGAAAAAACTTAGGTATCCTAAGCAACCCGCTGGCGGTGATGCAGGGCAGGCAGGACCAAGTTTGGACATCTGGTCCGGACTGAAGGACCTGGCAACAATTTCTGACATGTCTACTGTCACTGCATATGATACTGTCACCATTGACAGAATGGTGGAGGATTACATCGGTGACAGCATCCAAGTAGGCATGTCAGACAGTCCATACCTGTACTGGCAGGAAAAAGAGGCAATTTGGAGGCCCCTGTACAAACTGGCTCTATTTTACCTGAGTTGCCCCCCCTCCAGTGTGTACTCCGAAAGAGTGTTTAGTGCAGCCGGGAACCTTGTCAGCGAAAGGCGTAGGAGGTTGCTTCCACAGAATGTGGAGAAGATGATGTTCATCAAAATGAATTATCAGCTCTTCCAGGGAGACCAGCCTCCAGAACGTACAGAGGGACCTGTGGTGGTGGATTCAAGTGGGGACGAGTTAATACTTTGTGAGGATGAGGATGTACACACTGAAGAGGGTGAGGAATCGGTGGATGAGGAGGATGAGGATGACATCTTGCCTCCGTAGAGCCAGTTTGTGCAGGGACACATTAATTGCCAGCTTGTTTTGTGGGGGCCCAAACGAACCAATCATTTCAGCCACAGTTGTGTGGCAGACCCTGGCGCTGAAATGATTGATTTGTTAAAGTGTGCATGTCCTGTTTATACAACATAAGGGTGGGTGGGAGGGCCCAAGGACAATTCCATCTTGCACCTCTTTTTTTCTTTGCATTATGTACAGTTTGGGGCCTAGTTTTTCTAACTGCCATCCTGTCTGCCACTGCAGTGTCACTCCTAGATGGGTCACGTGTTTGTGCCGCCCACTCGTGTCGCTTAGCATAGTCATCCAGCTACCTCGGTGCAACCTTTTGGACATAAAAACACTATTGTGAGGTGTTCAGAATAGACTGGAAATGAGTGGAAATTAAGGTTATTGAGGTTAATAATAGCATAGGAGCAGAAAAACCTACAAATTCTGTGATTTTAGCTGTTTTTATGCTTTTTTTCAAAAAAATACAGATCCAAAACACAAAACCCAGAACCCAAAACACGGAAGGGTGGTTTTGGCAAAACCAATCCAGATCCAAAACACGAAGAAAGATCCAGATCCAAAACCAAAACACAAAACACGAAAAGTGGCCGGTGCACACCCCTAATATATATATATATATATATATATATATATATATATGGTGATACCATTTGTCGCTTACAGTGTTTCTAACTGGTCGACATCAGAACCTTACCCAAATGGGGAACTAACAAGACCAAACATTGTAACTCACAAAGATGATGTTAATTCTGTATTATGTGAAAATTATGTGAAAATGTTTTATAAGTTTTGCTTTTAATGCAATGAAATAGATTTTAATAATATTTTATTGATTATTGGAAAATTGTTTTGGGTGTACTCTTGAGATGTTAAAATAAAATATTAATTATATCTTTAGACATATGACATTACACAGTACATTTTGAAATTAAGGTTATTAATTTAGAATTAACCAATCAATATTGGCAAACTAAATACAGTATATACTGGCGCTCTCCAAAAAACAAAAAACTTTAATTGTTACTGATAGGTCCTCACTGGCAAGGGGCCTTTCTGGAGATTAGTTGCCCATATCCAATATAAAGATATAAAGAAAGAAAAATTAAGACAATGTAATATATTAGCGCATTCTAGGTATCTTTTTTCATATATATATATATATATATATATATATATATACATATATATATACTCCATACATTGCCAAAATTACAGGTATGTACAAGTAGATCCCTTTGTGAATTTCCTCGTGATATTCACTTATCTGTATACCTAAACCCATCCGTCATAAACAGAAAACTTTGGCGATTAAATGGGAAGACAGGGTTTCATTCACAAGTAATTTAACTGCTGGCCCAATAGATCTACAGCATGCTTGTAGATCCCAATGTTTATTTTTTCAACCCACACAAAGAATTTCCAGCTAGTTGATATTGATGACGCTGAATAATTTTCGGCAATATCTATAGACATACCTGTGTTTTATATACAATTACACATTGCTTTTTTGTCAAAGATGAACAATAGGAACATTAACATTAGGGGGTAAATTTACTAAAGTGCTGGTTTCAGAAGTAGAATTGTTGCCCATAGTAACCAATCAGATTCTAGCTATTATCTTCTAGAAGGTGCTAGATAAATGTTAAGTAGAATCTGATTGGTTGCTATGGGCAACATCTCCACTAAACATACAGTACCCCTAGGTCTAAGTACCCTTCACAACACCAGACAGGTGAGTAGTATGCATATTCTGAATGGTCCCTGTGAGAGAACGTCTTACATTTATTCTACAAGACACCACTGAAACCGACCAAATCCAATGAATTTTTAACTTTACCAAATCTCTCTGCTTATCTTTTCTAACGTACAATATCACAATTTAGCAATAATCAAAAAAGAACATAAACACACAAATTAAACTATGCATAATTGTATTACATGACACAGAACCTCGCAGTTCTACTAATGCTGATTGCTTACACTATAAAGACTAAACTTTGGGTTAAAACTGTGTCCTCTATTACATAACATTGTTATTTTAGTACTTAGGTCGTGACCCCAATTTGAATATTTTTTTTTCTAGGTGGGGGTCACAAAAAGATCAGAGAAGTTCTTTGGGGCAAAATTATATTTAACCCGTTCAACAATGAGGCAACCTTTTGTGTCAGCAGTTTAGAATGATTAATGACTCAGCTCAAGTAAGCGTCGGGGACGGAAAATGTCAACACATCTAGGAGTCCCAATTTTAAGTGGGGAGAATCAGTATGTAGCTACATGTTTTGGTGTTTATGTTAGTCTTTTGTCACTTGACATAACTTTTTGGATGACAGCTTCAGCCATTTACCACACTTTATACAATACAATTATTAAATTAAAGTCTGAGGACCTCATTCAAAACCTGACGCTATTTGCGCTCGCTCGTTCAGAAAAAAGGGGTGGCTATTCAAATGAACTGTTCGCTCTTTGCGGTCTGTTCACGCCTCTAGGTCTGAACGAGCGAACAAAACTTGCGGTCGTTTTTTGGAAAACTACGCCCCCTGGCCGCTCGAATCCTACGTCATGTCCGCTATTTATTAGATTAATCGAGTACATCGACCAGCGTATGAACTGCTCGCTATTCTTGTGGTTGGTTTTTCCTACCACAATCTTGCGAGCAGTTCTGACTATAAAATAACCCAGTGACGTGGTCAATGACGCTGCTGTATTAATTATGCACACCCATAAAACGCCCGTTTTGACCTTTAAGCACGCCTGCGTTCTGATCTCCACTCCCCGTTTTCAAGCACCTTCCCCTGTTACCACCCACATACGCCTCCTCCTGTCACTCATATTTTCAGGCATTCGCTATTTAGCGAACAAACGATTTTCGGCCGCACTGACTGGTTCGCGCATGCGTATTACGATCCGTACGCATGCGCAGTTGTGCAAACATTGCTCGGAACGAACGAGCGGCCATTTACGAGCGGCTCTGAATCAGGCCCTGAGTTATTAGTTTTATATCAAGATTTTTTATTTGCAATTAAGTCACTTCATTGTAATATATAGAAATAAACATAAAAAACAGAAGTAGTAGATATCTAGTTTTAAGTATCATAAAATCTTAAAAATTAAGAAATATTGTTATTTTAATTATTGTGTATTATTATTATTATTATTGTTATTATTATTATTATTATTATTATTTTGCTAATAATTACTCAAATATACAACTACAGTTTCTAATAGATAGATCTTTACATTCATGATGTCCTGAAATGTTCTGGATATAATATATTAATTATGAAATGAAGAGTCTTCAAGTGGAGATAGAAACTTACTATCTAGAGACAATGGCCCTCATTCAGACCCACTCGCGAGCGGCTGTCTGCTCGCAAGAGGGTCGATGGTCCCCACTGCGCATGCGCACGACGGAGGGAGCTCCGTCGTGCGCATGCGCGAGACCCGACGAGCGAAGGACTTTCCTTCGCTCGGAGTGTCTCATCAAAGGGGGCATGCTGTCAATGGTGACTGACAGCACGCCCCCTTTGGTGGGCGTGCCGGGGGCGTGCCTGCCAGACGAAGGCGTTCCCAAGGGAACGCCTACCGTCTGAAGCCGGCCCCACTGACATCACTAGTGATGTCAGTGGGAGTGATTTTGGCTCTGATAGAGCCAAAATCACTCCTGGCCTTGCGGTTGAAAAACCCAACCGCAGGCTTTTGCTCGCAGTTTCGATGGTCACGATGGTCAAGACCATCGCGACCATCATCCTGCACGCTCGTATATGCTGTGGGTGGTGACCCACAGCTATACGAGCATCCAGGAGGACGCTCCATATTAATGGAGGTGGGCCCTGATTCAGAGCGAGCGCTCTGGTCAGAGCGTCCGGCTCTGAATCAGGGCCAATGAGCCATGAGATGGATTCCCATTTTTACTACAATTATTTTCCATCAAATCAACAAAGTATCAGCCAAATACCTACATTGCTGAGCATTATTAAACACATTTAAAAGGCAGCATGGTGGCACAATGGTTATCTTGATGTCTCTCAGTAGTAAAAGACAGCAAGTCTTATAGTGCATACACACGGTCAGATCTGTCAGATGAACGATTGAACGATTTTACCAACAATTTGAATGATTTTACCAACGATTTGAACGATTGAACGATTTCAGACAGTATTAAAATTATTGAAATCATCAAAATCTGACTGCAAACACATCAGATGTCAGATATCGTTATGTGATATGCGGGAACGCGCATCGTTCATCGTTGCAGGCCCACAAGTCAGATTTTCTTTCAGATATGAACGATTGAATGATTTTTAAAATCGTTATCATTCACATCTGACAACAAATCCGACCGTGTGTATGCACCATTAGTTTATTATCTTCAAGACAACATCATAGTGATCGCTGTACAGTCAGCATCCCAGTTACCGCCATACAGTACAGACACCATCTCAGTGATTGTCATTCAGTACAAACAGCATCACAGTGACCATTATACAGTGCAGACTGCATCTTATTGACCCCCATACAGTACAAGCAGCATCCAAATAAATACCATTTAGTACAGATGACATCTCTGTGGCCGCCATACACTACATTGGCCATGCCCTTGACTACCAGGAAGTACATATGGCATCCCAGTGACTGCAATAGACATTAATGGGTATCACAGGGACAATTATACAGTACATTGGGCATTTGAGTGGCTGACATTGAGTACAAACAGCATCCTAATGTCCTCCATACAATACAGATAGCATCCCAGTGACCATCATACAGTACATTGAGCATCCCAGTGATCTTTACACAGTACAGAGAGCATCCCAGTGACCACCATAAAGTACATTGAGCATCCCAGTGACCACCATTCAGTACACTAAGCATCACTGTGATTGCCATACAGCATGTTGAGCATTACAGTGTTATACATACAGTATATTGAGCATCACAGTGACCACTATATTATACAGACAACATCACATTGACCATCTCCTATGCTTGTAATTTGCATCACCACCCCAGTGGCAAAAACTCCAGTAGTAATAGAAGCCCACCCAGTAGCAATAAACCACCTTGGGACATTAACCCTTACCCCGTCTAGCTATTGTTCCCCCCCCTTTGTATCTATGAATGCCACCCAGGTTACTTACCCCTCCCCCAACACAGTGGAGCGGGTCACAAGGGAAATTGATCATCACTCCCTCTGCTGTTCTCGCTCACCAAATACAAACAATGACATCAGAAATCAGATCTTATTAATATATTACTTACATTGATACTTCTATTAGGATTATTTGTGTATAATAAATAGATAGATAGATACGAGATAGATAGATAGATATGAGATAGACAGATAGATAGATAGATAGATAGATAGATAGATATGAGATAGATAGATAGATATATAGATAGATAGATAGATAGATAGATATGAGATAGATAGATATGAGATAGATAGATAGATAGATAGATAGATATGAGATAGATGGGTAGATTATATATAGTTACTGATATGAGATAGATAGATAGATAGATAGATAGATAGATATGAGATAGATAGATAGATAGATAGATAGATATGAGATAGATAGATAGATAGATAGATAGATATGAGATAGATAGATAGATAGATATATAGATAGATAGATATGAGATAGATAGATAGATAGATAGATAGATAGATAGATAGATATGAGATAGATAGATTATATATAGTTACTGATATGAGATAGATAGATAGATAGATATGAGATAGATAGATATATAGATAGATGGATATGAGATAGATAGATAGATAGATATGAGATAGATAGATTATATATAGTTACTGATATGAGATAGATAGATAGATAGATAGATAGATAGATTATATATAGTTACTGATATGAGATAGATAGATAGATAGATAGATAGATAGATAGATAGATAGATAGATAGATAGATAGATAGATAGATAGATAGATAGATAGATAGATAGATTATATATAGCTACTGATATGAGATAGATAGATAGATAGATAGATAGATAGATAGATAGATAGATAGATAGATAGATAGATAGATACTGATATGAGATAGATACTGTAGATAGATATATTATAGAAGTATATTGTACAAGACAATGTAACAAAATATATGTAATAACAAGAAAATTATAGAAAAGTCAGGCGTTATTACAGGGCTTGCTGAAGGCACAATGACAGAATATAACATAGGGCTGTAACCTGCATAATCTATTGAATGTGTAACTTATTTAGCGGTGGGCTAGGGGACAGTAGGGATGCCCTGGGGGCTGCAGGGTTAAGCAGCAGTTATGTGGCTGTCTGTGGGGCAGAGGAAGAATAGATACTCTCATTTCCTTGTCTCCACTCCACAGACCCACTTGCCTCTGCCTCACTGCTGAGCCTTTGTCCCATCGCCAGCAGCTTTGCCTCCAGGCTACATTCAGCTTTCTAATAAAGCTGACTCTTTATCAATGACATGAATGGTTATCTCTCGCAGCTGCCCATGGTGATGCATTTGTAACATGATTTGGCCTGCTTGCCCCCATTTAGTTGTAGTTAACATACTACAGGGGTCCCCTGTTTGATCTCTGAGTGATATAATTGACTCGGTGTGATCAGGAGCCTGTGCTGATTTGTATTGACAGATAACCATCATGCTTTTATGTGTTGGGAGCGGAACCAAATTCATTGCGCTGATCACAGCTCTAATGAATGACCCAGGACGCATGTGCTCCCCGTAAGTTATCTCTATGGGTTGTTAGAAAATGATAGACGACGCATTGGCTGATGCCGGGGCAGCTTATTTGCAAGCAAGAGAACTTGGGAAAGCTCCCATTGAGATCTGAGAGAGTATCTGAGAGATGGCAACTGAGCTAGAAACTAATATGCAGAGAATGGGGACTAATAGTGTTTTAATGACACACGTTTATTATGATAGAACCCACATAAATCAAACGTCCCTTTATCTCATTATTCAATTACAGCCAAATGTGCAGCATCCTTAGCCATGCTTAAAGTGGTCCTAGAGAAGAGATGGAACTCACCCCCCTACGCGCCTTCTTAAAAAAAGGGACAGCGCGCGCCGTAGGTGCACGCCAAAAAAGGGGCGTGGTCTCAAAAGAAAAGGGCATGGTCACACAATAGTATTCCCAATTAAATTTACACCACACAGTAGCACAATCTTGATTCACCTCTGATTCACATTACACCACATAGTAGCGCCCCTTATACAATGCCCACAGTAATAGTGCCCCTTACACACAATGCCCACAGCAGTAGTACCCCTTATGCAATGCCCATTGTAATGGTGTCCCTGATGCAGTGCCCCAGTAGTGGTGCCCCTTATGCAGTGCCCCCAGAAGTGGTGCCCCTTATGCAGTGCCTCCAGTAGTGGTAGTGACCCTTATGCAGTGCCCACAGTGGTAGTGACCTTTATGCAGTGCCCACAGTGATAGTGCCTCTTACGCAGTGCCCACAGTTATAGTGGTGCCACTTATGCAGTGCCCCCAGTAGTGGTACGCCTTATGCAATGCCCCTAGTAGTGGTTGCGTCCCATATGCAGTGCTCACAGTGGTAGTGTCCCTTAGTGGTGCCCCTTGTGCAGTGTTCCCGTTAGTGGTGCCCCTTATGCAGTTCCCCCATTAGTGGTGCCCCTTCTGCAGAGCCCACAGTAGTGGTAGTGCCGCTTATGCAGTGACCCATTAGTGGTGCCCCTTATGCAAAGCCCCCAGGAGTGGTGCCCCTTGTAGTAATGCCCCCTGTAGAAGTAATGCCCCCAGTAGTAGTGCCCCCAATAGTAATGTCCCCAAAGTAATGCCCTCCAGTAGCAGTGCCCCCAGAAGTTATGTTCCCTGTAGTAGTGCCTCCAGTAGTGGTGCCCCCAGTAATAGTGCCCACAATAGTAATACCCCCAGAAGTTATGCCACTGCCTCCAGTCCACCTGGCTGCTCCTCTGAACTATGGGAGAGAGACGTCATGACATTTCTCCCATAGTACCCGTGGGGGGAGCCAGAAGTCGGAGCTCAAGACTGAGCTCCAGCCTCCGGTTGGCGCTGCAGGGAGGGAGCTGGGCGCCCCCGCTGGTAACAAAATCTCAGCGGGCGCCCGGTAAATGAAGCCTCCCTGCGGCGCCAGGCTGAGGTGGGTCGGAGGAGGCAGAACTGATTCAGTCTCCAAATAGAAGTGACAGAACGCATTTCCGCCCCGTTCCGGCCCACTTTAACCCCTGATCCTTAGTTTGATTAGGGAAACTCTTTAGAATACCCGTGTGGGATATGTTAGTTATTATATAGGGGATACAATATAAAGGACTATGGGGTGTATTCATGAAAGCTTGAAGAGTGGTAAATTTGTGAAAGATAAAGTACCAACCAATCACCTCCTAACTGCCACTTTACAGGCAGTCTTTGAAAAATGACAGTTAGGAGCTGACTGGTTGGTACTTTATCTTTCACAAGTTTATCACTCTCCAAGCTATCATGAATACCCCCATATGTATGGAACCACCAATCGTAAGACCTGATCCAGAGTTGGATGCTAAAGCCAACGCCGCTGTGCGAAAATATGCGCATGTCACAGCCATCAGAAAATGTACCGAGACGCCCACCTGTGGCTTTGCAGATCCTAAGATATGCACACAAAGACGCATCATCGGGCGCAGATCATTCCGTTATCACCGCTCTGAGTGACCCAATGGCTACTGAGAATGGCCCGGGAACTGAGGCGCCTAGAGCCGCTTTCACTGCGTTCGGTGATCACAGACGCAGGCTGTGACACTCCCCGAAAACACTTGCGACACGCCTGCGTTCTATGCCGCCACTGCCCGTTACCTACCACAAACGCTCACGTCGCGTGCAGCGCGACTTAGATACTGGCGAAAATATTGCCATTGCGCACATTTCTGAGTCATGCTCGACATCAGAATTCACTGTTTATACAGATATTAGGCGCAGGAAATTCACCAGTAGCGGCTCTATTCTGTTACATGTCTAGGAGAATAATGGACCCGCCATTCGCCGGGTCAAGGCGCCCCCCTTACAATTGTCCCAGCCACAACATCTTTCACCCGAACCCTGGCTCCCGGCCTCTCCTTCACCCTGTGCCCTGAGGGGCAGCCGTTAGCGGGGGCTCCAGCTCCCACTGCACATGACGAAGCTGGTACAGACATAGCCGATTATTGTAGAGATATTACTATTTGTGAAATGTAACAAGCAATCTTTTTCTATTAGGGTCATCAGGATACAATCCGAGACAGTGATACAATGTAATATAGAAGGGAGGGCTGCTGCGCTCTACACACACAAATTGGTCTAGCCTGAAAGCTTCTGTGCTATAAAAGAGTCACTTCCAGCCCTGTGAGCCCCAGCAAAGCACACAGACTTACACAGTGCCTCCTCCTGGTTCTCACCCTCTCCCTAATCTCTGGTCCTACACAGGTCAGACAACCTCTGCGTACCACTCCCCTGTGCCACACCCAAGTTTAATACAGTCCCCACCTAATTCTCTTCCACCAGACGCCACAACCTGCTCCCCGCCAACAGCTCACAGGCCTGGCCATATGAGCTCTGGGCCTGATTCAGAGCCGGACACTCTGACAGAGCGCTCGCTCTGAATCAGGCTTCTGTTTTTTTAGAGCGGCCTCCCGGGCAGCCAGGAAGATGGTCGCGATGGTCAAGACCATCGCGACCATCGGGCTTGCAACGAGACCCTTGTGGTGTGGTCTCGTTGCCGCAAGCCCTAGAGTGCTTTTGGACTGTGGGTGCTCCTTTCAGCACTTGCAGGGGGCGTGCAAATGGTGGAAAGAGCCACCTCTTCCCGTCCAGTGCTGGGAAGGTCAGGCATCGCAACCACCACCACACTTGGACTCTCCTTGGGGATTTGTGATATCTTCTTAGAAAGCACAGTTCTTCGCTGTGCTTTTGCCAGCTTAACTCTTTTGATTTTTTTAGTGGGAGGAGGGCTTCCATCGTCATGTGAAGCTGAATCACTAGTCATGAACATACTAGGGATCGACCTTAGCCGTTCCTTGCCACTCCGTGTCGTAAATGGCATATTGGCAAGTTTACGTTTCTCTTCAGCTGATTTAAATGTCTTTTTCAAGGTCACTTTCCTGAACTTTGCCATTTGGGATTGTATGTGCCCTCTACTATGACATTGGGCATCGGCCTTGGCAGACGACGTTGATGGCATGTTATCGTCTATGTCATGACTAGTGGCAGCAGCTTCAGCACTAGGAGGAAGTGGTTCTTGATCTTTCTCTATTTTATTTTTATCGGAGAAAGTTTGGTCCTCCATTTATGTTATATCGATTTGATATATACGTGCGGCTAAACACAGAAAATAATTTTTTTTTTGGTTTGGACTGGAGTGTACTTTCGGGGGTTACAGCACCCTTAACGGTCAAGCCAGCCGGCCCTTTACTTATGACACAGGCGCACGCTTGGCACTACTTTGTTGATGCACGTGCGGCTACTGCGCACACAATTCACAAACACAGAAAATAATTTTTTTTTTGGTTTGGACTGGAGTGTACTTTCGGGGGTTACAGCACCCTTAACGGTCAAGCCAGCCGGCCCTTTACTTATGACACAGGCGCACGCTTGGCACTACTTTGTTGATGCACGTGCGGCTACTGCGCACACAATTCACAAACACAGAAAATAATTTTTTTTTTGGTTTGGACTGGAGTGTACTTTCGGGGGTTACAGCACCCTTAACGGTCAAGCCAGCCGGCCCTTTACTTATGACACAGGCGCACGCTTGGCACTACTTTGTTAATGCACGTGCGGCTACTGCGCACACAATTCACAAACACAGAAAATAATTTTTTTTTTGGTTTGGACTGGAGTGTACTTTCGGGGGTTACAGCACCCTCAACAAAGTAGTGCCAAGCGTGCGCCTGTGTCATAAGTAAAGGGCCGGCTGGCTTGACCGTTAAAGGGTGCTGTAACCCCCGAAAGTACACTCCAGTCCAAACCAAAAAAAAAATTATTTTCTGTGTTTGTGAATTGTGTGCGCAGTAGCCGCACGTGCATCAACAAAGTAGTGCCAAGCGTGCGCCTGTGTCATAAGTAAAGGGCCGGCTGGCTTGACCGTTAAGGGTGCTGTAACCCCCGAAAGTACACTCCAGTCCAAACCAAAAAAAAAATTATTTTCTGTGTTTGTGAATTGTGTGCGCAGTAGCCGCACGTGCATCAACAAATTAGTGCCAAGCGTGCGCCTGTGTCATAAGTAAAGGGCCGGCTGGCTTGACCGTTAAAGGGTGCTGTAACCCCCGAAAGTACACTCCAGTCCAAACTAAAAAAAAATTATTTTCTGTGTTTGTGAATTGTGTGCGCAGTAGCCGCACGTGCATCAACAAAGTAGTGCCAAGCGTGCGCCTGTGTCATAAGTAAAGGGCCGGCTGGCTTGACCGTTAAAGGGTGCTGTAACCCCCAAAGTACACTCCAGTCCAAACCAAAAAAAAAATCATTTTCTGTGTTTGTGAATTGTGTGCGCAGTAGCCGCACGTGCATCAACAAAGTAGTGCCAAGCGTGCGCCTGTGTCATAAGTAAAGGGCCGGCTGGCTTGACCGTTAAAGGGTGCTGTAACCCCCGAAAGTACACTCCAGTCCAAACCAAAAAAAAATTATTTTCTGTGTTTGTGAATTGTGTGCGCAGTAGCCGCACGTGCATCAACAAAGTAGTGCCAAGCGTGCGCCTGTGTCATAAGTAAAGGGCCGGCTGGCTTGACCGTTAAGGGTGCTGTAACCCCCGAAAGTACACTCCAGTCCAAACCAAAAAAAAAATTATTTTCTGTGTTTGTGAATTGTGTGCGCAGTAGCCGCACGTGCATCAACAAAGTAGTGCCAAGCGTGCGCCTGTGTCATAAGTAAAGGGCCGGCTGGCTTGACCGTTAAGGGTGCTGTAACCCCCGAAAGTACACTCCAGTCCAAACCAAAAAAAAAATTATTTTCTGTGTTTGTGAATTGTGTGCGCAGTAGCCGCACGTGCATCAACAAAGTAGTGCCAAGCGTGCGCCTGTGTCATAAGTAAAGGGCCGGCTGGCTTGACCGTTAAGGGTGCTGTAACCCCCGAAAGTACACTCCAGTCCAAACCAAAAAAAAAATTATTTTCTGTGTTTGTGAATTGTGTGCGCAGTAGCCGCACGTGCATCAACAAAGTAGTGCCAAGCGTGCGTCTGTGTCATAAGTAAAGGGCCGGCTGGCTTGACCGTTAAGGGTGCTGTAACCCCCGAAAGTACACTCCAGTCCAAACCAAAAAAAAATAATTTTCTGTGTTTGTGAATTGTGTGCGCAGTAGCCGCACGTGCATCAACAAAGTAGTGCCAAGCGTGCGCCTGTGTCATAAGTAAAGGGCCGGCTGGCTTGACCGTTAAAGGGTGCTGTAACCCCCGAAAGTACACTCCAGTCCAAACTAAAAAAAAATTATTTTCTGTGTTTGTGAATTGTGTGCGCAGTAGCCGCAAGTAGTGCCAAGCGTGCGCCTGTGTCATAAGTAAAGGGCCGGCTGGCTTGACCGTTAAAGGGTGCTGTAACCCCCAAAGTACATTCCAGTCCAAACCAAAAAAAAAATTATTTTCTGTGTTTAGCCGCACGTATATATCAAATCGATATAACATAAATGGAGGACCAAACTTTCTCCGATAATAATAAAATTGAGAAAGATCAAGAACCACTTCCTCCTAGTGCTGAAGCTGCTGCCACTAGTCATGACATAGACGATAACATGCCATCAACGTCGTCTGCCAAGGCCGATGCCCAATGTCATAGTAGAGGGCACATACAATCCCAAATGGCAAAGTTCAGGAAAATGACCTTGAAAAAGACATTTAAATCAGCTGAAGAGAAACGTAAACTTGCCAATATGCCATTTACGACACGGAGTGGCAAGGAACGGCTAAGGTCGATCCCTAGTATGTTCATGACTAGTGATTCAGCTTCACATGACGATGGAAGCCCTCCTCCCACTAAAAAAATCAAAAGAGTTAAGCTGGCAAAAGCACAGCGAAGAACTGTGCTTTCTAAGAAGATATCACAAATCCCCAAGGAGAGTCCAAGTGTGGTGGTGGTTGCGATGCCTGACCTTCCCAGCACTGGACGGGAAGAGGTGGCTCTTTCCACCATTTGCACGCCCCCTGCAAGTACTGAAAGGAGCACCCACAGTCCACTTGCTGATATGCAAATTGAAGATGTCACTGTTGAAGTACAACAGGATGAGGATACTGGTGTAGCTGGCGCTGAGGAGGAAGTTGGCGAGGAGGATTCTGACGGTGATGTGGTTTGTTTAAATCAGGCTCCGGGGGAGAAAGTTGTTGTCCATGGGATGAAAAAGCCCATCACGGTCATGCCTGGGCAGAAGACCAAACATTCCACCTCTTTGGTCTGGCAATATTTCTATCCAAATCCGGACAACAACTGTCTTGCCATATGTACCATATGTAAAGGTGAAATAAGTAGGGGTAGGGACGTTAACCACCTAGGAACATCCTCCCTTATACGGCACCTGCAGCGCGTTCATAAAAAGTTACTGTCAAGTTCAGAAACTTTGGCTAAGACCGTAAGCAGTCCAGGGACACCTAAATCCCTTTTTCCTGTTTTATCCAAGGAATCGGTGGATGAGGAGGATGAGGATGACATCTTGCCTCCGTAGAGCCAGTTTGTGCAGGGACACATTAATTGCCAGCTTGTTTTGTGGGGGCCCAAACGAACCAATAATTTCAGCCACAGTCATGTGGCAGACCCTGGCGCTGAAATGATTGGTTTGTTAAAGTGTGCATGTCCTATTTATACAACCATAAGGGTGGGTGGGAGGGCCCAAGGACAATTCCATCTTGCACCTCTTTTTTTTCTTTGCAGTATGTACTGTTTGGGGCCTAGTTTTTCAAACTGCCATCCTGTCTGCCACTGCAGTGTCACTCCTAGATGGGCCACGTGTTTGTGCCGCCCACTCGTGTCACTTAGCATAGTCATGCAGCTACCTCGGTGCAACCTTTTGGCCATAAAAACAATATTGTGAGGTGTGAGGTGTTCAGAATAGACTGGAAATTAGTGGAAATGAAGGTTATTGAGGTTAATAATTGAATAGGAGCATAAAAACCCACAAATTCTGTGATTTTAGCTGTTTGTACGCTTTTGAAAAAAAAAATACAGATCCAAAACACAAAACCCAGAACCCAAAACACGGAAGGGTGGTTTTGGCAAAACCAATCCAGATCCAAAACACGAAGAAAGATCCAGATCCAAAACCAAAACACAAAACACGAAAAGTGGCCGGTGCACACCCCTACTATAAATATAAACCCGTTGTGAGGGATCCTCCTTAGTACACATTTAATGCTGTACAGTTGTGAGGTTGTCGAGTATCAGTGACAACCTCACAACAAATATAGCCGCATCATTTCTCTGCTCCCTAGCGCCAGCCGCTGCAAAATTCTAACACGCCCACTACTCCAACTCACAAGATGTCCTTGCCATTGGAAATACGGTGAAAATGAGCATGTGCAGTGCAAAAAACAGCAGCAAGCTGCTCCGCTAGCTCGGCATTGCCCCCTGTATGATGAAGAACACATTCTCTTTGCAGATTGTATTCATTCCTAGCGTTTTGTTTCTAAATGACCCTAATTACATGGGGGGTGTATGTATGATCTGTTTTCCGATTTAAATATAGAATCAGAGAACAACACAAAAGACAATTTTATGGAAACCGATGCAATGGAAAAATAAGTGGTGTTACCCATGGCAACAACCTGTGCTTGCAATTCCCAAACGGGAGGTAGTCATTATGTCTTCATGATGTCGACACCGCAATTTCGACAGTTATGTTGCCGACATTTCGAAATGTTCACATGTGAAATGTCGACATTCTGCATGTACTGGCAGGAGAGAGTAAGGCACTAGGGGGAGGGTTAGGCTAAGGGAGGCTATGGGAGGGGAGGGTTATTCTACTGGAGGGTTAAGGTTATTGATTGTTGCATACAGCACGTGTGTGAGTTAGCCATCGCAGAGTGAGTGACATCTGGGCAGCATTTGGGGGGGGAGGGTGACAGGTGAGTTGTAGTAACACGGGCGTGTCTGTCCGTTTGAACGCCATTACTTGGGCGTGCATAAATTAGCCACTGCAATGGCATACTGTACAGCTTGAGTACTCACTGCGTGCAATGAGGTTAGCAATTTCTGAGTAAGGTCTGACCCGTTGTAATTGTGCTTGGGGATCCGATGTTACTCGATGTTCCCGATGTACATGCAGGACTGTAAGGTATTAAGGATGTGAGATAGCGGTAGTGGGCGTCTCTATACTGGCTGTGCGACGGCATTGCGATTGCATTCATTAGCATATTTTCGCAGCAGATCAGCAGAAATAGCAATCCGTAATGAATCAGGCCCATTCTACAGTAAGGTTAGGGCAAAATTGACTGAGCGGCGTGTTCTAAACCCAAGTGGTTTGGTGACGGTTTGGCGGCAGGTTCTAAACCTAAATGACACCAAAACTGCCACTTAGTCACTTTAGCTCTAGGTCTGTTCTATTCCATTCTAAGATGTGTTTTGATGGTGGTTTTGCAGCTGGTTTGCAGAGGTTTTTGCCTTAGTGAATCTGCGGGTAGCAAAACCGCCACCAAACTCCCCTTAGGGTTAGTCTACAGGAGGGTTAGGATTTGGGGTATACAATCGGGAAGCCGGCTGCCTTAATACCGGCAGCCGGCTTCCCGACTGTCATATCCCGGAGAGGGTGAAATGCCGGGTGTCTAGATGTAGACGCCTGACATTTCCCCGACGCCGGGAGAGCGGGCGCCCGGCATCCCGATCGAAGGGATGCCGGGCACCGCGAGGGGACAGGGTTAGGCACCCCCCCGGGAAGGTTAGGGTTAGGCTAGGGGGAGGGAGGGTTAGGCACCCCCGGGGGGAGTTAGGGTTAGGCACCCCCCGCTGCCTCCCCCTAGCCTAACCCTAACCCTCCCGGGGGCTAGGTTTAGGCAGCGGGGAAGGAGGGGGTTAGGGTTAGGCACTTAGAGGGGGGATTAGGGTTAGGCACCCCTAAGGAGGGTTAGGGTTAGGGGGTTAGGTTAGGCAATACTTACCTATCGACGATCGGGATTTCCAGCGCTGTCGGGCTTCCGCTGCCTGGCACTCTGCTGTGGTCGACCAGGCGCTGCCGGGAATGACTTACAGGTCACACAGGCGCACAAGAGCCCCGGCGTCTGGCAGCAAAAGCCAGACTTGGGTGGAGGGACTCAAAAGGGAAGGAGCGGGTTGCGAGCCACGAGCTGGAGCTAAGGCCATCTGAAGATGGTGAATGCTCCTGCAGTCATGCTCCGAAAATATTTTATTTTCGGAGCTTGATGAATTATGTCCCCATACTAGTGTATGGGGACAGCGGGTCATTTCGGGAGGGGAAGCTAAGCAGGAGATATCCCATTCTTGAAGAATGGCTCGGACACTTAGGGTTATATTTACTGAAGTGAAACTTTTTATAAATGGAGATGTTGCCCATAGCAACCAATCAGATAACTAGCAACTTCTAGAAGATAATTAGCTAGAATCTGATTGGTTGCTATGGGCAACATCTCCACTTCTAAAAACTCTCTCTTTAGTAAATATGCACTCTAATTTCTACAAGTGAGAATTAAGTGATGATGAATAGACCGCCTAGGCTTAGTACATCTCACCTCTACCTATTTGACCTTTTCCTGTGTGATCCTTTAATCCTAGGGATTTACTATTATAACTTTAAAAACTTTAATGTCAGCAACATTTTTAGTAGTATAATAAATAAAGTCCCTGGTAGACGTCTGTCTGTGTGTTCGGGCTAATCTCGGGGAACCCACTGGACGGATTTTAATGCAATTTTCATTATTCTATACAGCAGATTTCGAGGAAGGTTAAGGTGTATGACAAAAGGGAGCTGAGTAGTGAGGATTTTAGTGAAGCAAGATAAAGCACTTTCTTGGCTTAAGCTGCCTATCACAAGGATGGACATTATTTTATACCAGGTAGAGATTGATACTTATTACCTGGTTTCTCCAGAAAAATTGATGTAAGGCCTGTTTATTGGTACAAAATTTCAGTTTTTCCCTTTTATTTTACCGTTCCAATTTCTTTTATGTGAAAAACGATTCTTTAATTTCAAACGAGCCCAATTCCCAGTAAGAGTCAATAAATAAAGCACAGAGACAGACACTTAGCGTGGAGTTTTTCTCATGGCCAACTTTACATGACCCTTTTGCGTGTCACGTCAAAACTAAATCTTTTCGTATTGACCTCAGGAAGAAAAACGACTAGTGCCATCTACGAGACAATCTAATAAGACCTTGGTTAAAAAAGACTAAGGTGGTCTAGTTACTAAGCAGTGTTAGGAGTAGGGGTGTGCACCGGCCACTTTTCGTGTTTTGTGTTTTGGTTTTGGATCTGGATCTTTCTTCGTGTTTTGGATCTGGATTGGTTTTACCAAAACCACCCTTCCGTGTTTTGGGTTCTGGGTTTTGTGTTTTGGATCTGTATTTTTTTGAAAAAAAGCATAAAAACAGCTAAAATCACAGAATTTGTAGGTTTTTCTGCTCCTATGCTATTATTAACCTCAATAACCTTAATTTCCACTCATTTCCAGTAGGGGTGTGCACCGGCCACTTTTCGTGTTTTGTGTTTTGGTTTTGGATCTGGATCTTTCTTCGTGTTTTGGATCTGGATTGGTTTTGCCAAAACCACCCTTCCGTGTTTTGGGTTCTGGGTTTTGTGTTTTGGATCTGTATTTTTTTGAAAAAAAGCATAAAAACAGCTAAAATCACAGAATTTGTAGGTTTTTCTGCTCCTATGCTATTATTAACCTCAATAACCTTAATTTCCACTCATTTCCAGTCTATTCTGAACACCTCACACCTCACAATAGTGTTTTTATGTCCAAAAGGTTGCACCGAGGTAGCTGGATGACTATGCTAAGCGACACGAGTGGGCGGCACAAACACGTGACCCATCTAGGAGTGACACTGCAGTGGCAGACAGGATGGCAGTTAGAAAAACTAGGCCCCAAACTGTACATAATGCAAAGAAAAAAAGAGGTGCAAGATGGAATTGTCCTTGGGCCCTCCCACCCACCCTTATGTTGTATAAACAGGACATGCACACTTTAACAAATCAATCATTTCAGCGCCAGGGTCTGCCACACAACTGTGGCTGAAATGATTGGTTCGTTTGGGCCCCCACAAAACAAGCTGGCAATTAATGTGTCCCTGCACAAACTGGCTCTACGGAGGCAAGATGTCATCCTCATCCTCCTCATCCACCGATTCCTCACCCTCTTCAGTGTGTACATCCTCATCCTCACAAAGTATTAACTCGTCCCCACTTGAATCCACCACCACAGGTCCCTCTGTACGTTCTGGAGGCTGGTCTCCCTGGAAGAGCTGATAATTCATTTTGATGAACATCATCTTCTCCACATTCTGTGGAAGCAACCTCCTACGCCTTTCGCTGACAAGGTTCCCGGCTGCACTAAACACTCTTTCGGAGTACACACTGGAGGGGGGGCAACTCAGGTAAAATAGAGCCAGTTTGTACAGGGGCCTCCAAATTGCCTCTTTTTCCTGCCAGTACAGGTATGGACTGTCTGACATGCCTACTTGGATGCTGTCACCGATGTAATCCTCCACCATTCTGTCAATGGTGACAGTATCATATGCAGTGACAGTAGACATGTCAGAAATTGTTGCCA
Organism: Taudactylus pleione; assembly: GCA_031769625.1. Lineage (NCBI taxonomy): Eukaryota > Metazoa > Chordata > Amphibia > Anura > Myobatrachidae > Taudactylus > Taudactylus pleione. Next base: position 7,242,363 of record JAUIMM010000069.1, read on the forward strand.
GGTCCTTCAGTCCGGACCAGATGTCCAAACTTGGTCCTGCCTGCCCTGCATCACCGCCAGCGGGTTGCTTAGGATACCTAAGTTTTTTCCTGGCAGCCCCAGTTGCGGGAGAAAATGAAGAAGGAGCCGTTGACGTGTCACGTTCCGCTTCAGCTGACAGTGTGTTCACCAGCAGGTCTTTGCACCTCTGCAGGCTTGTGTCGGCCGGAAAGAGAGACACCACATAGGCTTTAAACCTAGGATCGAGCACGGTGGCCAAAATGTAGTGGTCTGATTTCAACAGATTGACCACCCTGGAATCCTGGCAAAGCGAATGAAGGGCTTCATCCACAAGTCCCACATGCCGAGCGGAATCGCTCCGTCTTAGCTCCTCCTTCACTTTCTCCAGCTGCTTCTGCAAAAGCCTGATGAGGGGAATGACCTGACTCAAGCTGGCAGTGTCTGAACTGACTTCACGTGTGGCAAGTTCGAAGGGCTGAAGAACCTTGCACAACACGGAAATCATTCTCCACTGCGCTTGAGTCAGGTGCATACCCCCTCCTTTGCCTATGTCATAGGTGGATGTATAGGCTTGTATGGCCTTTTGCTGCTCCTCCATCCTCTGAAGCATATAGAGGGTTGAGTTCCACCGCGTCACAACCTCTTGCTTCAGGTGATGGCGGGGCAGGTTCAAGAGTGTTTGCTGGCGCTCCAGTCTTCGGCACGCAGTCGCTGAATGGCGAAAGTGGCCAGAAATTTTTCGGGCCACCCAAAGCGTCTCCTGCACGCCCCTGTCGCTTTTCAGAAAATTCTGCACCACCAAGTTTATTGTGTGAGCAAAACATGGGACGTGCTGGAATTTGCCCAGATGTAATGCCCGCACAATATTGGTGGCGTTGTCAGATATCACAAATCCCCAGGAGAGTCTAAGTGGGGTAAGCCACTGGGCGATGATTTCCCTCAGTTTCTCTAAGAGGTTGTCGGCGGTGTGCCTCTTACTGAAACCGGTGATACACAGCGTAGCCTGCCTTGTAACGAGCTGGCGTTTCTGAGATGCTGCTACTGGTGACGCTGCTGCTGTTGCTGCGTAAGGTGATACATCTACCCAGTGGGCTGTCACAGTCATATAGTCCTTAGTCTGCCCTGTTCCACTTGTCCACATGTCCGTGGTTAAGTGGACATTGTGTACAACGGCATTTTTCAGGACACTGAGGACACTTTTTCTGACGTTTCTGTACAGTCTCGGTATCGCCTGCCTAGTGAAGTGGAATCTAGACGGGATTTGGAACCGGGGACACACTACCTCCATCAATTGTCTAAATCCCACTGCACTAATGGCGGATACCGGACGCACGTCTAACACCAACATAGCAGTCAAGGCCTCAGTTATACGTTTTGCTTCAGGATGACTGCTGTCGTACTTCATCCTCCTCGCTAAGGACTGTTGGAGGGTCAATTGTTTAGTAAAAGTAGTGGTGTTCCTACTTCCTCTCTGGGATGATGAACGACTCCCAGCAGCAGCAGCAACAGCAGCAGCGGCAGCAGTAGGCGTAGCAATGCAGGATCCTCCGGAGGAATCCCGGATAGGAGAGTCAGTCATGCCAGTGATATGGCCTGCAGGACTACTTCCGATCCTGACTAAGGAGGAAATTGACGAGGAGGGAGTTGACGGTGTGGTTTGCAGGCGCTTGGATACAACAGGACAACGGGATTTAGGTGTCCCTGGACTGCTTACGGTCTGAGCCAAAGTTTCTGAACTTGACAGTAACTTTTTATGAACGCGCTGCAGGTGCCGTATAAGGGAGGATGTTCCTAGGTGGTTGACGTCCCTACCCCTACTTATTTCACCTTTACATATGGTACATATGGCAAGACAGTTGTTGTCCGGATTTGGATAGAAATATTGCCAGACCAAAGAGGTGGAATGTTTGGTCTTCTGCCCAGGCATGACCGTGATGGGCTTTTTCATCCCACGGACAACAACTGTCTCCCCCGGAGCCTGATTTAAACAAACCACATCACCATCAGAATCCTCCTCGCCAACTTCCTCCTCAGCGCCAGCTACACCAGTATCCTCATCCTGTTGTACTTCAACAGTGACATCTTCAATTTGCATATCAGCAAGTGGACTGTGGGTGCTCCTTTCAGCACTTGCAGGGGGCGTGCAAATGGTGGAAAGAGCCACCTCTTCCCGTCCAGTGCTGGGAAGGTCAGGCATCGCAACCACCACCACACTTGGACTCTCCTTGGGGATTTGTGATATCTTCTTAGAAAGCACAGTTCTTCGCTGTGCTTTTGCCAGCTTAACTCTTTTGATTTTTTTAGTGGGAGGAGTGCTTCCATCGTCATGTGAAGCTGAACCACTAGTCATGAACATACTAGGGATCGACCTTAGCCGTTCCTTGCCACTCCGTGTCGTAAATGGCATATTGGCAAGTTTACGTTTCTCTTCAGCTGATTTAAATGTCTTTTTCAAGGTCATTTTCCTGAACTTTGCCATTTGGGATTGTATGTGCCCTCTACTATGACATTGGGCATCGGCCTTGGCAGACGACGTTGATGGCATGTTATCGTCTATGTCATGACTAGTGGCAGCAGCTTCAGCACTAGGAGGAAGTGGTTCTTGATCTTTCTCTATTTTATTTTTATCGGAGAAAGTTTGGTCCTCCATTTATGTTATATCGATTTGATATATACGTGCGGCTAAACACAGAAAATAATTTTTTTTTTGGTTTGGACTGGAGTGTACTTTGTGGGTTACAGCACCCTTTAACGGTCAAGCCAGCCGGCCCTTTACTTATGACACAGGCGCACTCTTGGCACTACTTTGTTGATGCACGTGCGGCTACTGCGCACACAATTCACAAACACAGAAAATAATTTTTTTTTGGTTTGGACTGGAGTGTACTTTCGGGGGTTACAGCACCCTTTAACGGTCAAGCCAGCCGGCCCTTTACTTATGACACAGGCGCACGCTTGGCACTACTTTGTTGATGCACGTGCGGCTACTGCGCACACAATTCACAAACACAGAAAATAATTTTTTTTTGGTTTGGACTGGAGTGTACTTTCGGGGGTTACAGCACCCTTTAACGGTCAAGCCAGCCGGCCCTTTACTTATGACACAGGCGCACGCTTGGCACTACTTTGTTGATGCACGTGCGGCTACTGCGCACACAATTCACAAACACAGAAAATAATTTTTTTTTAGGTTTGGACTGGAGTGTACTTTCGGGGGTTACAGCACCCTTAACGGTCAAGCCAGCCGGCCCTTTACTTATGACACAGGCGCACGCTTGGCACTACTTTGTTGATGCACGTGCGGCTACTGCGCACACAATTCACAAACACAGAAAATAATTTTTTTTTTGGTTTGGACTGGAGTGTACTTTCGGGGGTTACAGCACCCTTAACGGTCAAGCCAGCCGGCCCTTTACTTATGACACAGGCGCACGCTTGGCACTACTTTGTTGATGCACGTGCGGCTACTGCGCACACAATTCACAAACACAGAAAATAATTTTTTTTTGGTTTGGACTGGAGTGTACTTTCGGGGGTTACAGCACCCTTTAACGGTCAAGCCAGCCGGCCCTTTACTTATGACACAGGCGCACTCTTGGCACTACTTTGTTGATGCACGTGCGGCTACTGCGCACACAATTCACAAACACAGAAAATAATTTTTTTTTAGGTTTGGACTGGAGTGTACTTTCGGGGGTTACAGCACCCTTAACGGTCAAGCCAGCCAGCCCTTTACTTATGACACAGGCGCACGCTTGGCACTACTTTGTTGATGCACGTGCGGCTACTGCGCACACAATTCACAAACACAGAAAATAATTTTTTTTTGGTTTGGACTGGAGTGTACTTTCGGAGGTTACAGCACCCTTTAACGGTCAAGCCAGCCGGCCCTTTACTTATGACACAGGCGCACGCTTGGCACTACTTTGTTGATGCACGTGCGGCTACTGCGCACACAATTCACAAACACAGAAAATAATTTTTTTTTAGGTTTGGACTGGAGTGTACTTTCGGGGGTTACAGCACCCTTAACGGTCAAGCCAGCCGGCCCTTTACTTATGACACAGGCGCACGCTTGGCACTACTTTGTTGATGCACGTGCGGCTACTGCGCACACAATTCACAAACACAGAAAATAATTTTTTTTTTGGTTTGGACTGGAGTGTACTTTCGGGGGTTACAGCACCCTTAACGGTCAAGCCAGCCGGCCCTTTACTTATGACACAGGCGCACGCTTGGCACTACTTTGTTGATGCACGTGCGGCTACTGCGCACACAATTCACAAACACAGAAAATATTTTTTTTTTGGGTTTGGACTGGAGTGTACTTTCGGGGGTTACAGCACCCTTAACGGTCAAGCCAGCCGGCCCTTTACTTAAGACACAGGCGCACGTTTGGCACTACTTTGTTGATGCACGTGCGGCTACTGCGCACACAATTCACAAACACAGAAAATAATTTTTTTTTTGGTTTGGACTGGAGTGTACTTTCGGGGGTTACAGCACCCTTAACGGTCAAGCCAGCCGGCCCTTTACTTATGACACAGGCGCACGTTTGGCACTACTTTGTTGATGCACGTGCGGCTACTGCGCACACAATTCACAAACACAGAAAATAATTTTTTTTTTGGTTTGGACTGGAGTGTACTTTCGGGGGTTACAGCACCCTTAACGGTCAAGCCAGCCGGCCCTTTACTTATGACACAGGCGCACGCTTGGCACTACTTTGTTGATGCACGTGCGGCTACTGCGCACACAATTCACAAACACAGAAAATAATTTTTTTTTTGGTTTGGACTGGAGTGTACTTTCGGGGGTTACAGCACCCTTAACGGTCAAGCCAGCCGGCCCTTTACTTATGACACAGGCGCACGCTTGGCACTACTTTGTTGATGCACGTGCGGCTACTGCGCACACAATTCACAAACACAGAAAATAATTTTTTTTTGGTTTGGACTGGAGTGTACTTTCGGGGGTTACAGCACCCTTTAACGGTCAAGCCAGCCGGCCCTTTACTTATGACACAGGCGCACGCTTGGCACTACTTTGTTGATGCACGTGCGGCTACTGCGCACACAATTCACAAACACAGAAAATATATTATTTTTTTAGCACTTGGGGGGAGCACCCCTGATGGACAGAGCACCCCCTGGACAACACTACAGCACCCCTTTAGGACTGGGACACTGCACAGGACTTTGGAGTGGACACAGCCCCTATGGAGAACTGACTGCACAACACAGTCCAGCCAGCCCCTATGGACTTTGAAGTAGTGGACACAGCCCCTTTTAACAACAGCAGCACAGCACAACACAGCCAGCCCCTATGGACTTTGAAGTAGTGGACAACAGCAGCACTACACTACACTACACTACACAGCACTAACTCCCACCCTCCCTCTTCACTGTCCACAGCCGAGTGAGAAAATGGCGCCGACGCGGGTACCTTATATAGGATCCAAAACCCGCGAGACTCGGAAGGCGGGATGATGACGTTTTGCCTCGATGTCAGATCCGAGTCAGGCGGGAAAAGTCGAGCCTGACTCGGATCGGACTCGGATCGGGGGGGCTCGGGGGGGTTCGGATTTCAGAAATCTGAACCCGCTCACCCCTAATTTCCAGTCTATTCTGAATACCTCACACCTCACAATAGTGTTTTTATGTCCAAAAGGTTGCACCGAGGTAGCTGGATGACTATGCTAAGCGACACGAGTGGGCGGCACAAACACGTGACCCATCTAGGCGTGAAACTGCAGTGGCAGACAGGATGGCATTGAAAAACTAGGCCCCAAACTGTACATAATGCAAAGAAAAAAAAGAGGTGCAAGATGGAATTGTCCTTGGGCCCTCCCACCCACCCTTATGTTGTATAAACAGGACATGCACACTTTAACAAACCAATCATTTCAGCGCCAGGGTCTGCCACACAACTGTGGCTGAAATGATTGGTTCGTTTGGGCCCCCACAAAACAAGCTGGCAATTAATCTGTCCCTGCACAAACTGGCTCTACGGAGGCAAGAAGTCGTCCTCATCCTCCTCATCCACAGATTCCTCACCCTCTTCAGTGTTATGTACATCCTCATCCTCACAGAGTATTAATTCGTCCCTGCTGGAACCACAGGTCCCTCTGTACGTTCTGGAGGCTGGTCTCCCTGGAAGAGTTGATCATTCATTTTATGAACATCATCTTCTCCACATTTTGTGGAAGCAACCTCCTACGCCTTTCGCTAACAAGGTTCCCGGCTGCACTAAACACTCTTTCGGAGTACACACTGGAGGGGGGGCAACTCAGGTAAAATAGAGCCAGTTTGTACAGGGACCTCCAAATTGCTTCTTTTTCCTGCCAGTACAGGTACGGACTGTCTGACATGCCTACTTGGATGCTGTCACCGATGTAATCCTTTAACAGACAGACGCACGCTTGTCGCTGCTGCTTTGAGGATTCAAGTGCGGCTACAGCCCACACAATTCACAAAGACAGAAAAAAAAAAAGAATATTTTTATTGTTTGTGGAGCACACTTTGAGGGTTACACCACCCTCTAACAGACAGACGCACGCTTGTCGCTGCTGCTTTGAGGATGCAAGTGCGGCTACAGCCCACACAATTCACAAAGACAGAAAAAAGAAGAAGAATATTTTTATTCTTTGTGTAGCACACTTTGAGGGTGTCACCACCCTTTAACAGACAGATGCACGCTTGTCGCTGCTGCTTTAAGGATGCAGGTGCGGCTACAGCCCACACATTTCACAAAGACAGAAAAAAAAAGAACAATATTTTAATTGTTTGTGTAGCACACTTTGAGAGTTACACCACCCTTTAACAGACAGACGCACGCTTGTCGCTGCTGCTTTAAGGATGCAGGTGCGGCTACAGCCCACACAATTCACAAAGACAGAAAAAAGAAGAAGAATATTTTTATTGTTTGTGGAGCACACTTTGAGGGTGTCACCACCCTTTAACAGACAGACGCACGCTTGTCGCTGCTGCTTTGAGGATGCAAGTGTGGCTACATCACACACAAGTCACAAACACATTAAAAAAAAATTTTTTATTTTTTGGAGCACTTTGAGAGTTACAACACCCTTTAACAGACAGACGCACGCTTGTCGCTGCTGCTTTGAGGATGCAAGTGCGGCTACAGCCCACACAATTCACAAAGACAGAAAAAACAAGAACAATATTTTAATTGTTTGTGTAGCACACTTTGAGGGTGTCACCACCCTTTAACAGACAGACGCACGCTTGTCGCTGCTGCTTTAAGGATGCAGGTGCGGCTACAGCCCACACATTTCACAAAGACAGAAAAAAAAAGAACAATATTTTAATTGTTTGTGTAGCACACTTTGAGGGTGTCACCACCCTTTAACAGACAGACGCACGCTTGTCGCTGCTGCTTTGAGGATGCAGGTGGAATCTAGACGGGATTTGGAACCGAGGACACACTACCTCCATCAATTGTCTAAATCCCACTGCACTAATGTCGGATACCGGACGCACGTCTAACACCAACATAGCAGTCAAGGCCTCAGTTATACGTTTTGCTTCAGGATGACTGCTGTCGTACTTCATCCTCATCGCTAGGGACTGTTGGAGGGTCAATTGTTTAGTAAAAGTAGTGATGTTCCTACTTCCTCTCTGGGATGATGAACAACTCCCAGCAGCAGCAACAGCACTAGTAGGAAGTGGTTCTTGATCTTTCCCTATTTTATTTTTATCAGAGAAAGTTTGGTCCTCCATTTATGTTATATTGATATATATACGTGCGGCTAAAGCGCACAAACACAGAAAATATTTTTTTATTTTTGCTGGAGAGTAGTGCACTTTGTGGGTTACACCACCCTTTAAGAAATGAGCCAGCCGGCTCTTTACTTATGGGACACAGGCGCACGCTTGGCGCTGCTCCTTTGTTGATGCACGTGCAGCCACAGTGCACACAAGTCACAAACACAGAAAATATATATTTTTTTGGTTTGGAGTGTACTTTGGGGGTTACAGAACCCTTTAACGGTCAAGCCAGCCGGCCCTTTACTTATGACACAGGCGCACGCTTGGCACTACTTTGTTGATGCACGTGCGGCTACTGCGCACACAATTCACAAACACAGAAAATAATTTTTTTTTTGGTTTGGACTGGAGTGTACTTTCGGGGGTTACAGCACCCTTTAACGGTCAAGCCAGCCGGCCCTTTACTTATGACACAGGCGCACACTTGGCACTACTTTGTTGATGCACGTGCGGCTACTGCGCACACAATTCACAAACACAGAAAATAATTTTTTTTCGGTTTGGACTGGAGTGTACTTTGGGGGTTACAGCACCCTTTAACGGTCAAGCCAGCCGGCCCTTTACTTATGACACAGGCGCACGCTTGGCACTACTTTGTTGATGCACGTGCGGCTACTGCGCACACAATTCACAAACACAGAAAATAATTTTTTTTTTGGTTTGGACTGGAGTGTACTTTCGGGGGTTACAGCACCCTTTAACGGTCAAGCCAGCCGGCCCTTTACTTATGACACAGGCGCACGCTTGGCACTACTTTGTTGATGTGCGGCTACTGCGCACACAATTCACAAACACAGAAAATAAATTTTTTTTTGGTTTGGACTGGAGTGTACTTTGGGGGTTACAGCACCCTTTAAGGGTCAAGCCAGCTGGCCCTTTACTTATGACACAGGCGCACGCTTGGCACTACTTTGTTGATGCACATGCGGCTACTGCGCACACAATTCACAAACACAGAAAATAATATTTTTTTTGGTTTGGACTGGAGTGTACTTTGGGGGTTACAGCACCCTTTAACGGTCAAGCCAGCCGGCCCTTTACTTATGACACAGGCGCACGCTTGGCACTACTTTGTTGATGCACGTGCGGCTACTGCGCACACAATTCACAAACACAGAAAATAATTTTTTTTTGGTTTGGACTGGAGTGTACTTTCGGGGGTTACAGCACCCTTTAACGGTCAAGCCAGCCGGCCCTTTACTTATGACACAGGCGCACGCTTGGCACTACTTTGTTGATGCACGTGCGGCTACTGCGCACACAATTCACAAACACAGAAAATATGTTATTTTTTTAGCACTTGGGGGGAGCACCCCTGATGGACAGAGCACCCCCTGGACAACACTACAGCACCTCTTTAGGACTGGGACACTGCACAGGACTTTGGAGTGGACACAGCCCCTATGGAGAACTGACTGCACAACACAGTCCAGCCAGCCCCTATGGACTTCGAAGTAGTGGACACAGCCCCTATTAACAACAGCAGCACAGCACAACACAGCCAGCCCCTATGGACTTTGAAGTAGTGGACAACAGCAGCACTACACTACACTACACTACACAGCCCTAACTCCCACCCTCCCTCTTCACTGTCCACAGCCGAGTGAGAAAATGGCGCCGACGTGGGTACCTTATATAGGATCCAAAACCCGCGAGACTCGGAAGGCGGGATGATGACGTTTTGCCTCGATTTCAGATCCGAGTCAGGCGGGAAAAGTCGAGCCTGATTCGGATCGGACTCGGATCGGGGGGGCTCGGGGGGGTTCGGATTTCAGAAATCCGAACCCGCTCACCCCTAGTTAGGAGACAGAGTGAAAAGTTATAAGTCAGTGACAAAGTTTCAGCCAATCAGCTCCAAACTGTCATTTTTCAAGCACAGCCTGGGAGATGGTAGTTGGGAGCTGATTGGCTGGCACCTTATCACTGACTTATCACTTTTCACTCTGTCTCCTAACACTGCTTAGTAAATAGACCCCTATCGCTGTAAATTCAAAATTGCTCCCGTGCGAAGTTGGGTCGCTAGTATATTTATGTATTAGATTCCTAAATTATACCAACACCACAGATAAAATAAGGAAAACTACTTTATAATATTATCCTTGGTTGTCTGTGGTGCTCATTTAGGACCTTAAACTTCTCCGTAATCGCTTATTTCCGTGGAACAGGTCTATTTTCAGGTAATTTAATGGTTAACTAAACATGTTTGGAAGACACAAGTTACTTGAATCACTCAGTAATTACCAGACTGTGTCCAGTGAATTGTATGCAGGGTAATATAAAACATATCGCAGATAATGTCTCCTACAATACTCGTCACAAGCTATTTATCTATCTGTCAGTGTTTATTGGGAAAACACATTTCAAACTACTCCATCAGCCATCCGCGGGGAGGAAAACATCAGCTCATCAGTGGTTTTAGGAGAGAAATTAAACATCTACTGTAAGTACAGGCACTTACCTTTTATTTCTACAAAGCATCAGAAAGGAATTTATGTATATACGTATGTTTAAGGACCACTACACCACAAAACTGAAACTTTTGAATACGAACCATGAAGGTGAAATACAGTGTTCAGAGATATACAGAAGTATTACTGCCACTGTGCTATAAAGCACATTTTACCTCTTACTGGCTGCAGCCCATCCCTTATTTTTTTGGACAGTGTCCAGAAGGGATCCTTTCCAGGTTAAAAAGGATGAGATTACAGTTATTTAAGGTACTGTGACATCACCGGCCACGCCTCCTGTGGATGAATCAGCCAATCCCCACAGAGCATTTCTGCACAATAAGTCTGCCCAGCTGTCAGTCAGTCAGTCTGCTGCTAAGGTTAAGGTACTACCTCCTTCCTAACATGGCAGCCAGCCAGTTGTTTTATGTATGTGACTTGGCTCAGGGAAAAGGCCGCCTTTGATCTACTGAACATTAATGTCAAATAGTGTCTTTGCTTGCACTTTAATTACCAACTATTTACCCATTTATTCACCCATCTCCTCAATTTGCTTTCTCTATCAGTCATGGTCTGTCAAAGCCCTGACATGCTGTGCCACGCCTGACAAGTGTGGACCAAATGTTTGTCATCCCATCTTCTGTTTGATAGTAATTGGCAGCTCCTAACACGGGGTGTGAGTAAGTCTCCTGTGCGAGTTGTGGGACTCTGTTATCCAAAAAGAAGGCACATCACACAACTCTACCTGGGGTCATTCATTGACAACAACTACAACCATTGGCAAACAGAACACACATTATAGGACTATTTACAACTCAAGGTACAGCTTCGTTTTATCCCCCTTTGCAACCAGAAATATGTTCTTCAAAACCTGCTGTGGAATTCTCAGTAAATAAGTTTTATCTATACATAGTTAGCAAAGCTGCTCAAAAAAGGGTGTAAAATAAATAAACAGATAAAAGCAATGTTTAATACATGCTGTTTGCCATATATGGAAATGTCAATGGCAAGAGTATATTAATATACTGTCCTCCACTTCTGGTGTCCCTTTATTCAATCTGCTTCTGGGAACTGGACAATGTGAAAGTGCATTATGGGAAATGTAGTTTTTCAGGCATTATCATTTCTCCAGCTTCAACAAACAAGTTGCTACTTTCGATCCGGAGCCCTAGAGACTGCAAATAGAAAGTACATGGGATGGAAGCCAGGACCGGTTGTTCTATCCCCAATCTCTAACTCATAGTATACTGTTCTTTTTACATAATTGAAAGGTTTGATGAAGTGGAAATAGTTCCCTATAGTTGTTATGTACAGATGTGTCCTTATACATCTAACGTCCATACGCCACACGGCGTGAGATGCCCGGTGCAAACGTGACGCTCCGAGAAGGAGCAGCGTTCCATGCTGTTTTTTAGATTTTGCATGGCAGATGAAGTGTACTAGAGATGCTGGACTGCGACATTACCTGCACAGGTATTTGCTTTACACTAGGGGTGTGCACCGGCCACTTTTCGTGTTTTGTGTTTTGGTTTTGGATCTGGATCTTTCTTCGTGTTTTGGATCTGGATTGGTTTTGCCAAAACCACCCTTCCGTGTTTTGGGTTCTGGGTTTTGTGTTTTGGATCTGTATTTTTTTGAAAAAAAGCATAAAAACAGCTAAAATCACAGAATTTGTAGGTTTTTCTGCTCCTATGCTATTATTAACCTCAATAACCTTAATTTCCACTCATTTCCAGTCTATTCTGAATACCTCACACCTCACAATAGTGTTTTTATGTCCAAAAGGTTGCACCGAGGTAGCTGGATGACTATGCTAAGCGACACGAGTGGGCGGCACAAACATGTGACCCATCTAGGAGTGACACTGCAGTGGCAGACAGGATGGCATTGAAAAACTAGGCCCCAAACTGTACATAATGCAAAGAAAAAAAAGAGGTGCAAGATGGAATTGTCCTTGGGCCCTCCCACCCACCCTTATGTTGTATAAACAGGACATGCACACTTTAACAAACCAATCATTTCAGCGCCAGGGTCTGCCACACAACTGTGGCTGAAATGATTGGTTCGTTTGGGCCCCCACAAAACAAGCTGGCAATTAATCTGTCCCTGCACAAACTGGCTCTACGGAGGCAAGAAGTCGTCCTCATCCTCCTCATCCACAGATTCCTCACCCTCTTCAGTGTTATGTACATCCTCATCCTCACAGAGTATTAATTCGTCCCTGCTGGAACCACAGGTCCCTCTGTACGTTCTGGAGGCTGGTCTCCCTGGAAGAGTTGATCATTCATTTTATGAACATCATCTTCTCCACATTTTGTGGAAGCAACCTCCTACGCCTTTCGCTAACAAGGTTCCCGGCTGCACTAAACACTCTTTCGGAGTACACACTGGAGGGGGGGCAACTCAGGTAAAATAGAGCCAGTTTGTACAGGGACCTCCAAATTGCTTCTTTTTCCTGCCAGTACAGGTACGGACTGTCTGACATGCCTACTTGGATGCTGTCACCGATGTAATCCTTTAACAGACAGACGCACGCTTGTCGCTGCTGCTTTGAGGATTCAAGTGCGGCTACAGCCCACACAATTCACAAAGACAGAAAAAAAAAAAGAATATTTTTATTGTTTGTGGAGCACACTTTGAGGGTTACACCACCCTCTAACAGACAGACGCACGCTTGTCGCTGCTGCTTTGAGGATGCAAGTGCGGCTACAGCCCACACAATTCACAAAGACAGAAAAAAGAAGAAGAATATTTTTATTCTTTGTGTAGCACACTTTGAGGGTGTCACCACCCTTTAACAGACAGACGCACGCTTGTCGCTGCTGCTTTAAGGATGCAGGTGCGGCTACAGCCCACACATTTCACAAAGACCGAAAAAAAAAGAACAATATTTTAATTGTTTGTGTAGCACACTTTGAGGGTGTCACCACCCTTTAACAGACAGACGCACGCTTGTCGCTGCTGCTTTAAGGATGCAGGTGCGGCTACAGCCCACACAATTCACAAAGACAGAAAAAAGAAGAATATTTTTATTGTTTGTGTAGCACACTTTGAGGGTGTCACCACCCTTTAACAGACAGACGCACGCTTGTCGCTGCTGCTTTGAGGATGCAAGTGCGGCTACATCGCACACAAGTCACAAACACATTAAAAAAATAGTTTTTTATTTTTTGGAGCACTTTGAGAGTTACACCACCCTTTAACAGACAGACGCACGCTTGTCGCTGCTGCTTTAAGGATGCAGGTGCGGCTACAGCCCACACATTTCACAAAGACCGAAAAAAAAGAACAATATTTTAATTGTTTGTGTAGAACACTTTGAGGGTGTCACCACCCTTTAACAGACAGACGCACGCTTGTCGCTGCTGCTTTAAGGATGCAGGTGCGGCTACAGCCCACACAATTCACATAGACAGATAAAAGAAGAAGAATATTTTTATTGTTTGTGTAGCACACTTTGAGGGTGTCACCACCCTTTAACAGACAGACGCACGCTTGTCGCTGCTGCTTTAAGGATGCAGGTGCGGCTACAGCCCACACATTTCACAAAGACCGAAAAAAAAAGAACAATATTTTAATTGTTTGTGTAGCACACTTTGAGGGTGTCACCACCCTTTAACAGACAGATGCACGCTTGTCGCAGCTGCTTTAAGGATGCAGGTGCGGCTACAGCCCACACAATTCACAAAGACAGAAAAAAGAACAATATTTTAATTGTTTGTGTAGCACACTTTGAGGGTGTCACCACCCTTTAACAGACAGACGCACGCTTGTCGCTGCTGCTTTAAGGATGCAGGTGCGGCTACAGCCCACACAATTCACAAAGACAGAAAAAAGAAGAATATTTTTATTGTTTGTGTAGCACACTTTGAGGGTGTCACCACCCTTTAACAGACAGACGCACGCTTGTCGCTGCTGCTTTGAGGATGCAAGTGCGGCTACATCGCACACAAGTCACAAACACATTAAAAAAATAGTTTTTTATTTTTTGGAGCACTTCGTGAGTTACACCACCCTTTAAAAGACAGACGCACGCTTGTCGCTGCTGCTTTAAGGATGCAGGTGCGGCTACAGCCCACACAATTCACAAAGACAGAAAAAAGAAGAAGAATATTTTAATTGTTTGTGGAGCACACTTTGAGGGTGTCACCACCCTTTAACAGACAGACGCACGCTTGTCGCTGCTGCTTTGAGGATGCAAGTGTGGCTACATCGCACACAAGTCACAAACACATTAAAAAAATAGTTTTTTATTTTTTGGAGCACTTTGAGAGTTACACCACCCTTTAACAGACAGACGCACGCTTGTCGCTGCTGCTTTAAGGATGCAGGTGCGGCTACAGCCCACACATTTCACAAAGACAGAAAAAAAAAGAAGAATATTTTTATTGTTTGTGTAGCACACTTTGAGGGTGTCACCACCCTTTAACAGACAGACGCACGCTTGTCGCTGCTGCTTTAAGGATGCAGGTGCGGCTACAGCCCACACATATCACAAAGACAGAAAAAAAAAGAACAATATTTTAATTGTTTGTGTAGCACACTTTGAGGGTGTCACCACCCTTTAACAGACAGACGCACGCTTGTCGCTGCTGCTTTGAGGATGCAGGTGGAATCTAGACGGGATTTGGAACCGAGGACACACTACCTCCATCAATTGTCTAAATCCCACTGCACTAATGTCGGATACCGGACGCACGTCTAACACCAACATAGCAGTCAAGGCCTCAGTTATACGTTTTGCTTCAGGATGACTGCTGTCGTACTTCATCCTCATCGCTAGGGACTGTTGGAGGGTCAATTGTTTAGTAAAAGTAGTGATGTTCCTACTTCCTCTCTGGGATGATGAACAACTCCCAGCAGCAGCAACAGCACTAGTAGGAAGTGGTTCTTGATCTTTCCCTATTTTATTTTTATCAGAGAAAGTTTGGTCCTCCATTTATGTTATATTGATATATATACGTGCGGCTAAAGCGCACACAAACACAGAAAATATTTTTTTATTTTTGCTGGAGAGTAGTGCACTTTGTGGGTTACACCACCCTTTAAGAAATGAGCCAGCCGGCTCTTTACTTATGGGACACAGGCGCACGCTTGGCGCTGCTCCTTTGTTGATGCACGTGCGGCTACTGCGCACACAATTCACAAACACAGAAAATAATTTTTTTTTTGGTTTGGACTGGAGTGTACTTTCGGGGGTTACAGCACCCTTTAACGGTCAAGCCAGCCGGCCCTTTACTTATGACACAGGCGCACACTTGGCACTACTTTGTTGATGCACGTGCGGCTACTGCGCACACAATTCACAAACACAGAAAATAATTTTTTTTCGGTTTGGACTGGAGTGTACTTTGGGGGTTACAGCACTCTTTAACGGTCAAGCCAGCCGGCCCTTTACTTATGACACAGGCGCACGCTTGGCACTACTTTGTTGATGCACGTGCGGCTACTGCGCACACAATTCACAAACACAGAAAATAATTTTTTTTTTGGTTTGGACTGGAGTGTACTTTCGGGGGTTACAGCACCCTTTAACGGTCAAGCCAGCCGGCCCTTTACTTATGACACAGGCGCACGCTTGGCACTACTTTGTTGATGCACGTGCGGCTACTGCGCACACAATTCACAAACACAGAAAATAAATTTTTTTTTGGTTTGGACTGGAGTGTACTTTCGGGGGTTACAGCACCCTTTAACGGTCAAGCCAGCTGGCCCTTTACTTATGACACAGGCGCACGCTTGGCACTACTTTGTTGATGCACATGCGGCTACTGCGCACACAATTCACAAACACAGAAAATAATTTTTTTTTTGGTTTGGACTGGAGTGTACTTTGGGGGTTACAGCACCCTTTAACGGTCAAGCCAGCCGGCTCTTTACTTATGACACAGGCGCACGCTTGGCACTACTTTGTTGATGCACGTGCGGCTACTGCGCACACAATTCACAAACACAGAAAATAATTTTTTTTTTGGTTTGGACTGGAGTGTACTTTCGGGGGTTACAGCACCCTTAACGGTCAAGCCAGCCGGCCCTTTACTTATGACACAGGCGCACGCTTGGCACTACTTTGTTGATGCACGTGCGGCTACTGCGCACACAATTCACAAACACAGAAAATAATTTTTTTTTTGGTTTGGACTGGAGTGTACTTTCGGGGGTTACAGCACCCTTAACGGTCAAGCCAGCCGGCCCTTTACTTATGACACAGGCGCACGCTTGGCACTACTTTGTTGATGCACGTGCGGCTACTGCGCACACAATTCACAAACACAGAAAATAATTTTTTTTTTGGTTTGGACTGGAGTGTACTTTCGGGGGTTACAGCACCCTTAACGGTCAAGCCAGCCGGCCCTTTACTTATGACACAGGCGCACGCTTGGCACTACTTTGTTGATGCACGTGCGGCTACTGCGCACACAATTCACAAACACAGAAAATAATTTTTTTTTGGTTTGGACTGGAGTGTACTTTCGGGGGTTACAGCACCCTTTAACGGTCAAGCCAGCCGGCCCTTTACTTATGACACAGGCGCACGCTTGGCACTACTTTGTTGATGCACGTGCGGCTACTGCGCACACAATTCACAAACACAGAAAATATATTATTTTTTTAGCACTTGGGGGGAGCACCCCTGATGGACAGAGCACCCCCTGGACAACACTACAGCACCTCTTTAGGACTGGGACACTGCACAGGACTTTGGAGTGGACACAGCCCCTATGGAGAACTGACTGCACAACACAGTCCAGCCAGCCCCTATGGACTTTGAAGTAGTGGACACAGCCCCTATTAACAACAGCAGCACAGCACAACACAGCCAGCCCCTATGGACTTTGAAGTAGTGGACAACAGCAGCACTACACTACACTACACTACACAGCCCTAACTCCCACCCTCCCTCTTCACTGTCCACAGCCGAGTGAGAAAATGGCGCCGACGTGGGTACCTTATATAGGATCCAAAACCCGCGAGACTCGGAAGGCGGGATGATGACGTTTTGCCTCGATTTCAGATCTGAGTCAGGCGGGAAAAGTCGAGCCTGATTCAGATCGGACTCGGATCGGGGGGGCTCGGGGGGGTTCGGATTTCAGAAATCCGAACCCGCTCACCCCTACTTTACACCCGTACAGAGTCTCAGTTCAAGCAAAACGGAACTTGGCGTGAGAAAAAGCTGCAGCCGCTGCATCTGAGCCCAGGGCCGTAACTAAAAGTGTGCGAATTGTGCCGTTGCCCAGGACGCAGAGCACTGAAGAGGCACCTTCGCTGCCCCATGGGCCCTGCAGGTGGCGAGCAAGCTGCCAGGGACATGGCACTTATTAACAGTAACAAACATAACTTTAATAAGTAAAGACAGATGACAACAGTTATGGCGTTCATTTTGGTCATTTATTTGATAACATTTTAAACCAGGATAGAGGAAAATGGTGGCAAGGAAATGTGGGCAGGCAGTCCAGCATCGACCACGCCTCTGCAGTCCAGGGCCGCATTTACAATGGGGCGGATGGGAATACAGCTCCAGGCCTCCACTTAAACATAGGCCCATTATTACAGCATGATGATGGGCACCACCCAGCTGGCTACACTTGGGTACATAAATCATAAGTATTTTTCTCTCAAAATGATGCAGTTTTTCTACTGTCACGTATTTAGGGTGAGATTTGGCTGCAAGTGTAGGGGGTGTCACCCATATGGCGCTGACCACACCCACACAGCACTATTCACTGGTCCTCTGCTCCTCACAATATGCCCATGTTGCCCTTAATCTGGCCCAGCCGCGGTGATAAAGAGGGATATGTACCAGTTATGCACCAAAAAATGTTCTTATCTGCCAAACTCTACCTCAAACTAAGGCAAAGAAAAGCAATATAGGGTCTAGGGTTGGCCATCTACCATCACGTTTATTTAACAATAATGAGGAGTTAAGCGGGCCACACACTAGACCAACTTTCATCCAACCAACCAGCCAACTAGTTGATTTGTTGGCATGAAAATCTGGTAACATATGGGAGTAAATGATGATCATCAATTTGCTCCTAAAAGCCAGAAAACAGATGAAAATGGCCGTCAGACAAGTTTGTTAAATGTTTGCTCAAAATAATTTGTTCAAACAACAGTTTTTGTCCATTTTACGGCGTTTGGGAGCAAATTGCTGATTGTTATTTGCTTTCATCCCTTACCAGATTTTTATTCCAACCAATCAGCTAGTTGGATGGTTGGATGTAAGTTGGTCTAGTGTGTAGCCATCTTTACTGTAGGGAAGAGATAGCCAGAATTGGTCTATGATAGCTTATTAGGGTATATAACACCAGACCAAAATGTGCAAATTGAGGCTACCATATGTACGGGCATGTGGGCACTGCACCACGCCCTTACACTGAGCTGGAATAATGCGATTTGGCATCACTACAAATTGAATTGACCCTTATTTCAACAACAACCATACAATGCCAACACTCTACTTTCTGCCATGTTAACACAGTTATACCCCTTTCACACTGCCAACAATAACCTGGGTTATTTCACGTGAACGCGCAGCAGCCCGGAATATTGCTCCGTGTAAAAGGGCCCAGTCGAAATAACCCGGGTCGACATTTCAACCCGGGTAATAAGCAGGGTTGAACAGGGGTTCCACCCGGCTCGAGCTGCAGTGTGAACGGGTAACCCGGGACGACGCCACTTGGGACAGCTTAGAAAGAGCAAGCGCTCGGAGATTATGTCATTTCCAAGTGCTGGCTCGGCAATAAACCAGGTCAGGCTGCCAGTCTGAAAGAGGTCTCGGCCTCTGAAGGTGGTGGGGGGATTATTTGGAGTTCTAAGTCTTCAAATGTACAGTAGTTGCAACAATTGGGAAAAGTGAGGAGTAAATCTCTTCCAAACAATATGATGCCTCGTACCTTCTTGTTCAACAGTGGCGTGTTTTTAATACAGCCCATAATTAACCCTTCATTGTCACGACCCAGAAAAATAGCCATGGATTTTTATTTTGTAATACCTACGGTAGATTTTGTCTTCAGTGTGAGGCAACTGACTAGTAGTAATCCTGGGATGTACAGCAAAAAAAAACAAAACATGGGAATTATTGACTTTTTGTTTTTTCTTTTAAACAAAATCACTGGACGCATTTTATCTTCGCAGGAACGGATCTACATGCCAAAGTAGACGGAGAAGCAACATCTGTCAGATTCAGGATATTGAGAGATTCCACGAAAGAATTCCAATAGGAGGATAATGCACTGCAGTCATTGTTGATTTAAACTCGTTGGGATACATACAAGAAAACATACCTCACGCACACAACAGCTGCGAGATTCATGGGTAAGAGGCTAAAACAACATGCCAATAAAATATATATGTATTATAACGTAAGGAATGCACCTACGTCTATTTACCCCTTTATAAAACGCTGGAGAATGAACTAATTTATTAGTAAAATCATATCAGCTCCAGTAATTTCATGTTAGTGATTTACATGTAATAACATTAGGCTTGCGGTCCCTACATCAGCAGTGAGCGGCCAGCTCGGATGATGAACGAGCCGGCAAAGCGAAGATGATTATTTGATTGTTTTCACGGCAAACGGATCAGCATTTTAATTTCTTGCGTCTGTGTTTATTGCTTATTTGGCCCCTTGCTCGGCTTGTAAAAACTCTGCTAAATGGAAATGAATAAATGTAATTACTGTGTTTGACAGTGGTAATCTGTGCCGAGTATCCAATTGGCTTTGCCAGTGATAATCTAATCACTGAGGAGTATGTGTCCCGGCAGAAAGACATTGACAGTATGCAGAGTCCTGAACTGGAGCAGAATGCACAAGCCTGCCGTGGTCTTTACATGTTACTTATATCATATTAGTGGAATGAGCCGACTGCTCTCCATAAATATTACTAATGTTTATTGCCTAAAGGGTTGCATTTTAATTCTGAAACTTTTAACGACAAGGATTTTTTTTTTCCCCTATTGCTGCATGGATTGATATTTACTCCACTATTATGAAGGATTAATGTGTCTGTTTTTTTTTTTGTGGGTTTCATTTTTCTGTAACTGAAATGTTAGATTTCTGCCCTCGGATGAACAAAAGTATCTTGTTTTGCGAACAATGATTCCCAAAGCCTGCGACATTCTACACCCAGATTATATGCTGTAATTCAATTAAATTATCAAAGCTGCAAAAAATAACATGATGTCACGTGGCGGTCTTATCTCGTTACTGCTGTGTTTAAAGGGTTTCTGTCTTTTTATAGGAACGTTGGAGAGCACTTTGTGATATCTCTTGCTGTACCGGACAAAACTATGGGACTGATTCCGCATGGATCGTAACTGCAGAAGCCTACGCAGATGGGCGATTGTTGCGCACTGCGCTTGTGTATGTATTGCACGTGCGAGAAGGCAGCTCTGCGACAGCACTGCCATCACACAGACCGCGCAGAGAAATCACAGAGTGAGTGACGGACTGAAAGCGTTTGGGGGAGGTGACAGGGCGGTGGTGGGAGAAACGTAGGCGTGCCAATGCGTTTGAACGCCATTACAGCGGCGTGTATAAATTAGCCACTGTGTCGGCATACGCAGCTTGTGTACTCACTGCGTGCAGGAAGGTGAGCAATTTCTGAGTAAGGTCTGACCTGCTGTAATTGTGCCTCAGACTCCGATGGTACTCGATGTTACCGATGTTTTGGCTGGATTGCAAGGTATTACAGATGTGAGATAGGGAAAGTGGGGGTCTTTATGTTGGCCGTGCGACAGCTTTGCAATTGCAACATTAGCATATTTTCTCTGCAGACCTGCGTGCGCGATTGTAGAAGCGATGCCATTAGCGATCCATGCTGAATCAGGCCCGATGTTCAGGCCATGGCACTAACAGTTAGTTATTGATGATACCTACCTACGGTTTGCAGCTGGGTTAAGAAGTAAAGAAGTGTCCAAAATAAACAAAAATAAATAGCAAAAACTAAGAGCCATATTTATCATGTTGCACATTTTTAATTGGTTGGGATATAAAAATAACGACTAAGGGGGTCATTCAGACCCGCTCGTGAGCGGCACTACGCTTGCAAGCGGGTCGATGTTCCCCCACTGCGCATGCGCACGACGGAGGGAGCTCCGTTGTGTGCATGCGCGAGACCCGGCGAGCGACGGGCTCTCCATCGCTCCGGGTCTCGCACCAAAGGGGGCGTGCTGTCGATGTTGATTGACAGCACGCCCCCTTTGGTGGGCGTGCTGGGGGCGTGGCTGGCCAGACGGAGGCGTTCCCATGGGAACGCCTACCATCTGAAGCCGGCCCCACTGACAGCACTAGTGATGTCAGTGGGAGTGATTTTGGCTCTGATAGAGCCAAAATCACTCCAGGGCTTGCGGCAGCGAGACCCTACCGCAGGGTCTCGCCGCAAGCCCGATGGTCGCGATGGTCAAGACCATCGCGAGCATAATCATGGACGCTCGCATAAGCTGTGGGTGGTAACCCACAGCTATGCGAGCATCCAAGAGGCCGCTCCATTTTCAGGGAGGAGGGCCCTGATTCAGAGTGAGCGCTCTGGTCAGAGCGTTCAGCTCTGAATCAGGCCCTAAATTCACAAAGAGGAAATTAATATTTTCACTTTGATTTGTTGGACGAGGAGTGCTGCCTCCATCAATTAGTGAAAGTTGATGGCCTCCAGGACCTGCCGCGGCTCTCAGGAGGCCTAACCTCCTACATGCTACTTCACATGCTCAACTTTCTCCTTGGTGCCTTTGTTAGACGGATGTGCCCTGAGATTCTCCCCAGCCATACAGCCATACCAGGGCACATACAGTAGGTGTCCAAAACACCCCGTACCACCACCTCTTATCTAGTGGAACACAGCTCTACACACCACTAGGATGTGCCCCGATTCGACCTGGCGCACTACAACAACCAGCAAACCCAATCGCTCCAGGCTGCATCTAATGCCCAGTTTATTCCTGTGTCTACAGCCACCTGTATTTCTGCCTGGTTAATAAACCTAAGAGCCTAAGATGTATCTTATGTGGACTAACCGCCACCAGCACCTTTCCTGGGTACTTCAGCAACCCTGCACCCACCATCAGTACTCCCAGAGCTAATAGTACTGTTAAGAGCCCCAACTCTGCTAATTACATAATTAAACTTCTGGACGAAGATAATACAGTAATCCTCATGCCCTAGCCTTACAAAGCCCAGTGCAATCCGATTCCAACCTATCTCTCTGATAACCAGAGAACATTAAGAATCACCATCAGAGACCCAAGTACCACTGCTTCTCAGCCTCCCTGGCTGGTGTGTTTCCCCCAAGACTTACCCCAGGGGGCTGTTGCCATATTGCCTTCTTTATGCTGCCACTGGAGCAGCCCTGTGAACTTTGTCTGGCATCTAGCAGTGCCCACCTGGCTGCTGGAGTCATAGGCAAATGCAGGGGGGGTTTCCATCTGCCTGGAAACCCCCCTCCCCAGCACACACCATGACCACAATAGAAATAGTAATATAATACAATGATAATAGCGCTGCATGTTCTTCTCAGTATCACAAATGAAATTATTAGCACCACCTATGGATCTTTTAAAATGTGTCAGCTATTAATAAATATACCTGTGCACCAACTAGGAGATCTGGAAAACATGCACTGTTAGGGGTGCACTGCTATAGACCATCAATAGGGTAAATTATTAATACCGTATAATAATACACTATCCAGTACATAAGGAGACCAATATGTACATATATATGTCCAGGGCAGTGCTAGGTTCTTCTGCCGCTCCCTCAGACTTCCGGACTTGCTCCAATGCTCAGGAATGGTGCCCACATCTGAAGAAAAACATTCTGCTCAGACAGGATGGCCCTACTGCCGCATCTATTGGCTTACTGTTACCATCTGTAACAGAAGCACATATTGAGGTTCAAAGGGTGCCCCATGTAGTCCTAAGCTCCGAATCGGTAAGAAATACTGGCAGTCGGATGCCTTCTGTCAAAATGCCAACAGCGGTATCCAGACAGGGGTCGGGTAAGTATGCTAACCCTCCCCCCTTCTCTCCCTAACCCTAACCTTCCCTTCTTGCACCCTAACCGTAACCCTCCTCACCCCACTCCCTAACCCTCCCTGTTAGTGCCTAAACCTAACCGTCCCCCCTTGGTGCCTAAACCTAACCATCCCCCAGTGGTACCTAACCCTAAAGCCTAACCCTAATCCCCCCTGTGGTGCCTGCACCTAACCCTCCCCACCCTTGTTTAACAGTTAAGACGCCCCACTATACTTAGGATCGGGATGGCGGCTGTCGGGATTCCGACGTCGGTATCTAAACTGGCGTCAGGATTTCGACGCCTATGTTTAGTCCAAAGTTGGGATTTCAATGCAACCCGTCTGCCGGCAAACTGACTGCATTCCCTAACTTCGATATGGCATCTCACAGGGTAGCATGTAAACTGGAGGAATCTCCCTTCCCAGGCACAGAAGATAACATGATAAAAGCATAGTATATGAAATACACCTAGTGTCCATTAGGGGGAAAAATATATAAAAATAAAAATATAATACATACATACATACACACACACACACACATACATAGTCTAGCAATGTGGATCACAGTCAGTAATCTCCGTGCACAGCTGTGCTGATTGAATATTTATTTTTATTTCAGGGAGACCTCAGTTCTGACTTATGTAGTTATGGCTCGCTGCACAAATCTGATCACTATCTGACAATGAGCCCCAGGCTCAGATTACCCAGTGGTAAACTAACTCCTGTGCACACCGCTGCTACTGCAGGCATCAGACATGTGAAAGGTTTAATAAATACAGGCGTTCTGTGACAGGTATTACCCACCTGGAGAAGAATTAGGATTACACATGGTTATGAAATGAGCAAGTGATCCACTGCAATTTACTCAGCACACTTCAAAATCTCTAAAGCCAGTCAATAGCCAGTGGTGTCCTGACACAAGTACCTATCACACGTGTCTAAAACACTTTCCACAAGTGCATAAATCTGTATGTTTAGAGAAAAAAAATTAAATATGCAAATTACAGTCCGGTCTTATTGCATGCGATTGCCCCTTGGTGGAAAGTGGGTGTGGCGGGTTGGTAAGTGGGCATGTTTGAAGAGATTGGGGTGGGATTTGTGTGAAGTGAGGTTGTGATTTACACACATCGTAAGCAGGTTTTAACTCCAGAAGGCAGTGTTATTGTAAAATGTCTCTGATACGATAACGCAATCTAACATTAGTTCTCGTCACAAAGTGACTTGCCTGCAGTCTGTGTAGGTGACAGATATTCTTTAATAAGTTACCAGAAATGATCTACTTAGGGGGTATTGTAATTATTGCATCAGACAAAACAACCCTGAGAAAAACAGGTATGAAAATGGGCAAACTACGTGGGTATTATAGGTGGACCCAATATTAGTAAACCAGCCAGGAACTCAATCAGAAAACCTTCTGTAACCATAATAATAATAAGAATCAATTGGAAGCTGGATGTATGGACTTCATTTCATATATAGGTGTGTTTTTATACCACAGACCGGGTTGGGTACGGGATGCCAGCGTTCAGGATCCCGGCGGACGCCGACATCCTGATAGGGTTAGGATTAGGATAACGACAGCTGTCCTAATCCTCTGACCCTCTCCCTGGTGCCTAAACCTACCCTCCCAGCTAGTGCCTAAACCGAATCTCTACTACTTGCACTCTAAACCTAACCCTTTAGTGCCTAACCCTTAACCCTACCCCTAAGCCCACTACTTACCGTTGGGATTCTGACTGGATCCCCACAGACCTATGGTATCCATATAAGGTGATCCTCATGTTATTCCACTTAAAGTGTAGCTGGAAAAAACTATAAAAGTAGCTTTATGTAATCTGGACTAAATCAACTATAGTTGAGGCCAACACAAGTAAGGTAGAATTGTAAATTTGTCTAGCACTGCTCCTAAAGAGAGCATCCTAATAAACAATATACAGTACAATACAGAGAACATTACTGTACAGCAATACAGCGAGAATCCTAGTATCCACCAGCCAAAACAGAGAGCATCTTAGTTACCGCCATACAATGCAGAGCACTTCCAAGCAACCACTATACAGCAAGCATCCTAGAGACCACCATAGAATACAGGCACAGGGCAATCACAGCATTTCAAGAGGGATATTTCCATGTATGGACTTAAATCTTTAACAAGCCTCATCCAGATCCATTGCAACATTGCCCATTTTCACCCAAGCTCTGTTTCCTTTCAAGGTCCATGAATCAGTGAAAATCGTGAACATTGGAGGGATGGACGTGAGCCTATGAGAGAGTATCTTATTGACCAATATGAAATAGAGAGAGCGTTCATGTGACTGTAATACAAAACAGGGAGCATCCCAGTGACCGCTATATAGTAGATAGTATCTTAGTGACTGCCAAACACAGAGCATCCTAGTGACCAACTTACAATACAGAGAGCATCCTAGTGACCACCTTACAATACAGAGAGCATCCTAGCGTTTGCCAGTAAGTGTTGAATACTGATTATTACAATATGGTGCTGACACTTTGGTAAAACACTGCTTAAAAAGAATAGTATATTTCTAATTTGAAACTACTGTAATAACCTTTGACTTTGTTTAATGCTTGCAGTTGGAACATATTATTTAAAATGTTATCCTGTCATTTCTTGTAGCTTTACATCGTGTGTACGCACCTTTACTTGAACACAAATTGTTTCATTTTACTGGCATCAGTAAAAAGTAACATTTCCAAGTCAATACTTTTCACATGAAGGGTTATGTCACGAGTTGTCCTGTGGGTGGCAGCATACAGTGGATTGAATACAATCTTCCTATTCTGTAGAAACAGTCATTTTGCACAGTGCATCTGCAGGATTTTAAAACAAATTGTGATAGGTTTATTTAGGTGATCTAGCTGCTTTTATTTGGCCTTTACAATACAATGTATGTATTTTTACAATGAGTAATATATACTGTATAATACAGTGAATGCATCAATCCTTTGTTTATTCAAATTTATGTTGAACGTATACATATTTCATTACAGACAAACAATGCATTCAATGCCGATGTAAATATTACTGCAACTAGAATGACCAATGTATCAATCCTTCGAGAGAGATTAAGTTGGAAAAGCTGCCGGAGTATCCCTCTCTGAAAGGATCTGCGCTATTATGGTCCATAGGTTACTATATAGGCTAAAGCCATCTGTGGGGGCTGCTTTACCATCCACAATGGGGGGACTGCGGCAGATATTGGAGATAGCTACTGTGGTGCCTTCTTCTCAAATCCCGGTGGATCCTTAATATTTGTGTGTACTCCCCGAACACAGGTGTTTTAGAGGATATTCTGCACTTATAATTTAATAAGTATGCTACTAAGGGGTCTATGTACTAATAATGGCGGAATTGCGTGATTATTATCTATTCATATAGCAGGGGATATTTTCAAGTTTAATGAAAATATTCTCGCTATGTACAAAGGGGAACTCACAGGGACAGAGGCTGCGGTAACTGCTGTCCCCGCGAGTTATATCCCCGGCATTTAGTGTGCATGGGCACAGTGTCAGCTGCCGGAGCCGGCCGAGGGGTTGCCAGGGGGCGAGATCGAAAGTTCTCTTTCCTGCACCTGGAGCCCCAATAGGCTTAAAGTAGTTTACACCTACTGAAGATAGTGTAAACTACCAGGGCTAAACTCCGAAAAGTTCACATTTTGGAGTTTGGTACATAGGGGTATGATAATAATGGGAACTGCGGTACATAGGCCCCAAAGTCTTTACTTTCCACAGCAAACAACGTAGAATAAGAGTGTGATATACACACATATATGCCACAATCCTTTATAAAGGGTCAATGCTCCTAACAGTCTGGATAGTGATACAATGTGAGAGATAGAGAGAATGAATTAAAAACGAATGAGTGAGATTTTCGTTAAACAATTCTTGTAATTTAATTCCAGATTTATTGTTTCTCTCTATTAGAGTACACACAATACAATCCGTTAATACAACCTTGGGAAGAGGAGAGGCCTCCTAATGACTCTCGCTCCCAGGAGGCAGGTTATCAATAATTAGAGGCATTTGCTTGTTACAAAATGATATACTAATCGTACAGCAATAATTAAGCAAAGCAAATGTATTAGATTGTAATAAAGAAAACTTAATGTCTCTCGGTCTAAAAATGGTGATTTATTATTTGTAGTAAAACAGATATGAATCATTTTCGGAGCAATATCCATTCATTCACTTCTCGCCACTCAATTATGTAAAGTCTTATTTATTACTGTATTGTTTAGAGCCTGAAAACATCTATTAATATTAAGCACAACTAAAATGAAATAAATGGCTGTCCCGTCATAACATAGCAGGGTGGTCAGATCATCCAGCCGCTGTAATTCAGACCAGAAGTGAGCGGGAGTCTATTGGCTGGGCTATAAAAGCACTGTCATATTTTGTGCATCATTTGGGTCAATTAAATTGTTTTTGAGTTTATAACCTAACTTATAAAATGCCTCTTATTTAAATAAATAAAAAAAAAACCATTAAATACAAACTGATCCACTAGGAAAAAAATTGTGCAAATGCAAAACGGCCATTCTAATTGCCAATACGGCTGTGGATCGACTGTACAGGCTAGATTTACGAACAATCGTGTTGGATCGGGATTGCATTCACCGGTGTGCTTGGCCTCTTTTTCAAACACATAAATTTACTAAATGCAAACAAGGGTGTGAAATCATGATTCTCTGTGCAAAACAGAGGTGTGAAATCATGATTCTCTGTGCAATACACGGGTGTGAAATCATGATTCTCTGTGCAATACACGGGTGTGAAATCATGATTCTCTGTGCAAAACACGGGTGTGAAATGATTCTCTGTGCAGTACACGGGTGTGAGATCATGATTCTCTGTGGAATACATGGGTGTGAAATCATGATTCTCTGTGCAATACACGGGTGTGAAATCATGATTCTCTGTGCAAAACACGGGTGTAAAATCATGATTCTTTGTGCAAAACACGGTTGTGAAATCAAGATTCTCTGTGCAATACACGGGTGTGAAATCATGATTCTCTGTGCAATACACGGGTGTGAAATCATGATTCTCTGTGCAAAACACAGGTGTGAAATCATGATTCTCTGTGCAAAACACTGGTGTGAAATCATGATTCTCTGTGCAAAACACAGGTGTGAAATCATGATTCCTTGTGCAATACACGGGTGTGAAATCATGATTCTCTGTGCAATACACGGGTGTGAAATCATGATTCTCTGTGCAAAACACGGGTGTGAAATCATGATTCTCTGTGCAGTACACAGGTGTGAAATCATGATTCTCTGTGCAAAAAACGGGTGTAAAATCATGATTCTCTGTGCAAAACACAGGTGTGAAATCATGATTATCTATGTAAAACACGGGTGTAAAATCATGATTCTCTGTGCAAAACACAGGTGTAAAATCATGATTCTCTATGCAAAGCACGGGTGTGAAATCATGATTCTCTGTGCAAAACACGGGTGTGAAATCATGATTCTCTGTGCAAAACACGGGTGTGAAATCATGATTCTCTGTGCAGTACACAGGTGTGAAATCATGATTCTCTGTGCAAAACACGGGTGTAAAATCATGATTCTCTGTGCAAAACACAGGTGTGAAATCATGATTATCTATGCAAAACACGGGTGTAAAATCATGATTCTCTGTGCAAAACACAGGTGTGAAATCATGATTCTCTATGCAAAGCACGGTTGTGAAATCATGATTCTCTGTGCAAAACACGGGTGTGAAATCATGATTCTCTGTGCAAAATACAGGTGTGAAATCATGATTCTCTATGCAAAGCACGGGTGTGAAATCATGATTCTCTGTGCAAAACACGGGTGTGAAATCATGATTCTCTGTGCAAAACACGGGTGTGAAATCATGATTCTCTGTGCAAAACACGGGTGTGAAATCATGATTCTCTGTGCAAAACACGGGTGTGAAATCATGATTCTCTGTGCAAAACATGGTTGAAGATACAAATAGAAATAAATACACCATTGGCCAAACTTGAAAGTACTTTCCGTAGACAGGAATACAACAGGGGGATTTAAAAAATAATCATGATTGCAAACATGAGTGTAAATTAAGCAAACTCTGGGCCTGATTTAGACCCGGTCGCTAGATGCGTACGCTCACTCCCAGCATATGCAAATTTGGAATACACCCAGCAAGGTAGGCGATCGCATGGCAAGGCATAAGCACACCCACTATGTCTTGGTGTGCGATCACTTTGTGTATGCAGACGCCCACCAGCCTGTCTTAAGACGCCCACTTGCGCACGTCATCTCCAGGAAGTGTATGCAACCATCGGTACATCGGGCACCATCGGGAGCATTCGCAGCGCTTGCGGTTGCCTTTACCCTACTACACTTCAGTGTAAAACCAGCCAGGTGATGTGTACTATGACGCTGCCTATTAATTATGCATGCCTCTGAAAGGCGTTGAAACACTCAGGCACGCCTGCGTTCGCACCTCCACTTCCTTGTTTTTAATGGCCAGCCCCTGTTACCACCCACAAACGGCCTCTCCTGTCACTCATTCCACTGGGCTGTCTTTGCTGGGCGAGCGAGCGCTTCCCGAACGCTCGGACTAGTTCGCATACGCATGCGCACATTTGCAAACTTCGCCAGCAACGAGCGAATGCTTGCTAGCGACCGGGTCTAAATCAGGCCCTCTGTCCAAAGGTTTGGGTACGGGATGCTGTTGCTCAGGATTCCGCCAGGCATCCCCACTGGGTTAGGATACCGACACCTGCAGGTACGTATTCAAACCCTAACCCTCCCTCCCCGCAGCCTAAACTTAACCCTCTTCCCTGCAGCCTAAACCTAACCTCCCCTCCCCCCATAGCCCTAACCTTCCCCCTAACCCCAATGCTTACCGTCGGGATGCCGGCGTCGGGATTCTGACTGGTGTCGGAATTCCAGCCCTGGCATTCTGATCGCTGGCATCCTGACAAGCATGATATGAGCTACATCCCGGTCCATAATAGAAGTTTAAAATAGACCTCCTCTTGACCAGCGTATTTATTAGAAACATACATACAGTAGATCGGTGTAATCCGTGTATGTTTCTGCCTGTTATAAAGCAAATAAATGGTATAGGCGGCACCAGGCCCTTTAAGCCGGCATTGGTTCAAAAACTATGGGAGAAAAAAAACATAGGGGTCCCCCATATTTAATGAACCAGCACCTAGCTCCACTAGCATGGGTGTAACGCCACAGCCGGGGGACACACTTCCCAGGGTTACCCGGCCAAAGCATTCTCACCCCCAACTAGTTAGCCTAATATTGTCTTTTGCAGTTGGACTAGATGTTCCAGCAAGCCTCCCCGGCATGCCGGTACTTGTGGCACTACAAGTACCAGCATGCGGGGCATTAAGCTCCCACTGGTGTCTATATTCCTCCTGTAAGAGAAATATTTAAAAAAAATGACAGGACGCACACACCCATAGGTTGTAATAATTTAATACACATACACTCACTGAATCACTCAAGCACACTCGCCTGCACTCACACTATACAGTATACTCACCTTGCCCCTTGCACAGGTCTGTCCCCTTGTCCAGTAGAATCCACAATTGTACCTGTAAAAAAAACAAACCAACATTCCCACCCCTTGATTTAGGTCCTCTTCGTTCCATGTAGGCATCCACGGTCTTGGAAAAATAAAAAAGAAGGAAACGCAGAGCCCACGGACACAATACTTAAGTTTTTTTCTTTCACAAAGTGTAACATTTTTTAACTGGGTGGAACAACACATTTTTATGAGTGGGTGGATTCAAGTGCAATCTAAGCACCAGTGGTCTGACCTTTACCAGCTCATGATACCACCCAAACTTTCACTCTTGGTTTCTGTGAATAGAGGTAAATACAGGTACAATTAGGGGTGGTCTGGAAAGGACTGGTTCTCCACCAGTTACAAGTTGATGCCCGCTGGATTTTTTATAATAATTCACTGCAACCTCATATCCTAAATGAGACCCTTTCATTAACGTGTTTCAATGAATCCATCTCCCAGTCCTCATTACTGACATCACACTCTATTATTATAACATGATTGTTATTATTTATTCAATGTTTAATTTATAGGTATTTAGTAGGTAGGAGGAGGAGAAGCAGGGAGTGGTGGGACCGGGTTGCGTCATTAAGCCCCGCCCCTTCACTGCAAATTCCCACGATTGGCTTAAATTTAAATAGGGGGCGCGGCTAAATGATCCGATTCATAGAGAATCAGGTCATTAAGCCCCGTTTCTACACGGGGACTCGCGATCGCCGGGGAAATTCTACCCATTCTGCCCACTTCAATAGGAAGTGGGCAGAATGTGGGAGAAGAGCCTACTCTTCCGGGGGATGCGGGGGGTTATCCAAAATATTGTGAGCCTCCCGCGAAAACCAGGAGGGTATGCAAGTATGACTATACTGTTAGTATGGAAACTGCACTGTGAACATGGGGACTATACTGTTGGCATGGGAACTGCACTGTGAACATGGGGACTATACTGTTAGTTTGGAAACCTGTACTGTGAGCATGGGGACTATACTCTTAGTATGGGAACTGCACTGTGAGCATGGGGACTATACTGTTAGTATGGGAACTGCACTGTGAGCATGGGGACTATGCTGTTAGCATAGAAACTGCACTGTGAGTATGGGGAATATACTGCTAGTATGGAAACTGCACTGTGAGCATGGGGACTATACTGTTAGTATGGGAACTGCACTGTGAGCATGAGGACAATACTGTTAGTATGGGAACTGCACTGTGAGCATGGGGACTATACTGTTGGTATGGGAACTGCACTGTGAGCATGGGGACTATACTGTTGGTATGGGAACTGCACTGTGAGCATGCGGACTATACTGTTGGTATAAGAACTGCACTGTGAGCATGGGGACTATACTGTTGGCATGGGAACTGCACTGCTAGCATGGGGACTATACTGTTGGTATAAGAACGGCACTGTGAGCATGGAGCATGGGGACTATACTGTTGGTATGGGAACTGCACTGTGAGCATGGGGACTATACTGTTAGTATGGGACTGCACTGTGAGCATGGGGACTATACTGTTAGTATGGAAACTGCACTGTGAGCATGGGGACTATACTGTTAGTATGGGACTGCACTGTGAGCATGGGGACTATACTGTTGGTATGGGACTGCACTGTGAGCATGGGGACTATACTGTTAGTATGGAAACTGCACTGTGAGCATGGGGACTATACTGTTAGTATGGGACTGCACTGTGAGCATGGGGACTATACTGTTAGTATGGAAACTGCACTGTGAGCATGGGGACTATACTGTTAGTATGGGACTGCACTGTGAGCATGGGGACTATACTGTTGGTATGGGACTGCACTGTGAGCATGGGGACTATACTGTTAGTATGGAAACTGCACTGTGAGCATGGGGACTATACTGTTGGTATGGGAACTGCACTGTGAGCATGGGGACTACACTGTTGGTATGGGAACTGCACTGTGAGCATGGGGACTATACTGTTGGTATAAGAACTGCACTGTGAGCATGGGGACTATACTGTTAGTATGGAAACTACACTTTGAGCATGGGGATTATCCTGTTAGTATGGAAACTGTACTGTGAGCATGAGGACTATACTGTTAGTATGGAAACTGCACTGTGAGCATGGGGACTATACTGTTAGTATGGGAACTGCACTGAGAGCATGGGGACTATGCTGTTAGCATGGAAACTGCACTGTGAGTATGGGGACTATACAGCTAGTATGGAAACTGCACTGTGAGCATGGGGACTATACTGTTGGTATGAAAACTGCACTGTGAGCATGGGGACTATACTGTTGGTATGGGAACTGCACTGTGAGCATGGGGACTATACTGTTGGTATGGGAACTGCACTGTGAGCATGGGGACTATACTGTTGGTATGGGAACGGAACTGTGAGCATGGGGACTATACTGTTGGTATGGGAACTGCACTGTGAGTATGGGGTCTATACTGTTTGTATGGGAACTGCACTGTGAGCATGGGGACTATACTGTTGGTATGGGAACTGCACTGCGAGCATGGGGACTATACTGTTGGTATGGGAATTGCACTGTGAGCATCGGGACTATACTGTTGGTATGGGAATTGCACTGTGAGCATCGGGACTATACTGTTGGTATGGGAACTGCACTGCGAGCATGGGGACTATACTGTTGGTATGGGAACTGCACTGTGAGCATTGGTACTATACTGTTGGTATGGGAACTGCACTGTGAGCATGGGGACTATACTGTTGGTATGGGAACTGCACTGTGAGCATGGGGACTATACTGTTGGTATGGGAACTGCTCTGTGAGCATGGGGACTATACTGTTGGTATGGGAACTGCACTGTGAGCATGGGGACTATACTGCTGGTATGGGAACTGCACTGTGAGCATGGGGACTATACTGTTGGTATGGGAACTGCACTGTGACTATGGGGACTATACTGTTGGTATGGGAACTGCACTGTGAGCATGGAGACTATACTGTTGGTATGGGAACTGCACTGTGAGCATGGGGACTATACTGTTGGTATGGGAACTGCAATGTGAGCATGGGGACTATACTGCTGGTACGGGAACTGCAATGTGAGCATGGGGACTATACTGCTGGTAAGGGAACTGCACTGTGAGCATGGGGACTATACTGCTGGTACGGGAACTGCACTGTGAGCATGGGGACTATACTGTTGGTATGGGAACTGCACTGTGAGCATGGGGACTATACTGTTGGTATGGGAACTGCACTGTGAGCATTGGGACTGCACTATTGACATAGAAACTGCACTGTGAGTGTCACAGCGCACACTGACCGGGTCCAACATGGTCCCGCCAGTGGGTGAGAAGTCCCCAGCGCCTGCTGTGAGCGACTCTCCCTCGTGTCCTTCAGCGGCTACTGCGTACAGGTGGCCGTGGCTCCCATACAGGTGCACGCCGCTCTGTTTAATATTATAAGGACCAGGCACTGTAATAGAGGAAATTTGATTGGTACCAGTATTGAACCTTGACCTATATAAGGAAGTTCATAGGAGCACTCCAGTGCCAGAGTATAGGCTCATACTTTGCTCCAGCGTACCTGACCTTGTACTATTGTCTACCTGCTCCTGACCTTGGCCATTCCTTGTGACCCATTTCAGTCTGATCCTCTGGTACTGCGTTTGGTGATTCCTGGTTGGACTTTCTGGTTGGACCCCTAACAACACTGACAGCCTGTCGCTCACTTTGCTATGTATTTAGACGCACCTCGGCGGACCATGGAAACTTGCATTGGCCCTATGGCAGGTGGACTTGTTCAGTATTGCCTCCTGTGTGACCGTCTATGCATCTTTGTATACAGACGTGTTCAGCAATGCACCTGCGTCAGTTCCCCCCCACCCAAGACCCCCCAGGAACCCCCACTGAAATTCTCAGAGTGTGTGTCTGATTCTGTGCTGCGTCTCTGTGCGCAGACAATCTGGACACAAGCGCTGTGTGACTCAGGCGTATGCGCGGACTTGAAACATCGGCCATTTGCGTGCAACCTTGACACTGCATCCGACTTGGAATCGGGCCCAGTGCGTTCTCTCATTTGGGGCAGGATGTACTAAGGTTGCGGTGTACATACCGCCAGTCACCGCAACCTAACTAATCGCATATGTATACTAACATATGCGATTAGTATCGCAAAGGGCAGCTCTTGCGATAAGAGCTGCCCTTTGCGAAGCAGCCGACGCCGGGTGAGGGGGTCTCCGTGGGACCCCGCCCCCTCCAAGCCCCGGGAGCTTCCTGCTGGTGACCTGTGCAGGAAGTTCCGGGCTCCTCCTCCTCCTCCCAGCACCCGGAAGAAGATTTGGAGGAGGAGAAGGAGGCGGAGGACCCAGGAGGAGTGCGGGCCGGCGACAAGGACACTAAGGTGAGTGGGGGCTAGTGCTGGGCGGCGGCGAAGCGTTGGGTGCGGGATGCGGTAAGTAGCCCATAGGCTTCTATAGGGTAACGCCAGGTTATTCTGGCATTACCCTCTG
Organism: Taudactylus pleione; assembly: GCA_031769625.1. Lineage (NCBI taxonomy): Eukaryota > Metazoa > Chordata > Amphibia > Anura > Myobatrachidae > Taudactylus > Taudactylus pleione. Next base: position 7,277,629 of record JAUIMM010000069.1, read on the forward strand.
CACCGATAAAAGGGCGGCCGGGGCTTAGTACATATGGAAATGTATTAAAAACCCCGAAAACAGGGTTTTTACCGCATTTTTCCTTTAGTACATCCCGCCCTTGTTTTTATGCTTTTAGGGCCTGATTCAGACCTGGTCGCAAGCGCTGAGTGCTCGCAACCGGGTCGATGGTGGCCCAGAGCGCATGCGCACGACGGAGCCGGCTCCGGGTCTCACAACAAAGGGGGCAAGCTGTCGATGTTGAGTGACAGCACGCCCCCTTTGGTGGGCGGGCCGGGGGCATGGCTGCCCAGACGGAGGCGTTCCCATGGGAACGCCTACCGTCTGGGGCCGGCCCCACTGACATCACAAGTGATGTCAGTGGAGAGATTCCAGCTCTGTTAGAGCCGAAAGCACTCTGGGGCTTGCGGCAACGAGACCCTACCACAAGGGTCTCGTCGCAAGCCCGATGGTGCGATGGTCTTGACCATCGCGACCATCTTCCTGGCAGCTTGCTATAGCTGTGGGTGGTCACCCACAGCTATACGAGCAGCCAGGAGGCCGTTCTACAAAAAAAATAGCCCGGCCCTGATTCAGAACGAGCGCTCTGTCAGAGCATCTGGCTCTGAATCAGGGCCTTATTTCATTGGTTGAATATCGATGAATGAATGAATATGAATGAATGACTGAAAGGGAATGAAAATGTATTCCTACTATATTCCTCATCCAGATGCCTGGAAAACTGATACGAGATAGGAAACGCTGCTTGTTGGCCCATTTCATTGTACTTGCCCACATTTTGAAAACAAAAACGTAACAAACTGTACTCAGGTCCGCAGAGACATCACGCTGGCTCCGGTGCTGGACTTGCGTCACGACCATTGCGTCATGTCATGGCATATTTTGTCAAACAGAAATGTGATCACACCCCTTTGCAATTTTCCACTCTCATGGGTCCTAGCTGAGCCCCTGGGCTTGGTTATTTGATAAACTCCCCACCTTCTCACCGCCCGTAGGCATGCGCAGAAGCCGGCACAGGAGGTGCCGCAGCGAGACCGCCCCCCTCAAACAGGTCTTGGACTAGCCCGTCCCCCCTACACCGAGACAAAGACTACTTACTTGGGCAGCCAAGTGAGCAGTCTATGTCCTGGGGGGAAAGGGAGGGTAGTCCGCAACCCAGCGGAGGAGGAGGTCCCATAGCGGCACCTCCTGCGCGGGCTTCTGCGCACGCCTATATCAGCGCCCCTGACTGTACTGCACTGTGACTAACTGGACAATGGTTAATAGAAATCCAGCGTTGACAAGCAAATGAGGTATAATTGAATGTAACAACTTTACCGTTTAATTAATACATTTTCTGTGTTTAAATGTCTTGCAGAAATGACAGAAAATCAGGATACAGCAAATGCATTCAGAGATACTGCATCTTTTAATTATCCCAGAACATATTAGAATTAAAATAAAAATAGAGGGCCTGATTCAGACCCACTCGCGAGCGGCTGCCCGCTCGCAAGTGGGTCGATGTTCTGGACTGAGCATGCGCACGACGCGACGAGCGAAGGAAAGTCCTTCGCTCGTTGTGTCCGATCAATGGGGGCGTGCTGTCAATGTTGATTGACAGCACGCCCCCTTTGGTAGGCGTGCCTCCCTGACGGGGGCGTTCCCACGGGAACGCCTCCCGTCAAAAGCCAGTCCACTGACATCACTAGTGATGTCAGTGGGAGTGATTTTGGCTCTGATAGAGCCAAAATCACTCCGGAGCTTGCGGTTGAAAACCTCAACCGCAGGCTCCGGCTCGCAATTTCGGCCATCAAAATGCACGCTCGTATAGCCTGTGGGTGGTGACCCACAGCTATACGAGCGTCCAGAAGGACGCTCCATTTTCATGGAGGCCGGCCCTCATTCAGAGCGTGCGCTCTGCTCAGAGCGTACGGCTCTGAATGAGGGCCAGAATCCTGAATATTGAGCAACATTCCGTTTCTATCTGATTCCCCCATGTTGCATTGCAGGACCCATCCGGCTCTGCACTCTACTTGCTTGTATCCGCCGTGGAAAATGATTGCTGTGTTTATGCTAATGTTATGCTCTCTGAGTTGTGTATGTTATTCAAAGCAGTTGAAGCAGTTATTGCCAGTAATTTTATTTTTTCCCTCATGCCCCAGGGCTGAGTAGGACTGAAAACGGGTCTGCCGACCGAATCAGAGCCATCTCGCCCTGCTGGTAAATAGCAGCTCTACCCTCCAGAATCTGATATCCGTTACTCTGCAAACACAGTAATAAAATGAAGCAAATCAGATTTCCAAGTAAATCAGGCAGACTTCAGCAGCAGTGACAGTGGTCAGGACAGCACGATTTTTAATAAGAAATACATTGGTAAGTGTATATATGAAAAAAAAAAAACACTTTTCTCTCCCCCTGCAGATACAAGTCACATAACCAGCTCTAGTTGATTGGCAAAAATGTATAACAAACATTTTACATTTTATCAGAAGTTTGTGCCACGAGGATCTGGGAGCTGTAACGCATGAAATGACAATGCCTATAAAACTTGCAATAGATCATTACGCTTGTCACATCGTCCTGCGTATTGGAAACAGGAGGAAGATTATTGTGCTCAGGTTTTTCTGAGTCGGCATGAGAGTATACAGTATGGGGAAAAACAAACTTCTACAGTATCTTCTTCTTATAGTGTTATTAAAGTGCAATGTACAAAAAAAATTACAAATAATGGCGGATCTATTACAGGGGTGTGATTTAAAAAAATGAGGGGCATTTATTAAATTGTCGCTGGGGAAAAAGATATTTAATTCATAGCAGCCAATCAAATTCTGACATGTATTTGACATGTTTCTCATTGGTTGTGGTTATAGTTTTCATAGGTGTCCCGCTTTAGTATACTGGTGTTTGATAGTATGTGTGTAAACAAAGCAGGTTGGGATTTTACAGTGTAAAGTGTGCAGGAGCTGGATATAACAGAAATAGAAAGACTGGGTAAGGTACAGTAAGGCTAGTTCAGTAGTTGGCAGAATAATTGAATTGAAAAAAGATTGCAATAGCTTATAGTGGATGATATCAGTGGCGTCACAAGGGGGTTGCGGGTAGTACAGGCGCCCCCTCAGTGACAGGAGGCGGGTGCTGCATTGTATAATTAAGTGCAGCACTCGGCTCCTGTCAGAATGAGGGAGCCGGCACTACCCGCACCTCCGGCACCCCCCACCACTCCACTGATAACCACAGGCCGGGGAGAATCTCCCTGGCCTGTGAAGCCACGCCCCCTTCACAGAGACCATGCCCCCTATCCCTGGGGCCATGCCCCCTTTTTGTCGGCGCGCATGGCATACCTCCCCGCACCGGGTTTCATCGCGGGGAGGGACGCCACTGGATAATATACTATGAGTACAATATGGGGTCTCAACACTATCTGCAATGTGGTTAGTAGCGAAACCCCACATAGGAACAAACCATTACGAACCAAAATAGCCACAGAGCAGAAGGAAGCTGCACTGTACTGACTAGGCCGCAGCTTTTCTAGGCAGGGCAGCCGAGAGCTGAGTGGGGTCTTGGTACTGGGGGGGGACTTAGTGGCCAAATTAGGGAGGCATGGCCATGCCCGCTCGAAAAAAAAAATAAAAAATAGGCAGTGGGTCCCTCAGCAGTTGATCTGGGCTTGCCAACGAGCCTGTGCAAACAGTACCCCCCTCTGTGCCCCTGTTTCTAGGAGTATGTTCCAGATGATCCCAATGGTTTTTGTTGTTTCTAATGAGGAGATAACAACCTCCCCCCCGACCCCACACTTATTTCTCCAGACAGGGGAGACAGGATTTATACAAGTAAATTAAAGCTCTTAGCGAGATGCTCGCAGTTTTGGAGGGAAACTCTGATTACGTGCCCAGAAATGGCTGCAACCCTGCCCATGAACTGCATCACTAAGCATCCCCAGTGAGATTGGTGTATCCGATGCCATCTTTGCATCTTTTGCCACAGTCAACTTTATGCTACAATGCTCTTCTGCGGTGTACACCTGTGCGTCTGAATGTGCAAGGACTGAGGCACCCATTTTGAGCGTCTGTAGATGCTCAATTACCGCTTTGCGGGTCTTTAGTTGCACCATGGAAACTGGCACCAACACCCCGGCGACACTCCCATAAGGCGCAACATCTGCGTGCATCAGATTAGCGGCCCCTCCATTACCACCGAATCACAAAAACATTGGCCATCTGTATGAATATCGGCATAGCGTGCAACCCTGTATGTGTCCCCCTACCCTCCTACCTCCCTTTCCTTCATCTTTTACTGGAAAACAGCGCTTTGTTTGAATATTGCATACCACAGGGCCAAGAACCAATCACCAGGTCCTGGCCATTGCTCTGACACTAGACCCCATGCAGGTTTTCTGGGTGACATTGGGCTACCTAACACAGGTGTCATCCCTAGTCATTACGACTTTAAACACGACTGCCGTGTGGCATCTTATGCAATGCAGCTAATCCCGATTCCAGTTCAATGATGTATGCCACTGTTTTTATCTCCCTGACAGAAACCAATCAGTTCTATTTCTCATGCATACATCTGAGTGTTATATCTGGATTTTTGTTTACCACAAAATGTCACTCACTCGTTTTTATTCATTTATTTGCAGGATTGCCAACATCTCGCTTTCCATGAAATGAATATTTTCACAGACTGCTCTTTAAATCTGCTCTAATCTGCAGCTGGAATCCGTTTTACCACAATATTTAAATCACTGGCTCGGATTTGCATATCCATCCATTAAAATACCTTCTAGTTATCATTTTCTTGTTTGCGAAAAGTGAACTAAGTAGAATTGCAGAGGTTTATCTATATGTAGGATATTATTCAGATGTGACAGCTCACTCCTGTCATGCATGACACAGCCTTGAAGGCTTTCTGTCCCCAGGGGTAATGGTAAGGAGAGGCAACAGTGGAGCTTTTTATCTTTCCATAATTAGTATTTCATCTAATTTGGTGAGGTGTCCGCTGTGTCCCAGGAAGCTTCCCCACTGGATAACGTAATACACCTCGAGGACAGTAAACGCACTCGGCGATAGATCCCGCTAAGCTAAATCAGTGCAGCATTTCAGGGTCAATAGATCCATATTTTCTGCGATAATTATCTGCAATTAAGAACCTGACATTGGGTATCAATGGAATCAAACTCTCAAACACGGACTGTAAAACAGGGATGATTTGTGTTCAGACGTACAGTACTCCATGTTCTTTCCTCACTCTTACCCCATCTCTGTCCAGGGGTATCGAGAGGGGGGGAACGGGTACAGATTACCCGAACTCGGGTGTGACAGGGGGCCCGGACCGCCTGCAGATCACCACCGTTTTTTTTTGGTTTGCTTTTTTTCTGTCCATAACCTATATTTTTAGCATTTTTTTTCTAAACCACGGCAGGCAGCAGTTCGCGCGTGGGGGGGGTATGGGTCACCGGCTGCACTGTATGTGTCTGACAGTGGTGTCACTCCCTGGGTGCGCTGCAGCCGTGCCGCTGCGGAGCTAATGCTCTCGCCAGATGATGACATCATCATCTCGCAAGACTTTCTCTCTCTCATCAGCAGGCACCACTTCCAGGCTCCATACTGACACCAACATTTCGGGGTATGATATACCGCCGGTCGGCAGTTCGATTCCCGTCAGCGGCAGCCCGACAGCGAAGCAGCGGAAGCCTGACAGCCTAACCCTAATCGCCCCTCTAAGTGCCTAACCCTAACCACCCCCTTCCCCGCTGCCTAACCCTAAGTTCCCCCCGGGGGTGTCTAACCCTCCCTCCCCCTAGCCTAACCCTAACCCTCCCGGGGGGGTGCCTAACCCTAAGTCCCCCCCGGGAGCCCTAAACCTAACCCTCCCCCCCGCGGCTGTCCGCTCGCGGCGCCAGGCATCACTACGATCGTGATGCCGGGCGCCGGTCTCCCGGCGTCGGGGAAATGCGGGCGTCTACATCTAGACGCCCGGCATTTCACCCATGCCGGGATAAGACAGTCGGGAAGCCGGCTGCCGGTATTTAGGCAGTCGGCTTCCCGATTGCTTCCCGTGTTGGGTACACATTAAACTCTATTTAACAGACCCCAAGTGCCGCCGTTTTTTCCTATCTACTCAATTATTTACGGAAGGCACTGGGGCACTTCGTTATTAGTACAGCAGAGTGCCGGTCCTCCAGAACCTATATATATATATATACACTACTCACCTTGACAAAGGGGCGGTGTGGCCCCGAAACGTTGGTCGCTTTTCCAGCTCATGGAATAAACAACATTCGTTACCTGCTTTCAGTCTCAGAGTGCCACTGCATTATACAATATATATATATATATATGTACAAATGCTCTGCACTAAACTTAATTGAAATCCAACTTCTGCCGGAGCCCTCCTCTACAATAGGTAGATATATACACAATAGGCGGCGCTCAGGCAAATATATAGAAATAATGACACGGAGTTCCCGCAATTAAGGTCAACATTTCGATCCACCAAGGAATTTTCATCAGGACCATGAAATCTTCCATTGGTAATCTTACCAATGGAAGATTTCTCCTGGGCACACAATTGATGTGGATTTGAAGCTACATTTGAAGCTTTAGTATTTACATTAATTTGCGGAGCAATTTTCTCATTCTGATACACTGTATTATTGGCCACGTTTTCTGGGACATTGTTCACTGTACAAATCTGTGGAGTAATTTGTCCAATTTTGATTGTACCCCTGAAGAAGTCCCATGCTGGGGACAAAACGCGTAGGGTCCGTTTTGGTGGCAAAATCCATCCGCCACCAGTGATGTTTTCAACCATAGAGCTCACACCCTTTGGGGTGATGGTGTGAAGTTACATCTGCCCCACATAGGCGTTGGTTATTGGTCACCATCTTATTGGATGTAAGCAAATTTCAATTTTTAAAAAAAAACAATTTTTATCAAAAATAAACAAATTGGTATTTTACCTTTCGGCAAATTTTTCAGGTGATTTTTTTTGGTGAGAGGATCTAATTCCAGGAAGTTTAATTTCACCCATTGATGGGGTATCCCTAGATCTGACACAAGAAGAAACCACCCTCATTGGTCCCAGGAACCAGAGTTAATAAACGACGTGTTCGCCACAAGAAGGAAATAAGTGACTAATTGTGCGGATAAGAAACTGTGTCTATATTTATATATCTGCACCTTTCTAGCACCCTCAGATCTTTTTTATTGTGTATATATATATATATATATATATATATATATATACACACACAATAAAAGGGTCCTGGGGGATGCGCTCACCGATGACAGCTGAGATGCACTGCAGCCAGTAGAGTCTGACTGCTGTGCCCTGCGGCCAATAAAATCCTGTCCTGTATGGCTGCCGGAACCTCGGCTCACAGTACAGCCACCACAAAACAGCAAATAGCAAGCCTCCCAATGTCAGCTGCATACTCCCAGCAGCCTCTTATGTTTCTCCGCGGCTGGGTCAGTGGCTGCCTCTTTGTGTGCTGCTGCTGCCGCCTGTGTACGTGTGTCCCAGCACACACAGGTAAGCAGAGCCGGATTATGGTTTGTGGGGGCCCAGGGCAACTAATTTGTGGGGGCTCTTACCAATAAAATGGCATTATGCCACAATTTGTCCTAATTATGCATGTTATGCCACACAGCCCCCAGTATAAACATTATGCCACACAGTGCACTCAGTATGTTGCACAGTGCCCCACAGTATAGCACACAGTGCTCACATTATGCCACACAATGTCCCCATTATTAGTATTATGACACATATACCCTCAGTATGCCACACAATGCCTCCAGTATTAATGTTATGCCCCAGTCCCCCTCATGATGCCCCACAATGCCTCTAGTATTAATATTATTCCCACAGTGTCCCCAGTATTAATAATATGCCCAGTGCTTCCCCAATAAGACATAGTGCCCAAAACTGCATTATGCCACACAATGCCCCCATTCTCTCTCACCTCACCCCCACTCTTTATATAATATATTTAATTTGTTTCTCTGCCTTCCAACCCCATCCCTTATATAATATATTTCATTATGTTCTTGTTACGGTTCACGCACGGTTGTGTAAGACCTCTAGAGCCAGGGAGAGGATCTTCCACCAATAACAGCCACCCGTTGAGTCCTTAGTGAATTATTACACACCGGTACTTAGGTGGCTGCCTGGATTTACGCCTCCAGCAGTGGAGGCTTACACAACTGGTGAGAGACTGCAGGACTGCTGACTAGGACAAGACAGTACAGTGATGTGGCAGTCCTTCCACAACTGGCTAACTGGAGTGAGGCTGCAGGTAATGGTATTGAAACAGGCGTAATGGACAGGATACACCAGCAGCGACAGATAATGGGTCTCAGGATTGTCCAGGGACAGTGGTGCAGCTGGGTAGCCATCACAGGCTAATACTAAACATACAGATAGGTGCAGGACACTGGAACAGTGGATCTTGGGGAGACCGGCAAAAGTGCAGACTTCAGAGAGACATGCATACACTGGTTGTCAGACAGTTCTCTCTTTTTTATAGTTCTACTCACCCCTGTGAAGTAGGGTGAGTTGTTGTTGCGGCATTCCACCTGTGCTGTGATCCAGGCATCCCGCGTCCTGCTCCTCATTGACATCTTGGGGGAAAGACATCATGATGTCTCATCCCCCAGTGTCAGTAGCACGGCGGCATCATCAACAGAGGAGGGAATCAAGCGGGGAGGAGATTATGCCAGCAGGGAGTCAGGAGTCAGACAGTGCCGTACCACTGCTTCAGTGCAACTGCATACAGAGCGGCACTTTGTAGGTATGCCTGCAGAAGCAGCAGCACCGCTGTGAGGTGACATACGGGAACAGGTGCCCTGGCTGTGCACCTACTCTCTGCAGACTAATTCTGTGTGGGGGCCCCCTTGGTGTGGGGGCCCGGGACGACCGCCCCTATCGCCTCCCTATTAATTCCGCCCTGCAGGTAAGGGGGCTTGGGATCCTCCAGCAGTCCACACATCATAATATATAACTGAACAGAAGGAAGGAGCCATAAATAACCTAGAGCAAGGTCAAATCCTGGTGTATGTGTGTATATATAGTATATATATATATATATTGTGATATAGTTGGGATAGGGGGTCCCTCTCCTGAGGTAGATGGACACCTCCTTACACACAGCAGCCAGAAAACAGCACACCAGTCCAGGGTTTTCATGCAAGCTGGTCAGAACTAGTTTTTATTGTGCAATGTAAATCACAAAATAAACTAAGCATAAAAATAAATCCTAGCCCATCTGGGCACTAACTAGACAGGTCATTCCCTCTCTACAAGTGTCAGGGCCTATTGCTTTACCACAAACACAGCACTTTCAAATATCACAGTGTCTCTGAACAAACCTCAGTGTCTGTTCTCCCCAGGGTATGTGAGATACTGAACCAAAACTTAACACAGCTTATATGAGCCACTTCCAGGTGCAACTACTAATCAGTCTGCTCTCAGGCTGAAAGGCCCAATACCTGGAATGGCCTGTGGATGGAGCCCTCCCTCTCACATCCACAACCCCCAGGACCCATTGTCCGGCTTTTACCAAAAGCCGACACCTCTGGTCTGTTTGGCATAACAGACTTTTCCTGGGGTTTTTTAAAACACATATGAAAGGAATCTGGGATACACATATATGCCATCCCAGACTTCTCCAGTGCTTCTACCACAATATATATATATATATATATATATATATATATATGCTGTACACTATGTGTGCTTTATATAAATAACTGGTAATAATAATATATTGCAATAATGCAGTGATTATTAACAGACTGTATCGTGATGGATATGTATGTACTAGGTTTAACTCGCAAGGACAACTGTAGCGATAACTGCTTTCCCTGCAAATTACATCACCGGCATATCTGAGGTGTCTTTCACAAAGACTCCTGCGGGGAATCTGATACTGCGCAAGCGCACAGTGTTAGATTCTGGAGCTGGCAGGAGGTGCAGGAAAGGGATCAGAAGATTCCTCTTCTGCGAGCAAGCCTATAGAGCACAGGTTCTCAAACTCGGTCCTCAGGACCCCAAACAGTGCATGTTTTACAGATCCCCCTCACAGCATCACAAGTGAAATAATTAGCTCTACCTGTGGATCTTTTAAAATGTGTCAGTGAGTAATGAATACACCTGTGCACTTGCTGGGTGACCTGCAAAACGTTACCTGTGTGAGGTCCTGAGGACCGAGTTTGAGAACCACTGCTATAGAGGCTTGAAGCAGCTTATGACATCTGAGGATGGTGTAAACCTACAAGGAGTGCGGTTTACAGTACTAATTAGCCTTCTGCAGGAGATTTCTGGGAAATCTGCATTAGGATGTTATTATTCTGTAATATATATTTTTTTTAGTTATGTTCTTTCTGCACACCTATTAAACAATATACAGTATATGTGAAAGTATGTGCTTGCACATCTAATTATAAGTGTATATAGAGAGAGTTATTTACAGAAGAAATGAGTTCTCTAAACTAAATTATTTTGATATTTATGTTTTAAGTTTTAAAATTACCTTATGTAAAAATTAAGTTAATCTACCTCTATAACAAAAATAAAATTTTATTTATGTTTATTTGTGTTTATTTACATGAGAAATGTATAAAATAAAGTTGTTGCACTTTCATTTTTGTGTGTTTCGTTATAACATCTAAATACATCTAGCTAAAAATGCATCTTTTATGGAATTGTTCCGTCATCCTAATAGTGAATACTTTGCTGGGAGCTATGTCATGCTCCTGTGCAGGGGCAGGATGGGCCGTGGGGCAGGGTGCCATCTGCCCCCAGCCGGCACAATTTAAGTGATTCAGGGGCGCTCTGTGCTATTTTATGTGTAAAGAGAAGCTGCAGTGGCTAACCAAAAACGGCTGCCCCTACAGCAGGCTTCAAAAACATGGCCGCCACCAACCAATAGAGAGCTAGGTTTTCTTTCCCAGGAACCCAAGGGGCTGAAGAGTTGAAAAAGGGGGCGGGGCTTGTCGATGGAGTTTGTCAGGACTCCTGCTACTCATGCCTTCCCCAGATTAACCATTTCTGCTGCCTGTAAAGGGAGAGGAATGTTCATCCTGCTGGGTCCACACTGACAGCAGGTAAGATTCAGCACTGGGCACACCATAGTACTGGGCAGCACTGGCACACCATAGTAATGTGCAGCACTGGGCACACCATAGTAATGTGCAGCACTGGCACACCACCATAGTAATGGGCAGCACTGGGCACACCATAGTAATGGGCAGCACTGGGCACACCATAGTAATGGGCAGCACTGGGCACACCATAGTACTGGGCAGCACTGGCACACCATAGTACTGGGCAGCACTGGCAGTGGGCACACCATAGTACTGGGTAGCACTGGCAGTGGGCACACCATAGTAATGTGCAGCACTGGGCACGCCATAGTACTGGGCAGCACTGGCAGTGGGCACACCATAGTAATGTGCAGCACTGGGCACACCATAGTACTGGGCAGGACTGGGCACACCATAGTAATGTGCAGCACTGGGCACACCATAGTAATGTGCAGCACTGGCACTCCATAGTAATGTGCAGCACTGGGCACACCATAGTACTGGGCAGCACTGGCACACCATAGTAATGTGCAGCACTGGGCACACCATAGTAATATGCAGCACTGGCACACAATAGTACTGGGCACACCATAGTAATGTGCAGCACTGGTCACACCATAGTACTGGGCAGCACTGGCACACCATAGTAATATGCAGCACTGGCACACCATAGTACTGGGCAGCAGTGGCACACCATAGTACTGGGCAGCACTGGCACACCATAGAAATGTGCAGCACTGACCACACCATAGTAATGTGCAGCACTGGGCACACCATAGTACTGGGCAGCACTGGCACACCATAGTAATGTGCAGCACTGGGCACACCATAGTAATATGCAGCACTGGCACACCATAGTACTGGGCAGCACTAGGCACACCATTGTACTGGGCACATCATAGTACTGCACAGCACTGAGCACACCACCATAACCCGGCTGTGGTAGGCTGTGACTCCTAGCAGCAGTGTACTAAGGGCCTGATTCAGACCCGGTCGCAAGCGCTGAGCGCTCGCAACCGGGTCGATGGTGGCCCACAGTGTATGCGCACGAAGGAGCCGGCTCCGTCGTGCGCATGCGCGAGACCTGGCTAGCGACGGGCAATCCGTCGCTCCGGGTCTCGCACCAAAGGGGCGAGCTGTCGATGTTGAGTGACAGCTCGCCCCCTTTGGTGGGCGGGCCGGGGGGGGTGGCTGCCCAAACGTAGGCGTTCCCATGAGAACGCCTGCCGTTTGGGGGCGGCCCCACTGACATCACGAGTGATGTCAGTGGAGAGATTCCGGCTCTGTTAGAGCCGAAATCTCTCTAGTGCTTGCGGCCATGAGACCCATCCACAAGGGTCTCGTCGCAAGCACGATGGTCCATGGTCACCCACAGCTATGCGAGGTGCCAAGAGGCCAATCCAAATAAAAAAATGCCCGGCCCTGATTCAGAGCGAGCGGCTCTGAATCAGGGCCTAAGTTACAGACATATCCAGCTATGAGGCATGCCCTATGGACCATTATCTAGGCTACTTTCCCAAATGCCACAATCACAGTAACTTATGCCGGGTACACACTACGCCAATGGCCCAATTAAGTGACAAACCCACAGACTGAGCGGACAATGGGCCTGATTCAGAGCCGCTCGTAAGCGGCCGCTCGTTCGCTCCGAGCGATGTTTGCCCAACTGCGCATGCGTACGGATCGTTAGTTATACGCATGCGTGAACCAGTCAGTGCGGTTGAAATTGATGTGCTCGCAAAATAGCGAATGCCTGATAATTTGAGTGACAGGAGTAGGCGTATGTGGGTGGTAACGGGGAAAGGTGCTTGAAAACGGGGAGTGGAGATCCGAACGCAGGCGTGCTTAAAGGTCAAAACGGGCGTTTTATGGGTGTGCATAATTAAAACAGCAGCGTCATTGACCACGTCACTGGGTTAATTTAAAGCCAGAACTGCTCGCAAAAACCAACCACAAGAATAGCGAGCAGTTCATACCCTGTTCGATGTACTCGATTAATCTAATAAATAGCGGACATGACGTAGGATGCGAGCGGCCAGGGGGCGTATTTTTCCAAAAAACGAACGCAGGTTTTGTTCGCTCGTTCAGACCTAGAGGCGTGAACAGACCGCAAACAGCGAACGGTTCATTTGAATAGCCACCCCTTGTTTTAGAACGAACGACTGCAAATAGCGAGTGGCTCTGAATGAGGGCCAGAGTTGGTAAGCGTCCACACTTACCAAAGGGATGCTCAATCTGTCTGGCAGACATCACAACTGGGTGTGCATTTAAATTTACCTGCACAGTTGTGATGTCAGTGTCGGCGTTTCCTGCCAGCCAGTGTATGTGTCGGTCGGTGGATGTGCACAATGTATCTGCAAGATATAGTGCATCTGTCATGCTGCACAGCAGACATGATATATCTTGTGTGTAAACTCGAGAAAACAAACGTAATACTGTATATAGGCCCTCATTCAGAGCCACTCGCTATCGGCAGTACGCTCGTTCCGAGCGATGTTCGCACATTTGCGCATGCGTACGGTTTTTAGTACGCATGCGCGAACCAGTCAGTGCGGCCGAAAATCATTTGTACGCAATATAGCGAGTGCCTGCTATTTTGAGTGACAGAATGAGGCGTATGTGGGTGGTAACGGGAAGGTGCTTGAAAACGGGGAGTGGAGATCCGATCGCAGGCGTGCTTAAAGGTCAAAACGGGCGTTTTATGGGTGTGCATAATTAATATAGCAGCGTCAATGACCACGTCACTTGGTTTTTTTAAACTCAGAACTGCTCGCAAAATAGCGGTTGAAAAAACCAACCACAAGAATAGCGAGCAGTTCATATTCTGTTCGATGTACTCGATTAATCTAATAAATAGCGGACATGACGTATGGTGCGAGCGGCCAGGGGGCGTTTTTAAGAAATAAAAGAGCGTATGTTTTGCTCGCTCGTTCAGACTTAAAGGTGTGAACAGACTGCAATGTGCGAACGGATCATTTGCATAGCCACCCCTTGTTTTTGAACGAACGAACGCAAATAGCGAACGGCTCTGAATGAGGGCCATGGTTTGTTAGCTGTACTATCAATATATTGCATAGTGTGTACCCAGCATTACTGTGGTTCTGCCTTTGTGCACTGAGGCCCTGATTCAGAGCCGGACGCTCTGACAGAGCGCTCACTCTGAATCAGGGCCGACCTTCTTGATTTTTAGAGCGGCCTCCTGGCCGCTCGTATAGCTGTGGGTGACCACCCACAACTATAGCGAGCGGCCAGGAAGATGGTCGCGATGGTCAAGACCATCGCGACCATCGGGCTTGCGACGAGACCCTTGTGGTAGGGTCTCGTTGCCGCAAGCCCCAGAGAGATTTCGTCTCAAACAGAGCCGAAAGCTCTCCCACTGGCATCACTTGTGATGTCAGTGTGGCCGGCCTAAGACGGTAGGTGTTCCCATGGGAACGCCTCAGTCTGGGCAGCCACGCCCCCAGCACGCCCACCAAAGGGGGCGTGCTGTCACTCAACATCGACAGCACGCCCCCTTTGGTACGAGACCCGGAGCGACGGATTGCCCCTCGCTATCCGGGTCTCGCGCATGCGCACGATGGAGTCGGCTCCGTCATGCGCACTGGGCCAACATCGACCCGCTTGTGAGCGCTCAGCGCTTGCGAGCAGGTCTGAATCAGGCCCGGAGAGTCATCGGGGACGGGGCAGTATGTGATGATGTGAGGTGGACCTTGGAGCGGCTGTCAGGTAGTTATTGTACGTACTGTATATTGCTCCTATATTTGATATCGGTCACTATAATAGTCTGACAATTAGGGCTGGTAGGTGATGTATTTGATTATAACTCTTAAGGCAAACATCCACTAGAACAGAGGTTCCCAAAGTCTGCCGTTACAGTCCAGGTATTAAGGATATCCATGCTTGAGTCCAGATGGTTAAAACAAGTTGACTGAGGTACTAATTAAGTCACCTGTGCTCAAGCATGGATATCCTTAAAATGTGGACTGTAATGGTAGAGTTTGGGAACTCAGCATTAGACGATTTATCTGAATGATATCGTTATCGTTCATAAATCGTTTGCAAATCGCTTGCACAAATGTCTTAAATGACCAGTGATGCGCGCTCCCGCTGGTCGTTTAGATATCTATCATCGGGCAAACATGCTGGACAACCGGACGATAACGTCAGGTTGAGCATGTTAGCAGATGATTGATGAGCCTGCACTGAACGACTGCTCGTTCAGTGCAGGCTCATCACAGACTGACAAACGACTGCACGATTACAATGTCATAATCGTACAGTCGTTTTTCATACGTATAAGTGGATGTGTACCCATAGACAAAATAATTTTTCATATATTTCATCACACATTTAAATCGCTTCCCCACAACTATTTTGCAATTGCAGTGTGCTGGTAGAAAACCCGGGGCCACTGGATTGCATTTGCCCCCCAGGCTAAAAGTTTTCAGCCAGCCCCTGCTCCTGTGGGTGGGTGCTTCTCACATGCTAGACATACCCCAAAGAGGTGCAGCCCTGCCCCTAACATACTGTGGCCACACCCCCGGCAGGGGGTCCCAGGAAGTGGCTGTACCGGGGGCAAGATTTCTCATGGCAGCCCTGTCTGTCTGTCCCTCTCCTTTAGAATGTAGGGTCTCACGAGTAGGGCCTCTTACTTTACTTATACTATCATTTACTCCCAAATCCCCTCAACTGCATCTAACACTTGGTTGCTGAGGCCGTGCTGCTCATTTCAGTGTTATGATCTCTAGTGCAGCAAAGTCTATAGGCCATGTCCTTGTCCTGCATTGTTTGGTACTGGTAATAACTGTTTTCTTGTGTGCTATCCAGAGGCTGTGGCTCCCATACTCTGCCATTACAGTCCAGGTTTTAAGGATATCCATGCTTATCCATTGAGAGATTGCGAGCATACCTGTACACTGCACATGAGTATATGCCTTATTTTACTAGCTTGATGTACATGTAAGTTTATTACTTTAAAGTAGGTCCCTTATTTTAACGTTATTACTACATGTGCACCTACTGTAGTTTATACATGAACTCTTCTGTTCATTCAAATAGCATATTGTTAAATGCTAAAAGTAAACTATTAACACTTCTTTTTATGAAAGGATTCTTACTTTGCTGCATTTTTTCCACACCTGCTTAAAACTTTTGCACAGTACTGTATATATATATATAATATAAATATATAAACATATATATATATATGTTATAAAGTCTGTGCTGTTTATGCGCTGCTAGATAGGACAGGACACACCTCCTAGGAGAGTAGGTCTGTAGATCTACTGTCCAGGTACAGATGTATCCTCTCACATCTTTGCCGACTTTGTGGCAACTCGCGCCACGCATGGCGCGAGTCGCACACCCGCGAACTGGTACGCGTGCTGCGTTCGCACCCGTGATTCCAGAGGATTGAATGGAGCGAACGCAGCAAGCGGCATGGCGTAGCATGGCAGACGCGGATGTGGCTAATCGTATGCGCATGTTTGCAGCGCGATCGGCAAAGATGCAAGTGGACACATCTGTAAGTATGGAAGCTGGGGGGACGGGGACAGAGCGAGGGAGGTCCAAGGTATATTATCCAGTGTCAGATTATCAGATTACATCCAGCATTCACAGTTCAAATACCAACAACAGGGGCGCATCCTTTAGCAGCAGGCGATGTGTGCAAATCTCCAGCATATAATCATGGATAACAAAATGCAGGGCACTCACCAATCTTGCAGTAAAAAAAAAAATAGTTCATTCCATAAATACCATCTCACAAGGTGTAAAAGACAGGCGACAATTCTGTCCTTTCCAGGACCTAAATCATGGCAACCCATATCCCAGCATAGACACGATGACAAACGTGATCCCACAGCAGCTTTAAATACCATCCGCCCGTTGACCACTCTCAGCAGCTGTGTGCAAAATGGCGTCACACAATCATGTATAATAGATACACTGATCAACCGGGATGCATCGGCAGACACTCACATTACTGGCAGGATCCCGGTGCCAGCATCTCGAACGCCGGGGCGCCGAAGGTAAGTAGCGGAGTTGGGAGGAGGGTTAGGTTTAGGATTAGGCAATAGGGGGAGGGATAGGCACTAAGGGGGGGGGTTAGGTTTAGGGAACAGGGGGGGGAGGTTAGGTTCAGGCACTAGGGGGGAAGGTTAGGGTTAGGTATCAAAGAGGGAGGGCTAGGGTAGAAAGGAGGGAGGGTTAGCATACCAACCAGCAAGTGTCGGTATGTTAACCCTGTCGGGATCCCGATGTCGGGATTTTGACCTCCAGGATTCTGACTTTCAGTATTTCATACTGATTCTGATTAACCATATATAGCATAATACTGTATGTCCAAACATAAAGGGACAAGCATCTGTATTATTAAACATTACCTGCATGGGTGTAACTACCATAGGTGCAGGGGTTGCAGCTGCTATGGGGCCCAGAATTAAGGGGGGCCCAACTTCATTGTCAAAGTTACATGTGTTAAATACATTTTTCACCATAGCGTGGTACTTACGGAACCTTACAAACTTTTGCTATGTGGCCTTCAAATAACTAGTTACAAACTCGATGACCTGTATAATTACAATACATAAGCTACAGACATAGCAAACACATAAAATATATCTCTCCAGAGTATCTGGTAACGATGGCTATCGACCATCGCTGATTTTAAACCATCGATGGTATACGCTTGATGTTAAATTCTTTTACTATCGATGGATGAGAACCAAATGTTTTTCCACCATTGATAACAGCCGTGGTTCCGCTGCTTTCCTACCATCGATGGCCTCCTGCTGGTATATTTATAATAATACTAGAGAGGGATCACATATATGTCATATACTCTTGAAACAAAGTATGTGTTAAATGTTACAGAAACAAAACAACTAAAAGCTTCCTAGATATAAATATAAACGAATAATCACAGACAAAACAAATACATACAATTACAGAAAAAAATATTCATACGTAAATTAAATGAAACAAATTCAATATGGTGACTCAAATATCACAGAATTTTTAGAATACAAAAAATAGAAAAAAGAGGTGCAAAAACAGAAAAAAAATTGTAGTTGTTACCGTACAACGCTTCCCTAATGTCCTCCCGTTCATAAAAAGCTTATGTAGGGACTGCACTCATTCACGCCTCTAGGATTGTCGTTTTGAGACAAAAAATCCATCTTTGTAATAGCACCTTTGCTTGATCTCCACCCTGAAGTAGTTTTGGTATGTGCTCTATTATGGCATATTTCAGTGCTGCTAGAGGATGATTATGGGCCTGATTCAGAGCCGCTCGTTCGCTCCGAGCGATGTTCGCACAACTGCGCATGCGTATGGGTTGTAATACGCATGCGAGAACCAGTCATTGCGGTCGGAAATTGTGTGCTCGCAAAATAGCGAATGCCTGCTAATTTGAGTGACAGGATGAGGCGTTTGTGGGTGGTAACAGGGGAAGGTGCTTGAAAACGGGGAGTGGAGATCAGAACGCAGGCGTGCCAAAAGGTCAAAACGGGCGTTTTAAGGGTGTGCATAATTAACAAACCAGCGTCATCGACCACGTCACTTGGTTGTCTTTTAGCCTGAACTGCTCGCATGATTGTGGTAGGAAAATCCAACCACAAGCACTGCGAGCAGTTCATACGCCTTTCGATGTACTCGATTAATCTAATAAATAGCGGAGATGACGTAGGATGCGAGCGGCCAGGGGACGTTTTTTAAAAAATAGCAAGCGCATGTTTCGTTCAATCGTCCAGACATAGAGGCGCCAACAGACCGCAAAGAGCGAGCGCTCTATTTAAATATCCGGCCCCTTTTTCTGAACGAGCGAGCACAAATAGCGTCCGGCTCTGAATCAGGCCCTATGTTCAACAAAATGCCTGGTGACTGGTTTATCCAATTGGCCGGAATTTAGTGCAGTCCTGACTGAGGATCGATGGTTCGCCTGGCGTTCTTTAAACATGGTAATGGTTTTGCCTACGTAGGCCAGTCCAGTCTGTAGTACAGGTTACTCGATAGTTAATATTGATCATTTGTCCACTGTGTGGATGTCGAAATGAAGGCCCCGTCAACATATAGATCTACACATAATACATCAGCTACACTTGTAAGTTGTGATATTCTTTTTGCGGCTGTCTCATCCAAGTGCTCCTATAATCAGTAGTGAGATTCAGCAGAGCCGTAACTAGACTTTTTGGTGCCCTGTGCCAGAAAGAGTATTGGAGCCCCCTCTTTTTTCAAAGGGACATAATGCACCCAAAAAAGGGCCATGGCTTCATGGGGAAGGGCCAGGGAAGAGATAGGGGAGGACAGGAGATGCTGGGGATGAAGTAAGAGGAAGCTACAAGAAAGAATGATAATAAACAGAAATTTGATAGGCCCGAACAGCGCCCCTTGACCTGTGGTGCCCTGTGCGATGGCACCGGCCGCACTACCCTAGCTACGGCCCTGAGATTCAGTGTTGGTCTCATCAACATATTTTGCAGATTGGGACCCCCTTCTTTATGAGAACAGCGGTTTATTGCGGCTAAGCTTCAATTTGAGGTCTGTAGCTAAAGTACCATTGCCCAATATTAGCGTACACCGGACCGAAAATTTTACGAATTTGTGTCATAGCCGGTAGTCACAACCATGTAGGTGTACTCCCCTGTTTTGTAAAAAAACAAACAGTCTTACAAGTATATTGGAGCATCGCAGCATCGTAAAAGTCCGTGACCTGGTGTCAAGATACCTGGGATATACAAAAAATGCGGCACTG
Source organism: Taudactylus pleione (assembly GCA_031769625.1). Classification (NCBI taxonomy): domain Eukaryota; kingdom Metazoa; phylum Chordata; class Amphibia; order Anura; family Myobatrachidae; genus Taudactylus; species Taudactylus pleione. The sequence goes on from JAUIMM010000069.1 coordinate 7,297,447, forward strand.
TCTACGTGGACAAGACGTTTGGCTTCATTGGGATCTGCATCCCATATATTGCCTCTCAATGCAAGTGTGGACTTGACATACAGTCATTTATATAGAGATACTTTATCCTTCTGTCATCTGTAATACCAAAATAATACGTCTCTCAAACAAAAGCGCACACACATATAAATATACAGTATAAACTCAATGTCGGAGGTCACGGGATATAGATTTATGTGTGTGTTTGTATTATATATATATAGTTAGCATTTTTTCCTTTTTTTCCAAGTGGAGCTTGAACGTGTCTCAACTGCAGGACATCATATCGTTATTAGTTAGTATTTAGCCACGTCAGTTGGTAATCTTAATAGAAATGAGCCTCATGCCTAATGTGCTATCACACAAAGTGAGACATATTCCAACTGCTGACAACTGATGTAGATAGCATTCAGCATTTTTCCAGATCATGTCCGTGTTTTGCTGTAAGGAAATACAAGCTCCCTGTCAGCCTACCCTATTTGCATATGTTAGCCCTGATAACTGTCACGCTGGGACCGCCGTACTGTCCCTAAGTGTCGTATTATCAAATCTACATCTCAACGTGATTATTTTTTTTTTGTTAAGGAACCACAGAATCCATGTTATGCATACTAGATTACATTACCGAAAATAACTCACATCACTCCCTATGTCTCCCTGGTTGCAAATGATTGTTGAGAGCAGCGAAAAATAAATAAATAAATAAACGAAGCTTCATATTATCGTTCACTGAAAGACGTGTAATAAACTTGAGCATTGACTAGACCCAATATTAGTGGAGGTGCTGGAAAAACCATTTTTAGCCTCAGAGTGCCCCGAGGCTGAAATGATCCCTAGTTTGTCCTATCTGTCAGTCTATTTGATCTCCAAATGAATTGCTTTTGATAACAGTTATATAAATGCAGAACCTTTCCGCTGGGCTTCCATAAATGAGACTCCTCTCTTTCATCTTCTAGTCATTTCACAAACCAGATAGACTTGTTACAGATTTTAATGCATTGATTTAGGATTCATCATGACGGGACCTAGGCTGCATTTATTTAGCAAAGGTTTTTTTTTTCTTTTCTTAAAATGTCCATGGGAAAGAATAAAACATGTGGAAATCCTCAATTATTTATTGACCATTCTAATTACGGTAAAGGATGTTGAATAAACTTTGCTCTTAGAAACAAACTTCTGTAATACTTCTGTTATGTCATATCAGAGCTTTGTCACATAAAATAAAAGTTACAGGAACTACAGAGATGAGATGTAAACTACAGCTGGGTCCTCATCAAGGACATAGACCCTCATTCAGAGGCGGTCACAAGAAGCGAGCGCTCGTTCCGAATGAGGGCGGCCGCTTCATTTCAAGTGCAGCCTCCTGGTCATTAGTTAAGCTGTGGGTTACCACCCACAGCTCTGGCAAGCGACCAGGTTGATGGTGGCAACCATCGGAGCATCGGGGCCTGCGACGAGACCCTAAGGTTGGGTCTCGGCAACCGCAAGCCCCAGGGAGCTTTCTGCTCTGATCGAACAGGAAGCTCCCCACTGACATCACTGATGATGTCAGTGCGACCGCCCACAAAACGGTAGGCGTTCCTTAAGGAACGCCTCCGTTTTGGAAACCACCCCCTGGCCCGCCTACAAAACGGCGAGCTGTCGATCAACATCAACAGCCGCCCCTTTTGTAGCAAGCTCCGGAGCGAGAGTTTCTCGCTCCGGGGCTTGCGTACGCGCAGTTCGGCCGCTGCGCGTGCTCAGGGCTACCAGTTGACCTGGTTGCGTGCACATCGGTACTTGCGACCGGGTCTGAATGAGACCCAAAATGTCCCCTTTGATCAGACACAACGAGCGAAGGACTTTCCTTCGCTCGTCGTGTCTGGCGCATGCGCACGACGGAGCTCCCTCCGTCGTGCGCATGCTCAGTGCAGACCATCGACCCACTTGCGAGCGGACAGCCGCTCGCGAGTGGGTCTGAATCAGGCCCAATGTACGGTATTATGAGCAATCACAGTGGAGCATGACCAAGGGCACATAGAGAAGGAGGGGCAGGTACTGATTACCCAGGCCCAGCTTGTTGGAGAAGCCCATCGTGTGCCTGAGTCAGCTGCTGAGGGGGACAAATGTACCCCTTTGCAGTGCTGCTTAGGCCGAAAATGTCCCTCTTTGCAGCATGCGGCATAGAATTTTTTTTCAGAGGAGGCATGACTACACCTCCCTGATTTGGCCATGCATCCCCTTGTACCTGGGCCCTGTTCAGCTGTCAGCAGCCCTGAACGTTACTGCGCTCAATGCTTCTAACAGCTCTGTGCATGCACATTTGGGGTCATTAGAACCATCTGTAGATTCCATCCGCAGGCCTGTTCACACAGTCAGGAATCAGACAGCCGCTCCCTGCTACTTACCTTTCTGCTGGTTGGTGCACCTCTTGAGAGGGTCCCGGTGTCTTTGCGGTCCTCCGGCTGCTCTGGGCTGCCTCTGCCCTCAAGATGCCTCACCTGGTCCCAGCGTCTTCCTCCGGACCTCTGCCGCAGGCACTGTCTCTTGGGCACCACCATCTTGGACTCAGCACCTGACCGCTGAATAATCAATTGTACATCCGGCCAGGCCACATGACTCCAACCACCAATCAGAGCACTGCAAGCTCTATAAAAGTGCTTCCTGTAGTGATGGCAGGTTGCCAGTGCACCGTTGTATGTTCCAGTTTCCTTTGGCTCCAGAGTACCAGCCGCAGCATTCAAACTCTGTCAGTGCTCAGTAGGTACCAGTTCTAAATCTATCCAGTCTAGCCGATCTCAGCCTGATACCCAGTGTAGCCAGTCTCAGCCCGGTAAGCAGCATAGCCAGTCTCAGCCTGGTAACCAGCGTAGCCTGTCCCAGCACGGTAACCAGAGTAACTGGTCCCAGCCCAGTATCCAGCATAACCAGCCCCAGCCCGGTAACCGCCTTAGCTGATATTAGCCTGTTAACCAGCTTAGCTGGTCCCAGTCCAGTATCCATCATAAACGGTCCCAGTCTGGTATCTAGTCTAACAGTTCCCATCCCGGTACTCAGCACATTCAGGCCTAGCCCGGCATCTAGCCCTCTTCGCTTTACCCCTCACTTTCAGCATGCCTCTTATGCACAGGAATTTCATAACATCACCCACTTTCCTGCATTCCGCCTCCACACCAGCTCCAATCCAAAGCTCCAGTCCATGAACACAAACTTCACCAGATCTGACACACACACTTTAACTCACTTAAAAATTGTGATTATAATCATGATTTTTTTTTAATACTAGTGGACCAATCATCTAGATCAATAGAACATACAAAACATTAAGTGAAATGTAAAAAAAAGTGTGCAATTAATAAACTTATTTCCCTTATCCTGAAAACCTGGGCGGTAGCTACACCCATGTCCCCTTTTTTTTTTTAGGTATACAGTAGCTTAAATCTGTTTTACTCCAGATCTCATATTTCGACAGCAGTGCCACCTTACTAGATACGGAAATAGGTATTGTTCATTTTTATGATAAGTGGGGAATATATATCGGAACACTCGATACCTCAACTCAGTATCATATCCTGCAAGTCTAAATATCGACCGCCGGTTTCCCGATTGTCTAATACCAGCAAAGTACTAATGACAGGCGTCAAAATCCTGACCCCTGTCATTAGACCTACGCTGGAAGCACGATGCCTGGCATACCGAACGAAGGTAAGCCGGGCGCCAGGCGTGGACAGCCGCGGGTGGAGGGAAGGTTAGGTTAGAGGCTTCAGGTGGGGGATTTAGGTTTAGGCTGCGGGGAAGGGGGGGTTAGCTTTAGGCACTTAGAGGGGGGTTAGGGATAGGCACTTGGGGGGGAGGTTAGGGCTAGGCATCTCTAAGGGAGGGTTAGGGGGGGAATTAGGTTAGCGATACTTACCTTAATTAGCGATTGGGATCTTCACTCCTGCCCGACTTCCGCTATCGGGAATTGAACCACCGGCCATACCTACTACACCCTTTGAAGCAACGACATGGTATCTTTGTAGACAACTCCCTTGAATAGAAATGTTTCTGATATGTCCCTTTTTGTTTAAGTATTTTGGATATGTGGCAAGAAGTGAAAGGAGGAGTCAAACCAGGGAGCACCAGAGCCAGAATGCCAGCGTACCAGAGACAATACCAGAGATTGGGATTGAGCTTCAGTAGTGCGAGAATCCGCCTTTGCTACTATTTTTCATATTTTCTTTAATATTATTATTTTCTTTATTATTTGTGTATAGTTTGTGTATGTTAATATTTTTTTTTGCCTGTATTTCATTTACATTCTTAGACCAGGTCTAATCTTTCTCTGTGGGCCTCCGATATTTCTCTTGCTGATAAACCGATTGTTTAGTTCTCGGTTTCCGTACATTGCAACTTTTTGTACTGTTAACGTATATCTATATCTATATAATTGCCTTATGTACTTTTTGCTCTTTGTCATGGTTTAAACTGGTCTATGGGATATTTTGTATTGTTTTCTTGTTTTCTCTACAAATAAACAAAAAAATGGTTAAAAAAAAAAAGTGTTTCCCTGTGTATACTGTAAGGTACCTATTTCAAAAATATCTCAGTTGAACTTAATATACTTCAACTTAGATAATAGTGAAATAGGTACATGGAATGTACAGTTCACTGGAAACCAAGGACCTGATTCAGACCCACTCGCTAAGGCGCGATCGCTCGCTCTGAGCGATTTCCTCCCATCTGCGCATGCATATTATTCGCAGTGCGCGTGCGCGAGCCATTCGTTGCGATCTGATTTTGGTAGCTCGTAAGCCACTATCAGGTCGCTGCTTTGAGTGACAGATAGCGCCATTTGTGGGTGGTAACAGGGGAAGGTGCTTGTAAACGGGGGAGTGGATGTGCAAACCCAGGCGTGTCTGGCCGCCAAAACGGCGTTTAAATGGCGTGCATAATTAGCAAAGTAGCGTTATTGTACACGTCACCTGCATGTATTTCAGCCAGCGCTGATCGCTGTGCTTGTGGCAGGCTAAGGCAACCCCAAGGGCTGCGAGCAGCTCTGATGGCTTACGACGGTCTCGATTAATCCTTAATTTCCCGAAGATGACGTGTGTTGCGAGTGGCAAGGTGGCATCTTCAGACATTTGCGAGCGCACTTTGCCGTGGCTCGCTAAAACTTCGATCGGGATGACGGGCGTCGGGCTCCCGGCGTATGTCCAATGACAGGCGTCGGCATATTGACGCCTGTCTTTAGACCCTTGCCGGGATATGACAGTCGGGAAGCCGGCTGTCGGGATTAGGTCCGCCGGCTTCCCGAATGCATACCCTGCAGATGATGGTTGTTCATACACACTGACCAATCATCATCTGTCCTCTGCCTGCGAGTCCTGTTCCTTTACCCACACGGCCTCTGCTGTAAGTGTACGGGCGGTCGACCAATATATCTCCCAGTGTGTACCCATCTTAAAGCCACGCAACAGATTCCTGTATAATTACAGTGGGATTATTCATCTTGGATTTATATTTTATATAGACGTTCAGTAATACTGTGTATTCTGGCACATAAAAATGACTTAACATTAACTACAAGTAGGATGTCACTTAACAATCTCTGATATATGACAGAGCTCGGGGCTCAATTCATGCTCCCTGTTGAGCAGGCAACAGTCCTGGATTTGGTCAGAGAGTACATTGTACGCCTGCAGCCCTTTTCTTACTGTGCCAGATAACTTCCTGAAATCTAGTTTAGCGATCCATACATTTACTAGACTCGTAAAATATTTAATCTTGCAGGAACATTTGAGACTGAACTCACTTCCTTCTAAGTTCTTATAAACTTTTCCAAGACTTTACAAATTGCGGAATGGTCACAGAAATAAATGCCCCAATAAAATCTAGTATTGTAAAGTTACTGATGGGGAACGTGGAAATAATCCAAATTCTAAATGTATAATTAAACGTTATGAAAATATAATCCCGCAGCTCTAATATACAGTACAACGTTTTCTAGGGGCTGGTGGTCAGGGAAAGTAACGTAGAAAATAGAAAACTTTATTCCAATAGAAAAGCACAGGATTAACTACATAGGGATCACCTGCTTAGATTGCAATGCTGCAGAGTAAGAGGCTTATGTAACGGGTTCCAAGATTGAGGAAACAACGTGATTTCAGCGAGTTCGCTGCTACATTTAAAGTTTTATAGCTGATTGATGCTCTAAATTTAGCAGCGAACTTGTCGAAATCACCATGTTTCCTTAATCTCAGAAACTGGGTGCAGTTACGAGACCAGCGGCCGCAAGGCCGCCGGTCACAATACCGACCGCTGAATGCCGGCAAAGGATTCATGATAGGCATCGAAATACCGATGCCTATCATAATCCTGACGCTGGAATCCAGGAGGACGCGTGGCCGAACGAGGTAAGTACGTCCTCTTATCCACGTGGGGGGGGGGGGGGTTAGGTTTAGGGCAGTTAGCAAGGTTAGTGTTAGGTTTTGGGTTGGGGAGCTTAGTATTAGGCACCCCTAGGGCGAAGGGTTAGGCACCCCCCCCAGGGAGGGTTAGAGGGCTAGGGTTAGGCACCCCTGGGGGGAGGTTAGGGTTAGGCTAGGGGAAGGGGGGGGTTAGGGTTAGGCACTAGGGGGAGGTTAGGGTTAGGCACCACTAAGGGAGGATTAGGGTTAGGGGGGGACAGGAGTGGTTAGGGTACTTACCTGCCTCTGTCGGGATCTTCATCCTGTAGGGATTTCAACACCCACCGGCATTTCAATCCCATTCCCTCAGAACCTATTACAGACACTCCTAAGCCTATTTACTTATTTGGATGTTACAGGCACTGCTAAGTTTACTGGTAGATGTGTCCCAAATTGAGTGCAATCGCCAGTTAGATTTATTTTTGGAAAAAAGTTAAGTAGCAAAGATAAGTGGCATGGGACCTAGACGATTCTTTGGAACCCCACTCACTATAATTTATTCATGTCTGATACCACATTGAAACACTCATAATTCTTAGATAGGAGCTTTCAATTACTTTTTCTTAAAAACACACCACAAGCCCCTCGCCCCCAAGTGAATTAAATTTCAAAGCAAGTCCCATGCTTCAAAAATGATGCAATAAAGAGAGACAAACAGAACAGTTTTAGGTTATGGTCAAACCAGTCATTGAGTTATGTGCATGGACACTCTCAAAATATTTGCCAAACCCCTAAGAGCCAGAGGCATCTGTAAATAATTGCAACTGATTGGCTACTCATTGCAGGTGAATCCCCAAAACACGCTACGTCAAAGCTGCCTAACAATTCGTCTCAAACATGTACTATAAAGCCTCCTTTGTCTGATATAACGGCCCTCACTTTGTGCAAAAAAACTTGACCATTGGAATGATGCGAAAGGCAAACTTCATAAATCCCAATAGGGGGAAACTGTTTTTGGAAAACTTGGAGCACAACAGTAACGGCACTAATCAAACCAAACATTTTTGAACTTTCTTTTCCGATTATTTGTAACAACATGCCGGCCTATAGTATATGTCTCAATACTGAGAAGCACTAACCTAGCTCTAGGTCTATTAGTCTTGTCATGGGTAGCCGGGACTCCGAAATGGCTTAAAAGAAATCACACGGAAAACAATAATTCATAGCAGATGGGGGAGTACCTAGGACCCACCACTAAAAATTAATCAAGATAATGTGTGATCCCTGTTTCAACAATTTCGGGCAGAATACACCAATGCGGAAAGGAACTGAATTTTTTTAAAAAGAACCACAAGATAGAGCAACCAATGAGCAAACATAGATCAACGTAATTCCCACTGCACCAACCAAAGCCCATGAATTTACAGGCTAATTTAAGGTTGATTTTGCCCATAGGAGCCCTCTTTCCACACTTCTTGACTAGATTTAAATTGTTGGCGAATGAACATCATTCGTTGACCATCTGACGGGATAGGAAACGTGTTTTATCTAGCAAAATGCTCCAGGCACTTTTTTTGGGGAAAATGGTTCTCATTCAGACCTGGTTGCAAGCACCAATGTGCTCGCAACCGGGGCGATAGTCAGCCCTGCGCACGTGCAGTGGCCGCACTGCGCGCGCGCAAGCCCCGGAGCGAGAGAGAAACTCTTGCTCCGGAGCTCTCTACAAAAGGGGCGGCTGTTGATGTTGATCGACAGCTCGCCCCGTTTTGTAGGCGGGCCGGGGGGCTGGTTTCCAAAACGGAGGCATTCCTTAAGGAACGCCTACCATTTTGTAGGCGGCCGCACTGACATCATCAGTGATGTCAGTGGGAGTTTCCTGCTCCCTGGGGCTTGCGGCTGCCGAGACACAACCTTAGGGTCTCGTCGCAAGCCCCGATGGTTGCGATGGTGTTCACCATCGCGACCATCAACCTGGTCGGTCGCTTATCTGTGGGTGGTAACCCACAGCTTACCTAATAACCAGGAGGCCGCACTTCAAAAATGAAGCAGCCGCCCTCATTCAGAACGAGTGCTCGCTTCTCTGAATGAGGGCCAATGTCTGCTGGGGGTGAAAAGATCAGGTAAAGGGGGAACCAGAAAAGAGGCCTACACTACCTTAACTGACCTCCTTCATGACTTTCTCTTTGACAACGCCTGGAAATTCAAGAGCCAATTTTGAAATTACATAAACAAGAAACTGTAATTGTCCCTGAAACTGAAACCACAACCCTATCCCTAGAAACAATTTTCATAATAAGCCAGCGTGATGTTGGTGGTACCATGACAGCCATTTGTCCATGGCACTCAATGCAAGTGGTGTAGGGGCTTTATTTAACAGAACCACCAGTCCCTCCACACCCTCTGGAGGAACATACTGTAAGGTGACACGGAAACAAGTACATGCTGGTTGACTACCTGCACAGATGGTATAGAGGTGGTGAAACATTGTAAGAGGAGCAGCAGCGGAGGACACAGCAAGTGGTGGATCAGATGGATGAAAATTAAAATTGTGGGAAGCACCAGTCACCATAAATGGGTAAAAGCGAAGATCTGGAAACATCAAGAATAGAGATTGAAAGGTATATCACAGAAAACCCAGACCATTGTGTATTAGGGAAGGAAAGATATGTGAAATATGGAGAAAGTGGGGTGGAAAAACCAGGAGCTTCTGGTGGCACACCGGAAGGTGACATGGAAAGAGCTATCGTCTGTGATGGGGAGATCAGTATAGTTTGGTTAGCAGCAGTGTTCCTGAACATCGCCAGGCTTGGCATCGGGACTACCACAACAACCGTTACCCACCGTGGACCTTTCTCCACCTACCGGTAGGTCAGGCCATCCCCAAGCAGTGCGGGATGCCGCCAACTGTTAAGACACCCTGGTTTCACAGACTGTACCACACCTCAGTTGCCTTAAGTCTGTCGACCATAGGTCCAGCAGGGGGACGTGCAGGAGTGAGGACCGCACTCCAAAGGAGCCCCCTAAAAGGGTCCACCCACCCCCCCCCCAACCGTGGGCTACATCGAGACTATTACTACTATCCACTGTATGGGAATCCACCTACGGAATCACTTAGGAAGCATTGTGTCTACCCAATAAATAGGTTTGGATCCCACACCTTTTGTCAGTTTTTCTTCCATCCACCCACCTACATATCACCTCATCTCCACACTCCCCTCCATCCACCATCCCCCACCCACGACCACATTCCCCCATGCCTAGGAGCACACGTATACCCATCTCCCTCTGGTTAGCAGCAGTGACTGGAGCAGGAAGACCTGTTGGTAATGGAGTGCACTCCTGGACTACCTCCATGATGTCTGTTACTGAGACATCAAGTACCTTACCAATATGGCTAACAACAGTGTTACTGCGCATGCGTGGTGCCACCTTGCCCGTGTTTGAGTGCCTTCACATTACACGGAAGTGTAGTACTTAGCTCCAGGACATTGTTTTTTCCTGCATACACATGACCGGACGGTCCGCTTTATGTTCCACTTCGCCTGTGCTACCTGCTATTGTAACTGTGAGCATGGCTGTATATCTGCACATGACAATAAACCAGAAACCCTGGTTAAGTCTCACTGCATGACCCACTTCATATGCTGATTCCACTGGTATATACTATTATCCAACTTTTGTATACCACAAATAGTACAAACATATCAACAGGTAATAGGTCCAGGCACTACAAGTTACAAAGAATACCGCAGGTGAAAACAATGAGGCCTGCAGACTGATTCAGCATACAGCATGTACAAAGTAGCTGCATCCACAATTAGCCTCATTAAACTCAGAGGTTCAGAGAACTATGCCACATGGAAGTTCACAATGGACTTGCAATTAAAGTGTGAGAGGATGTAGAAAGTTACTATTAATCCAGATGACAATCCTAATCCCGATGCTGTAGATAAAGTTATGGGAACAATAGGTTTAAATTTGGAAGAACATGTTCATTCCATGGTACATGGGAAGATCTCAGCATATACCATATGGATTGCCCTGCAGATAGCGTATGAGGATAAGGAGGGAATTCAATTGCAGACGAAGGGTGCTGATTGCTGTTGCCACGGCATTTAAGCATCAGCAGCCCACCTTGCACCCTTCGTCTGATTCGCTCAAAAGTGCTCGCTAGCCAATGGGGTAGGAAACAATTTTGGGCAAGATCCCACTGCCGTAAAACACGGTGGCTGCTGAGCAGATTCGGCCGGGTGAATGTATTTGCTCTTAATTGAATTCCCCCCTAAAGGTCTCATGAAATTAATTAATCTAAGGCGAATATTGTATAATATGCACAAGTTTGAGTGACTACAGTCGATAAAATGATGTCCATATCTTAGCCACTAATCTCTGTAGTAGCCCAAGTCCATGATGAGGAGATCACTATGTCAATACTACAGAATTTAACGTCTGAATTAGATTTCCAAGTAGTAGCTTTAGAAGCTAATACATCCAAGCTATCTACAGGGATTGTTAGGACAAAACTGCTGCAGTTCCAAGAACTGCAGCAGTATCTGTAGTATCTGTATCTGTTGAATTAAATGCTAAGAATACTGCACCAAAGATGCAAAGCCCAGGAAATTCAAGTATAAATGCTTTGCATGTCATAAAGTGGGACACAAAGGGGTACTAAAGGTCGATTTTGATAGATTTTAAATTGGTCTAAAATGATGTTTTATTTCTGGGGCTAAATCAAACATTTACAGAACACAGGTGTTCCTATAATAGTCAAAGAAATAGGAGACAAAGTACTTACAGCCACAAAATTTGGAACAATAACGGCTCACCCGAAAATAAGAAGTAAAACCAATGTCACAAAGATCCAAGATGTGTCATATGTACCAGATATGGGGACAAATGTCATTGTCATAAGTATCCTAGAGTAGAACCGATTCAGAGTCCAGTTTGCAGTAGAAAACTGCATTGTACTGTATAAAACAAAATAGGGACTTTGGGCCTGATTCTGGCACGGTCGCAAGTGCTGTGCGCTCGCAACTGGGTCGATGGTGGGCTAGTGCGCATGCGCGAGACCCGGATAGGAACGGGCACTCCGTCGATCCGGGTCTCGCAACAAAGGGGGCGTGCTGCCGATGTTGAGTGACAGCACGCCCCCTTTGGTGGGCGGGCTGGGGGAGTGGCTGCCCAAACGGAGCCGTTCCCATGTGAATGCCTCCATTTGGGGGCGGCCCCACTGACATCACAAGTGATGTCAGTGGGAGAGATTTCGGCTCTGATAGAACCCGAAATCACTCTGGGGCTTGCGGCAACGAGACCCTACCACAAGGGTCTCATCACAAGCCCGATGGGGACAATGGTCACCCACAGCAATGCGAGCGTCCAGGAGGCCGTTCAAAAAAAAAAAGCCCGGGCCTGATTCAGAACGAGCACTCTGTCAGAGCGACCGGCCCTGAATCAGGGCCTGTGATAGCAACAAGAAACCAGTACTGACAACTATATGTCTTGGACATAGAGGAGTGTTGTGACTCACAATCTATGGAACTCTAGCACAGATGACTAGGCCATCTTGCATATGACAGCATCCAGAAACTTCCTGATGGAACGGTGACAGAAACACAGAGTAACACAGAAAAACAATTGTGTGATTGCTGTATAATAGGCAAGCAAACCTGTTCGTGCTTCCCAAAACCAGCATCAAGAGCTGAGGCACCCCTGGAATTGGTGCATACTGATGTGCGTTGTCCGATAAAATCGATAAGTGGATACAGATACAGTACTTCATCACATTTATCAATGACTTCACAAGTATGATGTTATTTCATCAGAGCGAAGAATTAAGTAATGAGTAAAATTGCAGTAAACATGAGATCAGTGGAAACTCAAACCGGTCACAATTTGAAAGTCTTAAGGTCTGACAATTTTGAAACCTTCCTACAGAAGCATGGCATTGAACATCAACTGGCAATTGCATACATGCCTGAGCAGAATGGTGTAAGTGAGCATGCAAACCGCACAATCGTAGAGAGAGCTCGATCTTTGCTAAAAGATGCTAGCCTGAATAAGCATTTTTGGGCAGAAGCTGTATCTACGACAGTATATCTACAGTATATCTGAAAAAATGTGCTCCCGCAGTTGCTGTGAAAGATATAACTGATAGAAATGTGTTCTGGAAGAATGCCAAGCATCAACCAACTCTTGGTCTTTGGGTGCATTGCATATGTACATATCCCCAAGGAGAAATTACATAAACTATATCCCAAATACATAAAAATTTGTCATGGATGGATACTGCCAAAAGAGTAAAGGGTACAGGCTCTGGGAACCCAAGAAGAAAAAGCATATAATATCAAGAGATGTTAAATTCCAATAAACAGTACCACTTAAAATCAAGCTGGAACAGGAATTATAGAACAAGTATGTCACAGATATACCAGCAGCTGGAGGTGTGTCTAAGATAGAGGCTATCAGTGTGGACATCCAACCACAGAACAGAACTTCTGCAAGATCAAATAGTGGAAAACCACCTAAAAGAAATTGTGAGGAGTTTGCTAATATCACATTCCATGAACAACAGAATATACAGGAAGCATAATCATGCAATGACTGGTGTGAATGGAGATCAGCAATAAAGAAGGAGATGACATTGCTCAATGTCAGTAACACATGCACTGTAGTTAATAGGTCAAGTCACTGCAAAATAGTCAAGGGCAAATAAATCTTCTGCCAAAAATTTGAAAGCAGACAGGACTATCACCTGTTATAAACTTCGTCTTGACGCAAAGGGTTGCATGCAAATATTCAGAGTTGACTATGGTGAGACCTACTCTCCTGTGGAGAGGTACAGTACATTACTCTCAGTCATTGCCATATCAGCCTAGTGCAATATGCTGTTATACCATTCAACTTGGACTCCGCTTTCATGAATGGAGAACTGACAGAAAATATACAGTACATGGAACCTCCAGAGCATTACTGTGAGAATATGCTCCAAGAGGGAAAATTCTATCTTTTAAAGAAGGCTTTGAATAGACTAAAACAGCATTGTCGTTGCTGGTACATCAAATTAGATGCTGAACTACAGTACAGGAAATGGACTTGAATGACTGATCATTGTCTCTACCACAAACACATAGGGGGAGATTCAATTGTTTTTTGGGGCGCTTAACTAATAGACATCCAACGGAATTCAATTGTTGTGCCATTCGGGTATGAGAGCCTCCAGCGCCAACATTTTCACAGAAAAAGCAAAGTAAAGCCTCCTCCCCTTTATGAGAATGGACATGGAATCATTTCACACTCCCGGGAGAGTCATCAATCACACAAGAAACTGACCTATTAGCCTGCCTGTGGAGGGATGAGGTGCATTGAATGGTGCACAAAAAGAAGAAATACAGGTGCTCAACTCCAAATAAACTGATTGTATATAAATAAATAATTTTTTGCAGTGAATAGAGGTTTTTGGCATAATCTTGGCCAAGGTTATGGGCCTACCCACAACATCCAGGTAACCTCTATCGGGTAGGTCCCTAACATACTAGGGTTCAAATCCAGAGCGCAGGACACCTCCAACCTGGCCCAGCTAAGCCGCCCCAGGGCACCGCCATAGTTAGAAAAGTGCAGTGTAAAAGAGATTGCTAAGAGCAGCCATTGCTGCATATAAGGAATGTAAATAAAAAAGTGAGGTACATGTATAATAAACAAACAGTGAAGGGTTAAAATGTGTTATAAAGGAAAATGTGTTATAATGCGGTGCCCTGAAACAGATCAACCAAAGCAATCCAGGAGGACCCACGCCCCAAAAATGAACCAAAGCTGCACTACACAGTCTAAATATTTGCAGGACTTACCTATATTGCGCCTCTGGCTGGTGTGCATATTACTATGCCAGACTCCATGCTCCATATAGGTAAGTCCTGCAAATATGGGCTGATAATGCTTTGGCCCCGGAGCCCCAGTGAAAGGGTCTCCGGGCTGTGGCATTACAGCCCGGCCGTCTTGGGTCTGATTCTGGTTTTAAATATAGGGGGGACCTTACGCAATTTTTTCCCCTCTATATATAAAACCAGGACTGGCCCTGCAGCCTGGTGTTGGTTTCTAAATTACGGGGGAACCCTACACATTTTGTTCCCCGTAATTTTAGAATCCAGGACAGGCTGTCCAGTCCGGGGCTGGTTAAGCTTTAGAGGAGGGGGCCCTATGTCATTTTTTTTTTTACTTTTAACCCGTTTTTTTTACAGGCAAGACCACAAGCAGCTTACACATATCTCACTGATATGTGTAGGCTGCTGGCTCGGGAGAGTTTTGCAGAGAGAAGACACTGTAATCTCGGGTGAGTCATCTCCTGCAAAACCTGCTACTCGGGGGAGAAATCTCGTTCTGCTTCACCATCAGCCATCTCACTCTCAGCTAAACTCCCTTCCTTGTAAATTTGCGAGTCTCAGGAGCTTCAAATCACCCGAGTTTAGGTGAAGCTAATCGAGTTGAAAAAAAAGCAAATTCTCCCAGGCTCGATTCTTAGTAAATTTACCCCTAGGAGTAGCTCTGGTATGATGACGGATGAGTATAGATGCTGCTACTAAGGGGGAGATGTACTAAGCCTTGTAGTGTGATAAAGTGGAGAGAGATAAAGTACCAACCAATCAGCTCCTGTCATTTTTCAAATACAGCGCCTAAAGTGACAGTTAGGAGCTGATCGGTTGGTGCTTTGGGAGTCATTCAGACCCGGTCGCAAGCACCGATGTGCTCGCAACCGGGTCGATGGGTAGCCCTGCGCACGCGCAGCAGCCGCACTGCGCGTGTGCAAGCCCCGGAGCGAGAGAGGAACTCTCTCGCTCCGGAGCTCGCTACAAAAGGGGCGGCTGTCGATGTTGATCGGCAGCTCGCCCCGTTTTGTAGGCAGGCCGGGGGGGTGGTTTCCAAAATGGAGGCATCCCTTAAGGAACGCCTACCCTTTTGTGGGCGGCCGCACTGACATCATCAGTGATGTCAGTGGGGAGCTTCCTGCTCGATCAGAGCAGGAAGCTCCCTGGGGCTTGCCAGTGCCTCATTCAGAGCGACCGCTTGCATCTAACGACCGCCTCTGAATGAGGTCCTTTATCTCCATCCACTTTATCTCTCTCCGTGGCTTAGTACATCTCCTCCTTTAGTAAGAAAACTCCTAATGGTCCAACAGAATTCTGGAGGGTAACACAAGAGTAATCGGCAAGTTATTAGAACGGCCAGTAGAGCAATGATTCCCAACCTCGGTCCTCAAGGCACAGTCCTGGTTTTAGTGGTATCCATGCTTAAGTACAGATGGTTAAATCAAAATAACTAATATACTAATTAAGACACCTGTGCTCAACTATGGCTATCCTTAAAACCTGAACTGTTAGTGTGCCTTGAGGACTATGGTTGGGAACCCCTGCAGTAGAGGAAGGCCAGCAGCTAAAGACCGACTGAGTTTCTGGATGAAGAAAAGTTTATTAGTTGGGGTAAAAGTTTTTCGGTCGTCGGCCGTCACTACCTCCCTGAAAAGATGTCACCGATGGAAATATCTCAAATTCTATTTTTCCTCCTCGTCAATCCTATTTCTGGAAAATAAAAATCATTTGAAGCAACTCAGTCCCTTCCCCCATCAGTGAGTGACAAGAGACTGGTGTCAAATAAGAAAATGAAATGTAAATTTTATTAAAGACCCCTCTCATCTCTCTGTAGCAATCCAGATTGCAGCCTAACACAGCAAATCAAATCTTGTGCTCACTGGGCCTGCGGCAAGCACAAAATCGTTTCCTCTTAATACTATTCCCTCCCAGTGAAATATTTTCCTGTTTAGTAAATGGAAATTGAAAATGCAAACTGTGTTCTAATCCAAAAGGAAAGTACACCTCAGAAAACAGCATTTTTGGAAGCGGCGTTATCATTTTGTCAATGTCTTGTGCAAGCAATAACAGAACGGAGATTATGACCGAGTCTTCAATCTGTTTTGTATTACATTTTTTGTCATTAACCAAAACACAATTGAACTATCTTTCTCTACGATCTATGGTCCAGATAATACCAACAGAACTGTATTAAAAGCAGAGGAAATAAAAGTTGCTTTAAAGTGTCTCTGTCACATTTGTACACTGGGAGGGGAGGAGGGAGCTAGAGGGAATTTAATGCCATCGAGTGATAGTTATTAGAATACAGCCGTCGGTTCACTGGCAGCCAATGATATGAGACCACTGTAACCTAAACCTATACATGGGGGCCAGATTAACAATGGGGCGGATGGGACTACAGCCCCAGGCCCGTCATGAAAATAGGCCCTTTACCATGATAACATGATGATAGCCACCCAGCTGGCCACACGATCGGCCTTAAGTTATATTTATTAAACCTGTGTTTAGATTTTTCTCACCTAATGATACGATTTTATGATAATTGTGTCATTTGGCCACACCCCTTATTTAAATATGTGCTATTAGCGGGATTTCTCTGCACAGGGGCGGGGCTTAATGAGGCAACTATTCTGGCCCCGCCCCCATCACTGCCGACTTGGAAGTCCTTTCCAAGCCACTCCCGGAAGGTAAACACAAATGTCGGTAAGTATGGGGTGTGTACTGCATAACGCACATGGCACTGGCCATACCCACACAGCACTGGTTCATCACTTCTCTGTAGTGTAATGAATGGAGAAGAGGACAAGTGGAGAAATTTCTCATAGCAACCAATCAGCTTCTGCCTATCATTTTATAGAATGTACTTGATAAATACTACCTCGAAGGTGATTGGTTGCTATGGCCAACTTTTCCACATCTCCACTCTTTACGCTGCTCAATACATCTGATCTCCCCCTGTAGACCGTTGTTCATTTTCAGCCACAGGCCCAGGTGGCTCTTTAGCAGGCCCTGCTCATACATCTGGATAGTTAGAACAAAGGACACCCCCCAAAACATACATGGGAGGAGGAAATCCCATTTAAACAGAGAGTGTCGTAAAAAAAAAAAGGCAGTATACATATGGAGCAGGATTTGGTGCCACAGTAAGATTAAAGTGGAGATTTAGGGGTCTATTTACTAAGCAGTGTTAGGAGACAGACTGAAAAGTGATAAGAAAGTGATAAGATGCCAGCCAATCAGCTTCCAACTGTCATTTTGCTAACACAGCCTGTGAGATGACAGTTGGGAGCTGATTGGCTGGCACCTTATCTCCTTTCACTCTGTCTCCTAACACTGCTTAGTAAATAGACCCCTAAGATTTAAGCGGATCTATCTGTGATTAGAAATGTGGGTTTAGAAAACTTCAGTCACAAATGCAAAACATTTTTGTTGGCTTTTTACAATCATTCTGTTGGCATCGTCCAAGGATTCTGGTGCCGGTATTCTGAGTGCCGGCCTCCCAACTGCAGGGATAGTAGCTACATCCCATTTATTGAGTACAAGATAAATCACAAAAGATGACATATTGTGTTATTGGAGTATGATTGAACTGGCATGGAAAATATGATTAATATCTATATCTAAGCAGCATTTATATAATCCAGAATATGTAAGATGTACTGTACATGCCAAGACTGGGAGGCATAGCAGTGAGGCCTCTCATCTTCCTCACTGATTCTGCTATTCCATTAAAGGGGTTGTTAGACTTTTGACTCATTTATTAGCCTTTATATGTCTTCATGCAGTTCTTACTAAATTCATCGTATTGTGTTTCTGTTTTACTTGTATGTCTTTCAGCAATGTTTTTACAGCATCAAGGTCCTGGCAAATGACACCACTGTCACTGTGCTCCTTGTACTACAGTTATGTCCAGAGGGGAACTTCGGGGTTTATGTACCAAGCAGTGAAAAGCGTAGAGGAGTGGACCAATGGAGAAGTTGCCCATAGCAACCAATCAGCTCCTACCAGGGGCATATCTATAATGGGTACAGGGTGTGCAGGGCCATTTTCCCATTGTTTGGGCATGTGCAGTACAGGGAAAATGGCCGCTGCTGCCATTTTCCTGTTGTTTGGGCATGTGCAGTACAGGGAAAATGGCCGCCGCAGCCATTTTCCCGGTGAACATACTCTATAGACTCTGGGTGCACTCTACTGCCCAGAGTCTATAACTCCGGTGCTGGCCTCGCACAGCTCAGTACTCTGCAGGCCGCTGGACAGAGAGGAGGGGACCCGTGTCGGAGACGGCACACGGGCCCCCTCCTCTCTAGAAATGCCCCTGGCTCCTACCTATTACTTTATAGACTGTACTTGATAAATGCTACTTCAAAGCTGATTGCTTACTCTGGGCAACTTCTCCCATTATCTTCAATTGGGGATATTGGTTTAAATATATGTATATATCTGAGACATGCTGATACTGGAAATGTTAAAAAAAAATCTGTTAATTTGGCGTTTTCCTTCCTATTTTTAATCATATTTTAATGTATTCAGTAAACAAAGTGTATTGTATCATAAGAATTCTATATTAAAAGATTAATTAGAAATCCTGACATGTATTGATACGTGTGCTTCTGTTTCCATAGAATTTCCAGGAAGGTATGAAATTGTTACATAATGCTCACATATCATTTGTATGCGGCTCCGCGATATTACTTTTGCATACAATCTGCATAAATTTTAGCATACAATGTTCCTTTATATTCTAAAATGTAAAGAAGTCATCCAATAAACAAAGATAGTCACCTGGAAAACTTCTCACAAGAGCCATTCGCTCACATCCCCGGTGGAAAAGTACTGTGGGGAGATTTAAAATTATAGGGTAATATCCAGACACGCTGTAAAATGTATATAGATGAATAGATAAAGACTTTTTCTGTTTTGTTTGTTTGATTGCTATTTTTTTTTGTGATTTTTTTTTCTTTCATTTACACTATAATGTTTATGGTGCTTTCACACAGCACAAACCAATTATACCTTACTAGGGAATAAAAATATGTAACTTTTTTAAATCTAGGATATTACATATAAAATCAGTGTGGTTTTCAAGACTTGTGAGCTTCATTGTAAACAAAAAAGTACAGTAATTACAATATAGGAAAGTTGCTTGGCTAATGCTTAAACTTTATGCAAATAGGTGGGAAATGACGTACGCGGCCCAGGGTTGAGCAGAGTCTCAGGTACAAGCGCAGCGCCTATTGGCAACCATACATCTACAGTACAGGTCCCATCACCCTGACTGGTCATGTTATATCTAAATGACCATTTCGCTTGGGTACGTTACAGCCAATGCCTTGTTAATACATTATTCTTACAGCTCCCCAAATTTATATTAGTCAATGTCAGCAAAACAATTGGGATCAAGTGAAGATTTTGAGCATCATTCAGCTTGGATCGCACGTCTGCGTTCGTACACACCCGGTCGATGTTTGCGCTCTGCACATGCGTACGCACCACAGCGCCCACGCACGAACCGACCGCTGCGATCGCGAAAGCAGTGTATACGCAGAGACACAGAGAAATGGCTGACAGCATGTGCCATTTGGGGGTGGAGAGGGGGGAGGGGTGGTTGAAGGGTCGCAGGCATGTCTGTGCGTTTGAACGCCGTTACAGGGGCAACGGCATACACAGCCAGAGGTCTAGATGGCGACAGGAGGAATCGCAGTGTGTAAATCAGGTCAAGCTCAACCACTTGCGGATATATGTAATGGAAAGTGGGCGACTTTATAGGCTGGTGGGCGTCTTGCAATCGCATTAATTTGCATAAATTCATATCGACCGGCTGAGTGTGTCTGCAGACTTGCGATCCTAGCTGAATGATGCCCTATGTCCCCCTAGGACAAAGGACCTTATTCAGAATCAGTCGCAAGCGCCGATGCGCTTGCAACCGACTCGATGGTTAGTCCTGCGCATGTGCATATTGATCGACAGCTCGCCCCTTTTTGTAGGCGGGCAGGGGGGTGGTTTCCAAAACGGAGGCGTTCCTTAACGAACGCCTACCGTTTTGTGGGCGGTCGGACTGACATCATCAGTGATGTCAGTGGGGAGTTTCCTGCTCTTTCAGAGCAGGAAGCTCCCTGGGGCTTACGAGTGCCCAGACCCAACCTTAGGGTCTGGTCGTAAGCCCCGATGGTCGCGATGGTCAGTCGTTAAGCTGTGGGTGCTTGCCACTAACGACCGCCTCTGAATGAGGTCCATAATCTTCACTTGTTACAAATCTTGTTAATACAAATGAGTATAACACTAATGAAGTATATGATAACAATTTATTTATTTAAACCTGAACAGGAAAGTGCTCTGCAACATCATCATACTGCATAAACCTGAACAGGAAAGTTCTCTGCAATATCATACTGCATAAACCTGAACAGGAAAGTGCTCTGCAATATCATCATACTGCATAAACCTGAACAGGAAAGTGCTCTGCAATATCATACTGCATAAACCTAAACAGGAAAAGGCTCTGCAATATCATAATACTGCATAAACCTGAAAAGGAAAGTGCTCTGCAATATCATCATACTGCATAAACCTGAACAGGAAAAGGCTCTGCAATATCATCATACTGCATAAACCTGAACAGGAAAGTGCTCTGCAATATCATCATACTGCATAAACCTGAACAGCAAAGTGCTCTCCAATATCATCATACTGCATAAACCTGAACGGGAAAGTGCTCTGCAATATCATCATACTGCATAAACCTGAACAGGAAAGTGCTCTGCAATATCATACTGCATAAACCTAAACAGGAAAAGGCTCTGCAATATCATCATACTGCATAAACCTGAACAGGAAAGTGTTCTGCAATATTATCATACTGCATAAACCTAAACAGGAAAGTCTGCAATATCATCATACTGCATATACCTGAACAGGAAAGTGCTCTGCAATATCATCATACTGCATAAACCTGAACAGGAAAGTTCTCTGCAATATCATACTGCATAAACCTAAACAGGAAAAGGCTCTGCAATATCATCATACTGCATAAACCTGAACAGGAAAGTGCTCTGCAATATCATCATACTGCATAAACCTAAACAGGAAAGTGCTCTGCAATATCATCAGACTGCATAAACCTAAACAGGAAAGTGCTCTGCAATATCATCATACTGCATAAGCCTAAACAGGAAAGTGCTCTGCAATATCATCATACTGCATATACCTAAACAGGAAAGTGCTCTGCAATATCATCATATTGCATAAACCTAAACAGGAAAGTGCTCTGCAACATCATCATACTGCATAAACCTGAACAGCAAAGTGCTCTTCAATATCATCATACTGCATAAACCTGAACAGGAAAGTGCTCTGCAATATCATCATACTGCATAAACCTTAACAGGAAAGTGCTCTGCAATATCATACTGCATAAACCTAAACAGGAAAGTGCTCTGCAACATCATCATACTGCATAAACCTGAACAGGAAAGTGCTCTGCAACATCATCATACTGCATAAACCAGAACAGGAAAGTGCTCTGCAACATCATCATACTGCATAAACCTGAACAGCAAAGTGCTCTTCAACATCATCATACTGCATAAACCTGAACAGGAAAGTGCTCTGCAACATCATCATACTGCATAAACCTGAACAGGAAAGTGCTCTGCAACATCATCATACTGCATAAACCTGAACAGCAAAGTGCTCTTCAATATCATCATACTGCATAAACCTGAACAGCAAAGTGCTCTTCAACATCATCATACTGCATAAACCTGAACAGGAAAGTGCTCTGCAATATCATCATACTGCATATACCTAAACAGGAAAGTGCTCTGCAATATCATCATACTGCATAAACCTAAACAGGAAAGTGCTCTGCAATATCATCATACTGCATAAACCTGAACAGGAAAGTGCTCTGCAATATCATCATACTGCATAAACCTAAACAGGAAAGTGCTCTGCAATATCATCATACTGCATAAACCTGAACAGGAAAGTGCTCTGCAATATCATCATACTGCATAAACCTGAACAGGAAAGTGCTCTGCAATATCATCATACTGCATAAACCTAAACAGGAAAGTGCTCTTCAATATCATCATACTGCATAAACCTGAACAGGAAAGTGCTCTGCAATATCATCATACTGCATAAGCCGAAACAGGAAAGTGCTCTGCAATATCATCATACTGCATAAACCTGAACAGGAAAGTGCTCTGCAACATCATCATACTGCATAAACCTGAACAGCAAAGTGCTCTTCAGTATCATCATACTGCATAAACCTGAACAGGAAAGTGCTCTGCAATATCATACTGCATAAACCTAAATAGGAAAGTGCTCTGCAATATCATCATACTGCATAATCCTAAACAGGAAAGTGCTCTGCAATATCATCATACTGCATAATCCTAAACAGGAAAGTGCTCTGCAGTATCATCATACTGCATAAACCTAAACAGGAAAGTGCTCTGCAATATCATCATACTGCATAAACCTAAACAGGAAAGTGTTCTGCAGTATCATCATACTGCATAAACCTAAACAGGAAAATGCTCTGCAATATCATCATACTGCATAAACCTAAACAGGAAAGTGCTCTGCAATATCATCATACTGCATAAACCTGAACAGGAAAGTGTTCCGCAATATCATCATACTGCATATACCTAAACAGGAAAGTGCTCTGCAATATCATCAAAGAGCATATACCTAAACAGGAAAGTGCTCTGCAATATCATCATACTGCATAAACCTAAACAGGAAAGTGCTCTGCAATATCATCATACTGCATAAACCTGAACAGGAAAGTGCTCTGCAATATCATCATACTGCATAAACCTGAACAGGAAAGTGCTCTGCAATATCATCATACTGCATAAACCTAAACAGGAAAGTGCTCTTCAATATCATCATACTGCATAAACCTGAACAGGAAAGTGCTCTGCAATATCATCATACTGCATAAGCCTAATCAGGAAAGTGCTCTGCAATATCATCATACTGCATAAACCTGAACAGGAAAGTGCTCTGCAACATCATCATACTGCATAAACCTGAACAGCAAAGTGCTCTTCAATATCATCATACTGCATAAACCTGAACAGGAAAGTGCTCTGCAATATCATCATACTGCTTAAACCTGAACAGAAAAGTGCTCTGCAATATCATACTGCATAAACCTGAGCAGGAAAGTGCTCTGCAATATCATCATACTGCATAAACCTAAACAGGAAAGTGCTCTGCAATATCATCATACTGCATAATCCTAAACAGGAAAGTGCTCTGCAGTATCATCATACTGCATTAACCTAAACAGGAAAGTGCTCTGCAATATCATCATACTGCATAAACCTAAACAGGAAAGTGTTCTGCAGTATCATCATACTGCATAAACCTAAACAGGAAAGTGCTCTGCCATATCATCATACTGCATAAACCTAAACAGGAAAGTGCTCTGCCATATCATCATACTGCATAAACCTGAACAGGAAAGTGCTCTGCAATATCATCATACTGCATAAACCTAAACAGGAAACTGCTCTGCAATATGCTGAAGCAGAGTGTTAAATGCGTCTCTGCCGAACCGGTCTCCCCACATGAATTCTGCAAGATATGTTGGAAGCAAATCACAAAGAACACCCCTTTTCGTCTTGATACGAGCCTTACATTTATTCCAGTAAGACTCTATATGTTGCGTGTGGACACCAGTTGCAGAGAATAATCGAAGCTTAGGATCACTGTAATTGACACATTCATGACTCATATTCAGTGCCGGTTCAATATTGTTGTAGGCAGCCCAGGAATCACTACGAGCCGTTGAACCTGGGTGCCCCGCACTTTGAATAATAGGAAGGAGGGTTTTAGCACTTCTGTCACGAACAACTTCCATAAAACCA
Source organism: Taudactylus pleione (assembly GCA_031769625.1). Lineage (NCBI taxonomy): Eukaryota > Metazoa > Chordata > Amphibia > Anura > Myobatrachidae > Taudactylus > Taudactylus pleione. The sequence continues at coordinate 7,321,582 of JAUIMM010000069.1, forward strand.
ACAGCTGGCATTGTTGCCATTTCCACAATCCCAGAGACCCATATTTCCCGATCGGACACGGCCGCGACGGTACTTCATTTTATTACTAAAACAAGACTTGTCAACTTCCAACAGAATGACCGGGGCCACCAAGCAAAACTGGGTTAGTGCGAAAATATAAGCTACATACTTCACGAAAAAAGTTGTAAACATCAACTATGGTGTGTTCGGATATTCCCGTCAGTTGTGCAATTTGATTTTCAGAGGTTTCCAAATCCCAGAGGTAAGAAATGTGTAGCCACTTTTTCAGAGACATGTGCGACTTTTCAAAGAAAGACCCCTTTCTGATGGATACCCATGGCACAGTTCTTGTTAATACACTTCCAAGAATAGCCATCAGAACTCCATAACAACACTGTTATTCGTACCAGCTATAATAGGCTGGAGTGTCTTTTAAAGAAATGTCCATCCTTTTTCTTTTGAGGGGGTTTATGACAGCTGAACTCTGATTGATTGCTATGGGAACCAACAATTGTAGTGTTCATTCTAGCACCCTGCACCTGTGACAATCTGTGTAGTTCCTCCTTCCTGCCTGGGGTGTCACTCTCTGCACTGCTGCTTCTCTAGCACACTCTGGTGTGTATATTAGGAGTTTGTTTCACCTGAGTATGCTAGAAGCACCAGAGCAGAGAGCGACACCCCAGGCAGGAGAGAGGAACTGCATGGGTTGTGACATGGTGCTAGAATGAACACTAACAATGATATCCATGAACACAGTTTAATTTAGCCCATGTCATAGACAATAACTTCTCGTGCACATGTTTGGATTTTTGGTATGAAATACATTTTTGTCAAAGTCACAGAAGATCGTTCACGTAGAGCAAAGTGGCCATAACGTGGCACGTAAATAGCTTTGGATAGGAGATGTGTCTCGATTTGCACAAATAAACTTAGATGTCTGCAGGGGCATGTACTGTAGGTTAGTGGTGCGAAATGAATGGATTTGTGAAGAAAAGAAGGAGCCTGGCTCATAGGTGGACGTAATGGCAATGCTTGCTCAATTGAGCGATTATTTGCTACTGCGCATGCGCGAATAGTCTACGGTGCATGCGTTACCCTGAGTATGCAGAGTTCTCTGTTGCTTAAGGAAGCCCTGGCATTAGCACTGGTCAGACAAGACCATGGGCGGCACCTGGGAGGTGGCCTGAAGTGAACGCAAAAAAAAGGCCATCTCATGGGAGTGCCACGGGCATGTCAGTTAACTTGGTGGCATTCCCAAACGCAGAGCCTCCACCATAGAGGCCATGTTTAGCCGGAGCAGAGTTCAGAAGGAGACACTGCGCCTGTCTTAGGCTGGTGCAAATGTCGATGGCGAATGTGATGGTGCACCGGTGGTGAAGTGTTTGCAACCACCAGTGGATTTGCACTGTCCACAGGCATTGATAGTGAGCATCCCAGGGCCTGCACAGTCCAGCTCACGCTAGTGCACAACGGCAGGGATGAAACTAGCGTTTTCATATTATACCCGCTGTGACTCCACAAAAAGCCGCAGTAGCATCCACATCTGAGCCAGGCCCGAGATGTGCACCATCAGAGGGGAAGAGGTGGGCAAGTGAATGCCTTCACACTGACGTTTACTTTTATGGAGTCAGGCTATTGAAATGATAGGAATCTTTTACAACATGGTGCTGCATTAGACGGATAATGCCGAGGTTTTAAACTGGGTATACACTAGGCCGACTCATCGACCTATCTGGACTGGAGATCGGTTTGAAATACCGCCCGACGTTGGAAGACCGGCAGTGAAGATCCCAACTGGTAAGCGTTTTTAACTATAACTAACCCTACCCCCCAAACCCTCCCTTAGGGGTGCCTAACCCTAACCTCCTCAAAGTGCCTAACCCCCCCTATAAGTGCCTAAACCTAACCCCCCCCTTCCCCGCAGCCTAAACCTAAGTCTCCCTGGGGGTGCCTAACCATAACCTCCCCCCGTCGGTGCCTAACCCTAACCCCCCAATCCCCTAGCCTAACCCTAATCCTCCCGGGGGTGTGCCTAACCCTAAGTCACCCCCTGGGAGCCCCTAACCCTCCCCCGCCGCACGGCTGTCCGCACCCAGCGACAAGCTTACCTTCAATCGGTGTGCCGGGCGTCGGGCTCCCGGCCTAGGTCAAATGTCAGGCGTCTGGATTTCGACGCCTGTCATTTGTACCTTGCCAGGATTAGACAGTCGGGAAGCCGGCGGTCGGCATTTCGACCGTCGGCTTCCTGACTGCATCCCCTGGACTGGTACTCATGCGCAGAGCATTAAATTGCCTGCCCAGTTGAGCTGTCAATCACCACGGGTCCCTGCAGCATGTGTACGGGGGCGATCAGCGGGTCGTCCGTACACACCAGCAGATGACCGATATATCGTTCAGATATATCGGCCATCTGCTGTGCTGCACATAAGATCAGATACGTCTGTGAACTACATCGTTCACAGACATATCCGATGTTCAATGACATGGGCGATACATCTAACAGTGAGTACCCAGCTATGGAGCTCAACAAACTTTGTAGAATACGCCTATATAAACGGGAATGCTTTTGCCTCGTAAAAAAAAAACACTCTGGAAGTGGTAATTAACAAATTTGCCCAAATAAAGGAGATGTGTTATCAATGTATAAATGCTTGCGTTTGTAGTCAGAGAGGGCGTAATTAGTCTTTGATCTTTATGTGAATATGCGCTACAGTCTAAGACGTATTTAATATAAGTCTATACATTTTTAATGTTATACTTGTTGTTATTACTGTCATTGCTGCAGTATTTGCATATTGTACAGTGGGCGCTATGTACTGTGAATTGCATTTTGGATGCGGTACATCCCGCCACATCATTCTGAAAAGAGCTGTCCTTTGTGATGATTGGACGTTCAGGATTATGACTAGGGATGTGCGCCGGACCATTTTTGCCGGATTTGGATTTGGTTCTAATTCGTCGTCCGGATTTGGATTTGGATTTGCCAAACTGCGGTGACTGGCTTTGGATTTGGATTTGGATTTGGATTTGGATTTTTTTACAAAAATTGACAAAAAAAGCTAAAATCACATAAATTGGTCTTTTTTTTCTTCCTAGAGTATTATTAACCTCAATAACATTAATTTCCAGTCAATTTAGACCATATCACAGCTTATAATATTGTTTTCAACATTATTGGCCAAAGGTTGCAGTGAGCTGACTGGTTACTAAGCGACAAAGCAGCGGCACAACGACACAGACACCACAGTATAAAGCACATCTATGACACATTGCCACACAGCAGTGGCAGAAATGAAAAGTAGTGCACCCACCCAGTGGGGTACGGCCAGCAGAGTCACAGTACTTGTTTACAAAGTGGGCTACGGCCCTAGGAGTCACAGTGCACAATCTTATTAGCATTACACCGCACATAGGGCCTGATTCACATTACACCATAAAGTAGTGTCTCTTATTTATGTTACGACACACAGTAGTGCCCCTTTTACACAATGCCCACAGTAGTGACCCTTTTACACAATGCCCACAGTAGCGGTGTCCCTTACACAATGTCCCCCAGCAGTGGTGCCCCCTATGCAGTCCCCTTAGTAGTAGGGTCCACTATGCAGTGCCCCCAGTAGAATGCCTCCCAGTAGTATGCCCCCCATTAGCAGGCCCCCCCAGTAGTATGCCCCCCAATAGCAGGCCCCCCCAGTAGTATGCCCCCCATTAGCATGCCACCCAGTAGTATGCCCCCCCAGTAGTATGGCTCCCCCAGTAGTAGGCTGCCCCAGTAGCAGGCCCCCCCAGTAGTAGGCTGCCCCAGTAGTAGCCCCCCCTGTAGTATGGGCCCCCCCTGTAGTATGGCCCCCCCTGTAGTAGGCTGCCCCAGTAGCAGCCCCCCCAGTAGTAGTAAGCCCCCCCAGTAGTATGGCCCCCCCCAGTAGCAGGCCCCTCAGTAGCATGGCCCCCCCAGTAGCAGACCCCCCCAGTAGTATAGCCCCCCCAGTAGCAGGCCCCTCTGTAGTATGGCCCCCCCAGTAGTATAGCCCCGCCCAGTAGCAGACCCCCCCCCAGTAGTGCAGACCCCCCCAGTAGTATAGCCCCCCCCCAGTAGCAGGCCCCTCTGTAGTATGGCCCCCCAATAGTGCAGATCCCCCCCAGTAGTATGGCCCCCCCAGTAGCAGACCCCCCCCAGTAGTATATCCCCCCCAGTAGCAGGCCCCTCTGTAGTATGGCCCCCCCAGTAGTATTGCCCCCCCCAGTAGCAGACCTCCCCCAGTAGTGCAGACCCCCCCAGTAGTATAGCCCCCCCCAGTAGCAGGCCCCTCTGTAGTATGGCCCCCCCAGTAGTATAGCCCCCCCAGTAGCAGACCCCCCCAGTAGTGCAGACCCCCCCCCCAGTAGCGCCCCCGGACCTTTGACAAGTAAAAAAATAAAAAAAATAAAACTTACCTGATTCCCCGCTCCCGCGCCGTCCGCTCTGTCACACGCTGAGGAGGGAGCCGGAAGACGGAGCTCATGTGTGAGCTCCAGCCGGCTCCCTCCGTGCAGCAGCCAATGAGAGTCTGTGACTCTCATTGGCTGCTGTAACAAACACACAGCTGCCGCTGGCGGCTGTGTGTCTGTGTAGGGCAGAGCGCTATCACTGCGCTCTGCCCTACACGCGAGGAGAAGTGATGTTGGATTCTCTAGTGAGAATCCGACATCAGGCGGCCGCCGTTCGGCCCCGAACGGGGATCCGAGTCAGGCGGTGAACACCCGAACAGGGTTCGGGTGGACTCAGATCCCCAATGTTCGGAGCGGTTCGGATTCCACAGAATCCGAACCGCTCATCTCTAATTATGACCCGGGAGTCCTTCTGCGCATGGGTCATACGATGCACGCACAGCGGGTGGATGCTGGAAGGGATCCGTTTGGCAACAGCCCATAGAACCTGTGTAGGGAATCGGTATGACATACCGCCGGACCTAAGCCCGGCAGAAGAAATACCGACGTCGGAAGTCCGGCAGATGAAGATCCCAATGGCGCCTGGTAAGTATCCTATCCCTCCCCTTTCCCACCCCTAACCCTCCCTTAGGTGTGCCTAACCCTAACCTCCCCCCTAGTGCCTAACCCTAACCTCCCCCCAGGGTGTCCCTAAACCTAATCCCCCCTCCCTGCGTCTAACAGGACCTACGTTCGGTATGCCGGGTGTGGGGATTTCGGCGTGGGGCTGATGATAGGAATCGGTATTTAGATGCCTATCATTAGTCCCATGCCAGAAGTTCACAGTCGGGAAGACGGCGGTTGGCATTTCGACTGCCGGCATCCTGACTACATACCCTGTGTAGGGCTGCCCAAAAGACAGAGTAGCGGCTTACCGATGGTAGCATGCGCTTTGCTATTCGCATCCCGGACCGGCAGTCCCAGGGGGGTAAAAAACACCTCCCCCTGGAGCTGCCTTTCCTATGAGTGATTGGCAGGTGGCGCTTCCAATGGGAAGTCACTGCCAGTCACAGAGTAGGTAGTGCAGTCACGGACTGCAACTGGATCACTGAGGTGGCAGATTTTACTGAGGTGGGCAGCAGCCCCTAGGTAAAATCCGCCACTGATTGGTACGCATGCGCAGAGCATTTCATATGGATACAAAAAAAACATTGGCCCTCATTCAGAGCCGCTCGTTAGCGGCAGTACGCTCGTTCCGAGCGATGTTTGCACATCTGCGCATGCGTACGGTTTTTAGTACGCATGCGCGAACCAGTCAGTGCGGCCAAAAATCGTTTGTACGCTATATAGCGAGTGCCTGCTATTTTGAGTGACAGAATGAGGCGTATGTGGGTGGTAACAGGGGAAGGTGCTTGAAAATGGGGAGTGGAGATCCGAACGCAGGCGTGCTTAAAGGTCAAAACGGGCGTATTATGGGTGTGCATAATTAATACAGCAGCGTCATTGACCACGTCACTGGGTTATTTTATAGCCAGAACTGCTCGCAAATTTGTGGTAGCAAACACCAACCACAAGAATAGCGAGCAGTTCATACGCTGGTCGATGTACTCGATTAATCGAATAAATAGCGGACATGACGTATGGTGCGAGCGGCCAGGGGGCGTTTTTAACAAATAAACGAGCGTATGTTTTGCTCGCTCGTTCAGACTTAGAGGTGTGAACAGACTGCAATGTGCGTACGGATCATTTGAATAGCCACCCCTTGTTTTTGAACGAACGACCGCAAATAGCGAACGGCTCTGAATGAGGGCCATTGCTCCACTGGGAATCGTAATTGGGCCCAAAATGTTTTGATAGAATACACCGATGTATCATATTTCTATTGTTCTAGGTGTGTTCAGATTTGCATTGTTACGTTTCATCCTATATTGTGATTCCATTAATAGGAGGAACTGGGCACCACAGCATTTACACATGTTATATCTCTAACCACAAAAACAAATCTGTATGCAAAGACACAATGAAATGATTTATCTTTCCCGAAAAGGATCTTTTACTTTCTTTTATTTGTTTTCACTGACGGATGTAAAGGCCAGAAGTGTTTATTTTTCACTTTCTCTGGTAAAATAGAGATGAGCTGTTAGTAAACCGGTCCCAGCACATCCCTGCAAACCACGCAGGTCATTGCTTCAGCTACAAGTAAGGGAGTGCGGCAGAGGAATAAGCCCTTTTATGTACATCCACGGGACAATGTCAAAGCAATAACCATAACTTTCACTGCATGGTACGTGGAATCCAGAGGACGCAAGCTGCCACTCGGGACATGCAAATACGCTCCTCAGGAAAGCGCCTTAGGAACTGTTCATTAAGCAGCAATTTTATCTTTGTGGGGTTAGGGTCTCCTGATGGTGTCTTCATTTACAGGACTGTAAATCATCCTCTATCACAGTCACACAATATTCTAGGTAATTCTCACTGAAGCGATTGGGGTCATAATTTGTAAGAGAGGGAACAAGGGTAAAGAATGTCACAATCATACTCTGCACATACATACAGTAGAAGCGCGCTGTGACAAAGCTGTGGTGGGGGGGGTTATTTGTCAGTGGGTGCGAGGTTACACCGCAAACATTAGCTGTGTATGAAATACAATCTTATGACACCATGGGAACCTATCTAGAAAAAAGTAATGTAGGACCAATACAGTACTTACATGCATGGGTTCTATTCACCAGGCCGTAACTGGGGTAGTGCCACCAGTGCCATGGCACAGGGCACCGCAGGGGGAATCAATATGAATGACCCGACACCAGCAGTGAAAATGCCGACAGGGGATTTAGGTAAGTATAACTATCCCTACCCCCCCCTAACCCTCCCTTAGGGGTGCCTAACCCTAACCTCCCCCCCAGTGCCTAGCCCTAACCCCCCCTAAGTGCCTCAACCTAACCCCCCCATCCCCACAGCCTAAACCTAAGTCTCCCAGGGGGGGGGCTAACCCTAACCTCCCCCCGGGGGTGCCTAATCCTAACCCCCCCTTGCCCTAGCCTAACCCTCCCTGGGGGTGCCTAACCCTGAGTCCACCCCCAGGAGCCCCTAAGCTAACCCTCCCCCCACGGCACTGTACGCGCCCGCCGGCCTTCTTTCGGTATGCCATGCGTCGGGCTCCCGGCGTAGGAATGACAGGCGTCGGGCTCCCGGCGTAAGTATAACGACAGGCGTCGGGCTCCCGGCGTAGGTATAATGACAGGGGTCGGGATTTCGACGCCTGTCATTAGTACCCTACCGGGATTTGACAGTCGGGAAGCCAGCGATCGGCATTTCAACCGTCGGCTTCCTGACTGCATCCCCCGCAGGGCAGGGGGCGCTGTTTGGGCCTGTCAATTTTCTGTTTATTATAATTCTCACTTGTAGCTTCCTCTTCTTTTATCCCCAGCGTCTCCTGGCCTCCCCTATCTCTTCCCTGACCCTTCCCCATGAGGCCATGGCCCTTTTTCAGGTGCAGAATAGACGCAAGTGCACCTGTTTGGAGGGAAATCACTTGCGGGTGCTCTAACCATGGTGCAAGTTACAGTGATGATGATGATGATGATGATGACCGTGGGCCACATCTGGTCCGTCTCAGGCACGCTTGGTTATACGAATGTAGTAAGACTGCCGCAGCTGCGACCTTATAGCAGGATTACAGTGCGCCGAACACTTGTTATACTGATCATACTCTGCGTGAGAAGGGGAAAGTTGCTGATATGTTTATTAATTTGGGCTTTAAATAAGTTACAAATGTTATACTTGTGTCTTGTACAATTTGCTTTCACTGGCTGAGCAACTTTGGTACTTCCTATCTACACTGTACGGCCATAATCCTCCTGTCTTGTTCCTGGCATCAGCTGTCAGTCCCGGGAGGGCAGGGAGGAGGAGGAGGCTGCACAGCTAGGGGGGCATGGCCTCACGGCGGGCACAATTGCTTCCCGTCTGCTGCTGTAGCTGATGACGTGCGGACCTGAGTCTACAAAGATTCCTGCGTCTGTGGGGAGTTCGGCCATTTAATGCTGGGGCCGCTGGACGGGGAGAGTAGGGTCCCACTGTACATCGGCGTCCTGGGGTAGGGTGTGTGGCTATGAGCCACAGGTATGTTTAGAGAAGGGGAGAAGCACAACTTAGCAAAGCCTCCCCTTGCTGTCACCTCCACATAGAAAAGGGGAGCTCCTGTAAGATGAAGGGCCCCTGTGAGAAGCCTCTATGTATTAAAGAGCACCCTGGAAAAATTCTCCTTATAACTGTACAAGGAGAAGAAATGCTGCCCAGTGCAGCTCTACTAGGGTGATGCAACATACTGTAGGTGGGTGACTGCAACAAGAGAGAGACCCCTGTCAGGGATACGAGGGGGAGTCTCGCTTGGAAATAGCATTACTGCAATGAGGAGGGAGTGTGCTGTGGAGAGAGCTCCTGTACACTGTGATCTCTGCAGAAGACCAGTGGAGGAAACCTGGTTGTACAGTGAGAAGCCACCTGTAAAGAAGACACCCGGGTGAGCGCCAATGATGTGTGGGGAAAACAAGGGATACATAAAGCAGTGACTTACAGGGTATACAAAATAAATACAGTCATGGAAAAAGGTAGGGAGGGCCCTGCTTATGAGAGAATTTAGAATCTAATATGTCAGTGCTTGATAAGCTCTTTTATATAGGGTGACACCATCACTATACCCTTGGCTTCTTCTAAACAGTGGGCTGCCCATCCGAGAGTGCTGGCATCTGAATTTACCGCTCTCCAGTCCAGTTCCAGTCTATATCTGCTGCTCTGCAAAGAATTTACTGTCATCAGCCAAAAAAGAATTGGATTTACCAATTCCTCCAGCTGACTAATGGGATAGTAGCTGCATCGATGGAGGGAATACTATTTTGGAAAAAAAATATTTAGCCCCTTCTTGACTACTTCTTTTCCCATTTCCTTTCTTTGATCTCTTCTCTCCAAATAAACGTAAGTTCTCCAAGATGGCATAAACTGTTGTCCTTAATTTTGTGTTCCTCCTAAACACAGAGCTTCCCTCACTGCTTTAATATATTATGGCCAGCTACTCAGTTAAAGTTAGATACCTCAAAATATTCTCTCTGTGCATCTTAAAGAGGTTTTCCCCTGTACGACATCCCATTCAGTAGCTATAGAAGAGCCTGCAACTTCTTCAACGTCCAGACTTGTTGAAGACCTTACACTTGTATTTGAAGCAGAATGCCTGTAGATGTGCTCTGAAAATCCCTCTGAGGCAGCTTGTCCTTACCAAGTCATAAAATCTGGGCTCTCTGTATCTCTGCCCTGTACTGCCTCTTGGAAGTAGGATTGTTATACAAGTACAGATGGAATATCTGGATTATCACAGGTGCAACAATTTCCACTACTTGGCCAAGAGCCCTTTCTACATAAACACCACCCGCTATCCTCACATCTGTTCCCCTAGGAACTTGTCCTTGGAGATGGTCTAGAATGTCTGTACCCTACAATTCATCTAAGTCGTCTTTGGTCACGTGAGAGCTCATCTGTCTGGATGGGATGTAACCAGATAAAGCCAACTGCAACAATATCTCTGTGTATAATAAAACTGTTTCCTACTAGAGTAATAATACTAGAGTGTGACTAAAAGTCGTATGAGAGTATTCATGGTCTAGGGCAGTGCTGTTTCCTCAAAACACACAGTAACAGTCCAGGCATGAAGGATATCCATGCTTGAGCACAGATGGTTAAATAAAAATGAGGTACTAATTAAGTCACTTGTGCTCAAGCATGGATATTCTTATAACATGGATTGTTGGTATATCTTGAGGGCCGAGTTTGAGAAGCGCTGCTCTAAGGGAGCTAAAAGTACACAGGGCCAAACAGCAAGAATTGTTAAGATCTATTTACCTGCCTATAAGGTTCCTCCAAGTTTCTGCCCTTGGCCCCATTCTCTTCTCCCTCTACAGGTCTTCCCTCTGCAAGCATATTAGTTCTTTTGGACTTCACTTCCATCTCTTTATGATGATACCCACATTTACCTCGCTTCCCCAGATCTCTCTCAGGGCCTCATTAACTAACGAGTTTTATCACCAAAACGAGTGATAAATGTCACTGTGTATGATAAATGGTGCTCCAGCCAATCAGCTCCCAACTGTCAACTGTTAGAAAAGTGACAGTTGGGAGCTGATTGGCTGGAGCACCATTTATCATACACATTACACAGTGAAATGTATCACTCATTTAGGTGATAAAACTCGTTAGTAAATGGGGGCCTCAGTCTGTCCTCTGCCCCGTGCCACCTCCTGTCAGCCATCTTATCCTGGATGACACAACACTTTCTGAAACTCAATATTTCAAAAGGTAAAGGGGGTCCTGTAGCTCTACTCTCACTTCTGCTCCTTTGTTGACAATGTCTCAATCTCCTATATTCCCCAAGTCCAATGTCAAGGTGTCCTTGACTCTGCCCTCTGCCCACATCCAATTCCTTTCACAATCCTGCCATTTTCATCTCCACAGTATTCCCAGAATTAGGTCCATCCTCACCCTGGATGCTACTAAAACTGTCATTCATGCACTCCATGCATGTCACTCTAGCTTACCAGATCTCCTCCTATCTCTGCAGCCTGTGCCATCTTCTCCCCAATGTGTCCACTCATATCCCCGATAGACTATAATCTTGTGCGAGCAGGGCCCTGCTACCTTTGCCTTCTGCAAATAATTATGCTAAGTTAACATTATACACTAATTATTTACAGTATCTATGTGAATTCATAAAGAACATGCTTGTATTAGGCTCCCTGCTGTGGTCAATTAGGACGGGATGTACTAAGCATTGCATAGACGATACCGTACATACCACCCATTATCGTGTACATAACAGCGATAATATTGCCAGAATCTATCTAGGAAATCGCGAAGGACAGCTCTCTGTAAGAGCTGCCCCTTGAGATAGAGGGACTATCGGGTTTATGACTTAGAAGTCCCTCTGGTGTCTCGTGAGAGGAGCTTGGAGGGGTCCAATTGGATATCTCTCAATGGGCGTCCCGAAAAGAAAGCTTCTATTGGGTAACGTCATCTAAAGATGGCGTTCCCCATCGGGAACATATGAGAAATGCGGTAAAAAACCCCAAAATTGCATTTTTGGTGGTTTTACCACATTTCTGCCCTTAGTACAGCACATCCCGCCCTTAGTGTGATTCACAGCGTCCCATAAAATTTATGGATTCTACACCCTTCAACTGACCATGTTACGCTCTACGCTGAATGCCATTATACAATACTAACCGGCTTGTTGTTGCTGAATGGTTTTGAATTGATGAAAACCAGATTGAAATAAACTAATTTGTTGACTAGTAAAAATTGCTGATTTGAGAATAAACACCCTGTTCCGTGACTTTGGATAATATAGGTAGTAAAGAGAGAGGTCTGTTGTATGAAACAAGGCGCCGATCACCACTTACATTGGTTGGGAATGGTTGACTCTGTCCCTTTTCAAGCTTTCGGAATGATACCGGATGACACAGTAGAGCGTAGTAAGGAGACCATACATTTAGCTGTGGCTGGGGGACTATAAGGTTGGAACTTTGGCTGCAGCTGGTACGGTCCGGCACACATTGCTTGATGTAAGCTGGCATGTGACCACCTCCTGATCTCATATCGCAGTAAAGGTGACGTTTGTTGGGGGATCTATGGAGTAATAAGTCATTCCCCTGATGTTATCTGTGTCAGTGATACTACTAGAATATGCACCAAAGTCAGTAGCAATGAGTCATAGTTGAACTACTCAGAGTTTGGAAAAGACAGAAAACAAAGTTGGAAATCGGGAGCCCCTCATCAGAGCACATAAAATAACCTAGTCAAACACAACCCATCTACAGTATGTGACATGTTTAATAGAAAATAAGTACATATTAAGCTTCAAATCCATGGACTGCACACATTCTGTCATTGGGGACACAAATCTTGTATGCTGTAATACATGTCATCTCCTCAGCTTACTTCCTGCTTTCAGTCCTGCGGGAACAAACACATCTCTTTATTTTCAGGTAAAATAGATTATTTTTCAACGGCTGCCGCACTGCGAGGGGCAGAGTGAACTGGTGAGCCCATTTACAGATGCTGTGGCTGGGGTAAGTGAGTGCAGACTAATGCAGGGACTTTAATTTAATACAAGACTCCTAGTGCCGCCATTCTCTGCTTCTTTACATTGGGGTCACAGCCCCCTGGAAGGCACCGGAGCAAGTATCTACCCATTATGGATTGAGTGCCAGATACATTTTTTAAAGGGGGTAACTAGCAATTGCATATAACATTCATTTCATACAGATAAGTGATGCACCCATAGTGATATACTGTATGTCTGCAGTAATCTACCAGAAGAAAGTTGTGGATGTTATGGAGAATACACATTGCTATTTATACACCCCTTTGTGAACAGTGATATTGATTATCCCAGTATACAACATAGGAGAGATATAGAATTTTTTCTATATAGCTCCAATACAGTTTATTGTAGCATCCGAAAGCCTTTAGAGACATTTGATTCACGAGAGAGAGAGAGAGAAAGAGAGAGAGACTGCACTTGTAACTGGTACTATATGTGCACCAGCGTTCATGGTACCCAACCACAGAACAAGCTTGCAACGTAACTAGACTGCACCTATAAATTATGTGTTGAGCACTTAAGAGTGTGTGTGTGTGTGTGGCTGCATTTCTACCATTGAATATTGGTCCAGTATCTAGCAGTGACATGCAGTGAGGTCAATGACTGGGGAGGCACACATGGAGATGGGTTTGAGTGCTGGAAGCCTGTCTCACCCCTTACTCACTGTAACTCTCCTCTCACTACACTAAGCTTCAGTGTCCATTGATTCTTCTACCTGCATCACTGTGTCTTCTCTTGCTGCTGCTGACTGAGCTATGATCTCTAAACACTGCAGTGCACTACCTGGTCACATGACACATCCAAGGTGTCCATCAGTGCTCAAGGCACGCCCCCCCATACTCAGAGGCATGCCTCTTTTAGCTCTCTTTCTGTGCAGCTTACTGCCCGTGGTATGGCCCCACCCAGAAGCCAGGCTGAACTGTGCCTGCCTCATCTCTCGGCTCCCTGCAGTCCCAGGTAAGTTGTCAAAGCTGGTGAGTGTTAACTATAAAAATGATTAATAATAAACAAAGAAGATGTTTATAAGTTATAAATATCTTCTTAGTATTATTCTATTCATTTTTCTATCAATCTCAGGAGTATGACAGGGAAGGCTATGCCTCCCCTGTCTGCACATCCTAGGTATCTAGTTAGGTGCAGTTATAGGAGATGTTTTGTGTATTCGTGTACTTTGTGTATTTGTGTACAACAGAGTATATTTGTTCCTACGAAATCAGGAGATTGTGTTTAGCCTGTTTGGAGTACAGTGATAGGTGTGGTGTCCCCGATAGTGTCACCTGTGGGGAACGGAGTTGTAGTGCATAACCTTAGAAGATTTCATTGGTACAGAAAATGTATTTATTGTGTGGTTTCTACCAGCATTATTTTCATATCTTGTCTTTTCTAGCATTTATGTAGATGTAATAGGGTGAGAGTTTAGAAAATGTGAGAGTTTTCTTACACTATTTAAACTGAGCCAATGTAACAGAGTCTGAGTCTGAGAACAAAGCAACAGAGCAAACTCGCATGTTGCTCAGACTCAAAAAACTGTCACAATTTAAACTCTCATCCAGATGTTTTCCCATTTTGAAGATAAAACTCGATTAATGTGAGAGGTTACTGCTAAACTCTCACTTTTTCTAACCTCTCGCCCTATTACATTTGGCCCTATATTTCCATATCATTATCGATGTTCTTATTTATTTAGTCATTATCAATATTTCTGTATCAATTTTTATCGATATTCTTAATATGTCTCAGTCATTATTGATATTCTCCTACCTCAATTTCTACAGTTGTTTTCTATGACTACATTGCTTTATAATTCTATAGTCTTATAATATTCGCTGCTGATATTCATTGTGTTATGAAAGCTGAGGTTGTGGCACCCTTTCCTAATTTTTTGTGGTTATTAAATGCACTGCGGTGGTTTTAGCAGTAAATCCCGTGTTGGTTGAGTGTTAAGGCTGTGAGCTGTTGGGGCAGAGGTTTCCTGATTCGATCTCTGGTGGACGGAAGACCCACTCCCTACCCCATGGCCTATCCAGCTTCAGTCAAGAGAAAGAAAGGTGAAAGAAGCACCTGTTACATGAACACCACCCCTACACGATGCTAAAGCATAGACGTGTATGAAAGGGCAGGGCCGAAACTAGGCTTCTTGTCACCCGGGGCAAGGCCATAATTTGATGCTCCCTCCCCCCAATGGATTAGAGGTTAGGAACCTGTTGCTAGGTATATTAGTTGGTTTGTTGGTATGGATTGGTCAGAAGAATTGGCCTATGAGTATGGTTTGGGGCGTATACCTTTGACGGGGCTATTTAGGGTGAGATTTAAATATGGCACAGCCCCTTTTCGGTTTGGATGTCCCCCCCCCCCGCCCAAAGCTTTTAAAACTATTTGTTCGTTTGTCTTACTAACCTTTAAGAAACGTCAAACGGAGTCAGAAGGCGGGAAGGCGCTACTAGCCAGCGGCCACAGGGGGCATAAGTGGTCGTTGTTGGGCACTTACCCTTTTGAAAGACGGCGGGTGTGTCCTACCCCTGCGGGAGGACAGCGGGCGTTTCCTTACGGAGCGTCCATACTGTGCCATATTTGGTAGCGTCCTTCTTTGCCACCCTTATTGAATTTAAATTAATTACAATTAATAAATAAATAACTTTAAGCTTTAAACCAATACAGTGGTGTCGCTGTCGTTATTTATAGTGCTAAGCTACTGCAGCTTAATGGTTTGAATACAGGTGTTAATTGCAATAAATGAATGGACGCCTTAATGTCCGTAGGTGACAGCAGCCCCCCCCCCAGAACTGACAGATGTAACACACCAGATTGGGGGGGGGGTGCAATGAGAACTATTAAAAAATTAAAATGACATTTCCCATCAAGCCAGCTCCCTTCTCTTACCTGCCGGGGCCGCGCACTGGGAGAGGTTGGGGTGGCGCGGGACGGGGCTGCCACATGCCGGGGAATTGTCAGCGCTGCCATCTTTCTAATGTGGCGCCGGTTGTGAACCAATCGGTGTTCGCGGACTGGCAGCCACTGCTGATTGGCTGCCGGTCCGCGAGCCAATCTGAGCACCACATTAGACTAACATCGGTATTGTGTCTTTCAAGTCAGGACCTGCAGGTCCTGGCATACAGCTCCACACCCACAAGAGCAGCAACCTGGCTCCAATTCCCCTCCCCCCTTGGCGCGCCCTCAAGTCCGGCACCTGGGGTGCGTTCCCCCTTAGCCCCCACCCCTAGTCGCGACCCTGGAAAGGGGTGATATAGCAGTGCAGAGTATATCAGGAGATGAGAGATGTGTCAGTGAGGACAGGACTACATGTGCCAGCGGCAGTGACATTATGTGAGAGGGGAATGGAAGCAGCAGTAAGTCACAGAGTTATATAGTGAAATGAGCGATGTCCCCCAGCAGCACAGAGCCTATCAGGAGATAAGAGATGTGTTAGTGAGGACAGGGCTGCATGTGACAGAGCCAGTGACATGATGTGAGGTGGGTAATGGAGGCAACAGGAAGTCACAGAGAAAGTTATATAGTGGAATGAGTGGGGTCTCCAGCAGCACAGAGTATATCAGGAGATGAATGATGTGTCAGTGATAATGTGTCAGGGCTGCATGTGAGAGGAAAGGTGGCATAATACTATCAAAGCTATTATTAATATGATAAAGTATCACTACAG
The DNA here is from genome assembly GCA_031769625.1 of Taudactylus pleione. Classification (NCBI taxonomy): domain Eukaryota; kingdom Metazoa; phylum Chordata; class Amphibia; order Anura; family Myobatrachidae; genus Taudactylus; species Taudactylus pleione. The sequence continues at coordinate 7,337,793 of JAUIMM010000069.1, forward strand.
TAATTGAAATCTGGAGGGACATTGAACATGGAAGTGTCCCACGCAAAAAGCTCATTTTTCTGTTGCCTTATCCACAGAAATTAGCGGTCATACAGTAATGTGTAACATGTAAGCTTTATGTTAATTATTTTCATAGAGCTGACCAATTGGAGCCATAGCTGTCACCATCCCAGGACACTGCAGATATTCCCTATACACAGGTGATAAGGGGCCATCCAAGCTTCCCGCAGTGAGTGTATAGACAGAACTAAGTCAGCGCACACATAACGTGTCAGAGCCAACATCAGACAGAATCAGTGTCTTTGATCACAGACCTCCACAGGAAGCTTAGATCTCAGACAAATTAGATAAAAATGAATTTATAGCAGATATGTGTCCTGGGGCGCAGAAAGCTGAACGCTGTCTTAGGAGTGGCATGGTAAGTTTCAGAACGTATAAACTGCATCATTTCCTTTCTCTCCGTCCTTCTGATAAATTCTAATTGAAGTAAGGAGATGAAACTGTACTCGGACCTTATCCCAACTAATTACCAGACATAACACAAACACCACGTGTGTGTGGGCAAATTGAGTTACCGCCCATCGGAAGAGTGAACGCGCGTTGTTTCTTTCCAAGCCAGAGCAATCGCTGCAGCACAACCGGATCTAGGCCCCCGCACGAGAGGGACGAACTGGAGGACTGAGACGATGAAAGAGTTCCAGCAATGCAGCCGCTCCTTCAGCAGTTTTACACGTAGATTTTTTACCTTCCAATTACTGAATGTATGAGATGTAGCGGTGTCCTCCTGAATTAGTCTGAGCAGTAATCTAATAAACAGAATCTTCTTTGTTCCATCCACCCATTGACATCTATGCAGATGGCTATATACCGCCGATCCAGGCCGAACAACCACCCACAATGCTTTCCATAGGACTCAGCCTTCAGGTTGTGCAATGGCACCACATATGACATTGGAAGTCATTATTCAACCTAAATTTCCAGCATACCCAATCTAAGTACAGGTTGAATCTCCCATATCCAAAATGCTTGGGACTAGGGGTATTTTGGATATCGGAATATTCCATATTTTGGAATATTTGCATACCATATTGAAATGTTTTAGAAATAGGGCCAAATCTAAACACAGAATGCATTTATGTATCATATACATCTTATACACACAGCCTGCAGGTCATTTTATACAATATTTTCAATAATTTTGTGGCTCAACCAAAGTTTGTGTACATACACAAAATTAATTTATGTGTCATATACACCTTATACACACAGCCTATACGTCATTTTATACTTTATTTGTAATAATTTTGTGCATTAAACAAAGTTTGTGTACATTGAACCATCAAATATCAAAGTTTTCACTATCTCAGTCATGTTAAAAATATTCCGTATTTCTGAATATTTGGATATGGGAGACTCAACCTGTATAACCAAAAAGGACCAGAGATTGATCGCGGATAGCAATCATTGTGTCCCTTATGTATGGAGCTAAGAAAACGGCTCTGTATGCTGATCTAGCCACTCCAGACTCTGTATTGTATACTGATCACCAGGACATTGGATATACAGATCTGTGTGTGCTAATCTTTTACATACTGTACATCTTCTTTTGTTCTGATTGTAGAGTTTTCGCATACTGTATATCACCTGTTAGGGGGGTAGATTGACAGACAGTGATTTATATGATCCTGTATACTCACCAAGGAAGATTATGCGCCATTATTAAAGCCAGCAGCGCACTTTCTTCCAAAAGGACTGGGGTGAATTATCTTTGACATATTGACATGCTTCCTGTCATGTTTTTATATTGTACTTGTTTTCAATCCATTCAATTATAATATAAAATCAACTAAGTTACTACACTGTGGGGTATATTTACTAACATGAGAGTTTTTAGAAGTGGAGATGTTGCCCATAGCAACCAATCAGATTCTACTTAACATTTAACTAGCACCTTCTAGAATATAAATGCTAGAATCTGATTGGTTGCTATGGGTAACATCTCCACTTCTAAAAACTCTCACTTTACTAAATTTATCCATATGAGTCTCTTTGGTGCTGGGCTATAGTCCACATTTTGTGAACTCCAATTATGGTGGATGAGAACTCCTGAGAGACCCCTATATCACTAGCTGCACTGGTCAAGATAAGCTTTATTATTCTGCTTTCCCATACGCATAATATTTACTAAGATTTGGGATTTTAACTACTACACTATAAGTTCCTCCCTGTTTTGTTGTGTTGTGTTCTTCATCAATTATTGATTGTATTATCGATTGTATTCTGTATTAAAGCATTGAGGGCTTTTGAGTGAAATATGTATATATATATGTGTGTGTGTGTGTGTGTTTTATTAGTATTTTTTACATTTGATTTGTCTTGTATTTATTAAATGCGAATGCTATTGATTTAATGTTGGGATGCAATAGACCTACTTAATAAATATTAAAACTAAATTTAAATGCTATCAATTTAAGGTTGTGTCTGCCTGGAAAGAAGCAGGCCTATTTATTAAACGTGAGTGCTATTGATTTAATGTTGTTATTGGTTGGGGGGAGGAAGGCCTAGAGCATTCAATGGTTGCTCAGCTATTCACCAGCTGAAAAAGACTCAGTTTTCCAAAAAAGGCTCCAACATTCCAGGATGTAGATAAGAAGCAGCTGAACTTAAAACACCAGCGGCAGCTAGTCAAAGCTGCAAGAATAGGCATGAGCACCGTAATAGGACGGCAGTGCACCCTGGGCCGACCCCGCACCCTATACCCGTGACGTCATGATGTCACACATAAGGGTCTGGGGCTGCCGACTCTGCGAAGTAGGGCATCCTGAGAATACTCCGGGGCAGCTCTGCAGTAGTGCTACTGGCTGTAGGGTTCCGTTCTCCCTGCAAGCTACATACAGGTGCCATGGGGCAGTGTCGGTACAGGTCACACGCTCCTAGTTACAGCCCTGGTAAAGAGTGGCACTGTCTGACAGAGATATCCATTGTGATGAGATTGTGATGAGAGCGTGCCGATTTTGGAGGACTGTTGGGAGGCATCTCCTAAATCATGCCACTCTGCTCATGAAGATGTAGCCATGGGCATCTAAATGTAGATGGCATCATCAGTCTGACCTGGGCCAAAGACAGAACATACCCCAATATCTACTAACAGGAGTAATATGGATGATTATAGAGAACACAACATTGAGAACCTGCATTGGGAAATGTGTCTTTGTTGTCACATGTGCTTTGTAACTGACTGTCCTTGATCTAATGTCTCATGAATGAGGTTTGCTTATGAAACTGACAGCGCCTGCTGGGCAAACTCATGCACCCCAAGTTACGTCCTCATGTAGCAAGTAAATGTTATTTCCTGTGTTGAGAATTAATATGATATATTTAACAGGCTCAGAGAGAGTATTTGTAGGAGCATTGCGTGGCTTGGGCCCGACTGAAGAGCATTCTTTGCTGGTGCACACATGGAGAGCGATGGGGTGAGAGCGGGCTAGGTCTAGGCACACCTCCGCCATAGCTTGGTCATTCAGCTTCTGGCGGTGGCTTGTGTTTATGGTTGCTGGCCAAGTACTGGGATACTATGCTAACAGACCAAACACTAGAAACGTAGCTACTGGCCTACATATCCAGTATAACTCGTACATAGCTCCCGAATTCTGAAAAGGAAAAATCGGGATAAAATAATTCCTGCAACTGAGCTGCCAATAAACACCCCCGATCTGAACATCAAAGTCCCCGTTAGCTCAAAAGTAGATCCCCCCATCTTGATATTCTCTGCCGCTTCAAATTTTCCTCCCAAAACAGGACAATTCGGAGGTAATCTTGTATTTAAATTGGTTTTTAATTGGTTGTTAATCTAATACAGTGGTTCTCAAACTCTATCCTCAGGACCCACACAGGTCACATTTTCCATGTCACCCAGCAGGTGCACAGGTGTAGTCATTACTCACTGACACATTTTAGAAGATCCACAGGTGGAGCTAATTATTTCACTTGTGATTTTGTGAGGAGACCTGGAAAACATGCACTGTTTGAGGTCCTAAGGACCAAGTTTGAGAACCTGTGATCTGTAATGAAATAGCTTATGCTACTGTATGTGTCTATATTCACAGTATACTTAATTATCTGGAACCACTCCATATAGGACATTACAGATACAGATAAAAGGATTAATTTTTGACAAATAATAGCAATTAGCTTATTGCTCATAAAACGGTCAGATACGCATGAAATGTATCAAATACCAGAACTGAACTTTGGGCCCGATTCAGCATCATTTGCAAATGTGAGAGCGCACACACACCAAATGAGGAAAATTGTATATGCAATCGCTAAATTGTATACGCAAGGTAGCTGAAGGCTGCCGTAGAATGTTACTAATGATGAACACAGGACCAGAAGGACCGATGTTCCAACTACTAACAAAATAAATACATGCAGGTGCATTCAATTTCAATCCCTGAAGTAATTCCACTTAACACACTGCAATGCACATTTGCAGCACAAAGGATTCTTATGTCAAGGTGTACAGTACAGTATGTGAATGTTTTTGTCTCCAGGACACAGTATGGTCATTACACAGTAAGGATGCTTTGACCACAACAAAGTTTTATTATAATTGGTAAATATATGTACACATTACACTAGGGATGAGCGGGTTCGGTTCCCTGAGAACCGAACCCACCCGAACTTCGGGGATCCGGGGCGATCCGAGCCCAAGCTCGGATCTCCCTGTCTGCCCCGGATCCCTCTCCCGAGGCAAAACCTCGAGATCTGCTGTCGGATCTCGAGGTTTTGCCTCGAGCGGCCATTTAAAAAAAAATGCCTTTGCCTTTAATGGGCAAAGTGCTGATTGGCTGACAGAGCCGTCTGTCACGGCTCTCAGCCAATCAGCATTATGGTGCTCATTTGCATGTAGCACGGACTCGTGAGATCCGTGCTACATGCATCTGTGTGATTGACAGTGACACAGAGCACAGATGGGTCAGTGAGACCCGTCTGTGCTGCTGTGTATTTCAATGACACAGATGCACGCACGGACCAGGAGATCCGTGCTACTTGCATCTGTGTCATTGACACAGAGCACTAACGGGTCCATGAGACCCGTCTGTGCTGCTGTGGTAAATAAAAAAAAAAAAACCTGTGTAAAAAGAGAAAAAAATGGCGTGCCCCCCCCCCAAAAAAAGAGCAACCAGCCCCGGGCATTAGTGACCCAGTGCTGGGTGTGCTTAAATACAGGGGACAAACGACATAGGGGTCCCCTGTACTTAAACACAACCAGCACCGGGCTAGTCAGAACCAGAGCTGGTTGCCAAAATACGGGGGACAAACGACGTAGGGGTCCCCCGTATTCTGCGCAACCAGCTCTGGGCTCTGATCCGGTCCTGGTTCTGGAAATACAGGGGAAAAAAATGAGTAGGGTTCCCCTGTATGTTCCAGAACCAGCACTGGACTTTTTCTAGCGGGGGGCTGATGCCACAGCCAGGGGAGCCCTTTCACCGGGCCCCCCAGCCGCAGCATCAGCCCTGACCGCTAGTCAGCCCAGGCCGGGGATCCCTGGAGAGCTGGGGACCCCCCCAATAAAGGGGTCACCCTCTCCAGGGCACCCCAGGCCCAGGCTGATAGCCCGGGGCTATCCCCGCCACCCCTGGTGGCGGTGGGTGGCGGGTTGATTGTGTGGTGTGGTGTAAATAAAGAATATCAAACATTATCTTTACAAGTAGAACTGCAAGTCCCAGCAAGCCTGCCCCGCATGCTGGTACTTGGAGAACCACAAGTACCAGCATGCAGGGCATTAAGGGCCCACTAGTACCTGTAGTTCACCTGTAAAAAAATGTTTAAAAAAAACACAGGACACACACACCGTGACAGTATAAGTTTATTAAACATACATACACACACACACATGTACACATACTCACCTATGTAACCCTGTAGCATCGGTCCACTTGTCCGGTAAAGTATCCATAGGGGACCTGTGAAAAAAAACATACTCACCATCTCCTATGCGAGGTTCTGTCCTCTTCGTTCCAAAGTAGGCATCCCCGGACTTGGCAAAAAAAAAAACGAAAACGCGATCCACGAACTTAGTACCGTTCTATAGAACGGTACTTCCCGAATGAGAGCTTAGCGGCGGGGTATCACCATGGAAACCCCGCTGCTAAGCGTTCATTGGCTGAGAGAGGCCATCTCCCGTCTCTCTCAGCCAATGAACGGCTCCCTCCATTGTAGTCAATGCTGGGAGCCGCAAGGTTATTAAAGTTTACCCTGCGGTTCCCACCATTGACTACAATGGAGGGAGCCGTTCATTGGCTGAGAGACGGGAGATGACCTCTCTCAGCCAATGAACGCTTAGCAGCGGGGTTTCCATGGTGATACCCCGCCGCTAAGCTCTCATTCGGGAAGTACCGTTCTATAGAACGGTACTAAGTTCGTGGATCGCGTTTTCGTTTTTTTTTTTTGCCAAGTCCGGGGATGCCTACTTTGGAACGAAGAGGACAGAACCTCGCATAGGAGATGGTGAGTATGTTTTTTTTCACAGGTCCCCTATGGATACTTTACCGGACAAGTGGACCGATGCTACAGGGTTACATAGGTGAGTATGTGTACATGTGTGTGTGTTTATGTATGTTTAATAAACTTATACTGTCACGGTGTGTGTGTCCTGTGTTTTTTTAAACATTTTTTTTACAGGTGAACTACAGGTACTAGTGGGCCCTTAATGCCCTGCATGCTGGTACTTGTGGTTCTCCAAGTACCAGCATGCGGGGCAGGCTAGCTGGGACTTGCAGTTCTACTTGTAAAGACAATGTTTGATATTCTTTATTTACACCACACCACACAATCAACCCGCCACCCACCGCCACCAGGGGTGGCGGGGATAGCCCCGGGCTATCAGCCTGGGCCTGGGGTGCCCTGGAGAGGGTGACCCCTTTATTGGGGGGGTCCCCAGCTCTCCAGGGATCCCCGGCCTGGGCTGACTAGCGGTCAGGGTTGATGCGGCTGGGGGGCCCGGTGAAAGGGCTCCCCTGGCTGTGGCATCAGCCCCCCGCTAGAAAAAGTCCAGTGCTGGTTCTGGAACATACAGGGGAACCCTACTCATTTTTTGTCCCCTATATTTCCAGAACCAGGACCGGATCAGAGCCCAGAGCTGGTTGCACAGAATACAGGGGACCCCTACGTCGTTTGTCCCCCGTATTTTGGCAACCAGCGCTGGTTCTGACTAGCCCGGTGCTGGTTGTGCTTAAGTACAGGGGACCCCTACGTCGTTTGTCCCCTGTATTTAAGCACACCCAGCACTGGGTTACTAATGCCCGGGGCTGGTTGCTCTTTTTTGGGGGGGTGCACGCCATTTTTTTCTTTTTTTACACAGGTTTTTTTTATTTTTTTTACCACAGCAGCACAGACGGGTCTCACGGACCTGTCATTGCTCTGTGCCAATCACACAGATGCATGTAGCACGGATCTCCCGGGTTCGTGCTACATGCAAATGGGCACCATAACGCTGATTGGCTTCCTGTCTGCCACTGCAGTGCCACTCCTAGATGGGCCACGTGTTTGTGCCGCCCCCTTGTGTCGCTTAGCATAGTCATCCAGCTTCCTCGGTACAACCTTTTGGCCTAAAAACAATATTGTGAGGTGTGAGGTGTTCAGAATAGAGTGGAAATGAGTGGAAATTAATGTTATTGGGGTTATTAATAGCGTAGGAACAAAAAAAGGCCCATTTATGTGATTTTAGCGTTTTTTTTTTATTTTTTAAGAAAAAATCCAGATCCAAAACACAAAACCCAGAACCCAAAACACGGAAGGGTGGTTTTGGCAAAACCAATCCAGATCCAAAACACGAAGAAAGATCCAGATCCAAAACCAAAACACAAAACACGAAAAGTGTCCGGTGCACACCCCTACATTACACTTAAGGTGCATACACACGGTACGATATTGTGAACGATACAAACGATAACAATATCGTTATCGTTCATACCGTTCAATATCGTTCCATGTGTATGTATGACATCATTAAGGATGTGGTGTCCTGTGGATCGTTAACGATGTCTGCCGTCGTCCGAACATGCAGGCCAACCTGACGATGTCATCAGGCCCTGCATGTTCGGGGACTGTGGCCAGTGACATCACTGAATGATATCGTTGACGATATCGTTCAGTGTGTATGCTCAATGTCGGGAACGACATTGAGCCCGGCAGGCGAGGGGACAACACTGAACGATATCGCTCACAGAGCATATCATTCCATGTTTACCCGGTTTTACAGTGAACTAACCCTTATGTTACATAATTTTTTAATATTTTAAATATAGTATGTATTAAGTTTGTTTCACATGGTCCTACATTTTAGCACATTAAACTCAAATATACACATAGTTTTGTCAAAAGCAATCTCTATAATTCTTTCAGTGTTTTATGATGTATATATTTTCAGTATCATGTCCAAATAATAATTTGCTAAAATAAAGCATTGAAACATTTATATACATTGGGCTTTGAAATCATTGTCATTCCTAAACACCAGTTTTGATTCATCAAATCAAATAACAAAAATCAACAGAAGAAACAAAGGCCCTCATTCAGAGCCGTACGCTCTGAGCAGAGCGCACGCTCTGAATGAGGGCCGCCCTCCATAATTATGGAGCGTCCTCCTGGACGCTCGTATAGCTGTGGGTCACCACCCACAGCCTATATGAGCGTGCAGTTTGATGGCCGCGATGGTCTTGACCATCGCCACTGCGAGCCGGAGCCTGTGGTTCAGATTTTCAACTGCATTGCCCGGAGTGATTTTGGCTCTATCAGAGCCAAAATCACTCCCACTGACATCACTAGTGATGTCAGTGGGCCGGCTTCTGACGGTAGGCGTTCCCTTGGGAACGCCCCCGGCAGGGAGGCACGCCCCCGGCATGCCCACCAAAGGGGGCGTGCTATCAATCAACATCGACAGCACGCCCCCTTTGATCAGACACAACGAGCGAAGGAAAGTCCTTCGCGCGTCGCGTCTGGCGCATGCGCACGACGGAGCTCTCTCCGTCGTGCGCATGCTCAGTGCAGACCATCGACCCACTTGTGAGCGGACAGCCGCTCGCGAGTGGGTCTGAATCAGGCCCAAAATCTGCAAGAAAATAAACTTGCTACAAAGCGAAATAAAACAATGCGTCAGAACTAGATGTCTGAATTCAATTATAAGCTTTGTAAAATATATTACAGGACATTGAATAAAAAACAATCATTTTTGAATGGCCCGCTTCTTGGAAGGATTACTCACAAACGTGGCAGAGGCCAATCGCCAGCTAGATCTGCAAGTAGGCTGCCCAGGGCTGGGGGATGCTACACCTGAGATACTGGTAGTGGCTTCAGTGGGATTTGTGGAGGAAACGTGGAAAATTATTTCCCTCAAACATTGGGCCAGAAGAGGGGAGATCTCCCGCAGGCTGTTCTGCACGATGAGGTTTTGCTGTTCTCGGTTGGCGATCCTACGCAGCATTAGGTCGTAAATGATGCCGCAATTTCGGTGAAGATTCTCCCATTCCTCAGGCTTTCCTCGTGCATGAGACGCAGAATCTCGTCATTGCGGAGGATGGGTGACCCAGATGGTTCTTGTTGAATGAATGAATGAATACTTTATTGTCATTAACAATACAAGTGATGTAAATGAAAAAAAACATGCAGCACTATACCTGGCAAGCAGCAGTTACATTACACATCAATCAGGGTTATTAGGACCATTTAGCATAGGTGGGGGCTGTGGGGCAGCTGGTGGATATTCTTCATCCAAAATCTCCTCAGGAACAGCGACCTCAACATCTGAAATGGAATAAAAAATGCTTGTTGACATTTGCTTTGATATGATAGACAAAGTAAATATAGTAAAAAATACAATGCAAAGCCCTGAAACCTACCACCTCCTCCTCTTCTATACACCCCAATGCCAGTTCTTCTAATGGGGTATACTCCAATGTTTGATGGAATGTCCCACTGAATCTAAAGTCTGCCCATCTGTCATATAAAGGGAAATTTTCTGTTAAGTGTCAGTTCACTAAACAACTAATTGTCCTTATACACTCATTACATAGTACATAAATGTGGCAATACCCTTCTAAAAGGGAAATGACTAGGGAAATGTGATTGCATTGTATACACATATGATTTCGTATTGAATGAAAAATTGTTGATCATTTCAGGAGTATGGCGTCCATCTTGAATTCGGCCATCTTGGAGGCTACAATAATGTGTAACCTGTTAAGGAATCCATGTGACATATAAAACCGTTGCGCCATTTTAAAACAAAAATAATGGTGGCATTTGTTTGCAAATTGCATTATTCATCCCCTACGTGTAACGTGAAGTGTATTGGATATGTTAGAAGTGCAGAACATCATGCAGCAGCGCTAATACTTGGTAAGAACTGATATATTCACATTTGTGAATACAGGATGTCAAATTATATATATAGCACATTATTCTGACATGTATTCTAGATATTACTTACCGTCTGCGGACTTCAGAGCATGTTCTGATGATTGGGGCCACACTGTTTGCAGCTGCAGTTATCTGTCACACCTGCCCCCATATTTCTCGGTCCATGGTGGGTTCCTTCTATGGCATTGGTGAGAAGGATGTTCAGTTCTTTTCAATGTTTTTGTCTCTTTTTTTTTTTTCTCTTTACCTCTTCCACATCCTCCCTCCTCTTCAGCTGGTTGGGCAATGGGCTGGTTTGGCCATGCCACTGCAGGCTCTTGCTGTGCTAAGTCCTGGCTTGTGTTCTTATTATTGGGCTCGAGCTCTTGCACGAATCTCTGCAGTGATGCCTCAATTGGACCCATGACACAAGACAGCACTGTTTCTTATGTAACCACAAAATCATCTCTCCCATCTGCGTCAGTACGCGCAGTCCTTTTATAGCGAGCGCTGTGTTTTTTTTTGGCGTACACAGCAAATAGGAGCGCAGTCGCGTGACACATTCAGCACTATATAAAGGGGTTACTGCAACAGCTCCAGCTTTCTGCGCGCAGCCATTTATGAAAATGCACTGTGTGTTTAGTTTGCAGCTGTACGCTATTGATTCAACAAAATGTACGTATATGTGACCCAGCCCTTTTTATTCCATGCACTGGGCTCTATTTACTACAATCCGCATATTGAATGCAGATTGTAGTGTGATATTAACGACAGGCAATATCACAGGGATTTACTACAAATCCCTTGCAGGGACAGAGCTTGCGAGAAAGCTCTGTCCCTGCAAATCCCATCTGCACACTAGTCACGGTATTTTCTGAAAAAGTACCGTGACAAAGTGCCCACGCATGCGCCGACCGGCCGCCGCTGCTACCCCCCCTGGTGCTAAGCCCTGCCCCCTGGTGCGCTAAGCCCCGCCCCCACGGACTCCCCCCGTGACCTCCCCCCTACCTTAATTACACTTACCTGCATGATCCGGGCCTCTGGTGATGTCCTCCTGGCCTCCAGTCAGGTGATCTCCTATACTGCACTGGGACCCGATCACCTGATGACCGGGCCGCAGTGCAGCATGGGAGACCAGCTGACCGGAGGGAGGACATCACCCGGAGCCCCGATCACTGGTCCCTGGAGTCAGGTAAGTAATTTTTTTTTAAAATATTTTTATTTTTATTTTACAGTAATCAGCTTGCGGTCTGTTTAGACCACACAGCTGATTACTGGGACCGACTCCCAGCTCTGCTCCACCCGTTAGAGCAGAGCAGGTGTCCGGTAACCGGGGGAGACCCTGGATAATGCCACCTCCAGGTTATTATCACAGGGCTTTCCCCGGTATTTTTTTCACAATTTATTTTTAGTAACTACCAGACAGATTACATTTCCCATTACAGTTATGGGAAATGCGATCTGCTTACTAAAAATAAGTGATACTTAGGGGTTGGAGTAGAATTTTACTCATTCTACTCCAATTGCCCTGTAATAACTATAGGTAATACTAAAATAATGTGAAAAGGGTGTGAAAACCCTGGGCAGCACAGATGGTGTAATGGTAGCATTACTGCCTCACAGCACTGAGGTCGTTGGTTCGATACCCTCTACGGCCCTAACTGTGTGGAGTTTGTATATTCTCCCTGTGCTTGCGTGGGTTTCCCCCGGGTACTCCGGTTTCCTCCCACACTCCAAAAATATACTGGTAGGTTAATTGGCTCCTAACAAAATTACCCCTAGTGTGTATGTGTGTGTGCATGTGGTAGGGAATATAGATTGTAAGCTCCACTGGGGCAGGGACTGATGTGAATGGCCGAATATTCTCTGTAAAAGCGCTGCGGAATATGTGTGCGCTATATAAATAACTGGTGGTGGTAAAACACCCTTTTTCAGTTTATTTTAGTCAAAATAATGTTAATAAATAGAGCCCATTGTCATTGATGTGACAAACCAGGACTTCAACTCAATGTTTTAATGTTTGTTTATCTGTTTTTGCAGCTATTCCTTCTGTTCATATCTTTTGGCCTTGTTGGATTCCTCCTGCTGGATACAATAAGGTAAGTATATGTGCCCAGCCTCTCTTCCTTCCATTCAGTCTCATTCAGTAGGAAATTTACCAAAACAAATATATCAGAGTAACACGATGTGTGTGATGCTATTATGTCTGAATACAGCATGCTCACAATTGTTATTTGCTGTAATGTGTCATAATAATATATGATTATTTTTAGATCCATATTTGACATTTGTTTATACCTGTACAGTTCAACCCAATTTTTAGGGAATGTGTAAATACATTCTAAAAATGTTAGACTACTGTAACTTGATTAGTTAGCATTTGTGCTCAGCTGTAGCATGTCTCAATCAGACTTTCTTTAAGTTTAGAATCAGTATAGAGGCAGCCGTGGATGTCGATGGCAGCCGTGTATTATAAGTAGGGGTGAGCGGGTTCGGATTTCTGAAATCCGAACCCCCCCGAGCCCCCCCGATCCGAGTCCGATCCGAGTCAGGCTCGACTTTTCCCGCCTGACTCGGATCTGAAATCGAGGCAAAACGTCATCTTCCCGCCTTCCGAGTCTCGCGGGTTTTGGATCCTATATAAGGTACACACGTCGGCGCCATTTTCTCACTCGGCTGTGGACAGTGAAGAGGGAGGGTGGGAGTTAGGGCTGTGTAGTGTAGTGTAGTGTAGTGCTGCTGTTGTCCACTACTTCAAAGTCCATAGGGGCTGGCTGTGTTGTGCTGTGCTGCTGTTGTTAATAGGGGCTGTGTCCACTACTTCAAAGTCCATAGGGGCTGGCTGGACTGTGTTGTGCAGTCAGTTCTCCATAGGGGCTGTGTCCACTCCAAAGTCCTGTGCAGTGTCCCAGTCCTAAAGGAGTGCTGTAGTGTTGTCCAGGGGGTGCTCTGTCCATCAGGGGTGCTCCCCCCAAGTGCTAAAAAAATAATATATTTTCTGTGTTTGTGAATTGTGTGCGCAGTAGCCGCACGTGCATCAACAAAGTAGTGCCAAGCGTGCGCCTGTGTCATAAGTAAAGGGCCGGCTGGCTTGACCGTTAAGGGTGCTGTAACCCCCGAAAGTACACTCCAGTCCAAACCAAAAAAAAATTATTTTCTGTGTTTGTGAATTGTGTGCGCAGTAGCCGCACGTGCATCAACAAAGTAGTGCCAAGCGTGCGCCTGTGTCATAAGTAAAGGGCCGGCTGGCTTGACCGTTAAGGGTGCTGTAACCCCCGAAAGTACACTCCAGTCCAAACCAAAAAAAAAATTATTTTCTGTGTTTGTGAATTGTGTGCGCAGTAGCCGCACGTGCATCAACAAAGTAGTGCCAAGCGTGCGCCTGTGTCATAAGTAAAGGGCCGGCTGGCTTGACCGTTAAGGGTGCTGTAACCCCCGAAAGTACACTCCAGTCCAAACCAAAAAAAATATTATTTTCTGTGTTTGTGAATTGTGTGCGCAGTAGTCGCACGTGCATCAACAAAGTAGTGCCAAGCGTGCGCCTGTGTCATAAGTAAAGGGCCGGCTGGCTTGACCGTTAAAGGGTGCTGTAACCCCCAAAGTACACTCCAGTCCAAACCAAAAAAAAAATTATTTTCTGTGTTTGTGAATTGTGTGCGCAGTAGCCGCACGTGCATCAACAAAGTAGTGCCAAGCGTGCGCCTGTGTCATAAGTAAAGGGCCGGCTGGCTTGACCGTTAAGGGTGCTGTAACCCCCGAAAGTACACTCCAGTCCAAACCAAAAAAAAAATTATTTTCTGTGTTTGTGAATTGTGTGCGCAGTAGCCGCACGTGCATCAACAAAGTAGTGCCAAGCGTGCGCCTGTGTCATAAGTAAAGGGCCGGCTGGCTTGACCGTTAAGGGTGCTGTAACCCCCGAAAGTACACTCCAGTCCAAACCAAAAAAAATATTATTTTCTGTGTTTGTGAATTGTGTGCGCAGTAGTCGCACGTGCATCAACAAAGTAGTGCCAAGCGTGCGCCTGTGTCATAAGTAAAGGGCCGGCTGGCTTGACCGTTAAAGGGTGCTGTAACCCCCAAAGTACACTCCAGTCCAAACCAAAAAAAAAATTATTTTCTGTGTTTGTGAATTGTGTGCGCAGTAGCCGCACGTGCATCAACAAAGTAGTGCCAAGCGTGCGCCTGTGTCATAAGTAAAGGGCCGGCTGGCTTGACCGTTAAAGGGTGCTGTAACCCACAAAGTACACTCCAGTCCGAACCAAAAAAAAATTTATTTTCTGTGTTTAGCCGCACGTATATATCAAATCGATATAACATAAATGGAGGACCAAACTTTCTCCGATAAAAATAAAATAGAGAAAGATCAAGAACCACTTCCTCCTAGTGCTGAAGCTGCTGCCACTAGTCATGACATAGACGATAACATGCCATCAACGTCGTCTGCCAAGGCCGATGCCCAATGTCATAGTAGAGGGCACATACAATCCCAAATGGCAAAGTTCAGGAAAATGACCTTGAAAAAGACATTTAAATCAGCTGAAGAGAAACGTAAACTTGCCAATATGCCATTTACGACACGGAGTGGCAAGGAACGGCTAAGGTCGATCCCTAGTATGTTCATGACTAGTGGTTCAGCTTCACATGACGATGGAAGCCCTCCTCCCACTAAAAAAATCAAAAGAGTTAAGCTGGCAAAAGCACAGCGAAGAACTGTGCTTTCTAAGAAGATATCACAAATCCCCAAAGAGAGTCCAAGTGTGGTGGTGGTTGCGATGCCTGACCTTCCCAGCACTGGACGGGAAGAGGTGGCTCTTTCCACCATTTGCACGCCCCCTGCAAGTGCTGAAAGGAGCACCCACAGTCCACTTGCTGATATGCAAATTGAAGATGTCACTGTTGAAGTACAACAGGATGAGGATACTGGTGTAGCTGGCGCTGAGGAGGAAGTTGGCGAGGAGGATTCTGATGGTGATGTGGTTTGTTTAAATCAGGCTCCGGGGGAGACAGTTGTTGTCCGTGGGATGAAAAAGCCCATCACGGTCATGCCTGGGCAGAAGACCAAACATTCCACCTCTTTGGTCTGGCAATATTTCTATCCAAATCCGGACAACAACTGTCTTGCCATATGTACCATATGTAAAGGTGAAATAAGTAGGGGTAGGGACGTCAACCACCTAGGAACATCCTCCCTTATACGGCACCTGCAGCGCGTTCATAAAAAGTTACTGTCAAGTTCAGAAACTTTGGCTCAGACCGTAAGCAGTCCAGGGACACCTAAATCCCGTTGTCCTGTTGTATCCAAGCGCCTGCAAACCACACCGTCAACTCCCTCCTCGTCAATTTCCTCCTTAGTCAGGATCGGAAGTAGTCCTGCAGGCCATATCACTGGCATGACTGACTCTCCTATCCGGGATTCCTCCGGAGGATCCTGCATTGCTACGCCTACTGCTGCCGCTGCTGCTGTTGCTGCTGCTGCTGGGAGTCGTTCATCATCCCAGAGAGGAAGTAGGAACACCACTACTTTTACTAAACAATTGACCCTCCAACAGTCCTTAGCGAGGAGGATGAAGTACGACAGCAGTCATCCTGAAGCAAAACGTATAACTGAGGCCTTGACTGCTATGTTGGTGTTAGACGTGCGTCCGGTATCCGCCATTAGTGCAGTGGGATTTAGACAATTGATGGAGGTAGTGTGTCCCCGGTTCCAAATCCCGTCTAGATTCCACTTCACTAGGCAGGCGATACCGAGACTGTACAGAAACGTCAGAAAAAGTGTCCTCAGTGTCCTGAAAAATGCCGTTGTACACAATGTCCACTTAACCACGGACATGTGGACAAGTGGAACAGGGCAGACTAAGGACTATATGACTGTGACAGCCCACTGGGTAGATGTATCACCTTACGCAGCAACAGCAGCAGCGTCACCAGTAGCAGCATCTCAGAAACGCCAGCTCGTTACAAGGCAGGCTACGCTGTGTATCACCGGTTTCAGTAAGAGGCACACCGCCGACAACCTCTTAGAGAAACTGAGAGAAATCATCGCCCAGTGGCTTACCCCACTTAGACTCTCCTGGGGATTTGTGATATCTGACAACGCCACCAATATTGTGCGGGCATTACATCTGGGCAAATTCCAGCACGTCCCATGTTTTGCTCACACAATAAACTTGGTGGTGCAGAATTTTCTGAAAAGCGACAGGGGCGTGCAGGAGACGCTTTGGGTGGCCCGAAAAATTTCTGGCCACTTTCGCCATTCAGCGACTGCGTGCCGAAGACTGGAGCGCCAGCAAACACTCTTGAACCTGCCCCGCCATCACCTGAAGCAAGAGGTTGTGACGCGGTGGAACTCAACCCTCTATATGCTTCAGAGGATGGAGGAGCAGCAAAAGGCCATACAAGCCTATACATCCACCTATGACATAGGCAAAGGAGGGGGTATGCACCTGACTCAAGCGCAGTGGAGAATGATTTCCGTGTTGTGCAAGGTTCTTCAGCCCTTCGAACTTGCCACACGTGAAGTCAGTTCAGACACTGCCAGCTTGAGTCAGGTCATTCCCCTCATCAGGCTTTTGCAGAAGCAGCTGGAGAAAGTGAAGGAGGAGCTAAGACGGAGCGATTCCGCTCGGCATGTGGGACTTGTGGATGAAGCCCTTCATTCGCTTTGCCAGGATTCCAGGGTGGTCAATCTGTTGAAATCAGACCACTACATTTTGGCCACCGTGCTCGATCCTAGGTTTAAAGCCTATGTGGTGTCTCTCTTTCCGGCCGACACAAGCCTGCAGAGGTGCAAAGACCTGCTGGTGAACACACTGTCAGCTGAAGCGGAACGTGACACGTCAACGGCTCCTTCTTCATTTTCTCCCGCAACTGGGGCTGCCAGGAAAAAACTTAGGTATCCTAAGCAACCCGCTGGCGGTGATGCAGGGCAGGCAGGACCAAGTTTGGACATCTGGTCCGGACTGAAGGACCTGGCAACAATTTCTGACATGTCTACTGTCACTGCATATGATACTGTCACCATTGACAGAATGGTGGAGGATTACATCGGTGACAGCATCCAAGTAGGCATGTCAGACAGTCCATACCTGTACTGGCAGGAAAAAGAGGCAATTTGGAGGCCCCTGTACAAACTGGCTCTATTTTACCTGAGTTGCCCCCCCTCCAGTGTGTACTCCGAAAGAGTGTTTAGTGCAGCCGGGAACCTTGTCAGCGAAAGGCGTAGGAGGTTGCTTCCACAGAATGTGGAGAAGATGATGTTCATCAAAATGAATTATCAGCTCTTCCAGGGAGACCAGCCTCCAGAAGGTACAGAGGGACCTGTGGTGGTGGATTCAAGTGGGGACGAGTTAATACTTTGTGAGGATGAGGATGTACACACTGAAGAGGGTGAGGAATCGGTGGATGAGGAGGATGAGGATGACATCTTGCCTCCGTAGAGCCAGTTTGTGCAGGGACACATTAATTGCCAGCTTGTTTTGTGGGGGCCCAAACGAACCAATCATTTCAGCCACAGTTGTGTGGCAGACCCTGGCGCTGAAATGATTGATTTGTTAAAGTGTGCATGTCCTGTTTATACAACATAAGGGTGGGTGGGAGGGCCCAAGGACAATTCCATCTTGCACCTCTTTTTTTCTTTGCATTATGTACAGTTTGGGGCCTAGTTTTTCTAACTGCCATCCTGCCTGCCACTGCAGTGTCACTCCTAGATGGGTCACGTGTTTGTGCCGCCCACTCGTGTCGCTTAGCATAGTCATCCAGCTACCTCGGTGCAACCTTTTGGACATAAAAACACTATTGTGAGGTGTGAGGTGTTCAGAATAGACTGGAAATGAGTGGAAATTAAGGTTATTGAGGTTAATAATAGCATAGGAGCAGAAAAACCTACAAATTCTGTGATTTTAGCTGTTTTTATGCTTTTTTTCAAAAAAATACAGATCCAAAACACAAAACCCAGAACCCAAAACACGGAAGGGTGGTTTTGGCAAAACCAATCCAGATCCAAAACACGAAGAAAGATCCAGATCCAAAACCAAAACACAAAACACGAAAAGTGGCCGGTGCACACCCCTAATTATAAGCACTAAGTGTGTTATAACACAAAGTGTAATTATATAACAGTTAAAAAAAACAGTTGAACAAACATTGAACAACATCTACGACAAGGTAATTACAATATCATTCCTTACCAGTAGTTTGTGTGTTGTACATTATTGAATGTATTGCAAAAATGTATCAGAAACTTCTATTAATGATCTCACTCCATGGAATCATCTCTAAGACTACTACATCCTTTACTCTCCCTGCAGCTCATCCTTTGTACATATTGCTGCCTCAGTACTTTCCTCTTCTCTTACAAACACATATGAGCTTTTAACTTATCTAAACACATTGACAATAACATCCACATCCTCTCGCCATAACAAACATTCAGTCAAATCCCACAAATATATTTATATCTCGCTCCTGTTGCTTCTATTAGCTGGTGACATATCTCCAAATCCAGGCCCAACCCACATGCCACACCCACAACAAACTATAAATCCAGCTAACCTCATAAATATTGCATGCCTCCCTTCACCATCCAAGTCACTAAAATGTGCCTTATGGAATGCACGCTCTGTCTGCAACAAACTAACATCCATCCATGACCTCTTTATTTCAACCAACCTCAACCTTCTGGCAATAACAGAAACATGGCTAACACAATCAGACACTGTCTCCCCTGCTGCACTTTCACATGGTGACCTACACTTCTCGCACACCTCCAGGCCTGGCAATTGTAAAGGAGGTGGGGTAGGAATATTACTCTCCCAATCTTTCACATTCACAGTTCTCCCACAAGTACCTTCACTCACATTTACATCATTTGAAGTACATTCTATCAGGACTTTCACCCCTTTCTCTCTGCGAGTTGCTGTTATCTATCGCCCGCCTGGGCCACCGCACCAATTTCTGGAACATTTTTCAGCCTGGCTCCCTCACTTCCTATCCTCAGACATCTCCACCATCATTATGGGTGATTTCAATATCCCCATTGACAGTCCACAATCTCCTCATGCCTCCAAACTACTCTCTCTAACCTCCTCTCTTGGCCTCTCCCAATGGACTGACTCCTCTACTCATAAGGATGGCCACTGCCTTGATCTTGTATTTACCAGACTATGCTCAGTTTCTGATTTCACTAATGCTCCTTTCCCTCTCTCAGATCACAATCTTATCACCTGCACACTTTCCTCCATTACATCAACCTCAATGTCAGTGAAATCAACCAAACCTCCTAAAACCCGCAGAAATATTAATGTGATTAACTTTCAACAACTATCTACCTCTCTACAACAACAACTCTCACCAATTTCTGCACTCACTTCTCCAGAGACTGCTGCATCACAGCTAAACCAGATTCTAGTAAAAGCCCTCGATGAAGTAGCTCTAGCTACCCATCACACTCCGCATAGACTCAGACGTCAACCATGGCATTCTAACTTAACAAGGCATCTACAAAAACTCTCGCGTAAAGTAGAACGTCAGTGGCGAAAGTCTCGCACTCCAAGTGACTTCCTCACATATAAGTCTATCTACAACTCTTATCGTACTGCTCTGGACACTGCCAAGCAAATATATTTCCAATCTCTTATCTCTGCTCAAGCCTCTAACCCCAAGCGACTTTTTAATACATTTAAACTGCTTCTTACCCCTCCCTCACCCAAGCCACCTGCTACTATCTGTGCACAAGATCTTGCTTCCTATTTCAAGGACAAGATTGATAATATCCGAAATGAAATGTTATTCTCTTCCTCAGCTAGTGACCTACTCAATTCCCTACCTGAACCCTCTGGCACATTCTCTTCATTTGACCCCACAAATGAAGATGAAGTATCTACACTCTTCTCATCCTCCTACTCTATTACCTCTCCTCTAGATCCTATACGCTCACAAATTAGTAAAGCTCTGTCTCCTGTGCTCATCCCAACCCTAACTAAAATCTGTAATCTCTCTCTTTCTACTGGCATCTTTCCATCACTGTTCAAGCATGCAGTGATTACTCCCATTCTGAAAAAACAAAATTCTGACCCTAACACTCTCTCTAATTACCATCCTATCTCCCAGCTCCCATGCCCCTCCAAGCTACTGGAGAGACTTGTCTACACCCGCCTCACACACTTTCTTAACACCCACAACTTATTGGACCCACTTCAGTCTGGCTTCCGTTCCCAGCACTCCACAGAGACAGCACTGACTAAGGTAGTAAATGATTTGGTCACTACCAAGGCTAAAGGCCATTACTCACTTCTAATTCTTCTAGATCTCTCTGCTGCTTTTGACACTGTTGACCACTCTCTTCTCGTACAAACATTACAATCCCTAGGTCTTAAGGACACAGCCCTTTCTTGGTTCTCTTCCTACCTATCTGATCGCTCTTTTTCTGTTCGTTTTTCTGATTCTGTCTCCTCTTCGCTACCTCTATCAGTTGGAGTACCGCAAGGCTCTATCTTAGGTCCTTTGCTATTCTCAATCTATACCACCTCTCTTGGCAAACTAATCTGCTCTTTTGGATTTCAGTACCATCTGTATGCAGATGATACTCAAATCTACCTATCCTCTCCAGATTTATCACCATCTGTATTGGTCCGTGTCACTGAATGTATTTCTGCCATTTCATCTTGGATGTCATCTCGCTACCTGAAACTTAATATTTCTAAAACAGAATTAATTATATTTCCACCGGCCAATAACAGTTACCAATCTGATCTCTTTATCACTGTTGATAACTCAACAATCCACCCCACCCCACAAGCTCGCTGCCTTGGTGTCATCCTTGATTCTGAATTGTCCTTTGTTCCCCACATTCAATCTGTCTCAAAATCATGTTACATACATCTAAAAAACATATACAAAATTCGACCATATCTCACACAAGACACTGCAAAAACTCGAATCCATGCACTCATTATTTCCCGCATTGACTATTGCAATAGTCTCCTTACTGGTCTTCCCAAAAACAGGCTATCGCCATTACAATCCATTATGAATGCAGCTGCAAGGCTTATCTTCCTTGCCAAACGTTCATCGTCTGCTGCCCCGCTCTGTCAGTCCCTCCATTGGTTGCCGGTTTTCTACCGTATTCAATACAAAATACTGTTACTTACACATAAGGCCATTAACCGAATTACACCAACATACATCTCTTCACTCATCTCAAAATATCTCCCAACCCGACCTCTCCGCTCAGCACAAGATCTGCGTCTCTCATCCCCACGCATTACTTGCTCCCATTTACGGTTACAGGACTTTCTTCGGGCTGCACCCACTCTATGGAATGCCTTACCACACACAATAAGACTTACCTCTACTCTTCAATCCTTCAAGCGTTCCCTGAAAACTCACCTCTTCAAATAAGCTTATCAGATTCCAGAACCGACCACATAACCTTCATAGCTTCCATGTCTTATCACATCCCCTCTCACAGTCCACACATAACCTCACATATTGTCTTTCTTTCACATACTCCTGACATTTGGCCGACATTCCTGTGTGACTGGATCATGCAGCCCACCAAGAAACTCTGCATTCTGACTGGACCAAAATGCAATATATAGCACCTATCCTTGTGTATCAATGCCTGTTTCCCTATAGATTGTAAGCTAGGGCCCTCATACCTCTATGTCTGTCTGTTACTACCCTGTTTTGTTCTATCAATGTTTCCAATTGTAAAGCGCAACAGAATATGCTGCGCTATATAAGAAACTGTTAATAAATAAAAATAAAAATATTATGTAAACATAATGTAATGTTAAAACTTACATGATTTCTTATTTTTCTCTTTTTTTGAGGAATAAACACCAGTAGGGCCCATTTTTCGCCGGTAATACAAAAGATTCATATTGTAACGATGTTACAAAGAATATTTTTCTTATTTTAACCTTGATTAATGTATGATTATGGCCCTCATTCAGACCCACTCGCAAGCGGGCGCACGTACGTTAGGCGTACGTACAAAATTATTTAAATTCAATGGCTCGCTCGTATTTTCGTTCGCATCTAAAATTCCTCCCTAAACTCAGGCGACCCTTCCTCTAACTAACGAGCGTGCGAAATAGCGAGCGTACATCCCCGAAATGGCTTGAAGGGAACGCACGCACAAGTGAAACCGGAAGTGGCCTTGTCAGATGTCGATTACCTGCTCCTTTATTCTGCCTACCTCCATCAATCGTATCATGCCAATCAATGTATCAATTGTTGTTTTTTTTTCAACACAATGCAAGAAACTTTACTCTTGTCCGTGTTTGTGTTTACCCGCAGAATACGTACGGATGGAACATTCGCTTTTATTGTTCAAAAAACATGTGAACCACAATTAAACAATTGTTCTATTGCTGTGGATCCCCGCATACTTTCCGGGGTTCATTTCTTTATTTAAATTTGCAAACGCATGTCACTGCATCAAGCCTATCATAACTCTCCAGAGATTTCTGGCCCTGTTGAACACATGACTCATACACTAACCAATAAAATTGCTCCTGTTAATTTCCAAAATACATTAGCCAATCAGAAATTTTTGCCACACTTTATCAAAAATGTTTTGTATGAAAAACTCCATTGCCATCATGAGAGCCTCCGCATTCACCAGGCGCGAGCTGCTGGTGCTTACGGAGGTGATGGATAGGCGGATCACCAGCCAGCCTCCACCCATCACCAACCGGCAGAAGCGCTCCGCGTATGCGGAGGCACGGTCCCGCCTGCGGTCGTTGGGTTCTCGCCGCAACATCGGGCAGCTTGAGCGCAGGTGGTCAGACCTGCAACGGCGAACGCCCAGCTTGCTGGCATGCTTTCGCATGCAGATCCTTGAAAGTAAGTGTTATGTATTGTGGTTTTCATGTTTGTGTTTGTGGGGCAAACTGTGTGTGCATGTTTTCCTGTCTGTCCTATTAATTATTTGTCCTCATATCTGCGTGTGCATGTTTTCCTGTCTGTCCTATTAATTATTTGTCCTCATATCTGCGTGTGCATGTTTTCCTGTCTGTCCTATTAATTATTTGTCCTCATATCTACGTGTGCATGTTTTCCTGTCTGTCCTATTAATTATTTGTCCTCATATCAGCGTGTGCTTGTTTTCCCTCTATTTCTGTTTTTTTCATTCTACTCCTTTTTGCATGTTTTTTGTTGCTGGTTTTTTTTTTTTTATTTGGGCCCCGGATTTGCCCAGAAACTAACCTCAATTTGTTTGACATATTTTAGGAGGACAGCCAAGACTACGCCGTCACCGTCCGGCCAGACGGCGTTCCCGGCCACTATCCCCAACCCCCAGCCAACACTCCACCCCAAATATTTCCCCTATACCCCACTCCTCCCCAGCCTTCCCAGACCCTCTCCCGGAACTGTCGGGCCTCCTTCCCCTCCGTCCCACTTCCCCCTCTCCTCCACCCACCCCTCTTCCAATTACCCCCTCCCCGGAGTCCATCATTACCCCTCCCCGTTCTTTGGGGAATGAAGGCTCCTCCGAGGAGGAACATGGAGGGACTTCCGGAGCTCCCGTTTTGGCTCCCGGTATGTTTTTCTTTCTCATTTTTTTTAACCACAAACTGTTTGTATGTAATCATGTGTCGTGCCTTTATTCGTGCTTGTTTGGTTTACTTTTGGTGATTTAGCAGTTTGCCTTTACCTCTTCCTGCTGATTTCAACATACACATATCACACCTGTGTGAATTTGTACATAGGCCTTGTATTTTTGCCAGCACCCCCTTTTTGTTTTGGTTTTTCTTTTTTCGGTTTAGGAGTGATTTCGTTGTGTTTTTGTTTTTTTAATGTGGATTCCCTATTGTTTTATTAATCCACACACTTTTCTCACCCACAGAGGAACAGAGGCATCGACAAGAGGTGGACGATTGTGTTGGCCAGATGCGCCAACATGTCATTGGCATTCTTGTGGCCCTTGACCGGCTGTCTGGCACCCTTCGCCAGTAGTTTTTTTTGTTTATTTTCATTTTGTAAATAAATTTTGTAGTTCTAATATACGTTCTGGCTCATTCTTTTTTTTAAAAAAAAAAATAGTTTTCCCTGACATAAGTAGACTGTTCCTGCAAGGATTTCCCTTTTTTAAAAGTTAGATTGTATTTTGTATTTGTATGTTAAACAGCCACAAGAAACACATAACAGTAACAATGTCATTTCCCTTTTTGGGTGTAGTGTCAATTAGATATTTCGCCATTTTACAGGTTCCTAGTTGGTGTGCAAGCTGCTTAGGCCAATCTTCAAAATCCAAAGGTTTGGACAGGCTTCCTTTTGGTGTGGGTTGGGAACCTGCTAACATATTTCAGTTTACATCAACTGGTGTCAGTACTGGATTACCCCTTAGTCAAATGTAAGGTGTGTTAACCTGGTTACACTTGCTGTTAACGTCCAAAAAAAGGAAGACCATTTCACTCTCCAAACATTTATTCACAACATAAATGAGAAATCAAAGTGGTCAGTACAATCTCAAATACAACACATACAAATAAAATATTTAATTAAAAAAAACAATCAAGAACTGGTTGACGAAGGACTATGCCAACATGATTCCACAAACATGGCGTTGCGATATGGGTTCCAGAATATATGGACAAAATCACCAGATCCAGGTTTGGTAAGGGTAGCAGGAAGTAGTGAGCGTTGGAGTGGCAAAGATTATGTGAACAAACAGAAGATGGTGAAAAAAAATAAATAAATTAGATGTTCGCAAACAAACACAAACACATTAGGTATAAACACTGTAGTTTGGGTCAAACTTACCTAAAAAATCTGGCCACCACATCATCGCGTATGGCCCCCCCACATACTGACCTCCAACCAACCTCGGGGGGGCCATCCTCAGGTAAGGCATCCTCTGGCTGCATTGGGACACCACTCCTTATGGCGATGTTGTGAAATATCCCACACAGGACCACAATTTTCGACACCATATCCGGCAAATACATGAGCTCGCCACCAGAGCGGTGGAGGCATCTGAATCGGCCTTTTAAAAGGCCGATACAGCGCTCCACCACTTGCCTGGTGGCTGTAAGTGCGGAATTATACTCACTTTGTGGGCCTGGTGTGGGAGCCAAATAAGGAGTGAGCAGCCAGGACATGCAAGGGTATCCACTGTCTCCTGTGAAAAATAAGAGACAACATCAGGAACACTGTGTATCAAGCTTAACATTGTTATGTACTAAAGGTCTCCACTTACCCAGAAGCCACGCATCACCAGCTTGTAGGTTGGTTAATTTCTGCCATATCCCTGATTGCCGGATGACGAAGGAGTCATGTGCACTTCCTGGTAACTTAGCATTCAGGGACAGGATCTGGAGGGAGGCATCACATACCACCATTACATGTTTCCTGTTTCTAAATATTGCCTCCAGCCGTGCTGGAGGCTGAAGTGGTATGTGAGTACCATCCACAACCCCTATGATGTGTGGGAAGCCAGCTATTTGGTAAAAATTGGCCTTGGCCACACTAAGGGCACCCATATCCAAAGGCATTTGAATAAAATGATGGAGGTGCTTGAAAAGTGCCTCCATCACTGCCCTCAGGATCCGGGAAAAGGAGGATTGGGAGATGCCCGCCACTATTCCCACCGTTGTTTGAAACGATCCTGAGGCACAGAAATGTAACACCGCCATAAATTGCATCAGTGGTGGTATTGCTGTTGGACTGTCAATTTGCCGCTCAATATCACTTTCTATTAATGAGAGAGTGTCTATGATGATTTTGGGAGGTAGACGGTAGCGTCTTAAAACCTCATCATCGGGCATTCCAAAAAGGGTGACACGTGTTCGAAATACCTGGGGCCTTGCATGCCTACGATGCCTACGCCTGGGATGAGATTGAGGTTGGTCGGCTTCCGGGAGCATGGCCAGAACAATCCGCCCCAGATCAACCTGAAATTCAAAAATTTGCTTGATGATACCATCCATTGCTGCTTACATGCCGGGGTATTGTCATGATACGTCCAAACTGAAAATAAACAACAAAATTACTTGACACATTTCACTCTGTGCATTTTTGTGGATACATTTTGTGCTAGACCAAAGTTCAAATATGCCAAACACCCATTTAGCAAAACCGCAAAGCGACATTTAACACAGTACTTCAAAACGGGTCGAAATGTTGGCTCAAAAAGCGAAAGCTAAACCATCAAAAAGTTAGAATGATTATTAAGCTGTTTAAAATGCGCTAATTAGTTCGCTAATACAAGTCACAAGAGTAACTACTAAAAATGTGCTAATTAGTTCGCTAATACAAGTCACAAGAGTAACTACTAAAAATGTGCTAATTAGTTCGCTAATACAAGTCACAAGAGTAACTACTAAAAATGTGCTAATTAGTTCGCTAATACAAGATAAAAAATGGACTTACCAAGAGCAAATATCTAAGATGCAAAATCAAAAGGTCTTTGGGGTCGAAAATAAACAAAATCTAAAATAGAATAAATTAGGTATCCAAAAATTACAAAATATACGAAACACAATGAAACAACAATTGAACAAAAGTTAGACTTCACAAAACTTACCAAATCAACAAACGAGGTCCCAAAAATATAAACCAACAAAGATAACGGAAAAAAAAACGCAAATCTAACCAACAAACGAATCTCAAACCTCCAACTCCTTTCTACGCAATCAATAAACTCCAGCCAAGATAACCTCCAACAATCCAAAAACGCCACCTCGACTTGAGACACACCAAGCCATAAATAGTGTTTCGTTTCCCGCACAAATTAAGGAGGGATCATAGGGCCGCACAATCAATGATGCGGCCGCAAAATAAGGACGCATGTATAAATACGTCACGAAAACACATTCAAATTCTGGTGTATTTCTTGTTTGGACCTCAGACATGGCGACAGACCAGGGAAAAAATGCCCAAGAGTCAGGCGGTAAGTCTTTCATGCATTTTCTATCAACGATTAATTTGAAACATGAGATTAGGCAAGTTGTGATTTTGTGAATTCTGTAAATTTACACAAATAGGTGAGGAGGATGACATGGAAGAGGCTGCTGGGCCCAGTATTCCGGCCAAAGCGGGCAAAAAAAAAAGGCAGCCACATTTCACAAGAAGGGAGATGGAGGTTTTGATCCAGAAGTGTGTGGACATCCTGCCACAGGCAGACAGGAATATGAGTCTAAGCCAGAAGTGGAGAATGTGGGAAGAGGTAGCCGTTGCTGTCAATAGAGTGGGTGATTATGTCCGTCTAGCCCGGGATGTCAAACGGCGGTAAGTAAACCCTTGCCCCCCCTAAAAACAAACCCCATTTTAAACCAAAGGATAATGGCTTCCATTTTTCCCCACAGATGGGGCGACTTCAAATATCGCCTAAAGCAAAAACTCGTGGACAGGGCTAGGCATGCAAGGGGGACAGGTGGGGGTCCCACCCCTGTGTCATTGGAGTTGATGGATTTAGAAGAGCTGGCACAGGGGTGTGTGCAGCCTGTGGAGGTGTTTGGCGTGTCCAACATGGATACGGACATGCCAGACTTTGCGGCTCCTCATGTTGGCCCAGGTAAGTATTGTGATGTCACCAACTCTGAAATGCTATTGTGCCAATATGTAGATTCTAATGTGACTCTTTTCTCATTTTTCCAACAGAGACACAGGCGGATGAGTCTGCTCCAGAGGGAAGCCTTGGCCGCAGAATTTCTGCAGGGGAGGAACCAGTACATCCGGCTGAGGACCCTGCAGAAGCCAGTCCAGGGCGTGCCCCCTCGCAGGCAGTGGGCCTCCTCACAGAACTCAATTTCAAATCGGATTTCCATACGGAGATTCTGCAGAGGATGGACGCCAGTCTGATACGGGTGGCTGAGGCCCTGGAGCAAAATGCTGCGGCCAACGTGACCATTGGTCAGGCCCTGGCGGAAAATACCAGGGCCAACATCCGCATCGCCGATGCCCTGGAGCAGCTCGTTCGCCAGCACATGGTGGAGCCGACCTCCCTTCCTGCCGGAACATCAGGATCCTCCACCTCTGGCACAACATCAGCCAATCCTCCAAATGTGCCTAGCCCTGTGCCTAGTCCAGAGGCCACAACATCTGCCTCTGGACAGGCCAGCCCGATGGCATCCCGGACCCGGTCTGGCGCCCACCCTCCCCCATCCAAACGGGCGAAAAAACGGTGACAGCAATGGCGACTTTTCCCACACTCCTTCTGTGCTTGGCTCATATTCCTTTCTGGTCAAAACTTCCCTCTCCTTTCTTGTGAAATGTTTTTAAGTTATTTTTGTACGTTTATGTTATCAGTTATTGATTATTTTTTTTTGATAAAACGTATCTTTGGCAGAAAAAAAAAAAACAAAATATTATGCCAATTGGTTTGTGTTTAAACAATAAATTTATGAAAAAAATCTGACATTGTATTGTGACATTATTGTACAAATGGGTTACATTTAATCCTGGCCCTAAAGGCAAAAAAGGACACAAAAAACCATTTCATTTGTATAAAAAAAAGGCCTCTTGAAGGAACGTTTAAAAAATCACATAACGATGCAAATTGCACATTAAAAAAAAAAAGGGGAGCTAATTAAAACATGATGACATTATTGTCACAATAGGCCATAAACAACAAATTGAGGCCAAAAAACCCCCCAAAAAATGTACGCCAATTGATTGTGTAATCCTGACATTAGCAGGTATGATTTCCACCTGCGTACGGTTTTGTGCTATCCCAATAAACTGCTTTCCAAACACATACCAAGCCGGTTTTCAATACAACACTAATTGCTTTTGTGACCACCCGCGATTAATCGCTGCAACATCATGGAGTCCCGGGACGGAGGAGAAGGCCATCGCCAATGTGGTCGAGTAATCCAGACCCTAAACTGTGCGAGCATTTTGAAGGGAAAGAGGATGTTCCAGTGACGTATGTGACGGTCCGAACACATTTGACGTTAGCATCTGCTAATGTATGTACGCCCCAAAAACGCCTCGCCACGCCTGCGTTTTTCCATCTCCACCGCTGTCAACACCCAAAAACGCCCTGTTCTGTCAATCACATTTGACATGTCACTTCCTGTACGCTATTTTAGGAACGACAGAAAAAAAACTCGCAATCTGCCGTACGCACATGCGCAGTGTAACACCGACGCATGCGTGGTTAGTCAACATCGGAACGCAACGAGCGTACTGCTGTTTGCGAGTGGCTCTGAATGAGGGCCTATGTTCTTATTTATTTTATGTAGTTTTCCTATGGTGTGTTATATAGGAGTCAGGCGTCAATACCCCCACCTTCCTCCTCATCATCAAAATGAAAGGCAATGCAGATGTCCAAGGGACAAGATCTACCGCACCCAATCTGGAATGCCTGATGACCAGGTGCGCCATAGGTTCCGCCTGCCCCCTCATGCCATCCTGGATACTCTCCAAATAATTGAGAGCAATCTAGAGAGTCAAAGAAACATTCCTACAGCAATTCCACCACTCACACAGTTATTGTCTATGTTACATTTTTTTGCGCTACAGGGTCATTTCAGACCACCATGGCAGTGGCGGCTGGGATGTCCCAGCTGTCATTTAGCCGGATCCTGAAACGCGTTTATGCGGCATTCCTGGCACGCATCAGCCAGTTAATTTCCTTGCCTTTAGATAAGGAGTCCTTAGATGTGGCGAAGGGCTATTGCTGGCTTCCCACACGCTATAGGGGTAGTGGATGGCACTCATATTGCTCTAGTGCCACCATCACATAATGAACATATATTTAGAAATAGAAAACATTTTCATTCATTAAATGTGATGGTGGTATGTGGTGTCCTTTCCAGATTCTTTCCCTGAATGCGTCCTATCCAGGGAGCTCACATGATTCATATGTGATTCGGAAATCAGGGATATGGCAGAAACTATCGGTGATGTAACGCGGTGATGTGTGGTTGCTGGGTAACTATATTTCTTTACTGTTTGAAAATGTGTTTAGGAAATATATGACCATACATTACTTACTAACAAATGCGTTCTGCTTTTGTTCACAGGAGATAGTGCCCACCCCTTGCCTACACTTCCGTAAGTCACGGGAGACTCCCAATATTTGGGGTAGACCCCCGCACCCCAGGAAGTGTAGGCAGGATCAAGAGATTTAATGTGCAATTCGCGGGAGTGGCTTTGGCTAAACATTGAGGTTTACGCCTTTTAGCCCCACCCCCTCCTTGCGGACCTGCGAATGGCAGACTTTTACGGGGAAAGTGATGGGGCCTAATTATGTCAATGGTCCGGCCCCTCCCCCTGAACCGGCCTGCAGGGGGCTGCTCCCGGAAAGCATTATGGGAAGTCGGTAAGTAAGACCTTGGGTGTGCAAGCAGCCATCTAAGCTGCACGGTTATCTTAGGCAGGCTCCATAGACTGGGGTTAGTTGCAAAATGATAGTAGCTCATCCCGCAATATTTTACAAATAAACCACAAGGAGGTATTGTGTATGAATATTACATTTGCCAACACTACTACTGAAGCATTCATTTGCTCATTTATTTATGATTTGTG
The DNA here is from genome assembly GCA_031769625.1 of Taudactylus pleione. NCBI lineage: Eukaryota > Metazoa > Chordata > Amphibia > Anura > Myobatrachidae > Taudactylus > Taudactylus pleione. Next base: position 7,368,675 of record JAUIMM010000069.1, read on the forward strand.
TGAGGCGCTGCGGAACCCTTGTGGCACCGTTTAAGTAAAGGATAAAAATAATAAACCTAGGCCGTAATCCTTTACTTTACATTGGCCAGGATAAGGTCAGGAATGAGGACATCTTGGAGCCTGAACCACCATAATTTGGAACAAGTGTAGTACACATATGTGATGAGGGGTCTGCAGAACGATAATGTCGCTACATTTCATATTCTATATTTTACACTTGTTTTGTCATTGTTTATGAAACTGTAATTGTGCATTGCCTCCTGTTGATTCAGCATCAGATTTATTGCTAGAGATACTGTATGCTCACCTAACTGCATGACCTTTATATTTGACTATGTAAATATATAATGCATACCTCCTTCCGGGAGGGAGCTGAATGTCTGCTTACAGTGGGGGGCGTGGCCGGACAATGAAGCATTGGGGGCTGTGCTGGGCTGGGGGAGTGACCGCCCCAGCACGTCATCGTAGCCCCGCCCCCTATTCACAATGCCGAAAATAGCGCCACGATGAAGCGATTCAGCGCGAATGGCATCACCTGCCCCCCCGCTGCGGGTGTTTCTAGTTTACTCTCTTCCATTGGGCTTGTTGGGCAGTTGCCCAAGGGTCTGAAGCTTGTAGGGGCCTGCCAACCCGCCCCCCTGCAGCCACGGCCAGTTGGTAAATTTGCGATATTTTTATGAGCCGTCCACCGGTGCACTGTATTCTGATCTAACTTCCTCCGCCCCAGCCCCCCCCCCCTCTGATGAGTACTCACCTCAGTCTGACGGCTTCAGACCAGTCAGACAGAGGGTCTGATTCAGAGCCAGACGCTCTGACCAGAGCACTCGCTCTGAATACGGGCCCTCCTACCTCAACTTGGAGTGGCCTCATGGACGCTCGCATAGCTGTGGGTTACCACCTACAGCTATAGCGAGCGTCCATGATGATGGTCGCGATGGTCATTAGGGCACCATCGACCCGCTTGCAAGCGTCCTGCGCTCGCGAGCGGGTCTGAATTAGGCCCAGAGTCTCTCTGCATGTGTGGGAGGTCTGATGGACATGCAGGAGGGTTTAAATTTTTTTTTTTTTCCTGTGAATGGATGGGTAGGGGCCCCAGTGCATTGCTTTGCCCAGGGCCCACGATGCTGTTAAGACAACCCTGGTGAGGGGGGGGGGGTTGGGAGGCTTGCCTTCCTTTCCGGGGGGCTGGGAGCGCCACACGATATTCGGGAGACTCCCTGCCAAATTGGGAGGGTAGGCAAGCCTGATATAATGTTATTGTAATATATATTTTAGATTGGATCTGAACAATGTGTATGTATCTATTGTGATTATTTTTTTTGTTATATTTTAAGGAGAACACAAAGATAAAGATTTTATTGTTGACAAAATAAAATATCTGTATAAAATGGAAATATTACACAAAGTTATGTAAATAATGTGAATAAACATTTTTCAGTTCTAAAAAGCTTCTTCTGACTATACATATTGAAAGGTGTTTATTCACCTTACAATGAAGCTACAATGTGTCTGTGTGTGTGTCTGTCTGTGTGTGTCTGTCTGTCTGTGTGTCTGTCTGTGTGTGTCTGTCTGCCTGTGTGTGTGTGTGTGTGTGTGTGTGTCTGTCTGCCTGTGTGTGTGTGTGTGTGTCTGTGTGTGTGCCTGTCTGTGTGTGTGTGTGTCTGTCTGTGTGTGTGTGTCTGTGTGTGTGTCTGTCTGTGTGTGTGTGTGTGTCTGTGTGTGTGTCTGTCTGTCTGCCTGCGTGTGTGTGTGTGTGTCTGTCTGTGTGTGTCTGTGTGTGTGCCTGTCTGTGTGTGCCTGTCTGTCTGTGTGTGTGTGTCTGTGTGTGTGTCTGTCTGTGTGTGTGTCTGTCTGTCTGTGTGTATGTGTGTGTCTGTGTGTGTCTGTGTGTGTTGTGTGTGTGTGTCTCTGTGTGTGTCTGTCTGTCTGTCTGTGTGTGTCTGTCTGTGTGTATACACATATACTGTACATTTTAAACAAATGACTCTTTACAACCAAAACACTTTGAAACTTTATTGAATTTGACATTAACAAATATCATTGTAGGTATGGTTTTTTATTAAATAACTTGACCCAATGATAAATTAGTTTTTGCCTTAGGCCATGTTCAGGATGAGGCCCTCTATATTTTTCAGGCCCTGATGTGCAGTATGAAGGGCATCGGCCACTCTGCCAACCTCCCTGGCCAAGGCCACCAGATCGCTGGAACATGGTGTTGCTGTGGATATAAATATAAGGGCACATTTAATATACTGTAATAGTATTAAACATACACCTTTAGAAAAGTAATTGGGCTACATACCTTCAGGTGACACTTCCTCTAGTGCTCCCTCAGGGGAAGGCGTCCCAAACATTTCCCAAAGGGTTCTTGGGCTGGGCGGGGGTGGGAAAATGGGACTGGGAGAACGTAAGGGAGGGGAAAGTTGGTTTTGGGCGGGGGGAGAAGGGAAAGGAGAGTCCTCATCCTCCAGACCCACCAGAGAAGGCTGTCGGCTCCCCACAGCAGGAGCGGGTGGAGACTGGCTGGCAGGTCGAGCCGGATGTTGCCTCTGTTGCCCGCATCCTGCAAATAATATGACAATATTAATATAATATAATATGTCATTATTAATATCCTGTCAGCATGACAATATAATTATGAATAATGATTAATATGACACTATTATAGTATAACTTAATATTATTAATAATAGGCCAAAATTAATTAAGTATAATAATATTTTATGTTGGTAAATGTTAGATATTGTAGATATGTATATATATTTATTTATAGAAACTAGGATTATAATCGCGTGCGCAATTGTCAGCAAGCGTAAAAGAACTTACTGTACGTCTCCTGCTGAGACGCAACTGTGCCAGAAGCTCAGGCTGCCGCCTCTGCAGATCGCTCCAGCGCTTTTCCAGTTGCACAACAGAGCAGCGGGTCCCCATTGCCATGCGAATGCGGCACCTGGCCACCTTATAAGCAGCCACCTTCACCTGCTTAGTGATGCCAATCCTGTCCTATGATCCATGACTTTGGTCAGGATCAGCAGCTCCCTACGTGTGAAAGTGGCAGCCTGCATTTTGGATGCACAGTGAGACTGCAGTAAGAACACTGTTGATTGGTCCAAGTAAGTCAGCATGTGCGTGTCTCTGCCTGGTGGATCGCATAGCGGACTTCCACAAAATGGCTGATGGCCATAAGCACCTAATGTTAACTTACTTATCATAACAGAGCCATAGGGGACACACAAGTTACAGTATAATGATAACCCCTGATGTTTGTTATCATGTAATTCTCTGTGGGTTACATTGCAGAAAATATTTATGTAAAAACAACAAACAGTACATAACACACATATAAAAACATATATGTACAGAAGAAAAACAATATTATTTTATATATAATTTGATTAATGTGTGTGTGTGTGTATATATATATATATATATATATATATATATATAGGCGTGCACAGACGCCGGCACGGGAGGTGCCATTTCGGCACTTCCCCCAATGCCGGCACCTGCGCACTCCAATGTATATATAATATGCACATATTGTATTGATCCCACATAAAATATAAGTTTAAAGTTGTGTGCTGTGTTTCTAAATATAATGGCAGCAGTGAGAGTTTATACATCGATGCTTATGTCGGAAAATATCTATGTGTGTATTGAATGTGATGTCATAGCAGTCACAGGCATTCACATTGTGCGATTAAACAGTTAATCAGAACCAGTTTAAAACAATTATTGCAGTCCCTATCCACGTCTTGATAGTGTAAGTGCTTGCTAATTACATTTGTTCTCAGCGATATCTGCAAATGAGTATTTGGGATTGCAAAAGCATCGGCGGCTAGTAACTGCGCGGTGTTGCACATTTGCTAGAACGCTTTCTATTAGGCGTGCTGGGTGGGCACTTTTGTGTGTGCGTACACAGGGGCGCCGAGCGGGGGGGAGTGGGTACTAATTACCCTGGAGGGGCCTGGCAGGGGCCCGGGTCCGGCACCGTCCCGCCCCCGTCCTTGCTGCTGTGTGCTGGGCTGCACTGGGAGACTGTTCGCGGCAGCTAAGAAGCAGCGACAGCAGTCTCCTATGCCTGTGGGGAGAGCGATCAAGGTAATCACGCCCCCCAACTGGTTATGCTCACTGCGCCCCCTCACCAGCGCACAGCGCCGCTGCAAAACGTTTTTCATTTATCTAAGGGGGCGTGGCCACGCCGGCACGATTAGGCCACGACCCTTTTACCCGGGCTTGGCGCGGCTCTCGGCGGGCCTGTGCGTACAAGCAATATGGCGCGCAGTTAAAATGGGGGATTTGGCTTGTGAAGTGCGGATGTTAGCATTTGCGATCGCAAACCGGTTGTGTATGTTCGCAGACGCGATCCTTACTGAATCAGGCTCTTTATCCGTGAAAATAATCCAAAGGCTTACTTTAAATCCCATTTCGCGAAGATTAAACTTTATTATTTTTTTGCTCAATAAAGTTGGTTTCGTACAGAGAAAAGTGCGAAAATTCATTAGTAAAGAATGAGAAAAATATCTTACTGAAGGTCCTAGAAATAAGCGAGAATATTAGACGTGTTCTGTGAAATACTGTAATTACCTCATTCCTCCTGTTTCTAGTGAAATTTGGCAGAAAAAATTCCCCGTTCTGTCCCATCCACAATCAGCATCACAAATATAATGGGGAATACATTTTAGCAGAAAAGGGAAGTAGAAGTGAGACTTGCATACTGTATTGCTGGAACTTTGCACCAGCGGCACATTATTCTAGAAGAGAAACGAAATGACTGCATAGGAGTGGAGAGGGTTAAACCTCCTAGGCTGGGGGCGGACCAGCGTGGAGAATCATGTGATAAGTAGGGCCAATGGGTTTTCAGGGTTGTAGGTTTTAGCAGGGATTAGAGTTTGTTGGAGGCGGAGTCAGCCTCTTTTGTTCCTGTCTTCCCACCCTCCCTCCCTAAATTTTACATTATGTGCTCTCTTTGATTTGGGTTTGGTGATTTTTTCGTTGGCTATTTTAGGCGGGAAAGAACGGCAGGTTACTGTGAATATTGGTTTACTTTTTGTTTCGCTCACCTTTGTTGACTCGTAAAGTCTGCTGGACCACCCTGCCGGGGGCAGCATCATCACCTTACCGGGTGGGTAGTCAAGGTAGAAGGCTTGAGTGTATGTGTTGTGGTTGGAGTGTTTATAGTGTTAGGCTTGGGCTGTTAGCCGTTCTTTTTTTGCCACCATATTTAAATTAATTAAATTAATTTAGTAACTAATTCATTATCTGTTTTTAAATAAAATAGCTAACAATTCTGCCAAATACAAGTCTCTGTGTCTTTATTTCAATTGAGTAGGTGTTATTGCCACTGATTCGCACGCGGGTCAATCCTCCGACGATGGGAGGTTTATGGATGCAGGGTGTGCACATCAGCAACCTTGGTCCAGAGGGGCTCCACCCTGTACACATTGCACCCACAACAAATCTTACAGGTTCTAACTTACAGGTTCTTCTAACTGTAATGGTTGCCCCTCCCTATGTAAAGTGGATTCAGAAAGATGAGAGCCATGACTGTTGTGCTGTGCCAGAGCAACTTGCCATCCTCTGCACATGCACCATCCTCCCGATCATCCCGAAGATGGTGTCCTGACAAAAGGTACAGAGGGTTTGTGGGAGGGGGGCTCATAGGCCCCACCGTGGCCACTGCTCCGCACCGCCGTTAAACTGCCTACTCCATGCAAAAAGCTTGATTAGCACTAAGGGACCCAGTTATCAACAAGTTGTATCATACGCAACAACATTTACAATTCGTCGCATATGATAAACGGTGTTGCAGCCAATCAGCTCCTAGCTGTCATCTGTTTGAAAAATTACAGTTAGGAGCTGATTGGCTGGGGCACCGGGACTATATGGAACTGGTAATTATTATGCAGATCTCACATACCTCTTAAGAGATTTGGGGGCCTATTCATCATTACTAAAAAAATCGATGGAGGTAATTAGGTTTAGAACTGGCATTGGAGTTCTACCTAATTACCGGAGGAATCCATCATTCCTCCTCCCCATAACTATCTATTCCGAAAAGCTGTCATTTTTGCGATGACAGCGCTTCATGAAATAGATACTTTTCCCTCTCTACACTACCATACCGCAGCTGGAATTAGTTCTGTTAATTAGAACTGCTACGTTCACAAAAGCGGCGCATGCACAGCACTGATTATAGTTGCGGTAATTCTGTGTCCGACCGCCACCCCCAACCCCCCCCCTCTGCTCCCCTCTCCAACCTACCTGGCCGCCTGTCACAGGCTGCAGCCACGGACCCCGACCTCCCGTCCGTTTTTTTTTAAACGTTACTTTTTTTTCTTTTAACTTTACTGTGTTCCGCCGGGAAAACACAGTCTGTGTCAGAGCAGCGGCCAGAGCCGGAGGAGGGACCAAGGAGCGACAGAGGGAGCCGGAGGAAAACCTGCTCACGCTGAAAGCAGGTAAGTGTAACCCGCTATACGCCATCTGAAAGTGGCGTATAGTAACACCATCAAATTCCAAAAATACATAAGTTTCAGAATTAGATGAATAGCCTAAATTCTACATCCCCGTACTAATGTACTAATGTATGGGGAGTGTGGAAATTAACGAAGACGCACTTAACCAGGAGATATCAGTGATATCTCCTGTGTTAAGTGTGTTAATGAATACTTAAAAAAAAACGTTAATTGAGGAAAATGTCCTTAAAACCGTTATTTTAGTGTTGATGAATAGGCCCATAGAGGAATACAGTAAATCATTAAATAGCACAACAATATCTCTGGTGGACTTTTCACCGACAACTATGTGGTAATCAATTTCAATGTGTTTTTTTTTTTATTGCAATTACCATTTGTTTACATTAATTATCTTATGTGTAATGAATTCATATGCATATTTTGTTATTTTAATATTCACCATTAAATGGTAACTTTTACAGTATTCACACGGTTCCTCCACTCATTCTTGAATCACCATGCATGTCATCTTTTATACTGATATACATATCATATCCACTTTGTGCTGTCCCCCTGGTTTCGATATGCACTGTACTTTGGGTTATTACCCTGTTTTAGACAGCAGCAACTAAGTGTTTTTCATTGTATATTCAACTGTGTAAATTGTTTGTGTAAGGTGACCTTTAGTAGCACCAACGTTCTCCTATCTCTCTACATGGCCGGAGCACCACATATCATACGCAACGAGCTTTAAAACTTCGTTGCGTATGATAAAACCCGTTGATAAATGGGCTCCTAAGGCTTGCTACAATAATGCTCATCCGTTACAGGTAACACAGACTAGCTGTGTGCTAAGGGCAATATAAGTCGGGATAGGACCCCCTTGCAGAAATGATTAATGTCCACAGAGCGATGCTCACTCTTACTGGTTACATAATATATTACATTTCCATAGCCCAGAAGACCAATGTTATGGGGGCACAACATATTATACAGTATAAATCCATAATAGCCCACATAATATAAAACTACAACGAGTCGCAGATGATATCGCCTCAATAAAGCACATAATTTGCAGTTACAAGCATTGCCATACCAGGGCATTCTGGCATCCTTGTAGTTCTGCGCAGTCCTCCCCCAGCGCACATGACATCACTTAATAGGAGGCTGGGAGCAAGAGCCTGGTGCATGACTTAAAGAGGTGCTTAGTGCCTCCCTGGCCAGTGCAATGCCCACGAGCTGCAGACAGGTGCAGCTGGGACACCAATCGTGCTTCGCTTTGGCGTTGTCATATTGCCCTTAGTAAAGCCCCGGCTACAGTAGCCCACATATCACATTGCTATAAAAGGCACGAAAATCACAAAAGTAATTTTAGCCTTTCTGTTGCTTGAGTTGAAGTATGAACTTAGCAGTATGCCACCTAATGCCACCTAATGCTGTGATTCAGAAAGGTGCATGACCTATCAGACGGTGGGTGCGCCTTCATGAGACTGTGGGCGTGGAAATGTGGATCTAAGCCTGGATTTAATGGCTCGCAGAATGGTCTAATCTTGTCCCAGCTTTTGCAGTGTTGGCAGTTGTGCTCTTACTTATATGCTTATAAATAATATCAGTAACTTATTTTATCCAGTTTGTATTTAAGGTTCTTTAAATGATCTCCAGAGGACTTTTCCCTCTACATGTGTCAGGATTAGTGAATTCGCCCCTGATGCTGGCAGCTTGCAGGTTATCAGAACTGGACGCATGCCGTACTCACTTTTTACTTTCTTTCTTTTTAGGAAACAGCAACAGAAGAGCAACACAGCAATGGCGGAGGCAGCGGAACTGAGCACGGCCAACATAAAGATATTTTCCCTATCGCGACTCGGTGACCGTGAAACTTGGAATTCCTTGGATTGTGCCGAGAATATCACCCCTGCGATGAGAAGGAAGAGGAGTGTTAGGCTGCCAGTCTCTCACAGAGAACTTTCACATGGATGGGATAAGACAGAGTTTGGCTGCGTTGCCAGTTCCTAACCTTACAATACACAATACATTCTGAGTGGGAGGAGACCACCGACTCTCCAGCAGTTGCGTCAGTACAGGTCTCAGGAACCCGCCAGTACTTGCAGGCCTATAACAGCTGGAAAACCACAGGCTGCCGCAGGCTGTATAACTAACAGTCCTAGCCATTTTTATTAATGGGAATCACATTTCCAACACAGTTATCAACATTCCACTATTATTCGTGTATTTTCTACCAACAGCAATTATCAAAACAGAATATTTTGTAGTGTCGATACACATAGGACGTACAAGCAGCTTCTGCTGATTAAAATGATATGCGGCATGGCTATATTCTCTGTGTGAGACTGCGGCTGTATCTGCATGTGAAATGCTACGTTACAGTGTCACAGCAGCTGACACTGTAACATAGCATTTTGCATGTACATATAACTGCAGGCGCACACAGAATATAGGCATGCCGCATAGCATTTTAATCAGCAGAAGCTGCTTGGGCATCCTATTTTAAGGGGGAAAAGTTGCACGAAAAGACTCTCGTCGCTACCAAGTCACACTGTGCTATAACGTTATGTGTAACGCGATTTGTAGCACACGGAGGATAGATGTATGTGGATGCATCTGTAGCTACGAATCCAGCAGCCCAGCTCCCACCCGCCCGAGGTCTCGCCTGTAATGCAAGTATTCAGTGCAGTATGGTAATTCACGTTCCCGAAAACGCAGGGGTGGAGCAGTGCACTGTCAGCATAGCTGCGGAGACTACAGACAAGGTATTTGGATGCGTGGTCAGTGGAGGGGATGTGGCTACACCTTGCTGTGTTCATATTTATAATGCTCAATGACACAAAGCATCACACCGGTAACGTGGTCACCTGCAGAGGCCTAGGTAATTACTAGCTACCCTCCCTCTCGGCGCTCTTGATCATCAAACCCATATCAAAATTTATGTAGGGGCCCAGCCATGCCGCTGTAGCCTCCCAGAGTCCTCCTCTTTGCTCTGCTTTGTACTTTATATAATAATGTAATAACTTCACAAAACAGTATCTTGACAGTTAATTGCATTTTATTATGATAGTGCAATTTATGAAATTTAATATAAACACAAATGTGAAATACAAATTAATTACAAAAATATGTTGTTTTCAATTTTAGGAATGGAATAGGATTCTTAGGGGTCAATCCAAGTAGGTGAGAGCTGCGAGTTACTATTTTATCTTCGAATTCGCATAGTGAATTCATTTTGCAATCCATTTAGCAACTATCACAGATCCAGTCAGAGTGAATTCGCATTTTTCCATTCACACCTACCCGAGGGTGCGAGGTGTAAAGGAAAATCTTTATTTTAAGATTAAAATGTTGGGACAATTGGGACAATTGGGACAATTAGACAATTGGAAGTTTCCAATTAGCTTAATTAGTCCAATAATTACAGGTAATTTTTTGGGGTAAAAAAAAATGTCCTCAAATTACCCCAAAATCAACTTTTATGTTAGTTTAGGCAACCCAAATTTAATTACAATATTTTTTTAAATTGTTAATAAAAAATATTTTTTTTCTTTGTTTTTTTATCATTTTTGTACAATTTTTCAAGGTGCCTTCAAAGGACCCCCAAATCACCTTTTTTCCTACTTTTTCTTTTGCATTTTTCGTTTAATACGTTTGAGATTAAATTAAAAAAGTGTTTTTTTTTATCATTTTCTTGCATTTTTTTTTTAAAAAAGCACAAATCAGCCATTTGACACCATTTAAAGACCTTCAGTACTTTCCTAATGCTCACAAACAGCCTTCTATACGGTCTTGCCACTTTGGGGGGTCCAGGATGGTCTCCCCACTTTTGCACGCACTTCTCTCAAATCTCATTTGGCAGTCAATTCGCAAATCTCTGCTGCGAGTAGCGTGAATAGGCATTTTTAATTGGAATGGAGAATTCTCGGTAGCGCGCATGGATTGACCCCTTATTTCCTGAAACAGTCGTAATGTATCTGCCAATTAAGTTATGCAAGTAGACTTCATACAATATCGCTATGTCGCTAGTGATATAAGTACTATTATTAGTCAACCAATCAGAAGCAGCTAGATAGTATTGCTGACAGACATTAACATCATTCTGTATTGTTGCTACAGCCTTCCTAAAAGACAAATTGTGTCCCAATACCGTACAATTCCCAACAGGTAAATTGAGTCAAAATAATGTGAATTAGAGATGTACGGTTCATTTTTCCTGAAATACAAAAACACGCAAACAGAGGGGATCAGAGTCGAATTGAGACCCAGTTCAGTATCACTTTGGGGTTCTGAGTCAAACTGATTCCCGGTTCTGTTCTGTAGTCAGTTTGGAACTCAGATTTAAAAAGCGAACTCGAGTATTAGATTGCACGTACACAGGTCCAAAGTACATGATTTTAGCTGTTGTATCGGGTTTTTTTAAATCGATTTATCTATTTATTTTTTTATAAATTTTTAAGGAATTGGAAAAACTGAATCTGAACAAAGTGGTTTTTGAAAGTGGTTTTGGCAAAACACTTTAGGGTGGTTTTGCCAAAACCAAAACATTTTGATGAATTAGAACCAAAACACGGGGGGTTCTCGCACATCTCTAATGTGAATATGTCCTTAGGGTATTTACTATACTCATGCCTGGCCTCATGTCACCTCGCACATAAACATTAAGAAAACACTACATATAGACGCATGCATACGCATTTAGGGTTGGCATGCGGTGCATTGAATGCCTATCTCTTATGCAAAACTTGACGCACATTCACCTCTTTGCGAGTGCCACGATATATAGGACTTGATGTGTTTGCTCAGATAAAGGGCTCTATTTACTAAGCCTTGGAAGGAGGAAAAGTGAACGGAGATAAGTTGCCAGCCAACCAGCTCCTAACTGTCATTTTTTAAACACAGCCTGTGACATGGCAGTTAGGAGCTGATTGGCTGGTACCTTATCTCCGGTACTCTTGGGGAGTGAACTGTTGCGGGACTCTATGGGACTCTTGGGAGTCCTGTTGAGCCCCCCCAAAATTCAGGAGTCTAGCGGACATTGCGGACAGTTGGCAAGCTTGCTATAAAGCATACAGGTTATGAACAGTTACTGAGAACTGAAGTTGTGTAACCATAAACAAGATTTGCATTACTGTGCGTTCTGCCAATATTAAAATAGCGGGGTTGCCGACATCTATCAGGAACCAGCTTTAAAATTTGGCTCTGCCTCTGTACATTATAAAGTCAATTTCACATAAAAAATACATCAGCATCTTCAGTATTTTACATGTCCCAAGCGAAATTAGAAGCACGAGGAATTGATCAATATGCCGAAAAAGTTTAGTCTGGGCAAACTACACATTTCTCTCGCAAACTTTTCTTTTTCAAGAAACAACACGGAACATGTTTATGCTGCATTGTCTTTGAGCACGAAATATTGTATCGTAGGATCTGAATCTCAACCTGAGGACAGATACAAATAAAGGGGGAATATTTTCTGATGTACCAGAGAAATAAGCAGCGAGCCTCCAGCAGAAGCTGCCGCTGGATTACAAATATTGAAATGACTTAGAACCATCAACAGCCGTCTCCCAAGACAAAAATGTGTATAATTACCAGACATTTTGAAGTAGAAAAAAAGATACAGTTCGCTTCGGTGAAAATAAAAAAAAGACTTTCTTATACCCCAGTGAGAGGTTGTTTACAGAAGAGAAAATATAATCATATGGTAAAGCTCATTAATTCTAAGGTATGCAGACATGCTGATTCGTTAATGATGCTTTGTAAAGAGACACTCCCCTCCCCCAGGGCCCACCTGTTACCTGAAGTCAGCAAACAGCGGAGGACGCACTGGGGTTCGTTTACATCTGGAGGTATCTCAAATTGTTTTTGCGAGATGTTTTAAGATGACCCTTTTCTCAGCGCTAAGAGACATCCTGCATCGCCACTTATAGCATTAATGCGAGATGTCTTAACGCTATACTGTATGAAAAAGATAGTCACCGGAGAGGTGACACCGGAGAGGTTGGGTATGAAATCCTGGCGGCTTTTCATCCGCCGTGTGAAATGCAGATGCTGGAAGCCCGAAATATCAGAATCCTGATGGGGCAGGTAAGTATACTAACCCTCCCCTCCCCCATCCTCTAACCCTAACCCTCCTTTAGGGTTGCCTAACCCTAAAACTCCTGGGGTGGTGCCTAACCCTAAGTCTCTCAGGGGGTGCCTAAACCTTACCCCCCCTTCCCGCACTCTAATCCTAACCCTCCCCTGGGGGGTGCTTAACCCTAACCTCCCCCCGGTGGTGCTTAACCCCCGCTTCCCCTAGCCTAACCCTCCCCAGGGGGTGCCCAACCCTAAGTCACCCTGGGGATGCCTAAACCTAATCCCCCCCCCCCCCCGCGGCTAACGCTAACCCTGTCCCCGCTTACCTTTGTTCAGGAAGCTGTCTGTCGTCGACCTAAAGATAGGTGTCGGTATTTAGACGCCTATTTTTAGTACTAAAGTCGGGATTTCGACGCCGGGATTCCGTCAGATGGCTTCCCGTGTGTTGATACTCTAACTCCATCCCGTTACGATAATAACCAAACTCTAGTGGTGATTCAGTTGCTGACAGATTGCAGCTGCTAACATGTTAGAAGCTGCAATAGCTGTAATATGGTAATACAGCAGGAGGCATTACATGCATTACTGATCCCTGCTGCATCCTTGGATGCAGCAACGGGTCATCTGCGTGTCCATCGGCCTGCTGAGTGACCCATGGGGTCCCACAAGCCGGCCGCCGCAGCATAGTAAAACAGGCCAGGAATTCTCCATCGGCCGACGGAGATCCTGGCCTTTCCGCTCCCACCCAATGGAGGTGACACGCCTCCGTTTTGGTTAACGGAGGCCGTCACCCTCCTTGCCCAGAAAGGGCAGCAGACTGTCAATCACTGACAGGTTTGCTGCCAGACTGCGTGCGACCATTGGGAATTTGCGATCAGCTGAATCAAACCCCCCCACCACCACCCCGTTCCTCTGTATCTCATCAGCTTAGTGCTGATGTGATGCGTTAGGACTCCTGGGTGATTCTAAAGCGCAAATGCCAGATTTTTGGGAAAAAAACCCAAGATGTCATTTTGGAAGTAGAGCCCATGAGAGAACACACCAGGAAGAGCGCCTGGAAGTGTCATCGGAATGTACTGTAAGTACGCATAACGACTTCCCAAAAAGGTGTCCCTTAACAAGCATTGAATAGCTCAATTTTCCGTCGCTTGGTAAGTTATCAGAACACTTTGTCGCCATAGCCGCCTACAGCAGCAACTTGTTTGTACAATTAGTTAGGTACTGCTTCAGAAATATCTGATTTCTCCAAGGAATAACTTTTCTTACATATCGAGAAGTGGGAATAACACCTTTTTTTCATCAAAAACTCCAAATCAATAAGTGATACATTTTATCATCACTATTCGGACCCCGATAATTAACATCATGAATAGGCCCCTATGACCTTACTGTGTATAGACTGTTGTGGATCATCGACTTTGACTTATCCACTTAATCCTGGAGAAGCGGAACCTGGGCAAGTTAGCGTTAACTTAATTGCGGCATAATTTGAGTTTATCTGCAGGACAGAAGATTCACACTTAAGATTTACTGGAGTACTGTATGTCTGTATTACATTACATGTTATATGGAAAATATGCTTTCTACACATATTAATAACTTTCACATTCATCATTACAGTAATTGTCAAGATGATATTCCCTCTTGTATATCTGACACTTCATTATAATATTGTTAGGATCTGCAATTAGCAGATCATATTGTGCTGTTCTCATGTGTCCATTAATTACTGCCTGTCTGGGTGCAGTATCAGCTGCACACTAATCTGTCATTAGGGAGGCTTGCAAGGCTTGCTCTGATTGGGCCCTGTATCTGTTAAATTGCAGCCAGCCCTCCACTCTATGCCGGTGATAGCGTTCACATGTTTCCGGTTGTGGTCAGTCTCCTGAGTATTTCAGTCGAGCTCCAGTACTCCTTTTTGTATTCCAGTCACTTGCCGTTTGTGTCATCCAGGTGGCACAGTCCGTATCCCAGCTACTTGCCATTTGTGTCATCCAGGCGGCACAGTCCGTATCCCAGCTACTAGCCGTTTGTGTCATCCAGGTGACACGGATCGCACACCTGCGTCCTGAGTACGTTATTCCACGTGCTGCTGCTTGTGTCAAACCGGCCGCACTTGGTGCACCTCAGTGTCCAGAATACGAAATCTTGCGTTCCACTGCTAGAGTTATCTCGGCGGAAGTTAGCACATCCCATCGTCGTCTTGCCAAGCATCTCAGCCTAAAGGCTGCGTCTCGGCCCAAAGGCCGCATTGAGCCAAGATTACCAGCTCTCAAGGCTGCCACACAACTCTTGGACTATTACATTCCTGCCCTCAAGACTGTGCTGGACTAGGCTCCTAGGTAATCGTCCCTATCAATCCTGACAAATATTATATTGTGTACAAATAGGGAAGTACAACTTTAGCATTTTCTTATAAGGGAAGGGGGCCTGGACCGCACACCCTAGCTCTTTCTAATGGGATGTGCTACCTAGCTGAGACTTAATATTACAACATAGAAAAAAGAGAGAGAGACTAGATGCACCATACAACTACTAATAATTATACATCATATACAAGGTTTTTGATATAAATTTCCCCAAAGTTATGAGCTTAGCTACCAAAGTCTAGGTAACCTCATCGGTTAAGTCCCTAACACTATGGGGGTTCATGTCTGGGGCACCATCCCAGCCAAACCACCCCAGGGCACCACACAAAAAAAACCAGCAGTGAAGTGTTGAAGTGTTAGGTAAGTGAAAGTGGCTGCTTAGTGTTGTAAGTGTTAGAAAAATGAAAAATAAATATGTGAAAATGTAACATAAATAAAAAAACAAACATAGAGTGATATAAAGTGCTAAAAACAAGTGTTAAGTGGTGATGCCCCAAAGAAGTCCAGCTAGAGTAGTTCAAGGGGCCCCATGCCCAAAATTCACCCCCATAACTGACTTGCTATATAGTTCCATCTTCTTCGGACCATGGGCGTGATTCAGAGATGTGCGCTATTGCGATATTTAAGCAGTTGAGCGAATATTGTTCGACTGTGCATGCGTCATGGTGGCACTGCGCAGTTAGTAGGGACCATTTAAATTACTGATTTGAATGATAACGGTAACGATATAGTTATCGTTCAAATCACTCATTAACATCGATACGTGTGTACGCACCAAAACTGTACCCAAGCCCCCTAAGACCAATTTTAATCTATTCTTCTCAAAGAGCCCCATTGATATGGAAGGAGGGTGCTGTTACGTTACTATGGGATATGGAAGGAGGGTACTGTTACGTTACTATGGGATATGGAAGGAGGGTACTGTTACGTTACTATGGGATATGGAAGGAGGGTACTGTTACGTTACTATGGGATATGGAAGGAGGGTACTGTTACGTTACTATGGGATATGGAAGGAGGGTACTGTTACGTTACTATACATTGGGCAGTGAGCCCTAGGAAGTGTAATTACTGGCGGTCCTCTCAGGAGGCAGTCCCTTAGTGATAAGTGTCACATACACTGAAATCTGAAGTAAGCTTAGATCAGGGATTGGCAACTGCGGCGTTCAAGCTACTGTGGAAATAGACATACAATCATGCCAGGCCACAGCTTTAGCATTTCCTAACAGTAAATTTGTGGAAGGGCATGCTGGGAGGTGTAGTTCTACTGCTGGAAGGCCGTACATTCCCTACCCCTACATAATTAGATAGTAAATATTCACGCGTTAATTAAGTCTCATTATTCCTGATTACATATTATAGCAAATGAAAGAACAACTTGGTTTGTGCAGGCAGATACAGGTAGCTTAGCGGTTATAGAGTCTATGTCTTGCTTTCTGTACACTGTAGGTCTGAGTCTGCAAAAATTCAGTACACCGGCCGACATCTGAAGTCTAGTGCAATTATCTGCCCGTATCTCTGCGACTACACGGCCTAAGCCCCAGGGGCGTCTTTATAGAGGAGGAGGACTGCGTGCATCCCCCGTCACGGGCCGCCACCTCTCACTCCGGCGGCCGGCAGCCGACTGACGCGGCTGGCCGGCCGGCCACCACAGTATTAATAGAATCTGGGCACTACAGTGTGCCCAGAGTCTATTGTGCATGCGCAGATCGCCGGGGAAATGGCGCTGCACCATTTTCCCGGCGATTTCCTCACAGCGTATGTGCAAAACACCAGAAAAATGGCCGCGGTGGCCATTTTCTGGCGTTTGAGCAGCGTTGGGAGACCCGACGTGGGCCCTCGGAGAGGTAAGTTTTACATAATATGGGTGTAGGGTGTGCGGTGCAGGCCCCCCTTGCCCCTGTGCACAGCACACCCTGCACCCATTATAGATATGCCCCTGTACAGCCCTCTTTCCTTATTACAGACTGAAAATGGCGTCCACTCGACCTGTGCTGGCCCCTTCCCCTTTTCGCATTATGTCGTGAATAGGGGCCGTTGCCAGCCCGCACCCAGGAGCGCGGCATTGCACAGAGTATCAAGAAGACGCTCCATTCAGCTGTATACACGGCAGGGTGTCCAAAGGACGCTAAGGGCAGCATTGCCGCAGCGTTACTGGCTGCAGGGTACCGTTCTATGCACCCTGCTAGCCAGTTCCAAGGGCCATAGGGCAGCGAAGGTGCCGACCTGGGCTCTGTCAGTTGCTACCTAGGTACACCCATTTCAAGGATGGAGAGAAATGTCCGAGAGGCGTCTGAATATACGCAAAGATGTTCATGTTCGCTATGGCGCATGCACAGTTTACTAGAACCCGCTTGATGTGGCTGCATTTGGACTTCCCTGTGGCTCAGAAGCAGGCCCTGTAGCTCCCCTAGAGGAAGCAGACTGTCATTTCTGCGACGATCGTTAGCGTTGCTCGCAAGCCTCCGCTGCATGTGCATCACCAAATTCCCTCCGATGTTCCGTTTGTTACATTTGACAAATGTTATTCTTTTTCTTATCTCTCTCTCTAATACATGTTACATAGAGAATTTCATGATCATTCTCCATGCTTAGATAACAAATGCACCTTTTGTTTTTCCTAATGCGCAGACTAATAAACACGCAGTATGCCCAGTAGTGTTTCCCCTGTGTCCCAGAGCAGCCTCGGTAATTCACAGTTCCACCAATTTCACACAGCCCCGAGTTATTGAATAAAGGTATTTTTTCCAGGCGTTTTGCTTTGGAAGCCCCTTGGTGAGCCAAGCACTACAGTGAAATCCTAAGCAAAACACATTTTCCATCTGACATGTGTTCTTTATTAAGGCTGGGGAATAAATATAATTATGCACTGCATCTGGTATATAAGGTGTATTAATACAATATGTTGGAAATAGGTGTGTTATAGAGCACCCACTTCATACACAGGAAACAAACTGGTGCACAGCAACCAATAGCTATCAATTATCTAATACATTAAAAAAAGTGATAGCCAGAATCTTGGTTTCTATGGGCAACACCTCCTTCATTTAGGAAGGTTTGATAGACCTACCCCAAAGTCCCATGGCGAAATGACTGGCGGCTGCATTGCGCTGTGCGCAGTACCTCACGCCAAGCTCTTGCTATCTCCTGTCAATGCCAAACCAGCATCACCATGATTGAATGGGGGGAGGTCTTTGTCCCCTTGCTGACCATTTCCCACTTGTAGCATTTCACAAATACACTGGTTGATGTATTACCTGGTTGTTTATAGATCTATAAAGCACATAATGCTAATGACCGACCCATCTCTTTCCACCCCTTCTCTTCCAAGCTGCTTCAGCTGATTGACTACAATTGGCTCGCCACCTTTCTTCTCCCACTCGCTGTTTGACCCTCATCAGTCTGGCTTTCGTCCTCACCACTCTACAAAAACTGCCCTCGCTAAAATCTGTAATAACCTCCTTGCTGCCAAATCCAATGATCATGACCTTTTGCTCATTTTTCTTGACTTCTCTTCTGTTTTTGACACTGTGGACCATCCTCTGCTACGACAAATCCTTCACTCCCTTGGTCTGTGTAACAGTGCTCTCTCCTGGCTGTCCTACTTCCTCTCGCACCTCTCCTTTTCTGTCTCTTCTCATGACTTCACTTCTCTCTTCTTTTCCTCTACCAGTTGGTGTTACTCAAGGTTGTTCTTGGTCCCCTTCTTTTTTCCCTTTATACTTCATCTTTAGGTGAGCTCATGAGCTCTTTTGGCCTCCGATATAATTTCTATGGTGGTGATATTATCAGACCTACCTTTCCTCCACTGGCCTCTCTCCCTCTATCCACACTTGTGTCTCCAACTGTATCTCTGATATTTCCTCCTAAATGTCTGAACACTTTCTTAAACTTAACATCTCTAAGACTGAGCTGATCGTCCTCCCACCATCTTGAGTCCTTTCACCCCCTCGATTTCACTAGCCATCAACAACCTCACCATCTCTTCTAACCTGCAAGTCTGCTGTCATGAGATTATGCTTGGCTTTGCCCTCTCCTTCAAACTGCCCAAATCAGTTCACGGCTCTTTTCCACATGAATATGCTCCTCAAAGTATCGGGAACGAGTCCACTTTTCTAATATGATACAGTTCGCTTTAACCTAATTTGTAACTTAAATAGCTCAATACAGTAAGGGGAGTGTCTTTATTACTTGTATTGCTTTTGTGTGTGAGTGTGATTGTGTGTGTATGTCATACTTGCCAACTTTCGGGCTGCCCCCTCCGGGAAGTGTGTGGGTAGCGTTGCTCTGCATAAATGAGGGGGTGTAATGATGTGATCGCATCATTGTGGATCCACCCCCTGATTTACAATGACAATATTACTGGCATTGTGGCTATTATGATGCAAGTCAGGGCAAATCGCAACATCGGCCGCCAGACCGCCCACTTTACTCCCAGATTTGGTCACGCCCCTCAGTACCCCGGCCCCGTGGATGTCTCAATGGGATGTAGTCGGCATCCCGGCGTGCAGGATGCCGACGGTCTAAATACCGGCGCCAAAATCCCGACAGGTCGAGATCCTGGCACCAGTATCCCATCCGTCGGCATCCCGAAGGTAAGTATCTGGGTGTTATGGGGAGGTTATAGTTAGAAGTTAGGCAGTATGGGGAGGGCTAGGCACAGGGATGGAGTGTTAGGATTAGGGTGCGGGGAGGTTAGGTTTAGGCACTAGGGGGGAGGTTAGGTTTAGGCACCAGGGATGGGGTGTTAGGTTTAGGGTGCGGGGAGGTTAGGCTTAGGCACTGGGGGGGGGGGGTTAGGCTTAGGCACCGGGGAGGGAGGGTTGGGGTAGGGGTTAGGAAAATAATTACTGTTCGTTCCTATGGGTGTCGGGATTATGGCTGCCAGGATGCCGCTGTCGGTATTCTGACCAGCGGCATCCCGACAGCCAGGATCTCATACCCAGCCCGTCTCAACAGCCCTGCATGCAAGCTATAGCTGGGGGCAGGCGGCAAAGACTATCACCGATGATATCTATTGCTGGCTGTGGGGCTGGTTACATATATCTTCCCCATATAATAAATCAACCCCCAAGGTCTTGAACCTTTCCAGAGTGGGGTTGGTGTCTTATTTTTTCCTGCAAGGCAAAAGCTGTTTCAATACATGAAACAGTGCATTTATTAATTTAATAATATTTATTTACAGGGAAGTAAAATATCTTATTAGGGTGAGCGTAGGCTGTCACACATCCACAAATTCCTATTAAACTTATTTCTATAGTATTTCCCTGAAATAAATGACATTATGTTACCCAGACTGTACTATAATGAGTGTGCCGTATTTCCCGGTGTACATCACTGAAGACTCTGGGCTCTCTAAAAAGCTGATAATATTTACAACAGCAATAAAACTGTGTCTGGCAGTATAAAAGCACTGTAGACACCTTCCTATTGCGGCTTCTGTTCAGGACCTCTAAATCTTAATTTTCACACCCCTCCCGGGCAGAGAAGCCCAGGCAAGTTAACTGTTTTATCATCAGGAAAAAGGATGTTAATAAATAGGAAAACTGCGGAATTTATGGCCATTGTTTATAGCATGTTACAGTTTTACAAGAAAACACCCTGGCACACTCTGGTCCCAGCACTCTATAATTTGGTAAGGAAGCCATAAAATTAAACTTGTTGAAATAGACCAGTTTTCAAAGTAACACGAACATAATTGGAAAATTAGACTCATGTGCTGGGCTTGGAACGCTGGCTTGCAATATTTTCTTTAAGCGTACGGGTACTGGCTTAAGATGTAAAGTATCAAACGTGACACAAAAATTAGTTATACAACAAAATCAAAGGTTGGGAACTGCGGGGAGACAAGCAGAAAATAATAATTGCGGCCATTACACGCCTACATAAGTTATTTGTGTGACTTCTGAAGCTCGTTTTACAGGATCTGTGTGGCTTCCACTTTGTAGGTAATAGATCACAATTCTTCACGCTAAACGGCGAGATCTGGGACCCCACTCTATGAGCGGGAATGCTGATCCCGCCCAGCACATAGAACTGTCACTGTCACGCAGTAGAGCACCCTTAGGACTGAACGCCGTGTGTGACACCGACTTCGTGCGCTATCTTGCTGATGACTTTTGCAGAAATATCGCAAGATTTACTAGACGGTCTAAAAAAAAGGAAAAGTGTAGGTGTTGCACCCAATCAGATTCTAGCTATCATTTTCTAGAGTGTACTCAATAAATGAGAGCTACAATCTGATTGGTTGCTAGGTGCAAAACCTCTGCTTTGACATGGCACCTTTTCTAAGTTATTGCATTGGGCAGTCTATAAAATAAAGTGGTGAGCGGTAGATAATGGAGAGTGATGATGTAAGGATTTGGGGCCTGATTCAGAGCCGGTCGCTATTAGCGCTTGCTCGTTCAGAAAAAGGGGGTGGCTATGTCTGAACGAGCGAACAAAACATGTGGACGGTTTTTTTATAAAAACGCCCCCTCGCCGCTCGCATCATACGTTATGTCCGCTATTTATTAGATTAATCGAATACATCGACCAGCGTATGAACTGCTCGCTATTCTTGTGGTTGGTTTTTCCTACCACAAATTTGCGAGCAGTTCTGACTATAAAATAACCCAGTGACGTGGTCAGTGACACTGCTGTATTAATTATGCACACACATAAAACGCCCGTTTTGACCTTTAAGCACGCCTGCGTTCTGATCTCCACTCCCCGTTTTCAAGCACCTTCCCCTGTTACCACCCACATACGCCTCCTCCTGTCACTCATATTAGCAGGCATTCGCTATTTAGCGAACAAACGATTTTCGGCCGCACTGACTGGCTCGCGCATGCGTATTATGATCCGTACGCATGCGCAGTTGGGCAAACATCGCTCGGAACAAACGAGCGGCCGCTTACGAGCGGCTCTGAATCAGGCCCTTTGTCCAGGGTCGGTGCAAGGTTTCTCGGCACCCTAGGCAAAACTTCAGCCTACTGCCCACCCAGCTTCTCCGGTGAAAATGCGTCTTCTAAGTTCCATAGCCGCCTCCTGCATTGAGTACAAGAAAGATGTCTCATTCAGAGACTCAGTGGCAAACCCCAGATCCTGGCACACTAGGCAGCTGCATAAAGCTGCCTAATGGTAGAGCCGGCACTGATGCTGCCACAACGTAGTGTCTCAAAGCTGCCTTTTTCCTGATGAAGACACATGGCACCTGAATTGATGCCTATAGTGCAAACGGGGATCCTTCTTTAGATAGCCACGGCTCTGCATGAAAAAGTGGCCGAGGGTCGTCATCGTATATGGCACAAATGTACGGTCACCCTAATGTGCAGCCACCGATCAAACATTGGCTTTAATTATTCTAATGTCTGCAAGACTGTACAAAACAAACTCTCATTAATTAATAAAGATGGGCGATACAATTAAGCACACCCTACATTCCATTCCATCAGAGTTTGTTTCAATAGTTTAAATCAACACAAAAAACGAAAACGCGTTACTTAGAGGCAAATAAGTGGAAATTATAAAAATAAATCAATTAAAAATAAAAAAAATCAGTTACTTTTTTAATTTTTTTCATTTTGAATAACAAATTCTATCTAAAAATGTAAAATAAAACTAGACTGAATCAAAAATACAGTCCAATAAACAGGGGTTTTTTTTACAATGCAAAATACAAAATATTAGTTAACTTTCTTTTTCTTTGCAATTTGCATTATCTTAATTCATGAAAGTCATGAAAAGGAACTGTTCTTGAGTCTACTGTCCATTTATCCAAACCTCCTGATTGCTAGAGACCATGATGAATAAAATAAGTGCTCGGGTGAGAATGGTGCGGGGTAATACCTACTCAGAAGACTGCACTCATACTCAGCAAGCAGAATAAGATCCGTAACTAGACTTTTTGGTGCCCTGTGCCAGAAAGAGTATTGGCGCCCCCCTCATTTTTCAAAGGGACATAATGCACCCAAAAAAGGGCCATGGCCTCATGGGGAAGGGCCAGGGAAGAGATAGGGGAGACCAGGAGATGCTGGGGATGAAATAAGAGGAAGCTACAAGCAAGAATGATAATAAACAGATATTTGACAGGCCCAAACAGCGCCCCCTGACCTGTGGTGCCCTGTGCGATGGCACCGGCCGCACTACCGTAGCTACGGCCCTGAGCAGAATGGCTGGGTTCCAATGCTTGGGAACTCCACTGTTCTGGATAAACTAGCCCCCATGCACCCCTGTAGCAGTCACTATATCTGCTACAACCGGCACAATAGTTTTTAATTTTACGTCCAATGGCTGCACTTATGTCACAATTAGCGAAGGCACCGGACCAGCCTCATTTTACTAATACAGGAGAAAGAGGTTCATATGTTCATATGAATGTTGATGGTGTTCTCCTTCAAACCTGCCTTTACTATGAACGCAGCTTCTAGTAAGAAATAGAATTCGCAAAATATCAATAAGGTAATAAAATAAAGGTAGTAAAAAAGAGAATGAATGTATTAATAATAATGGGGAGCGACTAATATTTTCTTTATACATGTGTAATAAAATATTAGTAGTATACAATGACATACAGTATTGCCCTGTATGCAGATATACTATCACCTGTCACTCATAATTGTTCTCAAATTTACAGCGCGAGGACAAAGGAATAAACGTGCGTCCAGAGACGTATAAAATATTTATTTCTGAAAAGCATATTATCTGAATAGTTTGCCGCTGAGGTTGCTCCTGATAAATATATTAATATATTCCTCCTAGAGGGACCCAGGAGGCACGGTATCTCCAGAAATGATAGGGCGCAAGAGAGGGAGAACGGTAACAAGAAAAGCAGAGCGAAATACCTGGAGGTGATGTAACATTAAATATCAGGCACCAGTTTGATCCAGAACTTGAGACAGCCAAGTTAGAAAAGTTCCCCCATCCATCTTTTATTTCCACCGTAGTGTTCCCTGTAATGTTACAAAAGAAATGTCTTAAGGTTAGCGCAGTAATTGGACCCATATTTCGGTCTTCCATACCCCCTATGTGATCTGTAAATACAGCCGCTCAGGTTCACGGGAATTTCAGATACCGGAATAAAACTGAGCATTGCATGTAAGAGAAGCAGGCTTAGTCATTTGTACTATAAGAGAATTACAGGTAATAAATATCACAATCATTAGAGAGTAACTCCTTCAGTGCCGAGTTATGTTGGACGGACACTCGCGCCACCGTAAGTAAAATGTTAATGGCAGCTAAAGTCAAACCTCTGTATGGCACTGCAGCACCATATAAATAAATAAAAAATAATAATAATAGTAATAACAACACTAAATGCACATAAAATAATTCTATAATAATGAACATTTTCATAATCAAAGTTCCCTTTAATATTTGTGCTCAAACTGAAAGTGTTAAAAGCTTAAACCAACACGAAAGTTAGGAATAAGGACTATGGCCCGTATTCAATTAGTTTCGCACCCGCGATATTTTTCTGCACTCTTTGACTACATCGCGTGTTTAGTGCGTGGAAACCTATCGTGCGCGATCCCGCTATTCGCTGTATTCAATTCCAAAGGACGCGAAAACGTGTCCCAGCGGAACTCAAACAGGCGAAAAGTGCTGTCAATAATGGGGAAATCAGCCTGACATCCCTGAAAAGACACACTAAAATTGGGGTTCAATATAGATGCCCCCGAATAGCCCCACTGAAGCTATCTGGTGTACTCAAGTGCTGTCAATTGCCTCTAATTAGCGTCTTTGCACAAGTGGTGAAGAATAGCATTAAGTAGTATTTTTTCGAGAAAATAAGTAGTCCTGTCAAATTTGGGGTACATGAAAATGGGTGCAAGCATGGTTTAAAATCGCTAAAGTTAAGTTTTAAGTGACGCCAAAAACGTACCATCAGCAAGCACCTGCAATCAAAAAAACACCTCCCCCAAACTTGCAGACCCCCCAAAATTTTATATCGCTACTTTTTATGTGTGTACCCCCACTTTGTACTTTTTCGCCCCCATTTTCAAAGTAATTTTTTGTGGGTGTTCCTTTTTTTTTTTAGGGATTTTTTTACACAGTTATCCTTTTTGGGGGCTGTCCCAAGGGTGCAGAGTGGTTTCCGCACCTTTGTACCCCAAAACTGCAATTCTGCACTTTTCCACCGTCTATTCTTAGGCCAAACTTTTTCGCCTATTACATTGCATTGACTTTCCGCATACGCGAAAAGTCTGTGCAATTGAATAGGGTGAAAAGTTTCCACCTGATGTCATCCGCGATACTTTTTCGCGGATTCCGACTTTTCGCCGCTAATTGTATACGGGCCTATGTTGGAAATCTGCAGATCAGTGCAACGCTGCACAATTGATGATGCCTAAGGGCCTGATTCAGAGGTGAATGCAATGTCGATTTTAGATGCAGTGGAGCGATTATTTTGGCACTGTGCATGCACCAAAGCTGCGGTGACGGATTAGCGGCAGAGGTCACATGGAGGATTTATTTGTAAGGTGAGTGACAGGTAGTCAGCGTTTGGGGGAGGTAACGGAGGGTGGTTAGAAAATTGCAGGGGTGTCGGAACCACTCGTTCGCAGCTAAGAGAGGCCCCAGGGTCTTAGGAGAGCCGCTCTGTCTGAGACAGCATAGGCTTAATCAGAAGCTCCATGTACCACCGATGTTTCTGCTTTTGTACATAAGCGTCGGGTGTGAGACGCCTGGAGGTAGGCGTCTAAGTGCACAAGACATCAGCTAAGTTATTAGCATATTTGGCGAGTCCGCTGCGTACGGAATGGCAGTCGCAACGGGATTTGCGGCCATCTGTGAATCAGACCCCAAGATGTGCCCAGCAATGTAATTTTTACATTTTCCCCCATCTCTCATACTCCAAATTTTCCACAAACACTGTCCTACAAATAATTGCCAACGTCGGAATCCCGACTGGTTTGCAATACCGTCACCTGGAGGAAAGTTCTCTAAAATGCGACGGATGACCCCGTGGGAGCGCGAATAGTGCGTACACACTGGACGATTAGAATGATTTGTCTTTGCGATCTGTCGGAAATCGTCAAATCACTGAAAAAATCCCCCACCTCTCCTCTGCCTGTGGGGGAAGCAAACACACTGATCACGCTCCCCCCCCCTGATTTGCGCTGGACTGAGGGGCTCACAGTGCTCCCCTCCCCAGTGTTTTTTTTTTTTTTTTTTTTCCTAAGGTGGCTTGGCAATGCCCCCCGCAATATTATTTAATGTAAATGATAAATTGTTAATGTAAATGAAACATAAGGTCAGCTGAGCAGTATGAAATGCTGGGAAGTTGGACTTTGACGTGACATTTCTGCATTTGCCAAATGCGTCTTTGGAGATTTTCCCACTAGTCCGCTTAACACCTGTAAACCTCAACCTGCCGACGGTCTAAATGCCGACCGTCGGCATCCAGACTGTTTAATCCCGGCAAGTGTCTAATGACTGGCAACAAAATCCCGACGCCTGTCATTAGACCGACGCCGGGAGCCCGACATCCGGCTTACCGTTTCGAAGGCAAGCCGGGCGTCAGGCGCGGACAGCCGCTGGGGTGGTGGGGGGAGGTTTAGGTTAGGGGCACCCGGGGGGGACTTCGGGTTAGGCAAGAAATGAGCACTGTTGTGAAAGCAAAGTGCTCGGCTACTTGAAAATAAAGGTTAAGCCCGTCCAGTATCCACTCTTGAGAGTACTTACAGCCAGGGATGTCCATATCCTGTACTTGATGCATTTGAATTTAATGGTTAATCTTACATATTTCTTAAATGTCTCTAGGTGGGTTCTCTACGCGCCATTGGATTCTTCACCAAATTCCCAGAGGAGATACTGTCACTTTTATTGAGTTACCAAGCTGATTGGTAGCACCCAGACTATTTACTACAGTATTTGCTCTCAGGAGACTTTGTGGAACCTGGTGTCCACGCATATTTTGCTTCTAGTTTATGCTCTCATGAACTTGCCTCCACTCTCTCTCCTCCATGTAATTATATAATTGGCAGGTTTGTATTATTTCATTATGTTAATCTATCAGCTAACTATGCTGTGCCGTTCAGTTCAAAGTATGGATTTACCTAGAAAGACTGGGACGTTCTAACTCAGTAGTTGACTTGAGATGCCGAGATAGTATGGTGATTAAGGAACTTTGGTTGGCTAAGTGGGTACTTTTGCATCATTGCCAGCTAGACCTACTGGAGCCAAACGCCACAGGGGACTGCTGTGTATGTGATGGGAGAGTGAAGTTTGATAAAAGCCCCTCCATAAGTGAGCTCCAGGCTGAAAAGTGAATGCTCTCTACTGCCTGCTATGCACATCACCATGGGAACCAGATTAGGGTCGGAAGGCTGCAGTGGGAGTCTTCTGGGTGAACAGTTATGAGTCCTGTTGGACCGGTGAATTTGATCTCTAGCCTCCTTGGACTTTGTCACTTTGGGGGACCTGTATCAAACGTTCTAAAGAGGACAGGTGAAGAAGTTGACCATCGCAAACAATCAGCTTCTACCTATCATTTCATAGAATGTAAATGGTAGCTAGTCATCGGCAGCTAATTGGCTTCTATGAGCAACCTCTGGACTTGTCCTCTTTTTGATACATGTCAAAGCCTGATACTTGTGAGCCTGCCAAATCAGGAGAGATTTCAGGCTCAGCAGCCAGGACAGCACTGAGAGAACAATGACTACAGTACATATAAGCTCCTTTCAGATATGGTTGTACATTGAGTTTTGGTGCAGTGAACCTGGTGGTCATTCCAAGAAGCAGAATTTTTTGACAATAAAGTACCAGTTTGTTTACCGACTGTTTTCCTCGGTACCTTCGGATAAACCAATCAGCTGATGCAGCAAAACAGTTAAACATAAACACAGGTTCCCCACAACCACAGATCTCAAAGCTTCCTCGGTACCAGAGCTCCTGCTACTCAATACCAAGGACATGTTCCTGCTATGTGCAGATGTCCTGGACTTATATGACCAACAGGAAAAAAGCCTCCAAGACCACTCGGATGTTCAAGAACATTACGAAACCAGCACTTGGGCACTACCCATCCACTCAAAGACAACTAAAGTAACAGCCTTCTACAGAAGCATCCAACATCAATATAAAATGAGTTGAATCATATGAATTGTTACACCGACCCCAGTCTAGAACTTGAATTATCCCACTTTAATGGTTCTCATGGAAGTAGCACGCAGATATTTCTGTCTTCTTCAGGTGGCAGCTGTACCAGCTCACACCACCACTGAGTTGGTTGAAGATATATTGCACCATTATCAACCCCTCCTGTACTGTGATGAGGTATGAGGCACTATTACATAAACAAGCAATACACACTGGGAAATCAACCCAATATCACGTTTCCATAAACCTTCACACAAATGGGAATTTTTACAAAAAAAACAACCTGATTTATTTGATTTATTCCCAAGCAATTTTTTGTTTTTAGGACAAATACTGTGCTACTGTTTTTGTAAATAGCGCATTGAAGAAGCAGTACAGCTGAAACTAGCATTACACACAGGCAGCGATGTACTGCCAGCATTTAACAACCCATAGCAAACAGTTTATAGATCAAGACTGTTGATTTCAAATACATTGTAAATTGTCATTCTGAGCTTATGAGCCCTGGGGGAACATTCTGTGCTTCCCAAAAGACCGTTTCAGATTTCCAAACACATGCTCCTAAATCTCCCAGTTTTATATCTGTGTGAGACTCTTAATGAAGACTTTTTGATGCAAGATAGTATTTAAGACAAAAGCAAGTCGTTTTCCAGGCTCAACCCAACATCATCGAGTTGCCTGGCTTCTGTTCTGGAATACAGTTTTCATGGTAACTAATAGCGCTTAACTGCCGCTCGCTGTTCCTAAAGCTTTGTCATAATACGGGCGCTTGTCTCCATAAAACTCTCGCCAAGTGAAAAATGCCAACAGCTGTACGATGCACTTCAGCTATGAGGGATAATGTGCCGACTATAATCTCTATGTACATGTACAAGCAGACTGTGCTAAATGCAAATAATATTTCATTTTACGTGCCTTAATTGTTTGCTCGGGTTTCTTTCAACAAGAACACCACACTGGGAAAATCTCTTTTTCTTTTACGCATTTTATTTTCTCACTAAAGGTAGAGAAAGTAAACACAGACTCCCAGAAAGTTCCCTTAGGGAATATTTCAGTGGGAAAGATAAATTTAGCTCCCCTTCCGCAGGTTCCTCTCGAATACCTAACCAATTATCCCGTTGTAATTGTTGCAAGTATAGGAAAGAAAATGACAGGCACATTTAAAAGTACTCTTGCGCAGGACTAATTTAATGTTTGAAATGCTGCCATATAACGGAACACAATGCACCCATGCAAGCCACTGATTTAAAGGCAAAGTAAAGGTAATGTCTAATGGGAAAGCTATCAACGAGGAAGGGGGACATTTAGCTTTTTAAATCCAGGATAATGTGTATGCTGGAGTAAACATTTATATATATATATATATATATATATCAGCCAGCGACTGCGCCCAGTAGGTTAAAAACAAGCCTGACCCGATCACACAGGAATGTTGACCTAGGATCACACAGCCAACCATGAACCCCTACAATGTGGCTGGACCAATATGCAATATGTAGCCCTTATGCGTGTGTGTCAGTGCCTATTTCCCTATAGAGTGTAAGCTTGCGAGCAGGGCCCTCTTACCTCTTTGGGGGAGATGTGCTGAGCCTTGGAGAGTGATAAAGCAGGAAGCGATAAAGTACCAACCAATCAGCTCTTAACTGTCACTTTACAGGCTGTGGGCGGGATGCATCAATGAGAAAAATGCGATCAAACCCCGAAAATGCAGGTTTGACCAAATTGCTCATATGCATCAAGCCCGCTTGGTTTGCGGTGGGTAACGCCATCTTTCTGATGGCGTTACCCATAGAAGCCTATGGGCTTCTATCGGGTGTGAGTTGAGAAAGGGATCCAATCGGACCCCTCTCAGCACCCACCGTGGCATGCGCAGAAGGACGCCGGAGGGGCTTCTGGGTCAAGGACCCGGAAGCCCCTCCATTGCAAAGGGCCGCACTTACCTACAGAGCAGTCCTTTGCGGTGATCGTCATGCATCCCGTCCTGTGTTCGAAAAATGGCAGTTAGGAGCTGATTGGTCGGCACATCCAGGGGCGTAGAGGGCCCAGGCGAAGAGGGGAGGGAGAGAGGGAGAAGGGAGGGGGGGCGGTGCCGGACCCGGACCCCCACCGGGCCATTCAGGAAGCCCGAGCCTGTGTAAATAGTACCCGCTCCTCCTCCCCCTCTCGACGCCCCTGGGCACATCTCCACATAGTCTGTTATTACCCAGTCTTGTTCTATTACTGTTTGTTCCCAATTGTAAAGCACAATGCTATACGCTGGCATTATATAAGCGACTGTTCATCAATGAAATAAATAAATAAGGCGCTCAGGTCTCAATGCGGATGCATCTAGTGAGCTTTAGCAAACATGCAGACGGATCTGGGATGTTTCTATCCATCCATGAAATAATCATTATTGGGTGGGTCATTTGGGTGGCACGGAAGAGTAGTGTGTATGCCATGGAAATGCCTATTTCAGATGCACCTCTTGTCTTATGGACAGAGAGCCGGGGTTGGTGTAGTTGTGGAGAAATGTGCAACTGAGAATACATAGTCGCATTTGAATTTCCGATCGCAGGCGGCGTACAGACATTTAGCGCAGTTGCTCAGAATCAGGCCCAAAATATGTAAACCCGTCTTTTCTGCATGTCTAAAAAGGGTCTTCTAAGAACTGTGGACATCACTGCAGGGGGTCCCGTACGGAATCAGTATGTAATACCACCGGCCGCATGGTTCTAATCCCGACAGCGGAAGCCTGGCAGGGGTGAAGATCCCGATCGCTAATTTAGGTAAGTACTCCTATCTCTACCCCCTACCCCAACCCTCCCTTAGGGGTGCCTAACCCTAACCTCCCCCCCTAGTGCCAAACCCTAACCCCCCTCTAAGTGCCTAAACCAAACCCCCCCTTCCCCGCTCATTCCGCAATCACCATTTTGTTACAATAATCGGCGCAATCATGGAAAATTGGGTACAGGAATTCACAGCTTATGGAGAAATATAGGGGTCTACGGGCCTGATACAGCGATAAACGCAATGGTGCTCACGGACGCAGATCAGGCGACTGTTTGCCAGTGCGCATGCATAAAAGCCGAACTGTGCGTGCACAGCGATTCCATTGCGATTACGGAGGCACAGAGGATCCACTGGCAGAGTGAGTGACAAGTAGTCAGCGTTTGGGAGTGGTAACGGGGTGGTAATAAAAACCGCAGGTGTGTCTATCTGCCATTACATGGGTGTGCATAAATGAGCCCCTGCGATGTCCTATGCTGCTCTGCATGTCAGGAGAGCTGCCAAGGCTGCAGCAGGTCAGACCTGTCGCAAGGGCAAGATGGCCGCTCAATGTGCATCGATGTTACCGATATTTACACACATAAGCGACATTGTGCGCATGTAAGAAGGCAGCAGCGGATGTCCTTATGCTAAGGTGATATTTTCGCAGCTGCGTTGCGTCGAAATCGCAGCTGCGATCGCATTAGCGTCCATCTCTGAGTCAGGCCCTATGTACTAAGCATTGTAGAGAAAAAAAAAGTGGAAAGACAAAAAGTACCAACCAATCAGCTCCTGTCACTTTGCAGGCTGTGTTTGAATAATGACGAGAGCTGATTGGTTGGTACTTTGGGGTCTATTTATCAAGCAGTGAAAAGCGTGGAGAAGTGAACCAGTGAAGAAGTTGCCCATAGCAACCAATCAGCTTTCAAGTAGCATTTATCAAGTACAGTCTATAAAATAATAGGAAGGAGCTGATTGGTTGCTATGGGCAACTGCTCCACTGGTTCACATCTCCACACTTTTCACTGCTTGATAAATAGACCCCTAATCTCCACTTTATATCTTTAGTCTATTTACTAAGCAGTCTTAGGAGACAGAGTGAAAAGTGATAAGAAAGTGATAAGGTGCCAGCCAATCAGCTCCCAACTGTCATCTCACAGGCTGTGTTTGAAAAATGACAGTTGGGAGCTGATTGGCTGGCACCTTATCACTGAATTATCACTTTTCACTCTGTCTCCTAAGACTGCTTAGTAAATAGACCCCCAAAGCTTATGCTGTGTACACATTGGCCGATAAATATCGTGTGTGCGTTGGCCAGTGTGTACAGACGTTATGTCTATGTACAACGTCGTTCACAGAGATACTGTATCGCGTCGGCTGTGCAGTACGGCCGATGCCGTGCTGTGTGTATGGGCGGTCGGCTGACCACCCGTACACTTGCTGCAGAGGCCACCGGTGACTCACAGCTCAACTGGGCGGGCACATGTGACGTCAGTCACACCACATCGGGCCGACAATTGGTAAGTGTGTATGCACTTACCAATCCTCAGATATGACGGCAGATCGGCCGGAGGATGTGGCGCTGCCAATTCACATTCACTCCGGACCAGCTGAGACATCGGTTCTGGCGCATGGTGCAACACTAATAATAAAAAAAGTAATGCTAAAAGAAAAAAAAGGCTGCGCTTGCCCTAAAATAAAAGCAATAAAAATGCTGTCACCCCCCATTATGCAGACGTAAAGGACTAAACTGGTTCTGTAACACATAATAAATCTTTGTAGAGTTACTGTATGTACCTTTTAGAGGAGCACTCGAGGAATCCTTGAGATAAACAGATAGATACCAGAGATTGGAGTAATGTCCTAAATTGTTTACTCGATTGCCCTAAAGTTACAACAAAATACATATTATACAATAAAATATATATCATTATAATAGAAAAATAGAGGTTTGAACACAATCAAACAATGAAGAGGGGAAGTATCACATTATATACGCATTATATAGGCAAAACGTCGTCTTTCCACCACTGGTGATCCTAGACGTCCCTTAAAGTTGACTTTTTGTCTTGATTTCAGATCCGAACTTGCCGTAAGTTGGCGGAAAGAGCAAAGTCAAATCCAAACTGCTCGTATACAGTATATTAAGTTTTGTTTTTGATTTTTTTAAATGTACATTTTTGATACCTATAGGAAATGTAACATGATATGTAATAGGCTATAGGCTATACACAGATAATGCTGGAGAGGTAGATTAAATAAAGAATGTACATGAAAAGCACCAGTAAAGTACTGTGTAGAACTGTCTGTCTTATGCAATGTTATAGTCTATTATTTCAGTATCAGTGAGATATCATACACTCAAGTAACTATAGATCTGTATTCAGAAATATATTATTGAAATATTAAGATTGCAAACACAGGGGGCGATTCAATTCACCGCAACGTTTAATAGCCGTAGGAGGGAGCTCCCGAAGCTATTCAATACACGGCGCTGTTTGGGCGCGCTAAGGATTTTTTCTCTCACCCCCCCTGGGGATGCGAGAAGAAATCCGACCAAAGTGCCGGACGCGCAGCTGTTTTTCTGCATAGCGCGGCGCTAACAGCCGCGCGCCCGGCACATTGGTCAAAGAATGCCGGTTAACGCGCCTTAACACCCTTGTTAAGGCGCGATAACCGGCATTCTCCAACCATACAGCGCAGTGAATTGAATAGCTCCGGGAGCTCGCTCCTGGCGCTATTCAATTCGCGTTGAATTGAATCGCCCCCACTGATATATAAAACAAGTACAAAAAAAATGTAAACTGCATTAAACTGTATTCACGCAAGACTGAGCCAGCATGGTGGCACAGTGATTAGTATTGTTGTCTTACAGCCCTGAGGTCATGAGTTCACTTCCAGACCAGTGGCCGGTCTGTTTGAAGTTTGTATTTTCTCCCCATGTTTGTGTGGGTTCCCTCCCACACACCAAAAACATACTGGTAGGTTAATTGACTGCTGACGAAAATGTTTCCTTGTGTATATGTGATAGGGAATATAGGGGTCTATTTACTAAGCAGTGTTAGGAGACAGAGTGAAAAGTGATAAGAAAGTGATAAGGTACCAGCCAGTCAGCTCCCAACTGCCATCTCACAGGCTGTGTTTGAAAAATGACAGTTGGGAGCTGATTGGCTGGCACCTTATCACTTTCTTACCACTTTTCACTCTGTCTCCTAACACTGCTTAGTAACTAGACCCCATAGACTGCAAGTTCCACTGGGACAGGGACTGATGTGGATGAGATAGCACAGATGTACTATATAAATAAATAATAATATTATTCCATTTACAACTGTGAAGAAAAAGCAACAGCCAAGCGTTACCTTTATATCCAAGAATGCGACTTTAGGCTGTGTTGGAAGTGGCCTTCCTGCCGTCCCGCCCACGGGTTGCACTTCTATGTAGATGCGATGTGGTCTCACATACACCGCGCTGCGGCTTCCTGTAACGCTACTATATTGGTACAAGAAATATACAGAATATTACACATGGAAAGAAACACTTTACTCCAGAGCTGGCTGATCTATAGTGTAAAATGGCTACCGTACACCTGCATTGCCTGGTCCTTCCTGTCATGTACAGTGTAGCACACTTGCCTACTTTTGAAAAAGCATTTCAGGGAGATTGTGAAAGTAACACGAAGATCGGGGCGGTAAAGTGGGCGTGTCCTGCTACATCTGAGGGGCGTGTCATACATGTGATGGGCGTGTACTGCTACATCTGAGGGGCGTGTCATGCATGTGATGGGCGCGTACTGCTACATCTGAGGGGCGTGTCATACTTGTGATGGGCGTGTACTGCTACATCTGAGGGGCGTGTCATACATGTGATGGGCGCGTACTGCTACATCTGAGGGGCGTGTCATACTTGTGATGGGCGTGTACTGCTACATCTGAGGGGCGTGTCATACTTGTGATGGGCGTGTACTGCTACATCTGAGGGGCGTGTCATACATGTGATGGGCGCGTACTGCTACATCTGAGGGGCGTGTCATACTTGTGATGGGCGTGTACTGCTACATCTGAGGGGCGTGTCATACATGTGATGGGCGTGTACTGCTACATCTGAGGGGCGTGTCATACATGTGATGGGCGTGTCCTGCTACATCTGAGGGGCGTGTCATACATGTGATGGGCGTGTACTGCTACATCTGAGAGGTGTGTCATACATGTGATGGGCGTGTACTGCTACATCTGAGGGGCGTGTCATACATGTGATGGGCGTGTACTGCTACATCTGAGGGGCGTGTCATACATGTGATGGGCGTGTACTACTACATCTGAGGGGCGTGTCATACATGTGATAGGCGTGTCCTGCTACATCTGAGAGATTGCTGCTATTTCAGGGAGTCTCCCTGACAATCAGGGAGAGTTGGCCAGTATGCAGTGAAGGGTGTAGCACAAGCAGGGCCGGATTAAGGCTTGTGGGGGCAATATGTCAATATAATATCAAGGATCAATGCAGAAATAGACATCATCCGATTGTGTATGGCAAATGCATTTTGTTGGGCCCAATATTATAACTTAATGCACTTGTCAGCTTCAATGAGATGGTGCTGGCAGTGGACAACGAAACCTGGAGGTTATTCCCGGAATAAGAGGCAGCCTGGCAGGTCGCCATTCCCTGTAACTTCCCAAAATACAACCTCTGAGATCCACTTTTGCTTCAAATTCTGCCAAACATAAAGGTGGAATACTGGGCCTGATTCAGAGCCGCTCGTAAGCGGCAGCTCGTTCGCTCCGAGCGATGTTCGCACAACTGCACATGCGTATGGGTCGTAATGCGCATGCGCCAACCAGTCAGTGCGGTCAGAAATCGAGCGCTCGCAAAATAGCGAGTGCCTGCTATTTTGAGTGACAGGATGAGGCGTTTGTGGGTGGTAACAGGGGAAGGTGCTTGAAAACGGGGAGTGGAGATCCGAACGCAGGCGTGCCAAACGGTCAAAACGGGCGTTTTAAGGGTGTGCATAATTAACAAAGCAGCGTCATCGACCACGTCACTTGGTTGTTTCTTAGCCTGGACTGTTCACATGATTGCGGTAGGAAAATCCAACCACAAGCACTGCGAGCAGTTCAGACGCCTTTCGATGTACTCGATTAATCTAATAAATAGCGGAGATGACGTAGGATGCGAGCGGCCAGGGGGCGTCTTTACAAAATAGCGAGCGCATATTTCGTTTGCTCGCTCAGACATAGAGGCGTCAATAGACCGCAAAGAGCGAGCGCTCAATTTAAATAGCCGGCCCCTTTTTCAGAACGAGCGAGCGCAAATAGCGTCCGGCTCTGAATCAGGCCCACTGTACGGCTAGCACTTGCTAGAAGAGTTTTGAAAATCTTGCTCATCTCTATCCTCAGACAGAGTGGAATTGCTGCAGGATGAGACATTTAAAGGGGCCTATGTATCAATCCATGTTTTTTTATATAAAATTATGCAGAAACTACAGTTTCTGCATAATTTTATGTATCATTCCTATGTACTAATGGGACAATGTAGGAGATGTCACAGAAATCCCCGGCAAAGTGCTAATTAGCACTGCAGATCGCAGTCCCTATTATTATCAATAATCGATGTAATACACTCCAAAAAGCAAAGAGTTTAGCCCTGGTAGTTTACACCATCTTTCAAGATGTGCTGTTCAAACTCTTTTGAAGAAGCACAAAGAAACGGGCAACGTTGAGGACCGTAGACGCAGTGGCGGGCCAAAGAATCTTAGTGCATCAGATGAAAGACACATTATGCTGACTTCCTTTCTTAGGGCCGAATTCAATTAGAGGCGAAAAGTTGCGGCCGGCGAAATGCGTCAGCCGCGCAATCTTTTCACCTCATTTGCCCTGTTTTTACGCAAAATTATTGTGTACTGTCACTATGCGCGTACACGCTTTTCGCCCTACTCAATTCCAAAACAGGCGAAACTGCAGATGTGCGAATGCAGCGAGTGGTGAAACTAGCGAAAAGGCAGTTTATTTTGGGGAAATCAGTCTGTACCCCATTAGAGGCCTAACTTACCCTGGAAATCATTATAGAAGTGTATTAATAGACCTAATAAAAGTATTTAGGGTTCTTAAATTGACTCACAGGGCTGTTATTTGCATATTTGCATAAGTGTGGAAGAATTATCTAAAGCTATTTCTTTTGTGAAAAATAGTTGCTATAGTTAAATTGGGGGTACATTTATATGGGTGCAAGTATATTTTTTGGTCTCTATAAAGTGCCTTTTACAAAAATAAAAAAAAACCACCTGCTGCAGCCTCCTGCAATCCTAAAAACACCCGTCCCATCCATACAGTACCCCAAAATACCTGTCCCATCCATACAGCACCCCAAAATACCTGTCCCATCCATACAGCACCCCAAAATACCAGACCCAGTACTTTTTGCCCATTTTCAAACACTTTTTACAATTTCCCCCCAAAAGTTGGTTCTGAACTAAGGGCCTGATTCAGACCCAGACGCTAAGTTGCGCTCGCTCACTCGCAATGAGCGATTTTTCTCAATCTGATCATGCGTATAAATCACAATGCGCGCGAAACAGTCATTGCGATGGGAAAGTGCTCGTCCATAGCCCGCAGTCGGGCCGCTACTTTGAGTTACAGATAGTGCCGTTTGTGGGTGGTAACAGGGGAAGGTGCTTGTGAACGGGGGAGTGGGTGTGCAAACACAGGCGTGTCTGACCGCCAATACGTCGTTTAAAGGGCATGCATAATTTGCAAAGTAGCGTCATTGAACATGTGATTTGGATGATTTTTCCCTGAACTGCTCGCACTGCTTGCGGGAGGCTAGGTCTACCTTAAGTGCTACGAGCACCTCTGATGGCTCCCGATGGTCCCGATTAATCCTACATTTCCCGGATATGACGTTTGTTGCGAGTGGCAAGGGAGCGTCTTTTTCACACTTGCGAGCTCAATAAGCCCTCACCCACTAAGACATAGAGGCGTCCTTACACCGCAAAGACCGAGCGCATGTTTTGCATAGATGGCCCCTTTTTGAGAGCGAGTGGCCGCAAATAGCGTCCGGGTCTGAATCAGGCCCTAAGGCCTGTCAGTAAGAACTATGGGCCTGATTCAGAGCCACTCGTAAGCGGCAGATCGTTCGCTCCGAGCAATGTTTGCCCAACTGCGCATGCGTACGGATCGTTATACGCATGCGCGAACCAGTCAGTGCGGCCGAAATTCATGTGCTCGCAAAATAGTGAATGCCTGCTAATTTGAGTAACAGAATGAGGCGTATGTGGGTGGTAACAGGGGAAGGTGCTTGAAAACGGAGATCCGAACGCAGGCGTGCTTAAAGGTCAAAACGGGCGTTTTATGGGTGTGCATAATTAAAACAGCAGCGTCATTGACCACGTCACTGGGTTTTTTTAAGACAGAACTGCTCGCAAAATTGTGGTAGCAAAAACCAACCACAAGAATAGCGAGCAGTTCATACCCTGTTCGATGTACTCGATTAATCTAATAAATAGCGGACATGACGTAGGATGCGAGCGGCCAGGGGGCGTAGTTTCCCCAAAAACGACCGCAAGTTTTGTACGCTCGTTCAGATCTAGAGACGTGAACAGACCGCAAACAGCGAACGGTTCATTTGAATAGCCACCCCTATTTTCAGGACGAGCGAGCGCTAATTGCGTCCGGCTCTGAATCAGGCCCTATATTCAGAGTAAAGAAGAACAAGGAGTCCTGGAAGTGATAAGGCCCCCACACAGTCCTGATCTCATCATCAGCGAGCATGTCTGAGATTACATGAAGAGACTGAAAGATCTGAGCAAGCCTACATCCACAGAAGATCTGTAGTTAGTTCTCCGAGATATTTGGAACAACCTCCATGCCGAGTTCCTTCAAAAACAGTGTGCAAGTGTACCTAGAAGAATTGATGCTGTTTTGAAGGCAAAGGGCGGTCACACCAAATATTGATTTGATTTAGATTTCTCTTCTGTTCATTCACTTTGCATTTTGTTAATTGATAAAAATAAACTATTAACATATTATTATATATACACTTGCATACATACACGAACATTTCTTAAAAGTGTAAGAAGGTTTTAGGTCTACAGGCTTTTTAACAGTAAGAAGCTCCTCTATTTATTTAAAGTGTTGGTGACCATCGGTTGACTATTAATGCAATTGCTTGTGAATACCATCATGGAACTTTAATCAATCTTCTGCTTAACTTTAGTAAACTCTTTTTTTTATTATTGTATTTGACTTACATAAATGAAACTTATATTTATTATCCCAGTTCTCCTTGTATAATTATAAGCCCGGTAATTATACCAAGGGACAGAGTTGGGTTTTCGGATACAACACAGCTGAGCCGCGCTCTGTGAGGGAAACACTACAGACACCAGTTTTGATTCTTACCTTGGGCCAATGACATTCATTAAGTCTCCCTGAAGACAGAATGGAAAAGCACAAAACCAGACCACAAAAAAAGAATGCATGACATAGTAAAATGTGCAGGAGGGTGATTAAATAAAGGAAGGTAACTGGAAGGTGGAAACTGCTGCACATCATCACTGTACCTATACAGTAGTTCTAAAATCCTAGACTCCATGAGACGTTAACACTGAAATGTCAGAATAGGTTACATGGGTGGCTGTAACTGTACAGTAATAAAGACTTGGGGATAGGCTATTATAGTTGTTTGGTACTAGGAAAGTGCTATACGTTACACTTTAGCATGTTCTCTTTCC
Source organism: Taudactylus pleione (assembly GCA_031769625.1). Taxonomy (NCBI): domain Eukaryota; kingdom Metazoa; phylum Chordata; class Amphibia; order Anura; family Myobatrachidae; genus Taudactylus; species Taudactylus pleione. Next base: position 7,408,145 of record JAUIMM010000069.1, read on the forward strand.
AAATCGTCTGCAGTATGACCGACTTATCTGCTTCCTGCCTGGCTCCTTAATGACATCACTACCCAGGTGGTGCCAGGAATGTGCCATTCAGAGCCAGAAGTACCTACAGAGCACCCAGGGAGAGCGGCTATTAGACTACAACTATCCAACACCCTGTTGTTTCTTATGCCTCTCATAGACATTACATGCTCTATTTAAATACTCCTAATTTTCCTCTTTACAAGCTGCATGGTGGAAAAGAGAGTTTCTCTTCCTAAATCCCCTCTACACGGCAATCCAGGTTAATGCTCCATTGTGAAGCAGGGCTGCTGGTGCTGGAGAGAGAAAAGAGCCCAAAACTTGTCATACATAGAGATACACAAAAGAGATTAAGCAGATGATATAGGACAGTGTGATCCATACAATAAATATATAGCTAGTATACAGAGACAGAGGGGGGAGAGAGAATGAGATATACTACTTATCACGATACAATGCAGTAGCAGCTGTGACTGCAAAATTCTGCTAATGCAGCAGGAGGCGGGTTGTGTAGACGCCTCCTTGCCGTCTTCTGTGATCTGCTGCTGCACCCGAGGACGCAGCCATTGGATCACTTGTGTGAGCATTGGCCATCTCAGGGATCCTCAGGTTACTCAGGATGACCGTGAAAGTCACACTTCCGGGGCCAGTGAAGCTTGGTTGGAAGACACAGATACTTGCTTCGGCACGCCCAGAGAACGGGGCCAACATGCCCTGGATTTGTGGGATATGACCATCACTGTCCCTTCCTCACCCCCAAATGGCCAAAAAATGTCAATGATGCTGCTGCCAAGGAGGAACTGCGACTGTCGTCGCAGACACTGAGTGTCACAGATGCAGCACAGATCCTGTGCATACGCCAATCGGGAACCTCTGGGGTAGTAAACCATAGGGGGTGCATCAGCCTGCATTGTGCATTGTGCTACCATTACACATGTCCTAGTTGTTTCAGCACAATAATAAGACACATGACTATTCCTGGCTATGGCCCCTCCCTGTTATACTAGGGACAGCGATGTTTCTTTTATGTAATATGTGGATTGTGGAATTTTCTGAATAACGACAGAGACAGAGAGTGTGTGCATTGTGACATGCCCCCATTTCCGGGAATGGTGGCCAGCGACGCCCCCCGATTCTCCACCCAAACGTGGCAGGATGTCAGTCATGTTGCTGGTAAGGCGGGACTGCCAACGAGATCGCAGGACCCGATCAACACATGCGCAGACCTCTAAACATCAGAGATATATGCTAAGCGTCGGGTTAGTTAGCCAACGGCTCTGAATCAGGCCCTTAGTTCTGCGCATGTAGTGCGAGTGTAATTAGGGCCGACTTATGGGCAACTCTGAACCAGTGACATAGCTGACTGATAGGGCGCCCTGTGCTAGCCACACCCCTGAACATGTGACATCATAATGGGAAGAAGCTGGGCATCGGGAGCACCCTAAGGATGCTCCAGGCAGTGGATTTGCAGGGTGACCTCCCATGCGGGTTGGGTATGGGATACCGGCGTTCAAGATTCCATCAGTCAGAATCCCAATGCTGGCATCCCGACAGGGTTGGCATACCTACACTTTTTTATCGGTATGCTAACCCTACCCTGCTCCCTACCCTTACCCTAACCCTCCCACTGCGATGCCTAACCCTAACCTACCCCCCTAGTGCCTATACCTAACCTTCCCCTCCCCACACCCTAAACCTAACCCTCCCCCCTAGTACGTAACCCTAACCCCTAAACCTAACCCTCCTCCCAAAACCCGCTCCTTACCTTCATTATCCCGGGCGTCGCAATGCCAGGGCCAGTATTCTGACCAGGGTTGGGATTCCGGCACCGGTAATGTCAGCGTCGGCATGCACCTTGCACGCCAAATACAAGTGCCACAATTTGCACTAAATTATAGTGTCATTTTACACATCTCTACACGTATGTATTTTATCAGTATTCTGACCATCTAAATTGAGATAGGGGATACATATTTATTTAAATGTGTTATTTATGCAGGCACCGGGATTAATGCAGACAAACACAGGTCACAAACAAATAACTTTTGTATAATCGGAGATTAGATTCTGTGTCAGGCAGAGCGTTACTAACGGTAACGGTGCTTTATGCAGTACTCTGTAGAATGATGGGAGAGATTTGATGTCACTTATGATGTAATGAATTGGAACAAATTGTAAATGAGTCCAGCAATGAGTGCATAAAACAGTGTTCTGGAATGAATAAAGGGAATAAAGAGTTTTGATGATTGACTATTGTAACTTTTTTCTTCTCGGAGAGTCATTACACGAACCATATGCAATTGTATCCATCAATTGCTGCTGGCCTTTTAAAAAAGTAATAAATAGTCGGGAAAGTTATAAGGAATTCCATCAGAGAAAATGCTACCGGATGCATAATCTAGATGATGGAAGGTTTGATACAGTGATAGGCATTACTGTCTTATCAGCTCTTCTCAATAGGCCTGAAAATATCATATACACAGTGCATGTTACTACCATCCCAAGTCACAATAAATATCACTTCCTGTAATCGCAGTCACACACAGTTGAAGTAGATCTCAGTGCACTTTCTGCAGAGCACCGTGCTACAACTAAAAGGGCCATTTACGAATGAGCAAAAAGTGCGCTCCAGCTGCCCGTATGCCATTTTCTGTTTATTATTGGTCATCAAAAAATGTAAAGTTAATTATATATCACAACATTAAAAAGACCCAATTCTGCGTGTAAAAATGTCCTTATGCTACTCTGGTAACTGGCGCATCCGTATATATTTCTATCCTAAAATATTGTACAGTGGGTGATGCCGCTTTTTACGATATGTTATAATAGTGTAATAAATCTGTTAGCTTAAAATGGAATCTCCGTGGCCTTTTAGAGAAATCATCATTAAAACGCTGGGGCCCAGTTAATGATGCCATCCCGGTGAAATTGTTTAATCCGCAGCAGGGGTGAAAGGTCACCGAATGAATTTTTTATAATACATCAACTTGACACGCGATAGGGAAAACTGCAATAGATAAAAGTTACAGTAAAGGCCACCGTCTCCTCCTGATAGGTCAATTGCAGCCAAGAGAGCCACTCGTTCGGTCTCCTCTCAGCGCCCCTCACTTTTTTCCCATTTAATACGGTCACCCAATTAATACCTCTGTAGAATAGGCAGGCTCATTTTGGGTGAATTATGGCGTTCGCTCCCCTCTCCCCTCCCCCCCCCCCCCCCAAAATGTGGGTGATCACAATACATCATAGTGTGCAGGGAATTAGTATTAATTGATCTGAGTTACCGAGCAATGATAAGACACTTAGATAAGGTAAGCTTTATTGGGTCCTGCCAGGGAGGACGGCAAGATTAGATTCCTGGGCCCGTTGCCATGGTTACGCCAGCTATCTGACATCTTGTTAGACAGCTGTAAAGGTTTTGTACCCGGCCCCACTGGGGTCGTCGCTAAACTGAAGTGAAGGCCAAAATATCATTATGTGATTCTCTGATATTAAAGCAACAGGATAAACACTTTATTGGAAGCAGCTCGGATTCATCATTGTGCTACTGTTATCCAATTTGCAGCCACTAATGTCAGTGTAGCCAGGAGGCGAAATGACCCACAGCCGTACTGATGTGATAGGAAACACAGAAACATTTTATGTCACTATTGCAAACAGGAAACGGAGAGCCTGAGTTATTACAGATCGCAGTTGCTAAGACGCAAGCAATTGGCCGATTGTTGCGTGCTGCGTAGGCATCGCAGTGCGCGAACTGGCCACTGCGATTGGGACTGCGATCGCAGTGACTATGCAGACCCATCGCGGAGTGATTGACAGGAAGTGCCATTTGTGGGAGGTGACGGGGGGTGGACGTTTGAACGACGGTACAGGGGCATGCATAAATTAGCCACTGCGATGCCCTGCGCAGCCTGAGCTCTCATAGCGTGCAATGAAGTTAGCAATTTCTGAGTAAGGTCCAGGTGCATGAGGCTGCGATGGTACTCGATTGTACCGATGGTTCCGCAGTCTTGCTAAACATTACGGATGTGAGTGAGGTAAAGTGGACGTCCTCATGTAGTGCTGCGGCAGCATAGCGATCGCAATGGATTAGCATACTATCGCAGTGGAACTGAGTGCGTAACCGCTATTGCAATCGCAGTTGCGATCGGTAGTGAATCAGGCCCTGTGATTGTAAAATTGTATCAGTGTAACAGCAGAGTGTATTTGTAACATTCTATCAGTGTAACTGCAGCGTGTAATTGTTACATTGTATCAGTGTAACAGCAGTATGTAATTATAACGTTCTATCAGTATAATAGCAGTATGTAATTGTAACATTGCACCAATGTAACAGCAGTGTAATTGTATCAATGTAACAGCAGTGTAATTCTTACATTGAATCAGTATAATAGCAGTATGTAATTGTTACATTGTATCAGTAACTGTAGTATGTAATTATAACGTTCTATCAGTATAATAGCAGTATGTAATTGTAACATTGCATCAGTGTAACAGCAGTGTAATTGTATCAGTGTAACAGCAGTGTAATTGTATCAATGTAAAAGCAGTGTAATTCTTACATTGTATCAGTATAATAGCAGTATGTAATTGTTACATTGTATCAGTGTAACAGCAGTGTGTTTAAAACACAATGCAGACATTGCACTTTATTTCCCAACGGCAATCTATGGGGTTGATTCAGTTAGATTGCCCCGGCAAGTAAGTGCGGCTATTCTGTATACCACCCATCGGTATACCCAAACCCGCTGATATTTGTGCATAAAAAATTAGGACTGTGTACAAAACTCAGCAAGTCCACGGCGAGATATGGCCACGAGAGGGGAAGAGGAGGAACCGTTGAAGTCATTTCCACACCGTTGTAACGGCAATTCACACGCCTTGCAACTAATTGACCTCTATGTATACATAGGGAAAATAAAGTATCAAAACATTTTGTATTCACTCTTGATTTTTAAATGAGACTTAATTATGAATTGTATGTTTATAACACACTTTCGTTTATGAAGCCCTTGTACGGCATTATTATTATTATTATTATTATTAGTAGTAGTAGTATTATTATTATGATGATGACTATAGGAGCTTCCTCCCTATATTCCCATTAATATGTTTTTTGAAATACAGTTGCAATAAAAGTGGTCAGATGTCAAAATGCAAAGTGGTCAACAAAATAATCAGGATGAGGTGAGGAAGAACTGCTGGCTGGACTTTTTACTATGTGCTTTTTAAAAGGAGAATAACATTATATTTTAAGGCATTTTTTATTTAATTTTTTTTATGACAAAGGATTTTCTTTTTTTGGCAGTTTTCAAAACTATGCTTTATTTATTTATCATTATATAGATATAATAAAACAAAACAGTTACGGCATCCCGTACAGGAATGTACAATAAAATGTTTTTATCATTAGAACAATTTATCATTCATGTATGTGCATTATAGCAGTACCAGGATGATGCAGTAACAAGCAGACCCATGGCTATTCCAGCAGTACCAGGATAATACAGTAACAAGCAGACTCGTAACTATTCCAGCAGTACCAGGGTAATACAGTAACAAGCAGACCCATGGTTATCCCAGCAGTACCAGGATAATACAGTAACAAGCAGACCCATGGCTATTCCAGCAGTACCAGGATAATACAGTAACAAGCAGACCCATGGCAATCACAGCAGTACCAGGATAATACAGTAACAAGCAGACTTGTAACTATTCCAGCAGTACCAGGATAATACAGTAACAAGCAGACCCATGGCTATTCCAGCAGTACCAGGATAATACAGTAACAAGCAGACCCATGGCTACTCCAGCAGTACCAGGATAATACAGTAACAAGCAGACCCATGGCTATTCCAGCAGTACCAGGATAATGCAGTAACAAGCAGACCCATGGCTATTCCAGCAGTACCAGGATAATACAATAACAAGCAGACCGATGGCTATTCCAGCAGTACCAGGATAATACAGTAACAGCAGAACCATGGCTATTCCAGCAGTACCAGGATAATACAGTAACAAGCAGACCCATGGTTATCCCAGCAGTACCAGGATAATACAGTAACAAGCAGACCCATGGCTATTCCAGCAGTACCAGGATAATACAGTAACAAGCAGACCCATGGCAATCACAGCAGTACCAGGATAATGCACTAACAAGCAGACCCATGGCAATCACAGCAGTACCAGGATAATACAGTAACAAGCAGACTCGTAACTATTCCAGCAGTACCAGGATAATACAGTAACAAGCAGACCCATGGCTATTCCAGCAGTACCAGGATAATACAGTAACAAGCAGACCCATGGCTACTCCAGCAGTACCAGGATAATACAGTAACAAGCAGACCCATGGCTATTCCAGCAGTACCAGGATAATGCAGTAACAAGCAGACCCATGGCTATTCCAGCAGTACCAGGATAATACAATAACAAGCAGACCCATGGCTATTCCAGCAGTACCAGGATAATACAGTAACAGCAGAACCATGGCTATTCCAGCAGTACCAGGATAATACAGTAACAGCAGAACCATGGCTATTCCAGAAGTACCAGGATAATACAGTAACAGCAGAACCATGGCTATTCCAGCAGTACCAGGATAATACAGTAACAAGCAGACCCATGGCTACCCCAGAGGTTCCCGATCGGTGTATGCACAGGATCTGTGCTGCATCTGTGACGACAGTCGCAGTTCCTCCTTGGCCGCAACATCATTGAAATTTTTTGGCCATTTGGGGGTGAGGAAGGGACAGTGACGGTCATATCCCACAAATCCAGGGCATGTTGGCCCCGTTCTCTGGGCGTGCCGAAGCAAGTATCTGTGTCTTCCAACCAAGCTTCACTGGCCCCGGAAGTGTGACTTTCATGGTCATCCTGAGTAACCTGAGGATCCCTGAGATGGCCAATGCTCACACAAGTGATCCAATGGCTGCATCCTCGGGTGCAGCAGCAGATCACAGAAGACGGCAAGGAGGCGTCTACACAACCCGCCTCCTGCTGCATTAGCAGAATTTTGCAGTCACAGCTGCTACTGCATTGTATTGTGATAAGTAGTATATCTCATTCTCTCTCCCCCCTCTGTCTCTGTATACTAGCTAAATATTTATTGTATGGATCACACTGTCCTATATCATCTGCTTAATCTCCTTTGTGTATCTCTATGTATGACAAGTTTTGGGCTCTTTTCTCTCTCTAGCACCAGCAGACCTGCTTCACAATGGAGCATTAACCTGGATTGCCGTGTAGAGGGGATTTAGGAAGAGAAACTCTCTTTTCCACCATGCAGCTTGTAAAGAGGAAAATTAGGAGTATTTAAATAGAGCATGTAATGTCTATGAGAGGCATAAGAAACAACAGGGTGTTGGATAGTTGTAGTCTAATAGCCGCTCTCCCTGGGTGCTCTGTAGGTACTTCTGGCTCTGAATGGCACATTCCTGGCACCACCTTGGTAGTGATGTCATTAAGGAGCCAGGCAGGAAGCAGATAAGTCGGTCATACTGCAGACGATTTGGAAAGAGAACATGCTAAACTGTAACGTATAGCACTTTCCTAGTACCAAACAACTATAATAGCCTATCCCCAAGCAGACCCATGGCTACTCCTGCAGTACCAGGATAATACAGTAACAAGCAGACCCATGGCTATTCCAGCAGTACCAGGATAATACAGTAACAAGCAGACCCATGGCTATTCCAGCAGTACCAGGATAATACAGTAACAAGCAGACCCATGGCTATTCCAGCAGTACCAGGATAATACAGTAACAAGCAGACCCATGGCTACTCCAGCAGTACCAGGATAATACAGTAACAAGCAGACCCATGGCTATTCCAGCAGTACCAGGATAATGCAGTAACAAGCAGACCCATGGCTATTCCAGCAGTACCAGGATAATACAGTAACAAGCAGACCCATGGCTACTCCAGCAGTACCAGGATAATGCAGTAACAAGTAGACCCATGGCTACTCCAGCAGTACCAGGATAATACAGTAACAAGCAGACCCATGGCTACTCCAGCAGTACCAGGGTAATGCAGTAACAATCAGACCCATGGCTATTCCAGCAGTACCAGGATAATACAGTAACAAGCAGACCCATGGCTACTCCAGCAGTACCAGGATAATACAGTAACAAGCAGACCATGGCTATTCCAGCAGTACCAGGATAATACAGTAACAAGCAGACCCATGGCTACCCCAGAGGTTCCCGATCGGCGTATGCACAGGATCTGTGCTGCATCTGTGACGACAGTCGCAGTTCCTCCTTGGCCGCAGCATCATTGAAATTTTTTGCCCATTTGGGGGTGAGGAAGGGACAGTGACGGTCATATCCCACAAATCCAGGGCATGTTGGCCCCGTTCTCTGGGCGTGCCGAAGCAAGTATCTGTGTCTTCCAACCAAGCTTCACTGGCCCCGGAAGTGTGACTTTCATGGTCATCCTGAGTAACCTGAGGATCCCTGAGATGGCCAATGCTCACACAAGTGATCCAATGGCTGCATCCTCGGGTGCAGCAGCAGATCACAGAAGACGGCAAGGAGGCGTCTACACAACCCGCCTCCTGCTGCATTAGCAGAATTTTGCAGTCACAGCAGCTACTGCATTGTATCGTGATAAGTAGTATATCTCATTCTCTCTCCCCCCTCTGTCTCTGTATACTAGCTATATATTTATTGTATGGATCACACTGTCCTATATCATCTGCTTAATCTCCTTTGTGCATCTCTATGTATGACAAGTTTTGGGCTCTTTTCTCTCTCTAGCACCAGCAGACCTGCTTCACAATGGAGCATTAACCTGGATTGCCGTGTAGAGGGGATTTAGGAAGAGAAACTCTCTTTTCCACCATGCAGCTTGTAAAAAGGAAAATTAGGAGTATTTAAATAGAGCATGTAATGTCTATGAGAGGCATAAGAAACAACAGGGTGTTGGATAGTTGTAGTCTAATAGCCGCTCTCCCTGGGTGCTCTGTAGGTACTTCTGGCTCTGAATGGCACATTCCTGGCACCACCTTGGTAGTGATGTCATTAAGGAGCCAGGCAGGAAGCAGATAAGTCGGTCATACTGCAGACGATTTGGAAAGAGAACATGCTAAAGTGTAACGTATAGCACTTTCCTAGTACCAAACAACTATAATAGCCTATCCCCAAGCAGACCCATGGCTACTCCTGCAGTACCAGGATAATACAGTAACAAGCAGACCCATGGCTATTCCAGCAGTACCAGGATAATACAGTAACAAGCAGACCCATGGCTATTCCAGCAGTACCAGGATAATACAGTAACAAGCAGACCCATGGCTATTCCAGCAGTACCAGGATAATACAGTAACAAGCAGACCCATGGCTATTCCAGCAGTACCAGGATAATACAGTAACAAGCAGACCCATGGCTATTCCAGCAGTACCAGGATAATACAGTAACAAGCAGACCCATGGCTACTCCAGCAGTACCAGGATAATACAGTAACAAGCAGACCCATGGCTATTCCAGCAGTACCAGGATAATGCAGTAACAAGCAGACCCATGGCTATTCCAGCAGTACCAGGATAATACAGTAACAAGCAGACCCCTGGCTACTCCAGCAGTACCAGGATAATGCAGTAACAAGTAGACCCATGGCTACTCTAGCGGTACCAGGATAATACAGTAACAAGCAAACCCATGGCTACTCCAGCAGTACCAGGGTAATGCAGTAACAATCAGACTCATGGCTATTCCATCAGTACCAGGATAATACAGTAACAAGCAGACCCATGGCTATTCCAGCAGTACCAGGATAATGCAGTAACAAGCAGACCCATGGCTATTCCAGCAGTACCAGGATAATACAGTAACATGCAGACCCATGGCTACTCCATCAGTACCAGGATAATACAGTAACAAGCAGACCCATGGTTATTCCATCAGTACCAGGATAATACAGTAACAAGCAGACCCATGGCTATTCCAGCAGTACCAGGATAATGCAGTAACAAGCAGACCCATGGCTATTCCAGCAGTACCAGGATAATACAGTAACAAGCAGACCCATGGCTATTCCAGCAGTACCAGGATAATACAGTAACAAGCAGACCCATGGCTACTCCAGCAGTACCAGGATAATACAGTAATAAGCAGACCCATGGCTATTCCATCAGTACCTGGATAATACAGTAACAAGCAGACCCATGGCTATTCCAGCAGTACCAGGATAATACAGTAATAAACAGACCCATGGCTATACGGGATCTGGTCAATATCCCAGCAAAAAGGATGCCAACGCTTAGAATACCGGCACCGGAATCCCGACACCGGTCAGAATCCCGGAGCTGGCATCCGACTGCTGGCATCCCTAATGTAAGTAGCGGTGTTAAAGAGATGATTAGGGGTTAAGGTTAGGCACTAGGGGAAGGGTTATGGTTAGGCAATAGGAGAGGAGGGTTAGGTTTAGGGTGCTGGGAGGTGGAAATTAGGTTTAGCCACTACGTGGGAGGTTAGGTTTAGACACTGGGGTGGGATGGTTAGGGTTAGAGGTAGGGAGAGGGGAAGGGTTAAGATATCTACTGACAGATGTCGCTATGAAGATTTTGCCTGAGCACCGGCATCCCATACCCAACCCGGCTATTCCAGCAGTACCAGGAGTACGTAGTGATGAGCAGACCCATGGCTACTCCAGCAGTACCAGGATAATACAGTAACAAGCAGACCCATGGCTACTCCAGCAGTACCAGGATAATACAGTAACAAGCAGACCCATGGCTACTCCAGCAGTACCAGGATAATACAGTAACTAGCAGACCCATGGCTATTCCAGCAGTACCAGGATAATTCAGTAGCAAGCAGACCCATGGCTACTCCAGCAGTACCAGGATAATACAGTAATAAATAGACCCATGGCTCTTCAGGATCTGGTCAATATCCCAGCAAAAGGGATGCCAACGCCTAGAATACCGGCACCGGAATCCCGACACCGGTCCGAATCCCGGAGCTGGCATCCGACTGCTGGCATCCCTAAGGTAAGTAGCGGTGTTAGAGAGATGATTAGGGGTTAAGGTTAGGCACTAGGGGAAGGGTTATGGTTAGGCAATAGGAGAGTAGGGTTAGGTTTTGGCTGGGAGGTGGAAATTAGGTTTAGCCACTACGGGGGAGGTTAGGTTTAGACACTGGGGCGGGAGGGTTAGGGTTAGAGGTAGGGAGAGGGGAAGGGTTAAGATATCTACTGACAGGTGTCGCTATGAAGATTTTGCCTGAGCACCGGCATCCCATACCCAACCCGGCTATTCCAGCAGTACCAGGAGTACGTAGTGATGAGCAGACCCATGGCTATCGCAGCAGTACCAGAATAATGCAGTAACAAGCAGACTTGTAACTATTCCAGCAGTACCAGGGTAATACAGTAACAAGCAGACCCATGGCTATTCCAGCAGTACCAGGATAATACAGTAATAATCAGACCCATGGCTATTCCAGCAGTACCAGGATAACGCAGTAACAAGAAGACCCATGGCTACTCCAGCAGTACCAGGATAATACAGTAACAGCAGACCCATGGCTATTCCAGCAGTACCAGGATAATACAGTAACAATCAGACCCATGGCTATTCCAGCAGTACCAGGATAATACAGTAACAAGCAGACCTATGGCTATTCCAGCAGTACCAGGATAATACAGTAACAATCAGACCCATGGCTAATCCAGCAGTACCAGGATAATACAGTAACAAGCAGACCTATGGCTATTCCAGCAGTACCAGGATAACGCAGTAACAAGCAGACCCATGGCTATTCCAGCAGTACCAGGATAATACAGTAACAATCAGACCCATGGCTATTCCAGCAGTACCAGGATAACGCAGTAACAAGCAGACCCATGGCTATTCCAGCAGTACCAGGATAATACAGTAACAAGCAGACCCATGGCTATTCCAGCAGTACTAGGATAACGCAGTAACAAGCAGACCCATGGCTATTCCAGCAGTACCAGGATAATACAGTAACAAGTAGACCCATGGCTATTCCAGCAGTACCAGGATAACGCAGTAACAATCAGACCCATGGCTATTTCAGCAGTACCAGGATAATACAGTAACAATCAGACCCATGGCTATTCCAGCAGTACCAGGATAATACAGTAATAAGCAGACCCATGGCTATTCCAGCAGTACCAGGATAATACAGTAACAATCAGACCCATGGCTATTCCAGCAGTACCAGGATAATACAGTAACAATCAGACCCATGGCTATTCCAGCAGTACCAGGATAATACAGTAATTAGCAGACCCATGGCTATTCCAACAGTACCAGGATAATACAGTAACAATCAGACCCATGGCTATTCCAGCAGTACCAGGATAATTCAATTACTTGCAGATCCATGGCTATTTTTGTGGTACCACAATAACCCAGCAACTTGTTGCTCTGGTGTCCTTAAAAAGACTTTAGAATGGACAATGTAACTATAATTTTATATTACTTCTTAGTATGTATTTATTTACTTGTACAGTGCGACAGCGATAACACGATTTTCCATGAGACATATTACCATGACCCCACTGCCTGCACCGTAGTGCCTCGAATCATGGCATTAGATCATGGTGAACAGCTGTTGTGAGTCATGGCGCCACCAACCCACAACCTCCCACCTAGACTTCCCCCTACCCAGATCATCTGGAGGTCATCTTAACACACAAGCAAGCTATGCTTAGAGGGCAAATCTGTAAAGTATATATTTGTCCTCTCATCATACACTGTGGCTCCAGTCGTGCCAAACAGCCCATCTCGGCGCGCCATCTTTTTCGCTGAAAATGTGCGTCTTATTAGCGCAAATAAAACTGAAAGAGACAAAACTACTTTGCTACATTGCACTGATCAATTTGATGTGTGACATTTGTACATCTGTGTGCCAATGAGTGGTATTCAATTAGTTTTGCACCCGCGATAAAGTTCCGGCTGCCGGACTTTTCGCCTACATCGCCTCTTTTGGCCGCGGAAATTTATCGTGCGTGTCCCTGCTATTCCAAAAGATGTGAAAAAGGCAACACGCGAATTCAGAACAGGCGGAAAGTGGTGTCAGAATCGGGGAAATCAGCCTGAACCCCCAAAAAATATGCAGAAACATTGGAGATCAATGTAGTAGTGCCCGATTAGTCCTAATATCACTGTTTGGGGTACTGAAGTTGGTACAATTGCCTGTAATTAGCGCATTTGCATAAGTGGTGAAGAATGGCATAAAGCTGTCTTTTTTGGAGAAAATAAGTAGTCCTGGTACCGGAACATGGGTGGAAGCATCTTTTAATGTCTCTAAAGTGAAGTTATAATAAAAGTTAAATTTGTCTGTCATAAAAGCACCTGCAATTCCCAAAACACTTGGCCCCTTCTTAGAGCACCCCCACAACCTTATTTCACTAGTTTTTGAAGTTGTCCCCCACTTAGTGGTTTTTCGCCCCCCAAATGGAATTGAATACAGAGATAAGCTTCCGACTGGCGAAGTCGCAATCGGCGATACTTTTTCACGGATCTTGGCTTTTCGCGTCTAAGTGAATACAGCCCTGAATCTTGTACGATGCAGCGGCCACAGTTTTTCTCACGCCAAGTAGCGTTGCACTTCATCTGCGAATTTATACGCTTTTTAAACTAATTCCTGTGCGGTAAAAGTCACAGACCATTGGCCCTGATTCAGAGCCGGACGCTCTGACCAGAGCGCTCGCTCTGAATCAGGACCCACCTCCATAATTATGGAGCGTCCTCCTAGACGCTCGTATAGCTGTGGGTCACCACCCACAGCATATACGAGCGTGCAGGGTGATGGTCGCGATGGTCTTGACCATCGTGACCATCGCCACTGCGAGCCGAAGCCTGCGGTTGAGTTTCTCAACCGCAAGGCCCGGAGTGATTTTGGCTCTATCAGAGCCAAAATCACTCCCACTGACATCACTAGTGATGTCAGTGGGGCCGGCTTCTGATGGTAGGCGTTCCCTTTGAAACGCCCCGTCTGGGAGGCACGCCCCCGGCACGCCCACCAAAGGGGGCGTGCTGTCAATCAACATCGACAGCACGCCCCCTTTGATCAGACACAACGAGCGAAGGAAAGTCCTTCGCTCGTCACGTCTCGCGCATGCGCACGACGGAGCTCCCTCCGTCGTGCGCCTGCGCAGTGCACACCATCGACCCACTTGCGAGCGGACAGCCGCTCGCGAGTGGGTCTGAATTAGGCCCATTGTCCGTAGGGCACTGCGAGCGGTGTTTCGCTGCATCTGCAATGTGAATAAAACACAAAGTTTAAAGAAAAAAAACATTATGCTACTGCTCTTGGAGCGGCTGAATCTTGCCAGGCGTCTTGCGCCATATGGCGCTTGGTGTATGAGGACGCATCTCTACATAAGTCCGGTTGTACAGATTTGCTGGTAATATAATGAATGGAGCTTTAGCATGAAGTAACGTAAGAACCAGATTTCCACTTTCACTAGAGGGAAATATTCAGAGAATAAAGGTTGTGAATAATGCTCCAGCATGGCTGGAGAGAGACGAGTCAGGCACTAACACTAACACTTTCTGTTTATAGTTTGCTGCCAGTGGAGCAGAATCATCGCAACAGATTTGACACTGCGTGTTATCAGTCATTCTCCATAGTTTGTTTTCTTTTATGCCATGCATAGATTAACATGAGTGCAGAGCTGAAAGCGCCTCCACGGGCCACAGCCAGGAGTTACCAAAAGCTTTATTTTATCTTTAGGAAAGATAAACTTCAGGTGCAGACAATGAGAACATGAGGATTTCCTCTGAAAGACGCGTACAGGGGATGCAGCAGTAGAACTAAACGTAGGTCCGTTTCAGGCAGTGTGGTATGCATACTAAATGTTCCGCCACTTGTGACTGAGAGCCAGATAGGTAGGTGGACGCCATGCCGACGTTTGTGAAGTTGAGCGGATATTTTTTGTACTGCGCTCGCGTCCTGATGGATTACTCACAGCGATCGCAGTGAGGATTTGGATGCAGAATGATGGACAGCCAGTTAGCGTTTGTGGGAGGTAACGGGGGGTAGGAAGTAAAACGCAGGTGTGTCTTGACAGTCATTGTGTTTCTCAGAGGATCGACCGTTGATGCATCCTTGTTTGCAAGTGGAGGATCAGAGGCGCCGCCGATGGGCGTCTTTGTACAAATCCTGGTGGTTGTGACATTTGCAAATTTCACTGAGCCTCTGCGTACAGAATCGCAGTCTCGACAGGATTTGCGCGAACCTCTGAATTAGATGTAACTGGGCTGTAATGGAGCGTTCTCACTTGGGCCATGTTCCGTGTGGGGGTGTTGATGGAATTGCAGGCTCTCCTCCGATGTATGTTTTCACCAGAGATTGGGCGTGTGCACCGATAGTGATGATTGGTAACAAATCAAGCGTACGCGTATAAACGTCATGCCTGTGCTTTACATCCGCATTTAAATCAGTGCAAACAATTATGGCTGAAAAGCATAACGGCCTACACTCCCGGAACGTCCAGCAGAATCCCGAATCTCAGGGAGTTCTCTTGAACTCCATAAAGACTAGGCAAGTCTCCTGGAATCAGCTGCTCACAGTCGTATTTAGAACGAGTGCAAGGTGTGGTATGCAGTGCAGCCTACCTCCCTGGTGAGGTGGTGCCGGGAAGCAGGTTCCCTTGCTTTATGAAGTCCGGGCAGTGCCATCTTCCCTGTGCTCAAGCCTTTGTGCTCTTCTGCTCATGTGCCATCTTCCTGATTATCACTGGGAAAATGGCGCGGGCTGCAGACGGCATGCTGTTCCCCCCGAGCATTTGTATGCCCACTGACTGCCCACTTCATGACTGGACCCTCAGAGGCCCCTGACGAGAAGTCAGTAAGTACTGTATGCTGCAAAACTGTGAAGGCCTCAAGCAATCAGATCACAGATTGTCAAAAACAGTGTCTGGCATGGTATACTGTAGATACTTTCCCAGTACACTATGTTACCGCCGCGCTGTGCAATGTCGTCGGCAGTCTGGTGGTACGGATGTGGCGCAGGATTTTCAAGGCCTCATCTAATTCTAGTCATAAAACAAATCATTTGCATCCGTCGCATCGCGCAATGCGAAAACTCTCAAGATCCGTCCGCATAACGTGTAATTGTAGTGGCCTGCAAGTATAAAATTGGTTAATCTCATTGATAAAGTCATTGATAAAGTCATTGATAAAGTCAAACAAAGAGGTAAAGTACCTGAGTGTCTACACTGTTGGGTACCAGTGATGTAGAGTTGCAACAAAAGGTTGGAACTGCCTACAGTATATATTCATCATTTCAGCTAAATGAACATCAAATCAACCTTCCATACGGTCACATGAATACATACCTGTTTCTGTTTTCAATCATTGGTTCGATCACCATCAAGGAGTCAATCTGCAGAGGTAAAGCGGTCTCAAGTTCTCCATCTTGTAGGGCACCAATGATACTGCTGGCAATGCTCTGCAGATTGCCGTGGACAGAAGAAGTTGTAACTGCTCTATCAGGTGTCATAGTCTGCCCCTGCCCAGTTGGGTCACTTATTTCTACAATAAGCACTTCCATCTGGGTGCCTTGTTTCTCCCTGGCACTGCCATCTGGCTGTTCCAGGTGTGGTGCAGAGTGACGTTTAACTCTTATGCTTTCCTCAATCGTTGATGGGCAGTGACGTTGGCGCTTAGAATGATTGTCCATCATAGCCCGCAATTTCTTAGTGCTCCCTTGTAAAGTCTGTATTACCCTTACCTGAGCTGGGTCAATTTTCAAAACATGTGCCAGTTCCAAGGGCAGCTGGCTGAGGACATCCAAGCTGGTCTCCAGAGCCACATAGAAAAGTAAGTGGATGGATAAGTTTGTCCATATTTCTACTGGCTCATCTCCTTGGAGAATGACATACAACAAGTTCTCTCTGAAACTGAAGAAGCTTGAACCATGTTTATTACTTAGAAAATCGGGCTCAGCGTCATATATCATTGTTGAGTATTTTCTCCCTCTTGACAAAATGTAGAAACTATTGGGCAGGTCATAAAAGAGTGCTACGATAAGCTTGGTAGAGTTTTGGCCACCATTTAGCTGAAGTCTCACGGCCTTTGGAGTTGGGCCAGTGAAACACACTTTACTAATCTTATTAGCTGGCAAGATCGAGTAAAAGGTCGTGTGGTTCTTTGAGTCACAGCAGCGGTTAGGAGAAATCTGACCACTGACAAACACTTGAACAAAGTCATCGGTGATTGATAAGACTGGGCTGATGGGCTCAGTGACATCTGCAATGTTTTCAAGGATGAGGACGGTGTGATCGATCTGTTGACATACGTGAGCCCGGGCTTCGGAATTGTAGGTACAGACATCATCTTTCTTGTAAATACCTGTGGAAAAATACATGATTAACATTACTCAATTACCTTTTAGATGCTATTCGTGGTTATTTTAGCCTCCAAAATTATTTTAGACAAATTCCCAACTGACAATGAGTCTAAACCAAGGTTCCTTCTATATTGTGCAAGCTGGAAATGAAAGTCTTACAAGATTAATCTGTTACAAACGCCATCCTGATGCTCAAACTCCAGCACTATAGTTTTCAGATAGCTCATCTTAGGGGTAACAGTGGTTTGTATAATAATCGTCCCACCTATACTCCATGTGATCTTCTGTACTCTAGGCCTGAAGAAAGTTGGAAGGTAGCACTGCCGGCCCCTGTGTGTTGAAATTCAATGTGGCCCAAAAAGCTGACCCTACCCGACAAAAAGGCAGCCTAATTCGCATTAATATTCTCTTGGAGAACCCTTGAAGCTAAGGGATGACAAGGGGTGAATTTTATTATCTGGCTATTCATACACACTAGAAGACGTGTGTATGTGGTGATATCGTCGGGACCCGGTGGGGGTGCTGACAACGGTAGTGTATACACACTAACCGATTTCAGCGTCGATGAACGACGGCAGGGGGAGGGGCTAGTGGGGCCATGATGCATTCGGCAGTATGGCATCGTTAACGATATCCCCAGATTGAGCTGCATGTTCAGACGACTGGGGATATCGTTACCGTCCCCGCAGGAGCGAACATCTTTTGTCGTTCGGACCATACACACTAGACGATATAATCGATATATCGTTGAACGTTATCGTTCAATCGTTCACTTTTATCATCTAGTATGCACGCGGTATTAGGGGAAGTGAGGTTTATATACAATTTTATAGGAGTATAGAGTAACATATGCTGCTCTAGGATGATGTGCGACAATTGTTACGCTAGTTCACCTATTTAGATGGAAAATCTTATGGTATCATACTTTGAGATGGTGATGCTTGAAAGCAGGACAAATGCACCTCTTCTGCCGTGAAGCGCTGGGCTAATAGGAACCTTATGTGCTTACTGCTAGTTAGTTGAACTAATGTGCCCCGTACTGAGGGCCTGATTCAGACCCGTTCGCTATCTGCGTATGCTCGCTGGATGCATATGCAAATTTGTCAAAGTGACGCCACGGGAAGCGATCGCTTGCCAAGGCATAAGCACGCCTACCATGTCTTAGTGATTGGTCACTTTGTGTATGTGTACGCCCAATCGCACAGGCAGAGCCACCCACCAGCAACACGTCATCTCCAGGAAGTGTATTAAAACATTGGTACATCGAGCACCATCGGATGTGAACGCAGTGCTAGTGGTTGCTTTACCCTACCGCAAGCATTGTGAGGAAATCAGTGTAAAAAAAAAAAGCAAGCGACGTGTACTATGATGCTGCCTGTTAACTATGCACGCCACTAAAACGGCATTGAAACACTCGGGCACGCCTGCGTTCGCAAATCCAACCCCCCGTTTTTACTGGACTGCCCCTGTTACCACCCACAATACGGCCTCTCCTGTCACTCACTCTGCTGGGCTGGCTGTGCTGGGCGAGCGGTCGCATTGTGTAGTTCGCGCACGTGCACTGCGATGCATACACATGCGCAGATTAGCAAACATCGGCAATAGCGAGCGCACTGCGGATAGCGTCCGGGTCTGAGGCTAATAATGAGATTGTGTATTGGCTCTTGTGGAGATACTGAAGTGACTATTGATGGAGAGGACACACTTACAAGGACATTGCTGGTTATTAAACGTCTGCAGAATATGTTTACGTAAATACTACTGATCCTTAGACAGGGAGATGCCATTGCACTTTGCAGGCGCACCGTATAATGCACATTTCCATGCATAAAACTCATACATCAAAGCGAAACAAACCAAATAGAAATGACAACAAATAAATAGTTCCAAAAGCGCAGTAAGAGAATGCAGCGATGTATGAGCAAGGTTGAGTTATAAGAGCGTTTCTGGTACATGTAATAAAGTGCATGACCATATATTCTGTGACCAGCAAATGACGCTTCACTCCCTACGTGCAGCATCCTTGCTCCTCCGTGGCACAAGCAGGGCTGGCTCCATGTTTGGACACTCCCCCACTCACCCTTTATTCTTGTGCCAATGCCCCACTACCGGACCATTATCCATGTGAGGGAGCAGCAACCAGGAGCTCCAAAGGTAAGAAGCTGCCAGTTATAGCCCTTCCATGCCAGCGGCCAGTGCTCAGTGTAAGGGTGCCGCGGGGAGAAAATAAAGACATTGAATTATTTCACTCGTGCAGTGTTCTTAGCATTCTAGATAACGGCCTAAGGGCCTGATTCAGACCCGGACGCTATGCTGCACCCGCTCGCATTGAGCGATTTTTCGCAATCGGCGCATGCATAGCCCGCAGTCGGGCCGCCCATAGCCCGCAGTCGGGCCGCTATTTTGAGTGACAGATAGTGCCATTTGTGGGTGGAAGCAGGGGAAGGTGCTTGTAAACGAGGGTGTGGATGTGCGAACGCAGGCGTGCCTGACCGTGAGAATGGCGTTTAATGGGTGTGCATAATTAGCAAAGTAGCGTCATTACACACGTGACTGGGTTGTATTTTAGCCAGAACTGCTCGCAATGTTGTGGTGGGAAAAGGCTACCACAAGTGCTGCGAGCAGCTCCGATGGCTCTCGATGGTCCCGATTAATCCTACAACTGCCAGAGATGACGTGTGTTGCGAGTGGCAAAGGGGCGTCTTTATACAGGTGCGAGCGCATAGTGCGGCAGCTTGCTATTACTTAGTGGGCGGCTTTAGCCAGCAAGCGGACGCAAATAGCGTCCGGGTCTGAATCAGGCCCTAGGTTCGCCTATTGATATCGCTGGGCACAAGGGACAAAAATCCTGAAAAAGTACTGATTTATGCCAACTCTGACTTCTTACAGGCCTTACTGTAGCTCCTTTTTGCTTGATTAAAGGCCCTGTGGTGTTAGAACACAGGGCCTGATTCAGAGCCGGACGCTCTGACCAGAGCGCTCGCTCTGAATCAGGGCCCTCCTACCTAAAAATGGAGCGGCCTCTTGGACGCTCGCATAGCTGTGGGTTACCACCCACAGCTTATGCGAGCGTTCATGATGATGGTCGCGATGGTCAAGACCATCGCGACCATCGGGCTTGCGACGAGACCCTGCGGTAGGGCCTCGTGGCCGCAAGCCCTGGAGTGATTTTGGCTCTATCAGAGCCAAAATCACTCCCACTGACATCACCAGTGATGTCAGTGGGGCCGGACCCAGACGGTAGGCGTTCCTATGGGAACACCTCCATCTGGCAGCCACGCCCCCGGCACACCCACCAAAGGGGGCGTGCTGTCAGTCACCATCGACAGCACGCCCACCTTGGTGCGAGACCTTCACAAGCCTTCATCTGCCCATTTATTTCATTCTGCATTTCATTATACAAAACGTTAACTTGGACGTATTATGTTTTATTAAACTAAACCAGTTCCACACAATTGGTTGTTTCTGAGTTGGGAGCAAAGCACACAAATATGCAAGTAACGCTGCACCTGGAACAAACCATCTTGCAATGCAAGGGCTGCAAACAGAGTACATGTATTATGTCTGCATGCAGGGTAAATGCTGGTTGCTTCTGCATGTAGCCCACAAATGCTGGGCAGCTTTAAGATTACACTGCAATGTAGATCTGAGTTTGGACACACCGTTCCAACATCTAATGCTGGGTACACACACATTGGCCGATTAATTATAGGCGTCGACCAGTGTGTACCAGTGATAAGTCTGTAAACTATGGAGTTCATAGACTTATCGCGTCGGCTGAGCTGCACAGACGATGCCCAATATTTCTGCAGATATATTGGGGCGTCGTGCTGTGTGTACGGGCAGTCAGCCGACCGCCCATATACTTTCTGCAGAGGCTGCGGGGAGGGGGGTAGGGATAGACATCGGAAGCTGGTGGTTAGCAAACATCAATGTTTCCGATTCAATGGAAGTACTTTTTCCATTGAATACCGGAAATTCGATGGTTGGCAGCCATCGGATGCAGCTTTCCGATCACCATTCGATGGCTGGCTGTGGGGTGAGCACATACTGCTATTCTGTATAGCATTGCAGCGAGTGAGCAGCAGGATAATAGATGCTGTGCGCATGCCCAGCATGTCGGAAAGTCCCTACAGTGATGTGGACAGGGGTTGCTGCGATGCCCCGCCCCCTTCCACAGAAACTCCACCCCCTATTTGCCAAGCAAGTATAACCATCACGATTTTTAGACTATTTAACGGCTGCGATTCGATGCGATGGCTAGTTGCCATCGCATCGCTGGACTTGATGGCGGAAGCCCGGCAACCATTCGATGCCGGGCTTCCAATGTCCATCCCTAGAGTATTTAATAAATAAATACTGTTTCAGTTTAATCCTTGTACAATATTGTTGCAATAAACACATATTTATTTGCTAACATACTAATTTTGAACCTTTACATATAATATTTACATATATATTGGCAGCCTTTTGCTATTCCGTTCTCTGTGCAAGAACCTGCCCGTCTCGCAGACATCCAGGCAGATTTTAATCAGTGTTTAAAAACACAATTATGTGTTTAACTCTAATAGCTTCAAACATTGAAACAGTTAAGATGTTTTCAGTCCTTACATAAACAGATCCCCTCACTTGGGATATCCTCCTGCCAATCCCAATTTTCTGCTGCCTGTTGATTTTGATCACTTTCAAATGAAACCCACACCGGCCTTAGTAATCATAATGTCATTTGCAATTTCCCACAAAACACGTTTATCCACTTAGTAGCACATTGAAAAGAAGAACTCCCTATGAACCCCGTGCAGAAGGCGTAATCCGATTATCTCATCGTGCCCTCCAAGCAGGGGGTGCTTGTAAGAGGTCTGCGAGGGAAGAGAGGCAAAAACTGCGGCCTGCTCACAGCTGACTCTCATAATGGAAGCGAGGAGATACCCGGCACAGTATGGGAGAGGCAAAACCGCCAGGGGCCTTTCCTCAAAGAGATAGGCCACAGTGCATAACGCCTATATGACTCCTTAAAGTGACTGGCGAGTGCTGGGCAGATAGGTTCTGCTACAATAACAATGATATTTGGATCCTGTTTCAAATTCTTTGGGGCCTATTCATCAACCGATAAATGGCCCGGTAACCACGCTAGTTTCCGCATTTTTATGTTACCGGGCTGTTCATCATTAGGGGTCCGATAGGACCCCCTGATATTCAGCAAACTGCAGAGAAACAAGCGCCATATTCAGACAGCGCTTGTTCTAGGATCCCCGCTCCTTCCTATGGGAAGGAGTTCCGGGGATGCGAAGAGGGATCCGAGCGGCCATACGGCCTTCGATGATGAATAGGCCCCACAGTGTCTTATTATTATTATTTAGGGGTCTATGTACTAAGCAGTGTTAGGAGACAGAGTGAAAAGTGTAAGGTGCCAGCCAATCAGCTCCCAACTGTCATCTCACAGGCTGTGTTTGAAAAATGACAGTTAGGAGCTGATTGGTAGGTACTTTGGGGTCTACTTACTAAGCAGTGTTAGGAGACAGGGTGAAAAGTGATAAGGTGCCAGCCAATCAGCTCCCAACTGCCATCTCACAGGCTGTATTTGAAAAATGACAGTTAGGAGCTGATTGGCTGGCACCTTATCACTTTTCGCTCTGTCTCCTAACACTGCTTAGTAACTAGACCCCACAGTCTCTGTGTAGAGTGCCAGTGCCCTGTGACAGTATACACTACAGTGCAATTGACATCAGAGTTTAGATAAAATATACACTAGAAGTAATAATCTCATACTTATCTACTTTCTCTCACTGCTCCCCGGGAAAAGCCTGGAGAGGAGAAGAAGTTGGGGTGGAGATGGGGGCGGGACCAGATGTTTTGTGTCAATAAGCCCCTCCCCCTCACGGTAAAATGCTGTGATTACCGCATATTTAAATAGGGGATGGGGCCAAATGCCACAATTCTTATAGAATCACAACCTTAAGCTCCGCCCCCCTACCTGCGGACTGCTGTTACCGGATAAAATTCTCCCCATCCTGCCCACATCACTAACAAGTGATGTTAATATTATAACTCATGAAAGTTCCTCCGCCCTGATCAGGTCATAAAGTTGTTCTACCGGGTTCCTGGAATTGCTCGCTAGGCAATGTGGGGCACAATGTTAATTAAAGGCACTGTGTGGCATATGTAGTTGCAGCAGTACAATGTGGCATATTGTTAACTTGGGGCACTACAATCTGACAAAATATGAACTGGGGGGACTGAGTGGTATAATGTGAACTAGAGCACTATTATGGGGCATAACATAACTTCAGTGACCACCATATAATACCAAAGGGATCATAGGAGTATGAGAAGAGTATTTTTAATTGCTTTATATATTGTATGGCGGCCACTGATGCTCGCAATATTTATATGATGATCACTGCAATACTCACTGTGATGATCTGTGTATTGTATAGTGGTCACTGTGATGTACTCTGTATTATATGGCAGTCACTGCGATGTTCTTTATATTATATGGCAGTCACTGTGATGTTCTGTGTATCATATGGCAGTCACTGTGATAATCCCTGTATTATATGGAGGTCACTGGCATGTTCTGTGTATCATATGGCAGTCACTGTGATAATCTCTGCATTATATTGCAGTCACTGTGATGTACTCTATTATATGGCAGTCACTGTGATGTTCTTTATATATTATATGGCAGTCACTGTGATGTTCTGTGTATCATATGGCAGTCACTGTGATAATCCCTGTATTATATGGAGGTCACTGGCATGTTCTGTGTATCATATGGCAGTCACTGTGATGTTCTCTGCATTATATGGCAGTCATATAGGCTAGGTTGAGTAGTCTCTACTGGGGAGGGAGGGGGTGGGAGCGCTGAGCTGAGTTCTGCCCAGCGTACACCAACAGGAGATCCAACCGAGACCCTAACCCCTCTAAAACCTGGCCAAGATATAACTGGTCCACCTCGCGTTAGCTTCATCCCAATTAGTGCAGGGGTGTTCGAATGCATAAATGGACATACAGACAAACAAACAAACAGACCAATGAATTTTATATATAAGATATATTTATGAGAAAGATGCAAAAGCTTTAGGTCAAATTTCAGCCTGTTTGCCCAATTGGCTACAATTACTGTGTAGCTCTTCTTTGAATTGCAACCTAGATCAGGGTTGGTTTTTGGCCATTATCATTGGTTTTTCACTTTTAAAGGAGGTGAAATGCAAAAATCGACAGTACATTTTTGTTGTTCTCTATATCTGAACATGCTTCTGAACAGAGAGGCGGTAATTTACAAGACGTCCAGACACAGAAGCAGTTTCAGTCACGCTGTACATCTCAGCTTAAATGAGTACACCCAGGGGCGCCGAGAGGGGGGGGAGCGGGTACAGTTTACCCGGGCCCGGGCTTCCAGAGGGGCCCGGCGGGGGCCCGGGTCTGGCGCCCCCCCTCCGCACTTCCTCCCTCCCTCCCTCTGCAGCAGCCCAGCTAAGTAGCAGCCACAGCAATCTCCTATGCCTGAAGTGGGGAGCGATCACAATGATCGCGCCCCCCCACTGGCTTTGCGCCGGGCTGAGGGGCTCACAGCGCTGCAAAACTTTTTTTTCCCAAGGGGGCGTGGCCACACCTTCTGCAATTAGGCCACGCCCCCTCTTTACCGGGGCCCCGCGTGCACCTAGGTTTCCACTAAAGCGCACAGGTTTACAGAGAAGCAGAAAGTTATACAGGGAGGTGAGTGCAGTAGTTAGGCGTGATGAGGGCATTCCTTGTTAATTATGGAGTAGGTGCCATTGTGCCTATCTTTGAAGTGAAAAAACAACAATTTATCATTTTCATTTTGCAAAGTCTGAAGATTGGAACAGTATGAAGGAGGGGGTATGCGGTAATTTAGGAGCATTCCTTGCCTTGCAAAGGGGTGTATGGCCTTTTATGTACTAGGCAAGGACATGAATTTTGCACCAACTTACAGTGGGCGTTTTTTGGGCTTATGCTATACTTTTAATGGGAAGTAATACATGCATTCATGATGCACTTAAGATGGAAGTGCGCATTTCAGTTATTCAATTAAACAGAGGTGGAAGAAGACGATGACATAGTGACACAGTGTCAGAGAGATAAGGCGTCCATTCATTTATTGTGAAAAACATTATAACCTCTTATGCTAAGCTTAACTTCTAAAAAGAAATAACCACACTGACAACAACTGCTTGGTTCCACTCAGAATTAGTGTATTTATTAATTGCAAATTAATTTTAATAAAAGAGGGTGGCAAAAGAAGGCACTACCACAACCCAGCTCTAGCCAAAATACCTCTTACCACAAAAATGGGGGACGACTAAAATGCCCCCCTTTTCCATATGAGTAACCTGCGCTGTACAAGTCTCTCCGCCCCTTACTTTGGCACAGTCCAGACGCTTCCGCAAAGAAAGCGCCCAATTGTCCAACCCACATAGGTAGGACACGCTCGCCATCCTTCAAAGGGGCAAGTGCCCCACAATGACCGCTTACGCCACATGGGGCCGCTGGTTAGTAGCGCCTTCCTGCCCACTGTTTTAAGAATGTTTAGTAAAGACAAACAAAACACAGACAAACACACGGTTTTGGGTAGGGAGGGAGGGGCTTCCAACTGAAAAAGAGGCTGAACCTATTCAAATTCGGCCTTAAATAGCAAAACCTAAATGCACCCGCCCCTATAAACCCTAATTGGCTGCCCGTAAACTAATGAAAAAAGACCTCACAAAATAGAAAACTACCTAACAACAGATTCCCTTAAACTACCAATGACAAAAACCTGAGGACTCTTATATAGTCTCATGCCTATACAGCCTTCGTCTAGTCTAATAGATGGAGTAACTGTTGGACCCTGTCAGACTCTGATGGACAGAAACACTGTAACACTAACACTGTATTGTCTATATACCAGTGGGTACATGTGTCTTTATTCTTCTTACAGTATTTATTGATGATGGGGTGCAGTTGGCGATGCCATATCACACTCAGAAGATATGTCCATCCATCTGCATTGCTAGAGAGCCATAATCACTTTTACAGTAAGTACGGTTGTGATGGCACCGGAGGCTATTTAGCGGCCTGCAGAAGCTTTTCAGCTATATGTTGGCATATTGACTATACTTTTAACTAGCAAGTTAAGTTTTTATTACCCTGCAATACATATCTTTTGTCTGGGAAACCATGCATGCAAGGTTGAAAGTGGTTCTTATACAAGTTATAAAGTTCAATCATTTGCAATCATTTCTCTATAGCTAGACTACAGGGTATACTGACTATAAAGTCTATTTTAATTGATTTTGATCTATTTATATTGATCAACATCATTGTTGTGTTTCTGTTGCTAAATCACACATTTATTTTTTAAGTATCGGTAAATGTGTGATTAGGCCCCAGAAACACAACATCGATGTTAACCGATTTTGCGCAATTTAAAATTTATTAAAATTGACCTTTAGTAAATACACCCCTAAACATGGGCGTTACTACCATAGGTGCAAGGGGTGCAGCTGCTATGGGACCCAAAGCTGAGGGGAACCCATCTTCATTGTCAACATTACATGTGTTATATACATTTATCACCATTGGGTGGTGCATAGCGGCCCTTACACACTTTTGCTATGGGGCCTTCATATACCAAGTTCCGCTCCTGCCCCTAAAATACTAATGTGAGCAAGGTGAAGCGATATGACCCTGTTCATGCCCGCTATGTACAAGCAAGTTCCAATGCTGGATTTTATGGGAATTTTCAATGTTAATTTTCATGTGAAAGGGAAAATGTAACTTTGAAGTCCAACACAGGTATCTTTGCTGATCAAATAAAAATGTAATAAAAAAAAAACACACAATAAATATAAAACTTCTGCTATTAAGACTTAAAAAAATTCTAAGCGCTAAGTTTACTATGATTCGAGTCTGATCGAGTTTTTGTTTTTTTAAACTCGATTTGCAACTCGGGTGATATTCCCGTTTTTAAACTCTCAAATTTACTAAGAAGTGAATTTAGCTGAAAGTGAGATGGCAGATGGTGAAGCAGATCGAGATTTCTCCCCCGAGTAGCACGTTTAGGGGTTAGAGTACCACTGGCCTTGCAGCCAGGTGCTGGTTCTTAAATTACGGGGGAACCCTACTGGTTGTGTTCCCTGTAAATTTAGGAACCGGGACTGGATGAGCTTTTGGGGGGGGACCCTATGTAATTTTTTTGTTAATAAAAACACTTTAAATTAAGTACACATGCAGAAACATACACAAATCACACTGATCTGTGTATGTTTCTGCAAAACTCGCAGCTCAGGAGGTGGAGTGTTTGAAACTTAAATTTCTCTGCGAGTTTGCTCCAATCTCACCTAAGATTGTAATCTCGAGTCTTGGTAAATTCCTGAGTTGCATATTTGACATCAAAAGTACTTCAGAGTTTGGCCAATGGTGAGTTGATTCGAGTTTGCAATCTCACCCAAGTTTTTCAGTGAAAAATTAGAACTCTCTCCCAAACTCACCAGAGTTTGTCTTTAGTAAATTTGCGAAATGAAAAACATGCCTAAACTACCCCAAGATTGTCATTTTGACCAAACTGGAATCTTAGTAAATTTAATCCTAATGTCAACATTGTACAGTTTATTTATTCGTCTTTTAACTGCTGAATTTAGAACTCCAGTGAACAGCTTCGCCGTTATAAAGGTATGTAGTCATTGTGCCGACGTACAGAATGTCAATGCGGACATTCAGAATGCTGACATGGTCAAAATGTCAACAGAGAACATGTCAGCATTCATAAAGGCGAGATGGACATAATGTAGACAGTACAGATTTAGGTTTGCGGTTAGGCTGCGGTTTGGGTTAATGTCAACATTCAGACCATTTACCGTTATAGAATACACACCACAGTGGTCAAACAATAAAATGAAGGTGAATATTTTTGAAATTTGTGAATCATTGATGCATTTGATCATCGCTAGTCATGAGGGAGGCATTTCATAGTGGCAAAGTGATGTGGTGCTCACTGCTTGCCTTTGGCCAAAAGCCCTGCGCTGCCACACCTGTGGCTTTGTTGGTATAGTGGTGCAGCATATATAGAGGAGGAAATCCATCTCATGATGGACAGTGGTGCTTTACTATATGGTTACCTCTAGGGTTCAGTCCCTATAGATAATGCATAGTTTCATGTAAGAGGATGGTGACCTCTAGGGCTTGGTCCCTACTGATGGCAAATGGTTACCTGTAATGATCAGTAACTGCTGGTGTTAGATGGTTACCTTCAGGGCTCAACCCACAGGTGGTTACTTCTCAAGCTGTCTCTACTGGTGATGGATGGTTTACCTCTGTGGCTCAGTCTCTACTAGTGGTGAGTGTTTACCTCTGTGGCTCAGTCTCTGCTAGTGGAGAGTGGTTACCTCTGTGGCTCAGTCTCTGCTAGTGGAGAGTGGTTACCTCTGTGGCTCAGTCTCTACTAGTGGAGAGTGGTTACCTCTGTGGCTCAGTCTCTACTAGTGGAAAGTGGTTACCTCTGTGGCTCAGTCTCTACTAGTGGTGAGTGGTTACCTCTGTGGCTCAGTCTCTACTAGTGGAGAGTGGTTACCTCTGTGGCTCAGTCTCTACTAGTGGAGAGTGGTTACCTCTGTGGCTCAGTCTCTACTAGTGGTGGGTGGTTAGCTCTAGGGCTCAGTCCCTACTAGTGGTGGGTGATTACCTCTTGGGGGTAAATTTACTAAGAATCGAGTTTGGTCGAGATGCCAATCTCAGGAGAGTTTAGGCATGATTTTCGACTCGCAAATTTACTATAGGCAAAGTGGGGTGAGTTAGAGAGAGATTTCTCTCTTCTCACTCGTAAAACTCGGGTGAGATAGCAAACTCGAATCTTATCACCATCGGGCAAACTCGGAAGTACTTTTCACCTACAAGATACAGCTCGCAAATTTACCGAAAATCGAGTTGACAATCTCGGGTGAGATGCCTGCAAACTCTCTGCCAAATTGAAGTTTTAAACACTCACCTCCAGAGCTGTGAGTTTGGCTGAAACATATACAAATCATTGTGATTTGTGTATGTTTCTGCCTGTAAGTAGTTTAAATAGGGTATATTTTAAAAATAAAATACATAGGGTTCCCCACCCAAAAGCCTAACCAACCCCAGACTTGCCAGCCAGTCCTGGTACCTAAAATTACGGGGAACAAAACGAGTAGGGTTCCACCATAATTTAGGTACCAGCACCAGGCTGCAGGTCCAGTACTGGTTTTAATTATAGAGGGAAAAAAAATGCATAGCGGTCCCCCTATAATTAAAACCAGCACCAGACCCAAACAGCCGGGCTGTAATGCCACAGCCCAGAGACCCTATTACCGGGGTTCCGTGCCCAAAGCATTATCAGCCCAAGCTGCTCAGACAAGGACGGGAATTTCAGTGGAGACCCCCCCAAGAAGGGTTCCCCCCTCCTCCCGAAACACCAGGCTTGGTCTGAAGCCCGGGGCTCTTCCCTGCTCCCCAGGAGCATTGGTAACGGGGGTAATAAAGTGAAAAATAGAAAAATGGCCAGAGCTCTAGATGCTCACAGGAAGTGGCACAAATCCTGAGTGACGTCAGGTCAACTACTATTATGCTAATGGGTTAGATGGTTCTCGATGTTACCGATGTTTACGCTGTCTAGCGAGGTATTGCGGATGTGAGTAAAAGTAAGGGGACGGCATTCGGCATTTTGTAGTGCTGGGCGTCTGCATTTTGTGCTGCGGTGGTATTGCGATTGCATTCATTATCATATTTTCACAGCATTGCATTCATGCTGAATCAGACCCTACTAGTGGTGGGTAATTACCTATAGGGCTCAGGCCCTGATTCAGAGCCGGACGCTCTGACAGAGCACTCGCTCTGAATCAGGGCCGGCCTTTTTTTTTTAGAGCGGCTTCCTGGCCGCTTGCATAGCTGTGGGTGACCACCCACAGCTATAGCAAGTGGCAAGGAAGATGGTCGCGATGGTCAAGACCATCGTGACCATCGGGCTTGCGACGAGACCCTTGTGGTAGGGTCTCGTTGCCGCAAGCCCCAGAGAGATTTCGGGTCTAACAGAGCCGAAATCTCTCCCACTGATATCACTCGTGATGTCAGTGGGGCCACCCCCAAACAGAGGCATTCACATGGGAACGCCTCCGTTTGGACAGCCACTCCCCCGGCCTGCCCACCAAAAGGGGCGTGCTGTCACTCAACAATGACAGCACGCCCCCTTTGGTACGAGACCCGGAGTGACGATTTGGCCGTCGCTATCCGGGTCTCGCGCATGCGCACGACGGAGCCGGCTCCATCGTGTGCATGCGCACTGGGCCACCATCGACCCACTTGCGAGCGCATTGCGCTCGCGAGCGGGTCTGAATAAGGCCCGCAGTCCCTACTAGTAGTGGGTGGTTACCTTTAGGGCTTAGGCCTTGATTCAGCTTGGATCACAGTTGCTAATACGCAAGCTAACGACCAATCGTACCCGATTGTACCGATGGTTTCGCTATTCTGCTAGTATTAAGGATGTGCGTATGGTAAAGTGAGTGCCCTTATGTGGTGCTGAGATTGCATTGCAATCGCAGTGGTTTGGCTTGCTATCGCAGTTGAATTGCATGCGTACGCAGTCTCTACTAGTGGTGAGTGGTCACCTCTAGGGCCTCAGCCCTTATTAGTGGTGGGTGGTTACCTCTGGGGCTATGGCTCTGTTAGTGATGGATGTTTACCTCTAGAGCTCAGTCATTACTAGTAGTTGGTGGTTACAACTAAGGGTGAGTTTGTACTACTGGTGGGTGGTTACCCCTAGAGCTCAGTCCCTACTAGTGGTGAGTGGTTACCTCTAGGGCTTGGTCACTACTGGTGGTAAATGGTTACCTCTTATGATCAGTAACTGCTGCTGTTGGATGATTACCTCCAGGGCTAAGTTCCTACTAGTGGTGGGTGATTACCTCCAGGACTCAGGGCTTCATTCAGAGGCGGCTGTACGCCCGCACGGCCGCCTCAATGTTTGTCCAGTGCGCATGCGCACGAGGGAGCCGGCTCCTTCGTGCGTGAGACCCGCTACGACCGACAGCGCCGGTCGTAGCGGGTCTCTTTCCAAAGGGGGCGAGCTGTCGATGTTGATTGACAGCTCGCCCCGTTTGGAAGGCGGGCCGGGGGGGTGGCAGCCCAAACGGAGGTGTTCCCATGGGGAAGCTCTCCAGGGCTTACGACAAGTAAGACCCTACCCTAGGGTCTCGTCGTAAGCCCCGATGGTCGCGATGGTCTATGACCATCGCAACCATCACCCTAGTGGTCGTTAGAGGTGTGGGTGTAAACCCACAGCCTAACGACCGAAACAGAGGCAGCCGGTCAGGATGCAAGCGGCCGCCCAGTTTCTAAGCCTCTGAATGAGGGCCTCAATCCCTACTAGTGGTGGGTGGTTATTTTTCAGACTCAGTCTCTACTAGTGATAGATGGTTACCTCTAGGGCTCAGTCTCTACTAGTGGTGTGTGGTTACTTCTCAAGCTCACTCTCTACTGGTGGTAAAAGGTTACTTCTCAAGCTCAGTTTCTACTAGTTATGGATGGATACCTTTAGACTCAGTCTCTACTAGTGATGGGTGATTACCTCTAGGGCTCAGTCCCTACTAGTGGTGGGTGGTTACCTTTGGGCCTCAGCCCTCACTAGTGGTGGGTGGTTACCTCTGGGCCTCAGTCCTTACTAGTGGTGGGTGGTTATCTTTGGGCCTCAGCCCTTATTAGTGGTTGGTGGTTACCTCTCGGGCTATGGCTCTGTTATTGATGGATGGTTACCTCTAGAGCTCAGTCTTTACTAGTAGTGGGTGGTTATAACTAAGGGTAAGTTTCTACTACTGGTGGGTGGTTACCTCTAGGGCTCAGTCCCTACTAGTGGTGGGTGGTTCCTCTAGGGCTAAGTCCCTACTAGTGGTGTTACCTCTAGGTATTTGTTCCTTGCTATTACAGGTTGAGTCTCCCATATCCAAAATGCTTGGGACCAGGGGTATTTTGGATAACAGAATATTCCGTATTTTGTAATATTTGCATATCATAATGAAATATCTTGGGAATGGGACCCCAATAAACACACAGAATGTATGTGTGTGTTATATACACCTTATACACACAGCCTGCAGGTCATTTTATACAATATTTTCAATATTTTTGTGGCTCAAGCAAAGTTTGTGTAAATACATGAAATTCATTTATGTTTCATATACACCTTATACACACAGCCTGAAGGTAATTTTATTAAATATTTTTAATAATTTGTGCCTTAGACAAAGTTTGTGTACATTAAACCATCAAAAATCAAAGGTTTAATTATCTCAGTCACGGCAAAATTATTCCGTATTTCGGAATATTTTGGATATGGGAGACTCAACCTGTACTAGTTCTACAGCCTGACGTTCCTCTGAGTAAGTGAGGATTGCTTGAGGAGGACACAAGTATAAAGGCATGGTGGCCAACAAGAATATACAGTATTTTACATAAATATTTTGACTCCTATCTGTATATTCCTCCTTGACACCTTGTGTCTCAATTTTATCATTTTAAATTAATGCTGTTTTATTTAATAGCTGTGTTTTTTCATACTACTCCGGCTCCGTTTAAGGGTGCTTCACCAATTATATAATAGGAACTGATTTGGCTCTAGTCGTGTCTACCGCAACTACTCGCCATTAATAAAAAGCGAAAGCAGCATCCTTGCACAAGGCAGATATGCGTAAAATGGATTTCCAAACAAAACTTGCAAAAGAAAAAAAAAAATTCCAAGATTCCATTTATACGCTTCCCCGCTGCGCCAGCGTCTCCCCATATAAAAGGCAGCAGCCCCCTGTGATTCTTTGTGACACAATGGAGGCATGTGGATTTTCACAGGCCGCCTTAAAACTGTCAGCTTCACGGGGCCTAATGTACCAAACGCATATCTCGGGCTCTCGCCATAAAGTGATGAAGCCATCACCTCGCTACCATCTGTTTCAGACTGCACGGTAATTTCACTGGACGAGCCGAACAAGAAACGAATGTGGTTATGCCATGCCCAGCTCTGAGCTGTGGATATAATGAGATCTGAAGGGGAAGTCCAGGACGTAATAAATCTGAGCCATATGTGACTATTTCCTGTGTCAGTTCCTTTCTCATAACCAGAAGAAGATTTTTTTCTTTTCCTCTTTTTTTTTTTTTCCCCTCTCATGACCCCACACCATGACTCCGAAATCTTTCATGGCTGCTTGCAGGCCTCGGGCCTTTTCCACGGCAGTTGCATAAATAAATGGCTTTGACAGCAAGCATCATAAGGGTTGGCGGTTATGTGTGCGTTCACCACAAGTGCTTCTACAGCACACTGGAGAGAAGAAATGAAAAATAAAGAGATTATTTAGTTACCGCTAAACAAAAAAAAAAAAATAGAACCTTACTTGACAAGTAGTGAAAGAATTAAGTCAAATAAACGTGAAATATGTTACAACTGAGATTACGTCTTTTTTTTTTTTCTTTTTTTTTACCGGTCTATTTAAAATTGATCGGCTGTCTCTCGGAAGAAGGAAAAAAAAAAATGGTTCCTTTTAACAAACAAACATTCGTACTTAAAATAAAATATGCCTCACGGGCTGAAAGGTTCGGGTCAGTTTTTTTTTTTTTGCTATTTTTTCTTTTTACCTTTTAATTAGAATTATTTTAGCTTCATGGGAAAAAAACAAAAAAAATTCCCTTAAGGGCTGTATAAAGATTAAGGATCATCTGTAAGGTACTGCTCAATGGCGCTGAATTTTTGTACAGTGCGTTGGGACGCTTGGCTGGCCAGTTAGACACCTTTTATAAATATAATCAAGTAGGTTATCAGAACACATGCAGCAGACCTATTCCTTCTCTTGGTATACAGTCAGGTGCATAAATATTGGGACATTGACAGAATTTTCATATTTTGGCCTCTATTCACCACCACAATGGCTTTGAAATGAAACAAACAAGATGTGCTTTAACTGCAGACTTTCAGATTTAATTTGAGGGTAATTACATCCAAATCAGGTGAACAGTGTAAGAATTACAACGGCTTCTATATGTGCCTCCCACTTTTTAAGGGGCTGATGAGGTGGTATGTTTTGGATCATGAGCAGTTCCTTTCCTTCTCCATACTCTTCTCTTCCCATCACTCTGGTACAAGTTAATCTTTGTCTCATCTGTCCATAGTATGTTGTTCCAGAACTGTAATGGCTTTTTTAGATGTTGTTTGGCAAACTCTAATCTGGTCTTCCTGTTTTTGAGGCTCACCAATGGTTTACATCTTGTAGTGAACCCTTTATATTCACTTTTGTGAAGTCTTCTCTTGATTGTTGACTTTGACACATATACAACTACCTCCTGGAGAGTGTTCTTGATTTGGCCAACTGTTGTGAAGAGGTTTTTCTTCACCAGGGAAATAATTCTTCTCTCATCCACCACAGTTGTTTTCCGTGATCTTCCGGGTCTTTTGGTGTTGCTGAGCTCTCTGATGCATTCTTTCTTTTTAAGAATGTTCCAAACAGTTTATTTGGCCACACCTAATGTTTTTGCTATCTCTCTGATGGGTTTGTTTTCATTTTCAGCCTAATGATGGCTGGCTTCACTGATAGTGACAGCTCTTTGGATCTCATATTGAGAGTCGACAGCAACTGATTCCAAATGCAAATTTCACACCTAGAATCAACTCCATACCTTTTACTGCTTAATTGATAATGAAATAACGAGGGAATAGCCCACAGCTGTCCATGAAATACCTTTTGAGTTGATAGTCCCATTACTTTTGGCCCCTTAAAAAGTGGGAGGCACATATAGAAACCGTTGTAATTCCTACACCGTTCACCTGATTTGGATGTAATTACCCTCAAATTAAATCTGAAAGTCTGCAGTTAAAGCACATCTTGTTTGTTTCATTTCAAAGCCATTGTGGTGGTGAATAGAGGCCAAAATATGAAAATTCTGTCAATGTCCCATATTTATGCACCTGACTGTATGTACTGGGGAAGCTACTGTTGCCTGTGTACAGAATTTGGTGTCTGTCAATGTTCTTTCAGAGCACATTCTGAGATCATCTTCAGAATAACAGGCTGTGGGCCTTATTCAGTAGTGCACTGCTGAACGCAGATTCCCGATGGCGCATGAGCAGTACGGGTACTGCGTGATTGAACGTGATTAAGGAGAGGGGGGGGGGTCAGCGATGGCCTCCGTTTTCCGAAACAGTGGTGTGTCGCTGCCGTCGGGGGGGAGGGGAGAGGCCAGGATCTCCGTCGGCTGACGGAGGTTTCCTGGCCTCTTTCTCTCATCTGCAGCGACCGGCTTGCGTGACCCCATGGGTTACTTAGCAGCAGGATGTTCTCGCAGATTAGCCGATACTACGTTGTACAACGCAGCTCGCATAAGTAATGCGTGCAGGTGGCGTGATGCCTCCTGCTGCGTTACCATAATTGTAAGGACGGAATTGCAAAGCTGCTGGCGTGCCGTTCTGCAACTCTGTCCTAAGGTGAATCGGGACTTGTGTTTCTACTGCACTGACACAGTTTTCAGAACTTTAAATGCAGTGGAAATAAGTCATCTCCTTCCTTTTTAAATTAAAAAGAAGAATTTGACATCTCATATATATAAAATTAATTTGTTCTGTTTGTCTGTCTGTCTGGTTATGCTTTCGGACACCCCTGCACTGACTGGGATAAAAACAATGCGAGGTGGTCCAGTTGGATACTGGCCTGGTTTTAGGGGGTTTAGGGTCCCGGTCGGACCTCCTGCTGGTGTACGCTGGGCATTATTTTGACCCAGGGAGCCTGTTCTGAGCCTTCCACTGGAATGATATGGGAAAACAAAAACTTCACAGAGTGGTAACATTGGATCCCGGAAGAGGTGGTTGAGGTTCCGGTCGGATGTCCCGTTAGTGTACTCTGGCCAGAACTTTGACCCGCGGACGCTGGGTAGAAATTTGACCCGGGGAGCCTGAGGGGTGGCAATTAGTCTGGGATGCCTAATGGAGTGGTTGGGGTCCCGGTCGGACCTCAAGACGGAGTGCGCCGGGCAGAACTTTGACCCATGGAGCCTGTACTGGGCCTTCTACTGGATGGATATGGACGACATCACATAACAAAACTTAATAACTTGAAAATTTAAATATGGGCAATGCCAGGTACTTCAGCTACAGTAGTATTTAATAAATATGAATGTTGTATGCACGTTTGATATTCATAATGTTAACAATAAATATGAGCATGTCAACATGGTCTGAATGTCGACAGGGTCTAAAAGTCAATATTTGACCAAACTTCCCATAATTGGAAAGGTCTTGGCTGTGCTGAATGGCCCCGGTTTTTGTCACTCTGGGGGAATGCCCAGTTCTTCCCGAGGAGCTCGGCTGCCCCCAGATCCTCTCCATAATGAATACAATGTGCACAGCAACCATACACCGCTGCTCTTCCTCTCATGCATGTCGACAGTGAGAATGTCGACCATACTATCTAACTTTATACTTAGGCTAACTCTAAGCCTAACCCTAACCACAGACGAACCCTAACTGCAGCCTAACCCTAACCACAGCCTAACCCTTACTGCAGACTAACCCTAACCACAGCCTAACCTTTACTGCAGACTAACCCTAACCACAGCCTAACCCTTACTGCAGACTAACCCTAACTGTGGCCTAAAGATAGCCTTAAACACAGGCTAACCCTAACCACAGCCTAAACTTAACCCTAACCGCAGCCTAACCCTAAACCTAACCCCAGCAACATGTTGGATGTCAACATTAGGAACTAGGATATTAACATTCTGAATGCAGGCAATATCACTGCATACTGTACCTGCATCTTCAACTACGCTGAGGATTAGAATGGTTTCATTGGGATATGATGATAAGGTGTTCATCACTTCTGCGGTGTAGCAAACGGCGAACAGAATCACAAGCAAATACCGCACAGCCATGTTTCGTCTGTAAATAACCCTCCTGGTTTTTAATATTATTCACAATATTGTAGCACCAGTTGGCCGACCATATTGACAGCTTCTGTGGATAGCGTTTGGCAGAGCAGTTGCCTCCTGTGCGGCCATCTGTCAGGATTCTGGAGTTTTATAACACGTCACTCTGTGTGATTAATAGAGGGGACCTATTCAAAGGGGTCAGTGTAAATATATCTCAAAAGTCCCAATTTCTACTTTGACCCTCCAGCTCAGGAGGTCATCACATCCAGCCTCCGCACTGGGGACCACACATCCGGGCAGTCACTAAACTCTGCACCCTGCTCTCCAAACAAATAGCAAATATTCTCAGTTTATTCCAGTTCATTTAAATAAACACTTGAATGTACGCATGCTGTGTGATCTGTCATACGTGTTCCACTTGTGAGCCTGAATGTATGCATGCTGTGTGATC
Source organism: Taudactylus pleione (assembly GCA_031769625.1). Lineage (NCBI taxonomy): Eukaryota > Metazoa > Chordata > Amphibia > Anura > Myobatrachidae > Taudactylus > Taudactylus pleione. The sequence goes on from JAUIMM010000069.1 coordinate 7,445,861, forward strand.
TGTCATACGTGTTCTACTTGTGAGCCTGAATGTCTGCATGCTGTGTGATCTGTCATACGTGTTCCACTTGTGAGCTTGAATGCATGCATGCTGTGTGATCTGTCATATGTGTTCCACTTGTGAGCCTGAATGTATGCATGCTGTGTGATCTGTCATACATGTTCAACTTGTGAGCATATGTTATTGGTACTGTAAATAGGAAATCTGGAAGAGGAAATGGATGATTACAGGGGAAAGTGACTGATCCATATTATTGCCAGGAACGTATATATCCTCTGTGTGCTGTGTGTGTATATAGCACACTAAGATCTAATTTACATACAATGCATGCTTTATAGTCAGAGTAAAACAACTTGGTTTTGCCCAAGTTTAAAAAAACTAAATGTAAAAGATCACCCCGGATCCCTGAAATTCGGGTGGGTTCGGATCTCTGAGATGTCTACCCTGAAGAGGCTAGTAATCTCCCTGATTGCACCTTAATCCCATTATGAAGATGTCATATATAAAAATAAACATATATATTTACATTCGAATGGGATCATTAGTATAATTTCCCTGTATTGGATATAAGGAACAATGGCCCTCATTCAGAGCCGTTCGCTATTTGCGGTCGTTCGTTTAAAAACAAGGGGTGGTTATTCAAATGATCCGTACGCACATTGCAGTCTGTTCACACCTCTAAGTCTGAACGAACGAGCAAAACATACGCTCGTTTATTTGATAAAAACGCCCCCTGGCCGCTCGCACCATACGTCATGTCCGCTATTTATTAGATTAATCGAGTACATCGACCAGCGTATGAACTGCTCGCTATTCTTGTGGTTGGTGTTTGCTACCACAAATTTGCGAGCAGTTCTGGCTCTAAAATAACCCAGTGACGTGGTCATTGACGCTGCTGTTTTAAATATACACACCCATAAAACGCCCGTTTTGACCTTTAAGCACGCCTGCGTTCGGATCTCCACTCCCCATTTTCAAGCACCTTCCCCTGTTACCACCCACATACGCCTCATTCTGTCACTCAAAATAGCAGGCACTCGCTATATAGCGTACAAACAATTTTCGGCCGCACTGACTGGTTCGCGCATGCGTACTAAAAAGCGTACGCATGCGCAGATGTGCAAACATCGCTCGGAACGAGCGTACTGCCGCTAACGAGCGGCTCTGAATGAGGGCCAATGATCGCTATGGCTATATGCATTTTCTGAAAAGTATCAGTGTGTGTTCATCAAAAAATAGATCTTACTAACTGCTTTCGGGCTCATTTACATTTGGGTGTAAGTCAGGTTTATGACATACCTGAGTTTATGAGTCAGGTTTATGACACACCTCTCAGATGTAGCAGTACGCGCCCATCACATGTATGACACACCTCTCAGATGTAGCAGTACACACCCATCACATGTATGACACACCTCTCAGATGTAGCAGTACACGCCCATCACATGTATGACACACCTCTCAGATGTAGCAGTACACGCCCATCACATGTATGACACACCTCTCAGATGTAGCAGTACACGCCCATCACATGTATGACATGCCTCTCAGATGTAGCAGTACACACCCATCACATGTAGGACACGCCCCTCAGATGTAGCAGTACACGCCCATCACATGTATGACATGCCTCTCAGATGTAGTAGTACACACCCATCACATGTAGGACACGCCCCTCAGATGTAGCAGTACTCGCCCACTTTACCACCGCACTCACAATCTCCCTGAAATGCTTTATCAAAAGTAGGCAAGTGTGCTCTAGGGCACTTGCATGGAGCAAGGCAGGCAGCAACATAGTAGAGTGTAAGCTCTGTGGTACAGGAAATATTAAGTTTTTTATTGCACATGTGGTCTTCCTAACAAAAAGCAGTCACGCTCAGAAAGCCTAATTCCAACAATAGAGGAACGCCCAATATATATATATATATATATATATATATATACACTTCGCATGCTCTGCTATCTGAGCAGACAATGCCTCCTGTCTATTCCCAGGAATCCTCTGTAATAACCAGCAGATGGGAATTCCTGGCCACTGGAAAGGATACAGCTATATACACAGTCCGCTGAAATTTAAACAGGTTTAAATATCGGAACAAAAATATGCCTGCGCTCAGCTGTTTAGTTTGGTAACTAAGAGGTCATGGACAGATATACAGTATTGTGTGTACAATATCTATTAGTGTGTTGTGGTTGAGTAAGTAATTACCGTTGAGGGTAATATACAACTAGTATTTGTTAATTAAATTGGAGTCACAATGCTCCCTAATTGTTAGCAATATAATGATTAAAGTGAATAATTGATATTAGGTTACTGAATCAGAGCAAGGATTACTCTTAGAATGGCCTAATACAAGGTATTTAAGCCAACTTCAGTCATAGATTTTCTGACATTGGCCTAAATACACTGTATTAGGCCATTCTTATGGGGCATAGGGACTCATTCAGACCCGCTTGCGAGCGCAGGACGCTCGCAAGCGGGTCGATAGTACCCAAATGCGCATGCGCACGACGGAGGGAGCTCCGTCGTGCGCATGCGCGAGACCCTGCTAGCGACGGGGTAGCCGTCGCTCCGGGTTTCGCACCAAAGGGGGCGTGCTGGCGATGTTGATTGACAGCACGCCCCCTTTGGTGGCCGTGCCGGGGGCGTGGCTGCCAGATGGAGGCGTTCCCATGGGAACGCCTACCGTCTGGGTCCGGCACCACTGACATCACTAGTGATGTCAGTGGGAGTGATTTTGGCTCTGATAGAGCCAAAATTACTCCAGGGCTTGTGGCAGCGAGACCCTACCGCAGGGTCTCCGTCGCAAGCCCGATGGTCTTGACCATCGCGACCATCATCATGGATGCTCGCATAAGCTGCGGGTGGTACCCACAGCTATGCGAGCGTCCAAGAGAACGCTCCAAGCTGAGGTAGGAGGGCCCTGATTCAGAGCGAGCGCTCTGGTCAGAGCGTCCGGCTCTGAATCAGGCCCATACACACTAGATGATAAAAGTGAACGATATGAATGATAACGATATCGTTCAACGATATATCGTTCATATCGTCCAGTGTGTATGCACCAAAAGACCAGCATGTCGCCTAGTGTGTATGAGCTTTCAGAGTAATCCTTGCTCTTTAAAATTTATACTGCTAACAATTAGGGAGCATTGTGACTGCAATTTAATGAATAAATACTACTTGTATTTTACTGTCAACGGTTATTATTTATTCAACCACAACACACTAATAGATATTGTACAGACAATACTGTATATCTGTCCATGACCTCTTAGTTACCAAACTAAACATCTGAGCGCAGGCATATTTTTGTTCCATAATTTATAAAAGGAGATTTGGATTATCTCCTAGTGTCCGCAGCTAGCTTCAAGTACTTATAGGAATGAGCACAGGTCCAATACCAGTTTTATAAGGTTTAAATATCGGGAAAGGTCAACAATGTGTTTGTGACAAAATAACCAAACTAAATTTTCTGTACTAGGGGCCTGAACATCAATGGAGGAAATGCATTTGATTGATGATATCTTTCTAAGGGGCAAATTCAATCTTCCGCAAGATTTTTCATGATGAAATTAACGCAGCTATCACGCTCAATTTCCGATCAATGCGGCTACAGGCACTCCCGATTTACGCGGCGATGGAGCTTTTTTTTTCATTCGCCCTATACGTCAACGGGAACACCAGCTACAGGGAAGATCAGTCGTCGGCTGACCCGGTGGGTGGGCAGGGTTGCAAAATCCAATTTCCTGGCTGTGGGGCCATGGTAATGAACAGAATTTCTACCCCAGGGTTATAATGACCCTGGCCCATAATATTATAGAGTACAGAGTAAAAAGCAAAAAGAAATAGATACAATTTTCAATTAGTATTTAATAGAATAAAACACTACCAAAACCCTTCACTCAAATTAATTAAAATTAAATAAAAAAAATATATTCTGTATATATTTTATTTTTTTATTGATACGTAAAATTTTAAATAGGGAGGGGAAAGATCCTTATACAAATGTCCTAACAACAGTCTTTGGACAACTAACGCACAATAATCAAAGCTGGGATTCTCTGAAAATTCATTAGATCTTACATAGTTATTTAGTATCGATAAAGTAAGCTATTAGACCACAAAGCGACAATGCGACAAAGCAACAAATCTTATATATGAAATTCATTGGTCTGCTTGTCCAGTTATGCAGTCAGACACCCCTGCACCTCCTGGGATGAAACCAATGCGAGGTGGTCCAGTTGGATCCTGGCCAGGTTTTAGGGGAGTTAGAGTGCAGTTGGACCACCCATTGGTGTATGCTGGGCAGAACTTTGACCCGGGGACGCTGGGCAGAACTTGGCCTGTTCTGGGCCTTCCACTGGATGGATTTGGATGAAAACTTCACCGAGGGGTGGCAACTGGTCTGGGATGCCTATAGGAGTGGTTGGGGTCACAGTCGGTCCACACAACGGAGAGCGCCGGTCAGAACATTGACCCAGGGAGCCTTCCACTGGTTGGATTTGGACAACATCACATAATAAATCCTAATAACTTAAAGATTTAAACCCGGGCAATACCGGGTACTTCAGCTAGTTATCATTCATTTTTATTTATAAGGCGCCACAAGGTGTGCACAACACTGTACAAAGTATACATAGAAAACAGTAAAAAAAGAGTAACAGCATAAATATAATATGATTAATGCAAAGAAGGAACAAAACTTACTGTATAAGTAACAAACATCGCACAGCGGACTGAAGGACATATCGAGGTGACTGGGCCTATCGCTGGAGCTAGCAGGAGCATACAGTGGGTTCAGCGTTCAAAGATCCTGTACCCAACCAATGCGTCAGCAAATGGAGCCTGAGTAGAAGAAAGGGAGAAGGAGAGGAGCCGAGCACTGGTGAAAAGGATTATGCTGAGGAAGAATTAAAGTGAGGATGGCCCTGCCTGTCAAAAATAAATACTAAAGGAAATGGTTGAACAATTGGAGGGTGAGCTAGGAAGAGCATAAATTAGAGGGGTGGAGGAGGACAGTGATGTCTTATCAGACGAGCTTGGTACACTTTTATAAAAAGGTAAATTTTTAGGGCTCATTTAAAAATGGGGAGGCTGGTAGAGAGCATGACTGGGCGAGGGAGAGAGTTCCAGGGGATGGATGCCAGATGGATGAGAGAAATCCTGGCATCAGGCAATGTTCCGGAGATGGAAGCGGTAGGATCGAGAGATGGCCTTAATGTGGGGAGTGAAGGAGAGAGGGGAGTCAAGGATAACACAGAGGCAACGGACTAGTAGGACAATTGAGAGGGTGAAGCCATCAACAGAGAGAGAGAGAGATGGGGAGAGATGGAGAATGGAAAAAAAAACACTAAAGCACTGGGACATCCAGGAGGAGCTGGCGGAATGGGTATGATATACCACCGGCCGATTCCCGTCAGCGGCAGCCCGACAGGAGCAGAGTTAGAAGCAGCGGAAGTCAGACAGCGCTGGAAATCCCGATCGTGGATAGGAAAGTATACACTAACCTAACCTAACCCTCCTAACCCCTAACCCTAACTTCCCCCCCAAGTGCCTAACCCTAATCCCCCCTCTAAGTGCCTAACCCTAACCACCCCCTTCCCCACTGCCTAAACCTAAGTCCCCCGGGGGGGTGCCTAACCCTAAGTCCCCCCCGGGGGTGCCTAGCCCTAACCCTCCCTCCCCCTAGCCTAACCCTAACCCTCCCGGAGGGGTGCCTAGCCCTAAGTCCCCCCCGGGAGCCCTAAACCTAACCCTCCCCCCCTGCGGCTGTACGCTCGTGGCGCCCGGCATCACTACGATCGTGATGCCGGGCGCCGGTCTCCCGGCGTCGGGGAAATGCGGGCGTCTACATCTAGACGCCCGGCATTTCACCCATGCCGGGATAAGACAGTCGGGAAGCCGGCTGCCGGTATTTAGGATTGCTTCCTGAGCTGGCAGATAGGCAGTCAGGGACGCCTGACAAGATGGAGGGAGAAAGGTCAGGGGAGGTGTCATCAGATGGATGGCATGGAAGGCCGAAGGAGCTGGTGAGTTTTTCAAGGGAGGAAGTATAGAGGGAGAACAGAAGAGGACCAAAAACAGACTGCTGGAGGACGCCAACAGGTAGAGGAAGTGAGGTGAAGATGGAAGCAGTGGTAGAGACAGAAAATGAGCGGCTATAGAGGTATGAATTGAACCATGATGAAACAGAATCATTGAATTTGCCTCTTATGTTGCCCATTAAGTTTTAAAGAAGATATTTAAATAGTTAGATGAATGTGGAGACTGCAAAAGTTTTTTTTGCCACTAAAACATCTTGTTGGAGACACATTTTGCACAATCCAGATGGACTTCATACAGAAAGCACAAAGATAAGCAAACATACTGTACCAATGCAATAAAGACATTACATTCTAGGGGCTAAATTTACTAAAGTGTGAGTTTTTAGAAGGGAGTTTTAAAAGTGATGTTGCCCATAGCAACCAATCAGATTCTCGCGATTATCTTCTAGAAGGTGCTAGTTAAATGTTAAGTAGAATCTGATTGGTTGCTATGGGCAACATCACTTCTCAAACTCACTTCTAAAAACTCTTGCTTTAGTAAATTTACCCCTAGGTGACAGAGCCGCATCGTTTCTTAATAATTGTTAATTTCAGAAGTGAGGCATCAACAAGCAGTGTGTGAAAATTTGTACCTAATGTAAAAGTGACTTTACTGGCAGCTGTACTCCTATAACGTGAGTGTGCGCTAGTCTTAACTGTGGCGCTCTATGCAAATAGAAATTAATGTAACCTTCTCATCACAAGTCCACCTAAACGGCTGCCCACCTAAAGCCACACTGTTGTGGAAGCCGGTACTTGCACCATATGTAATGTAGCCTAATTTACACAGATGTTTCCATTTTCTTTCTCCCTGCCACCAACACACACTATAGCAATCTGATTTACACGGAGCATTGACCATAAAAGTGTACGTAAGAAAACCTAATATTTACCTTAAATGCAATGGTATTTTCTTAGCTACTAGTGCAAAAATGCCAACGTTTTTAAAGAGGATCAAGGGGGCTTTGAAAAATAAATTCAAATCATATGCAATTGTATCTAGACATCAAGATTTGTTTTGAGGTTAAAGGATTACCGACATTGATGCTAATCACCTACTTATATTTTATATTAGGCTGTATTATGTCAGAAGCATGAAAGTGCTTTATAATTCTGTAAAGTCGGGTTTGTTTTGTCTGGTTCTTCCACAATCCCTCACAATCACAGATGGAAAACCGTGACCTTATATAACGTACTGAGAGGACGGCATTCTTGCTATATGAGAAATATAATTCTCTGCTCTGCATTTTTCCAGCTCTTATGAAGGGGTTTAAAGTACGGGTGTGCACTGGCCACTTTTCGTGTTTTGTGTTTTGGTTCTGGATCTTTCTTCGTGTTTTGGATCTGGATTGGTATTGCCAAAACCACCCTTCCATGTTTTGAGTTCTGGGTTTTGTGTTTTGGATCTGTATTTTTTTGAAAAAAAGCATAAAAACAGCTAAACACAGAATTTGTAGGTTTTTCTGCTCCTATGCTATTATTAACCTCAATAACCTTAATTTCCACTCATTTCCAGTCTATTCTGAACACCTCACACCTCACAATAGTGTTTTTATGTCCAAAAGGTTGCACCGAGGTAGCTGGATGACTATGCTAAGCGACACGAGTGGGCGGCACAAACACGTGACCATCTAGGCGTGATACTGCAGTGGCAGACAGGATGGCAGTTTGAAAAACTAGGCCCCAAACTGTACATAATGCAAAGAAAAAAAAGAGGTGCAAGATGGAATTGTCCTTGGGCCCTCCCACCCACCCTTATGTTGTATAAACAGGACATGCACACTTTAACAAACCAATCATTTCAGCGCCAGGGTCTGCCACACAACTGTGGCTGAAATGATTGGTTCGTTTGGGCCCCCACAAAACAAGCTGGCAATTAATCTGTCCCTGCACAAACTGGCTCTACGGAGGCAAGATGTCATCCTCATCCTCCTCATCCACCGATTCCTCACCCTCACAGAGTATTAACTCGTCCCCACTGGAATCCACCACCACAGGTCCCTCTGTACGTTCTGGAGGCTGGTCTCCCTGGAAGAGCTGATAATTCATTTTGATGAACATCATCTTCTCCAAATTCTGTGGAAGCAACCTCCTACGCCTTTCGCTGACAAGGTTCCCGGCTGCACTAAACACTCTTTCGGAGTACACACTGGAGGGGGGGCAACTCAGGTAAAATAGAGCCAGTTTGTACAGGGGCCTCCAAATTGCCTCTTTTTCCTGCCAGTACAGGTATGGACTGTCTGACATGCCTACTTGGATGCTGTCACCGATGTAATCCTCCACCATTCTGTCAATGGTGACAGTATCATATGCAGTGACAGTAGACATGTCAGAAATTGTTGCCAGGTCCTTCAGTCCGGACCAGATGTCCAAACTTGGTCCTGCCTGCCCTGCATCACCGCCAGCGGGTTGCTTAGGATACCTAAGTTTTTTCCTGGCAGCCCCAGTTGCGGGAGAAAATGAAGAAGCAGCTGTTGACGTGTCACGTTCCGCTTCAGCTGACAGTGTGTTCACCAGCAGGTCTTTGCACCTCTGCAGGCTTGTGTCGGCCGGAAAGAGACACCACATAGGCTTTAAACCTAGGATCGTGCACGGTGGCCAAAATGTAGTGGTCTGATTTCAACAGATTGACCACCCTGGAATCCTGGCAAAGCGACTGAAGGGCTTCATCCACAAGTCCCACATGCCGAGCGGAATCGCTCCATCTTAGCTCCTCCTTCACTTTCTCCAGCTGCTTCTGCAAAAGCCTGATGAGGGGAATGACCTGACTCAAGCTGGCAGTGTCTGAACTGACTTCACGTGTGGCAAGTTCGAAGGGCTGGAGAACCTTGCACAACACGGAAATCATTCTCCACTGCGCTTGAGTCAGGTGCATACCCCCTCCTTTGCCTATGTCATAGGTGGATGTATAGGCTTGTATGGCCTTTTGCTGCTCCTCCATCCTCTGAAGCATATAGAGGGTTGAGTTCCACCGCGTCACAACCTCTTGCTTCAGGTGATGGCGGGGCAGGTTCAAGAGTGTTTGCTGGCGCTCCAGTCTTCGGCACGCAGTCGCTGAATGGCGAAAGTGGCCAGAAATTTTTCGGGCCACCCAAAGCGTGTCCTGCACGCCCCTATCGCTTTTCAGAAAATTCTGCACCACCAAGTTTATTGTGTGAGCAAAACATGGGACGTGCTGGAATTTGCCCGCACAATATTGGTGGCGTTGTCAGATATCACAAATCCCCAGGAGAGTCTAAGTGGGGTAAGCCACTGGGCGATGATTTCCCTCAGTTTCTCTAAGAGGTTGTCGGTGGTGTGCCTCTTACTGAAACCGGTGATACACAGCGTAGCCTGCCTTGGAACGAGCTGGCGTTTCTGAGATGCTGCTACTGGTGACGCTGCTGCTGTTGCTGCGTAAGGTGATACATCTACCCAGTGGGCTGTCACAGTCATATAGTCCTTAGTCTGCCCTGTTCCACTTGTCCACATGTCCGTGGTTAAGTGGACATTGTGTACAACGGCATTTTTCAGGACACTGAGGACACTTTTTCTGACATTTCTGTACAGTCTCGGTATCGCCTGCCTAGTGAAGTGGAATCTAGACGGGATTTGGAACCGGGGACACACTACCTCCATCAATTGTCTAAATCCCACTGCACTAATGGCGGATACCGGACGCACGTCTAACACCAACATAGCAGTCAAGGCCTCATTTATATGTTTTGCTTCAGGATGACTGCTGTCGTACTTCATCTTCCTCGCTAAGGACTGTTGGAGGGTCAATTGTTTAGTAAAAGTAGTGGTGTTCCTACTTCCTCTCTGGGATGATGAACGACTCCCAGCAGCAGCAACAGCAGCAGCGGCAGCAGTAGGTGTAGCAATGCAGGATCCTCCGGAGGAATCCCGGATAGGAGAGTCAGTCATGCCAGTGACATGGCCTGCAGGACTACTTCTGATCCTGACTAAGGAGGAAATTGACGAGGAGGGAGTTGACGGTGTGGTTTGCAGGCGCTTGGATACAACAGGACAACGGGATTTAGGTGTCCCTGGACTGCTCACGGTCTTAGCCAAAGTTTCTGAACTTGACAGTAACTTTTTATGAACGCGCTGCAGGTGCCGTATAAAGGAGGATGTTCCTAGGTGGTTGACGTCCCTACCCCTACTTATTTCACCTTTACATATGGCAAGATAGTTGTTGTCCGGATTTGGATAGAAATATTGCCAGACCAAAGAGGTGGAATGTTTGGTCTTCTGCCCAGGCATGACCGTGATGGGCTTTTTCATCCCACGGACAACAACTGTCTCCCCCGGAGCCTGATTTAAACAAACCACATCACCATCAGAATCCTCCTCGCCAACTTCCTCCTCAGCGCCAGCTACACCAGTATCCTCATCCTGTTGTACTTAAACAGTGACATATAAAAAATGTATTATCCAATGCGCTGTTATTTGAAGCAGCCAGTAGAGGTTGTCAGTCCCGATAAAATATATATTATATACAAAGATGTATACCGGCGCTGAATTAAAGTTGCTGTGTTTAGTTAAAACATAGACAAGTGTGCAATTGATCACATTTATTTCATCATATACATATTATCATAAAAAATATTTAAAATACCATAGATAGAGTGTACCCTATAGTTAGGGAGCAATAAATACAATGTCCAATATATCGCTAATAGGGGACTAATAAATCCATGGGTAGGACACTATCGTTGGGACTGTTGTCAAATTCCACAGGCAGGGTCCAGCAAATATTTACCAAGTGAATTGTCCTGATTGCTCAGTCCAGATGGTAGCTCCTATGTCTAAATCCTGTTGGTTGATCACAGAGTGTAGACTGCATAGGACTCACTTGTAGCTGCTTCCCTTTGATGATAATGGTCGTTGTCCCGATAGTCATGTGTCCAAAATATCCCAGATGGTAGATTGGTGTTGTCCCCAAGCGATAGGCAGTGAAAATGAGGCTTAACGCGTTTTGCTGGCAATTGTATGTCCAGCTTCTTCAGAAGCATACCAACAGTGACATCTTCAATTTGCATATCAGCAAGTGGACTGTGGGTGCTCCTTTCAGCACTTGCAGGGGGCTTGCAAATGGTGGAAAGAGCCACCTCTTCCCGTCCAGTGCTGGGAAGGTCAGGCATCGCAACCACCACCACACTTGGACTCTCTTTGGGGATTTGTGATATCTTCTTAGAAAGCACAGTTCTTCGCTGTGCTTTTGCCAGCTTAACTCTTTTGATTTTTTTAGTGGGAGGAGGGCTTCCATCGTCATGTGAAGCTGAACCACTAGTCATGAACATACTAGGGATCGACCTTAGCCGTTCCTTGCCACTCCGTGTCGTAAATGGCATATTGGCAAGTTTACGTTTCTCTTCAGCTGATTTAAATGTTTTTTTCAAGGTCATTTTCCTGAACTTTGTCATTTGGGATTGTATGTGCCCTCTACTATGACATTGGGCATCGCCCTTGGCAGACGACGTTGATGGCATGTTATCGTCTATGTCATGACTAGTGGCAGCAGCTTCAGCACTAGGAGGAAGTGGTTCTTGATCTTTCTCTATTTTATTTTTATCGGAGAAAGTTTGGCCCTCCATTTATGTTATATCGATTTGATATATACGTGCGGCTAAACACAGAAAATATTTTTTTATTTTTGCTGGAGAGTAGTGCACTTTGTGGGTTACACCACCCTTTAAGAAATGAGCCAGCCGGCTCTTTACTTATGGGACACAGGCGCAAGCTTGGCGCTGCTCCTTTGTTGATGCACGTGCGGCTACTGCGCACACAATTCACAAACACAGAAAATAATTTTTTTTTGGTTTGGACTGGAGTGTACTTTGGGGGTTACAGCACCATTTATTGGTCAAGCCAGCCGGCCCTTTAATTATGACACAGGCGCACGCTTGGCACTACTTTGTTGATGCACGTGCGGCTACTGCGCACACAATTCACAAACACAGAAAATATATATTTTTTTGGTTTGGAGTGTACTTTGGGGGTTACAGCACCCTTTAACGGTCAGGCCAGCCGACCCTTTACTTATGACACAGGCGCACGCTTGGCACTACTTTGTTGATGCACGTGCGGCTACTGCGCACACAATTCACAAACACAGAAAAAATATTTTGTTATTTGGCTTGGAGTGTACTTTGGGGGTTACAGCACCCTTTAACGGTCAAGCCAGCCGGCCCTTTACTTATGACACAGGCGCACGCTTGGCACTACTTTGTTGATGCACGTGCGGCTACTGCGCACACAATTCACAAACACAGAAAAAATATTTTGTTAGTTGGTTTGTAGTGTACTTTGGGGGTTACAGCACCCTTTAACGGTCAAGCCAGTCGGCCCTTCACTTATGACACAGGCGCACGCTTGGCACTACTTTGTTGATGCACGTGCGGCTACTGCGCACACAATTCACAAACACAGAAAAAATATTATTTTTTTAGCACTTGGGGGGAGCACCCCTGATGGACAGAGCACCCCCTGGACAACACTACAGCACCCCTTTAGGACTGGGACACTGCACAGGACTTTGGAGTGGACACAGCCCCTATGGAGAACTGACTGCACAACACAGTCCAGCCAGCCCCTATAGACTTTGAAGTAGTGGACACAGCCCCTATTAACAGCAATACAGCACAACACAGCCAGCCCCTATGGACTTTGAAGTAGTGGACACAGCCCCTATGGACAACAGCAGCACAGCGCAGCGCAGCACAGCACAGCACAACACTACTCTGCACTACACTACACTACACAGCCCAGCCAGCCCTAACTCCCACCCTCCCTCTTCACTGTCCACAGCCGAGTGAGAAAATGGCGCCGACGCGGGTACCTTATATAGGATCCAAAACCCGCGAGACCCGGAAGGCGGGATGATGACGTTTTGCCTCGATTTCAGATCCGAGTCAGGCGGGAAAAGTCGAGCCTGACTCGGATCGGCCTCGGATCGGGGGGGCTCGGGGGGGTTCGGATTTCAGAAATCACCCCTAGTTTAAAGTAAGGCTAAGAGACTTCGAAATGGAAATCTGTGGTCAGAATCGGAAGTTTGCGCAGCACAAACAACGGCAACAGTAGATTTACCACACCTTTTTAAAGGAGCTTTCGACAACGGCCGGCAAACTTTTCTATTGTCTTTATTGCTCATCCGTGTGCCTACAGTTTTAAAGTAGGGGGAGATAGAACTTGTAGTCTTGCAGATAATCAGACTGCTCACAGCAGTACAAAGTATTTAAGGAAATGAGTGTACTGATGATGTAGTACAGAGAACTGTCATCTCATATGATCGTTGGGGGACAGGGCTGCATGTGACAGGGGCAGTGACATGACATGAGGAGGTGAATGGAGGCAGTGAGAAGCCAGGGTCTCCCCCGGTTACCAGACTCCTACTCTGCTCTAAAAGGCAGAGCAGAGCCCGGAGCCGGTTCCAGTGATCAGCTGTGTGGTCTAAACAGACCGCAAACTGATCACTGCAAAAAAAAAAAAAAAATAGGCAAAAAAAAAAAAAATCACTTACCTGCCTTCAGGGACCGGTGGTCGGGGCTCCGGTGATGACTCCCCTCCGGTTAGCTGGTCTCCCATGCTGCACTGCGGGCCGGTCATCAGGTGATCGGGTCCCAGTGCAGTATGAGATATCAGCTGACCGGAGGCATGGAAGACATCACCGGAGCACCAATAACTGCAGGTAAGTGCTATTAAGGGAGGGGGAAGTCGCGGGGGGGGGGGTCCGCGATCGCGGGGGCGGGGCTTAGTGTCAGGGGCAGGGCTTAGCGCCAGGGGGGTAACAGTGGCGGCCAGTCGGCGCATGCGCGGGGCACTAGTCACGGTATTTTTTCAAAAAATACAGTGACTAGTGTGTGGAGGGGATTCGCAGGGCCAGAGCTTTATCCCTGTGATATTGCCTGAATTCGCAAAGCGGATTGTAGTAAATAGAGCCCATAGTCACAGACACACGGCTGTACACCAGGGGAAGGGCTGGTACTAGCATTAGCATATAGTCACAGGCACGGCTGTACACCAGGGGAAGGGCTGATACCAGCATTAGAATATAGTCACAGACACACGGCTGTACACCAGGGGAAGGGCTGATACCAGCATTAGCATATAGTCACAGGCACATGGCTATACACCAGGGGAAGGGCTGGTACCAGCATTAGCATATAGTCACATACACATCTGATGAGAATATATAATATAAATCTATCCTTATACACCAATACTTTTTGCACCATATGGCGTAAGAGGCCTGGTATGACTCCGAAGTTCCGGCACGTATAGCGATTCCTAGGCTTTGTTACTTTTTCCTGAATTTGGCGTCTTATTCCCATCACAGCCTCACACAAAGTCACTTAAAATGTCCTAGCTATTCATGACACTTTACTTGCATCATTGCTCGTCCTCAGGAGCAGTATTTGCACCAACACAACCTTACTGCCCTCTGCTGACCCCTCCTCCCCCCTCTCTGGCTGTAAGGTCTCATATGTGCAAACTGCTTGTGACATGGCGTATAATAAATGCGTATACCCTTTTATGAGCATGTGCAGTGCGAAGTCACCAAGATGCATGCAGCACGCCGGCGCCATGCTCCCTCCGCATCAGCACCGAAGGCGACACTGACATCACACAACTAAAACTATTTGGAAATACTGTACTGTATGCATCTATGAAATGACTTTAGAAGTGTCAGCTACACTTATACCTTTACACTGAGCGCCATGTGCATGCTCTCTGCGGAACAAAGGGCTCATTTATTGGCAGATTTAGTATTAACTTTTTAGTGCTGCCACGTCCCGAGCGCTACAGAAAGAGCTTCTGTCTCCCATGAATATTGTCTTTAATGAGAGACAAAGACGTGTCATTCAATTTATTCCGCTATTTAGAAAAGTGCCCCAGCTGTCTGTAACCCGACAGAGGTGGTAAATCTCCCCGTTCCCTCCCCGGTGGGATCTAAGGAAATTTCCACCTTTCGGTGGACATTTGTACATATTAACGCCAATGCCCCCCTTCCCTTTAGCCCCAACCTCTGTACCATACGGATTCCCACAAAAGGAGGACCCGATAATAGGTCACAAACAGATCAATCATTGATTATTTTCTCCTAACAAAGGGCCTGATTCAACATGGATCGCTAGTGCGATAGCGTACACAGACGGGCGATTGTTGCGTACCGCGCATTCACCGCAGTGCGCAAGTTAGCATTGTGATCTCTCTGCATTCACCTGCGCAGATACAAAGCCATTGCAGACAGAGGGACGGGTGTAAGGCAGGCGTGCCAGTCCATTTGAACGCCGTAGCATGGGCGGGCATAAATTAGCCACTGCGACGGCTTACGCAGGTTGTGTACTCACTGCGTGCAACGAGGTTAGCGATTTCTGGATAAGGTCGGACCTGTTGTTATTGTGCGTGAGGGGCCGATGTTACTGATGCGAACGCAGGATTGCTAGGTAACACGGATGTGCGAAAGCGGTAGTGGGCGTCTCTGTGCTGGCTTTGGGTGTCTCTATGATAGCTTTGCGATTGCAGTCATTAGCATATTTTCGCAGCAGACCTGCGTGCGTAATCTCAGCTGCGATCGCAATAGTGATCCATAACGAATCAGGCCCAAAAATTCACATTGAGGAACACACAGTTAGAGGTACTGTAGGACTGGGGTTGAGGACCGGTGCTCTAGACTATTAGCTGTAACCAGCAGGGTCCTCGCTGTCCTCGGTCTAATGTCTGCACCTCGCCCCTCCGTACATGCACTGTTTTAGGTGCAGTGTGTAACTGTGAATGATTTGTAATTGCGACTGTCTGGTGCTGCAGAAATTCATGGAGCCCTACATATAAATAATGAAGCTGACGGTATCCGGACATATGGTCAACAGCAGGGGCCATAACTGGGGGTGTGCGGAACGGCACCCTGCAACAAGCATCAATACGGTCGTGCTGCCTGTAATATCCATTGGACGCTACAGGCATGCACCCTGCCACAATTGCTGCTGCCAGGAGCGACTCGAAGACGCTCCGGGCATTGCTGCAGCTTCAGGTGCCGGCGGTCCCTTCCCCTTATGCGCAACTTCATGACGTCATACGCAAAGAAGGTGGGGGTGGCACAGGGCGCTAATGGCCCTAGTTACGGCTCTGGTCGACATGCTCAGAATATTGAAATATTGAATTTTTTTGCAATGTCGACACCTGAAACGTCGACATTCAAAGGACGCCGTCGGTTGAGGATAGTCGCCGCCGGGAGGGATAGGGTTAGGCTGCGGGAGAAAGTAGGGATTAGATGCTGGGGGGGGTTAGTGTGAAGCAACAAAGGGAGTGTTAGGGGTAGGGATTATAGATAGAGGGTAGAAAACTCACCGGAATGGCACTGCTGACACGTCGGCGCCAGAACTGCACCGCACGTGACTGTCGGGACCCAGCCAAAGAAGCAGGAACCACTGCTCCCGCAGGGAAAAGTAGTCCACCAGTAGACTACCAGGAATGGTTTGTCGATGGTTCATCATATCATCTGCGTAAATATGATGAATGTCAACATGTCCGCCGTCGATATGCTAAGCGTGTTGACAGTTTGTCGATGTCGACATAATAACTGTCGAACAATCACATCACACCTGAAGCTGACATCCTGACTACATTGTACATTATTTACTAGTCCGAGAAAAGGACTTTTTGAAGCAATATGGCAGCGTCCGTTACACATCTTACATTAATTATTTTCAGAGGGAACAGTGTTGTTTTACATTTTGTACAACCTAGAAAAGTTGGAGCACAGCGTTAAGCACGGTGAATTCTTATAGCATGAGCTGCTCTTTCAAAATGA
Source organism: Taudactylus pleione (assembly GCA_031769625.1). NCBI lineage: Eukaryota > Metazoa > Chordata > Amphibia > Anura > Myobatrachidae > Taudactylus > Taudactylus pleione. Next base: position 7,462,740 of record JAUIMM010000069.1, read on the forward strand.
GCCCATAATGTCTTTTTTTTTGGTAATATGTTATTTTTCAGACTGTTGCTACAGTCAACGAAACAAAACTCATACAGTCCATGGGCGTACGCAGGAGACGTGTAGATGCTTTGAAGTCACGGGCACATCATGAGACCTCTGCTTGGATCAGTGGGAGTCACTGTTATCAGCGTGACCAATCGTTAGTGATCCCTCTGTGCTCGTGGTCACTGATAGATCACATGCCCGTCTCTCCCATTGCAGGACTTGCTATTACCAGTCACAGGGTCTTCTCCAACTGGCCACAAATGAAAGGTGAACGCGTTACAATGTGGGTATTGTGCTCTGGCAGAGTATGCTGTGAGATGGGACTGATAGTATTGTATGGAATCTCATTACAGTCACAGGATAAAGGGCTCCTATCGGTTTGGAATAAAAAAATAAAAAAAGTGTGATACTCATGTGATCAGTGGCGAGCTGACGTCCGCCAGTTATCCAGTCATTACATAATACATTGGGACTGATTCGGGGGTGAATGGCGTCTTTTGGCATTCTCCTATCTGCGACTTTATGCGGATGCTGCTACTAAGTCCATCCGTACATTCGAATGTTCAAGGGCTGAGACGCCCGCATTCAGCGTTTGTACGTGCTGTGATACCACCGGGTGATGCCGCTATCGTTGGCACCAACGAAACTTGCACCAGCTCTATGGCAGGTACAGAGTTACCGTGTGATGTTGGCCTCCAAAGTGAACGATTGTGCGCCTGAGTATGTGAACACTTTAGCCACGCGTCGGCGACACTCACATAACGCGCCCATAAGATGATCCATCTTTCTGCGCCTGTTTAGCCACCACCTAGTCACCACCCAGGAACACCCAGCACTTCTCCAAGTCATCTCTTATACCGTGCGTCTCAATCACAAGCTCGCCCTTGCACGTGTTCTCTGTAACACATGAGCCTTTTGGAGTTTCTTCAGTTGTAATGTGCTTGCGCAGTAGCAACAGAGCCCTCTAGTCTGTCGACATCTGCATTGTGTGCTGCTCTGAACCTGTAATCTCCTGCACTCTCTGAAGGGTTGGGTACAGGATGTGCTCAGGATCCCGAAGCCGGCATCCCTTCAGGGCTAGGATACCGGCAACAGCCGGTAAGTTACTTAACCCTACCCCCAACCCTCTCTCCCCGTAGCCTAAAGCTAATCCCCCCCCCCAAGCCTAACCCTCCCACTAGTGCCTAACCCTCCCCCTAGTGCCTAATCCTTACTCTAACCCTAAACCTGCTACTTACTGTTGGGATGCCGGCGGTCGGAATGCTGGCGCCAAGATTCTGACTGGTGTCGGGAATCCAGTGCCGGCACTCTAAGCATCGGCATCCCGACTGCTGGGATCACAACTCATTTCTGAGCAGTGCTGTGAATTCAGTAGGTGCAGGGGTCTGAGGACACTGGGCCTGATTCAGAGCCGCTCGTAAGCGGCCGCTCGCTCGCTCTGAGCGATGTTCGCACATCTGTGCATGCGTATGGGTCGTAATGCGCATGCGCCAACCAGTCATTGCGGTCGGAAATCGTGCGCTTGCAAAACAGCGAAGGCCTGCTAATTTGAGTGACAGAATGAGGCGTTTGTGGGTGGTAACAGGGGAAGGTGCTTGAAAACGGGGAGTGGAGATCCGAATGCAGGCGTGCCAAACGGTCAAAACGGGCGTTTAATGAGTGTGCATAATTAGTAAGGGAGTGTCATCGACCACGTCACTTGGTTGTCTTTTAGCCTGAACTGCTCGCAGTGATTGCGGGAAGTAAAACCTACCACAAGTTCAGACGCCTTTTGATGTACTCGATTAATCTAATAAATAGCGGAGATGACGTATGATGTGAACGGCCAGGGGGCGTCTTTACAAAATAGCGAGCGCATGTTTCGTTCGCTCGCTCAGACATAGAGGCGTCAACAGACCGCAAAGAGCGAGCGCTCAATTTAAATCGCCGGCCCCTTTTTCTGAACAACCGTTCGCAAATAGCGTCCGGCTCTGAATCAGGCCCACTTCCCCCCACCTTTATTTACACTATAAGCCACCATTGCTGAGACTGCAGGAGGAAGTGTGAGTGATCAGCGGCACACTGCTCTTCCTCCTGCAATGATTCCGGAATGGGTAGGCTGTGAGAAATAATAACATAAAGCGCATCCAGCTTCTTGCACATTGCATTGACACGTATTATTACAGCCATGTACTGAGCCTTCTATGTAGAGCTGACCCTGACCAATTTAGTGCCGTAGGTAATATTTTATATCTAACCAGAATCAGCCGCACTTTCACCAGCACCTGGTTATCTTGGGAGAATACACAAAACCTCCAGCGGTATAGTGAAGGGGGAAGGTGATTGACTCACTTGCAGTACAACTAAGGAAGCATGAGTAAGGTATTTATTACTGTACACTGGTAATGACAATTACTTACCCACATATGACTTGGTTTCAATGGTAACTAATAACTGCTTTTACAAAGCTACTAAAATTATTGCTTGCTGAACGCAAGCATTAACTGTCTACAAATGTGCTTTTAAAACCTCCAAGCAAATCAATTTACCGTCTACTGCTAATATATTGCTGCTATATACTGCTGCTTTGCACTAACTCTATGGAATGAGGATTGAAATATTAACAGTGACTGTTACTCTTAAGGTGCCCATCCACTAGCAGACATGAAAACGACTGCACGATTACGACATTGTAATCGTGCAGTCGTTTGTCAGTCTGTGATGAGCCTGCACTGAACGAGCAGTCGTTCAGTGCAGGCTCATCAATCATCTGCAAACATGCTCAACCTGACGTTATCGTCAGGTTGACCAGCATGTTTGCACGATGATAGATATCTAAACGACCAGCGGGCACGCGCATCGCTGGTCATTTTAGACTTTTTCCAAACGATTTGCAAACGATTGAACAATCATTATTGTTCAATTGCTCAACTTAATCGTCTAGTGGATGGGCACCTTTAAGGTGCGTATCCATTAGGCGATGGAGGAATAAGAGTACCTTCATGTTCGGGTGATGATTGATGTCGGAAATGACCAGTGGAAGCGCGCATCGCTGGTCGTTTCCGACATTATAGTGCACGATTAATGAGCAATTGAACGATTACAATGTCGCAATCTTTTAATCGCTCATTTAAATCGCCTAGTGGATACGTGGCTTAAGTATTACCCCGCTACAAGATTATCATTTGTTGGATATTATAGCATTTATTTAGTCAAGCATGCATGATGATCTGTGGACACAGATTACTATTATAAAGCTTATTGACATGGCGAAAATTATTCATTGCTGGATTCCACAAGAAGTTTTGTATTTATTGGTTTCAAGATTTGTTAATTGTAATAATAAATGTTATAAATATATACAGCATCCTTTGTGCTAAGTGCAGCAGTGGGCTGCTTATCAATATACCATTAGCGCCAAAAGAACCCAAATATGAAATGCTCCCCATTTTATAAACTTCCAGGTATTGGTTTTAAAGACAATATAACCTATGACAAATATATAATAGTAAAATATGCACCCTCAATTATATCTATACTATAGATGCATTAACGTCTACAAAAATCTGCATCTTCTTCATGTTTCGCTGACTGCTCCGTACTATTAATTCTCTTTATTGAGTCTATTTTCCATTCTTAGAAGCAGAGAAGAAACAATGTTTGTCAAGTGCTGTTACTGTCAATAGGGTTTGTGTGAAAGTCGCAGTGTTATTCAAAAGACAAAGCCTATTGATCAAAATGAATCAGCAGAGAAGCTTCGTTCCCGCAGCTGTGTTGGAATATTCAACTAGACAATCTCATTGTGATAAACAACTGGGAATCAGTATTGCCATTGCCATCAGCGAACGCGGAATGTCATTGTTATTTTACATAGCAGCTCATTGTTTTTTATCACACTTGATGCTCTCTGTCCTTAGTGTTTGCTTAACAATAAACAAACTCTTCGCCAAGTTTAGGAAAGACTTCTGAACATACTGATCACACACACCCTCCCCCTGTGCCCGCTGATACAGGGCCTGAATAAGAGGAGTGTCTGCCATGGCTGCGTCTTTTTTGTGGTGCCACAGCGGCGATATGCTAATGTTAGTTTCAACCCTCCCCACGTGTACTAGTGTGTGCCGGAATGTGTAAGCACTATTGTAAAACTGCCATTGGTTCTGGAAAGTCCACCATCAGGGCACAATCTCTTGGCAGGTGCAGTGTCTCCGTCTGGACATGACCTCTGTGACTGCGGTTCTGCGTATGAGAACACAGCAACTCTCTCTGACTGGCTCACAGCACTCCCATTTTTTCGTGTTCTCTTCAGGCCACGTACAAGTCACCACCCAAGAACGTTTTTCTTTCGCCAGTGTTGATACCAGTGTAGGGATGGCCATCGATGGGCTGTCCATCAATGGTCACCATTGATGATTCAATCAGTGATTACCATCAATGGCAACTCTCTATGGCCACCACTGATGGGGCAGTCTTCCCTACTCTACCATCCCTCACCTGTCCTCCTTTTTCCCATCTTCCCTACTCTACCATCCCTCCCCTGTCCTCCTTCTTCCCAATCTTCCCTACTCTACCATCCCTCCAGTCCTCCTTCTTCTCAATATTCCCTAATCTACCATCCCTCCCGTCCTCCTACTCTACCATCCCTCCCATCCTCCTTCCCAATCTTCCCTACTCTTCCATCCCTCCATTGTCCTCCTTCTTCCCAATCTTCCCTACTCTACCATCCCTCCCCTGTCCTCTTTCTTCCCAATTCCACTTACCCAGAATCTCCCCCACCTCAACCCACTGTCTTTTTTTCTCTGTAATTTCCCACTACATGTTACTGATTCTATGAGTTGCTCATCCTGTCCACTGTAACCTACGTAGTACCCTCTAGATGGCTGCCTTGTCTGGAATCTTCAAGGGCAGGCTGAACAACCCATGAAATTATTTATGCAGCGGGTAACTTGTTAGTTACTGTTCATTTTATCCTTTTATGTCTTTATTCCGTGCATTGCATATCGCACATTGTAACCGATGTAGTGTACCCAACATGGCTGCCTCGGCTGGTCTGCTGTTGTGTATAATGAGCAATGCATAGTTCTGATGATTTTACAAATATCTTGCTCAGTATTGTTTATCACCCCCATTGTGTGACATCAATTCCAGGCATTGCCTCTTCTGCCCAATGTAATCCTATGTAGGGCTCCTAAAATGGCTGCCTCACCTGGGTCCCGAGTGGGTAGGATGAATAGTCTTTGGAACTGATAATCCAAAATGGCTGCCGCACCTTTGTAATATGCTCATGGTTTCTGTATTTCATGCAAATCTAAACCTCTGTATTATGTTCATACTCTTTGTTAAGCGCGTTGAGACCTTGAAGAAAAGCGCTATATATTTTAAACACTATATAAATAAAACAATTATTATATTAGTAGTATTGGGACCTCCATTCATAAAGCTCTGAAAACTGAAATTTTTCTGAGGTTGACTGCAGGAATCTACACCAACTTCTGATGTCTTAAGTTCCTGGAACCCCGCTCCTTCCTATGAAAAGGAGATCCAGTTGCGAAGAGGGTCTTTTTCTGCTCTGACCCTGCTCCCCTTACAGCAGCGCACATGCATAAACTCCTGACTCGGCAGTATAAAATCCCGTAGTTTGTAATTAGCGGCAGAATCAACGGCCAAGGGACCATGGCGACAGCTGCTTTATGGAGCAGCAGTCCCCGCGTCAGAGAAGGAGCAGCAGGGCCAGCTGGAGGGCCGTTCGACCAGTGTGGCCGAACAAGGCCGTCACCCCATAGAGGCGCAGTGCAGCTACCTCCTAGGGTTTGGGGGCCGGGCAGTAGTAGCTAGATGGTCTGCATCTTTTCTTCCTACAGAACTTCAGACTCCGCCCGTCTTCTCCCTCCCTGTCCCACCAGCCCTCCACTGCCTGCCTGTGACTTCTCCCTCCTGATCCCCACAGCCCTCTGCTGCCTGCCTTCGGCATCTCCCTCCTGGTTCCCACAGCCCTCTGCTGCCTGCCTTTGGCTTCTCCCTCCTGATCCCCACAGCCCTCTGCTGCCTGCCTTTGGCTTCTCCCTCCCGGTCCCCACAGCCTTCTGCTGCCTGTGACTTCTCCCTCCTGATCCCCACAGCCCTCTGCTGCCTGCCTTCGGCATCTCCCTCCTGGTTCCCACAGCCCTCTGCTGCCTGCCTTTGGCTTCTCCCTCCTGATCCCCACAGCCCTCTGCTGCCTGCCTTTGGCTTCTCCCTCCCGGTCCCCACAGCCTTCTGCTGCCTGTGACTTCTCCCTCCTGATCCCCACAGCTCTCTGCTGCCTGCCTTCTGCTTCCCCCTCCCGGTCCCCACAGCCCTCTGCTGCCTGCCTTCTGCTTCTCCCTCCCAGTCCCCACAGCTCTCTGCTGCCTGCCTGCGACTTCTTCCTCCTGGTACCCACAGCCCTATGCTGCCTGCCTGCGACTTCTTCCTCCTGATCCCCACAGCCCTCTGCTGCCTGCCTGCGACTTCATCCTCCTGATCCCCACAGCCCTATGCTGCCTGCCTGCGACTTCTTCCTCCTGATCCCCACAGCCCTCTGCTGCCTGCCTACGATTTCTCCCTCCCGGTCCCCACAGCCCTAGGCTGCCTGCCTTCGGCTTCTCCCTCCCGGTCCCTACAGCCCGCCTGCGACTTCTCCCTCCCAAATACCCCACAGCCCTCCGCTGGGGGGGGCACTAAAAAATTCTCGCACAGGGCGCTACTCCACCTGGAGCCAGCCCTCAGGAGCAGCTCCAGTATTATAGTATCCACCGCCGTAACTTGCACACAATATTGAATAGGCCCCTCATTCAGTTAAAGACATTCAGTGCCTATTGTCAAATGAGATTAATTAGATTTCCTCTGTTACTCTGTTACTACTTTAACTAGAGAGTGAATGAATCCTGCACACTGCAGCTATAAAATGCATTTCAAAAACTTGCAGTGGCTCTAATGCTTCAATTCTATTGTTCTTATATTGTTAAATAGTCCCAATATTGTTTTACGTTTTTTTCCCCAAGAGGTTCCTTTGAGATGTGGTAATACACATAGGCCCTCATTCACTACGGATCGCCTTTGAGATCGCAGCTGCGATTACGCACGCAGTTCAACTGCGAAAGTATGCTAGCTAATCCATTACGATCGCAATGCCCTCGCAGCACTACATAAACGACCCCCACTTTACTTACCACACATCCATAATGTTTAGCAAGACTGCGAAACCGTCGGTACAATCGAGTCCCATCGCAGCCTCATGCACACTTGCACAAGCCCTGACCTTACTCAGAAATTTCTAACCTCATCGCACGCCATGAGACCTCAGGCTGCGTATGGCATCACAGTGGATAATTTATGCACGCCCCTGCAACGGCGTTGAAACGCACTGGCACGCCTGCATTCGCCCGACCCTCCCCCCCCTGGGTCACCGCCCACTTCCTGACAATCACTCTGCGATGGGTCTGCATAGTCACCGCCATCACAGTCCCGATCGCAGGGGCTAGTTCACGCGCTGTGATGCATACACATGCGCAGAACGCAACAGTTGGCCGATTGCGTGCGCATTCGCCGCTGTGATCGGTCATGAATCAGGCCCATAATGTATAGTATACTGTGCATTATATATCATAGTACAGTTGACAATGTTGTAAAAAATATTACAGGGACATTATGATCCTATGAAAACTCGTCATGCGTGTCATCGCGCTCCTCGGACCACTACAATCCCCATCATATCAAATCAGTATGAAAAATGGGGACATTCCAGGAACGACAAATTCCAGTGAGAAATCTTTAAAGCCCTGGCTTGTCCCTGGAAATTAGGGATGTTTGGAAACTATGTCACAGAAAGAAGTAGATAAATATCAAACTCGCCTAAAAGCAGTAAGTAAGGATAATAATAGTATAATAATAATAATAATCACAAAAAACTAGCGACTTTTGACTTTACTAAAAGCGCCTCCTTTGTCCCTCGGCATAGAGAAGCCCTGCAATCTGTCAGGCTGTGCTAACTTGGATTGTTCTGCATTTACAAATAGCACTTTGCCTGGAGCTCCATCCATTTGAATTAGAAAAAAAAACAAAGCATTAATTAACTTGACTTTGGCAGGGCTGATTCAGGGCATCGTGACCTTTCCTCTATGTCACATGTCACAGGGATTTCAGCCTCAGCGTGGAGCTGCGTCAGTAGCAATCCCCCCATTTGTTTTACAAAGTGCTGCGGGATTGTTTCTTTTGTCTATTTACAAAGACGGATCGCTATTTTTTTTCTTCTTTTCGTATCCAGAGATCATATAAACAACCGGGAGGTGTTAGTGAATGAAAGCTCATATTATCAGTGCGTTAGGAGCTTTCAGAACGTCCTTCTTAGAGGGTCTCTGAGCCGTGCTGGCCTTGTGAAGATTTTCCACTGTTATACAGTAACACATAACATAATACGGAACATCATCATCTCCTAATGTTAGACGCTGAGCAAGATTTTCAAAAGTGATCTTAAGAGAATATGATTCTAGAACGATATAGCATACAGACAAATAAACTGTAACTTCGAAAGTGGACCCTTCACTAACTCATGCCGTAAAAGTCATGCACTTTAGGTGGGCTTCCCATTGCCCAGAAATGATTCCCCTCACGTATGAATTACAAGACCGCCTGCGGAGGATGAGGAGTTAGTAGCGTTTATTGTACTCCATAAGTGGATAAAGGAATAAATGATCAATCATTACAAGTTCTCCCATTTTTTTTATTTGTAATTGAAATGGGCATTTGATAACATATTGGCATAGATACTTGCCTAGTCTCCCAGAATGGCCCGGGAGGCAAGTCTCCCGGCCGGGTCCACCTGCCTCCACCCCCCCTGTATGAGTGGGCGGTCCGGGGGCAGCTGATGACACGATTCGCGCTGAATCACATTACCGTGGTCCCGCTCCCTGCTGCACAATGCGGTAATCCCACCCCCAAATTCAAGCCACGCCCACCGCTGTGCCGACCTGGCTGCCTCCTGCCGGAAAAGGCAGCCAGATTGTCGGCAAGTCGGCATATTGAATAACATTTTACAACTGAGCTTGCAGTGATGTAAATTTCACATGCATTTATTATTGCTGGGGCACCGGGACAGTGCTTCCTAAATAGAGTTGTCCCAGCAAAAGCCTAGAAGCAAAGTGATAGCTGCCAGGTTCGGACCTGTAGAGCGTATCGCAAATACATGGCTGTTAGGCTGCGTATACATCATTGGGGGCTGGAGAAGATTGCTCGTGTTTTCAGAAAGTTGCAAGGTAGACTCTGCACCAGGCAGAGACTGCTCAAGGAGCTGATATTGTGACCGATTATGCGTCAATGGCTAACGCACTTCAGCATTGCTCAGATATAAATTGGCGTTACAGGGTTTTCTCAATCCGTCGCATGGAAGTACACAAGAGGATGATGGAACTAGCATTTGCATATTTATTGCACTTGCTATTCCGTGAGAAATCGCAGCCGCACATGAACTGCGTCCAACGCTGCATCAGGCCCATTGTCTTGTGATCGCATTTTCCGTATATAGGTCGGGCCTAACACGCCCATAATTACACCTGTAAATGTGGGGTCACTCACATATAAAGAGGTGAGTCTTTTCTCTTTTGCTCATCTGTGATCACCAGAAAGTATACAGTAGCCCAGAGCTACAGAAAATAATAAGAGTTGGATAAGCGGACACATGGGGATGCAAGGTCTTATGGTGAATCCGCACCTACCTTAGGGGTGTTGCGAATGATGTTTGTGTCTAAAGATGCACCAAGGGGTATTTGAGCATCTAAAGATCAAACTGGGCGTCACAGTCCTTGCACACACAGACACATGGATGTACTCCAGAGAAGAACTTGTAAGGTATTTGCTTAAAGTTGCTGAAGCGATACCGGCAATACGGATGCTGCTGGTGCACCTGATTCAAAAATGGACACAATGTTGATGTTGGGCGCAGTAGACCATTTTTTTTGCCACTACCAGAGCTGGATTAAGGGTGAGGCACAGGAGGCAAGTTACTCTGGGCCCCTCTCTCTCTCTCTCTCTCTCTCTCTCTCTCTCTCTCTCTCTCAGGGGGCCCCCCAATCCTTTAATCAAAGCTGCAGTGCAGAGCAGGACTGCACTGCAAGCTGTAGAAGAGCAATGGGAAGTGTAGTCCAAGCAGGGGGCGGTGTTACATGGCACTGTACTGTCAGCAGCATAGGAGAGAGGAGGAGGGGAGGAGACCTGACTATTCAGCAGCCAGTCTATAATGGTAAGAGTGACTCAGGGAAGGGGCATTGCTGTCTATCCATAGAGTAGAGAAAAGCCCTGTTTTGTGGTAAACAGGGCTTTTCTCTGCTTACTGCTATTCACAGAGCGGGATTCTGTGGAGAAGTTCATTACTTCTCCAGTGGCACCTCAGCTCCATGGATGAATCATATCACCATACTTTTGTATGGTGAGTGAAATTTATAAACGAATGGAAAGCTCAGCTTGTGTACAGATTACGCCAACTCAGGATGGCATAATCTGTACTGCCAGACGAAAAGAGCAGGGAAGTTGAATACTTCTTTGCCCGGTATCCGCTCCTGACTCCTTCCTCTTACCTAGACCTATGTAGTGACCTGCTGATCACAGATTATTAGTCATCGCAGTTTTTCCACACATAATTTGCATACTATAGTTAACTTAAAATGTATCATATATATTTATATAATAAAATAGATTGCATTATAAAAATAGTATACATATATATATATATATATATATATATATATATATATATATATATATATAATTTTATATAAACCTCTGCTGTATGACAATAACATTGGTTATATTAGTACACAAACAGGCGTCTTCCGGACCATGTGATCTCCTACGTGTCTCCTACCTGTCTGCCATGGGAAGATCAATTTCTTTATAGGTTCCCCAAAGCAGAGAAACCAGAAATAAGTAAGGCAGACTCGCAAGTGACTGGTCTGTACCTGCCAGGGACTGGGGATGGGGGGCCCCAAAAACGTGGATGAACCATGGTCACTGGGGCCAGGTCTGGGCTCTGCTCTGCCCGTTAGAGCAGAGCAGGAGTCCGGTAACTGGGGAAGACCCTGGATAACGCCAGGAGGTGGCGTTATTATCACAGGGCTTTCCCCGGTATTTTTTCACAATTTATTTTTAGTAACTTTGGCCAGATCTAATTCGATCTGCTTGCTATAAATAAGTGATAATTATTTCTTGGAGTAGAATTTTACAAATTTTACTCCAATTGCCCTTAAGTAACTGTAGGTGATACTAAAATAATGTGAAAAGAGTGTGAAAACACAAAACACCCTTTATCACTTTATTTTAGTAAACTTACAGGGGTATTCAATATGAAACGTTAACTTCACTGTCGAAGTTAACGTTTCATATCGGAGTTTTTTCCTGCGTTAAAGTCTGGTGCGCGCTCCTGCTTATCCCCGTATTCAATATAAAATTAACGAAAACGGGAAACTCTGAGGTTGGATTTGCGTAAACTTGAACCTGAAGTTGTAAAAACATAGGGGAACACTATGGGTACCCCCGTTTTAGCCTTTAATTGTAAGTCGGGGATTTAAATAGCCGCAGCAGGTGTTTTTTTCCCGACATTGAAGAAGTGATGCAGAAGAGCACTTAGGTTATTTTTTTCATTTTTTTAAGTGGTCCCATCAAATTTGGGGTACATGAAAATGGGTACTAGCATATTTTGATGTCCCTAAAGTAATTTTTTTAAAATTCTGCATTTGTGCAGCTGCCGCTATAAATCTATTCTAGAAAACATCTGCCGCATACTCACAGAATAGCCCTGAACCTATTTCCCTATTGTTTAACAATTTTTTCCCATTTTTTTTTTTACCCCAATTTTTAAATTAATTTTTTGGTGTGTCCCTATTTTTTTAAAAACTTTTTTTGACACAGTTCTTTTTTAACTGTCATTCCCAGGGGTGCAGGCTATTTTTTTTAAGCCTGCACCCCTAAACCCCAATTCTGCACTTTTTTTCGACACCTATTCAAGGGTGAAAACTTATCCCCGTTTTTTATCAAAGACTTGTCAATACTGCGATAAGTCTTTGAAATTGAATACGGTGTAAAAGTCAAACCTGCGATAATGACGTCAAAAGTGCGATATTAACGCAAAAACGATGTTATCGCACCCATATTGAATACCCCTGTTAATGTCAATAAATAGAGCCCTACTGTATATGCCTCCAAAATAATAACCATGAATAAAAATACTCCCAACCAATTTTCCGGACCTTTCTACTGAGGGGCGTTTTTAAGAGCTGGTGGACCTGTGTACCTCAGCCCTCCACCACCACTACCATACAGTACCCCCACCACATACCTGTGGTCTATAACAGGTGCAGGTAATGTGGTGTACATGTACCCAGGAGAGACTCGTCCGTGTTTATGCCATTCTAAGTCTATCAGGTTGTCTTTCACTGCTCTAAAGTTTTGACCCAACCCAACGCTGTGAGGTAGCAATGCTACCCACTGTGCCACCAATCAGTCATTTATTATCCTTCTTTGTGAAAAATAGCCGAAATTAGCTATAGATTGTCTTCGGGTTTTCTATAGAGATAAAAGCATTTTCTCACACTAGAGTAAGATACTTTCCTAATATTTATGCCACTGAACTCTCTGGTCCTACGTTGACCCTACGCCTGGAACCTACATATTCTGAAGTGTGTGCTGGCAAAATGCTTTATCTAAAACATTCATAAACAACATCCCGTTCGTCTTGAGAATTTGGCTTCTACAATATCCGGTTTTGAAAAACAGCTGTCTATCTTCGGAAGATCTGTAGACGCATTGTACCGCTGGTGTACCTCTCCTCCAAGCCCATTCTTATTAGCGCGGCTCCTTGAGTTAAAAACAGACAGATTTCCCAAAAACCTCGCAATCATAACAGAAAGAATGAAAAGAAAACAAACCAATAACAATTCTATCCTATCATAATACTTGAGTTTCTGGTATTTGCTGGCCTTGGAGAAGACTCAAAATAAATGAAGGAAATGTGCATTTCATTAAATGCTAATATTTGGAAGACAAGAAAATGATGAAATGCTTCCAATTTCTTCTACACGATCGCTGCAAACAATTTTGGGAGCTTTTCTTGTGTCTAATTTTGGACCCTTTGAAGAGCTTCCTCGTGTGGGAAGGAAGATAAAATAAGACTCCAGGAACCCAAATATCTGAGTTAAAAATCTCAGATTTGGTAGCAGAGGTCAGACCTGAGGTGCTTTGTTTCTTTGAAGTAATATGTTACGGATATTGTCACGGATGTTTTAGAAAAGAGAATTAACAATGAGTAATATAAATAAGTAAATAAGAAGATAGTTAATAGAATTTCTGTCCAGGGTATGCCATAAAAATCACAATGGCTCTTTTAATAATACAAATAAAGGCAGAACTTTAATTAAATAAGTACTGCAGTAGTAGTAATAATAATAATAATAATAATAATAATAATAATAATAATAATAATAATAATAATAAAGAAGAACTTTCACAAAATTAATAAATATAATAATAATAAATTTTCTACTGGAAAAATCATAGTTTGGTCTTTTCAAATTTTTTTTTTATCCCAAACTCAAATATATATATGTGAATCCGATTTTGCCTTTAATCGAAATGCTCAGCTAAGACAGACAGGGGGGTATCCAATTAGCTCCGAAAAAATTTTGGCCGGAAAAAACAGGGTTTTTTCGACGATGTTCGGTTATTTTTCGCCAATTTTTTTTATCATGCTATCCAATTAAAACCTGTTTATTACGGCCTGAAAATTTCTGTTTTTCTCATGAAAATACATAGGATCCGTGAAAAGTCACGGACCTATGTATTTTCTCTGCCGCGATCGGGAGAAAAACACCTTCTTATCGGGGATTTGGTTTCGCCTGACTGAGGCAGGTGAAACAAAATCTCTGATAAGTGCCGGCTTCGGGGCTAATTGGATACCCCCCGCAAACCTGTAGTAAGAATGAAGAGGCAGATGCTGGTGCCAGATTTTATTACATTAGAACATTGAGAGGGAGAGTCACCATAAAATAGCTCGTCGTGTTTCTAAAGCTGCGGTACAGTCTTTTTGCTGTACGTGACAAGTGAGAATGCCAAAAAAAAAAAAACACTTTCCTTCTTGTCACCAAAGCTAGTGGGTCACATTTAGACCGTAAAACACAGGCCACGTTTTGCCCATTTATTTTTTTGAAAAATAATGGACTAGAAATATAGTAAATTAAGTTAACATAAGTTCCCCCTAAACAGTAAGGCCTGCGACGTATTACTATTTTGCCTTTTTGGTAAATACAGCTCTGTGTGAAAGCAGAGAAATATTACTAATTTAAGTTCAATATCATGGTTGTACCTAAAAAAAATTTTTTGATATGGGATCTGAAAGCCTTACAAAAATGAGACACCATATTTAGTGCTGGCCAGATCGCATTCCTAGGACGGGATCATCAGTAACGAATTAGAGCGAGATAACAATAACGGAATTTATATTCATTTTTATGGCGACTTACAACATGTGTTCCGGTGTGATTTTCAAGTATCTCCTGCATAAGCCAAGGTGCAATATCTAGACCCACTAGCAGTACTAGGACAGTATATTTTTTCTAAAATGAATGAGAAACGGAATTCTTGGAATACTTGGCCAAAATGAACTTAATTCAATGTATTGTCCTATTTATGATGTTCCCTCAACATAATCTGAACATGTAAGAAATCACCATGCAATGTAAACTGTATCAGTGGAAATGGTAAAAGAAATACGATGGTTAGTGCACATTTCCGATTGTGGTGTTCTGCCGCGGCGTAAGACCCGTACTGTGCATTGCAGTACGGGTCCTGCGTGATTGCACACAGAACGGCAGCTGCTACCATGGTACCAGAGCCGTATCTAGACTTTTTGGTGCCCTGTGCCAGAGAGAGCATTGGCGCCCTCCCCCCCCATTTTTAAATAGGGACATAAGATAGTGCACCTGAAAAAGGGTCATGGCCTCCTGGGGAAGGGCCAGGGAAGAGATAGGAGAGGCCAGGAGATGCTGGGGATAAATAGGGAGATAATATAGTGCACCTGAGAGAGGGCCATGGCCTCATGGGGAAGGGCCAGGGAAGAGATAGGGGAGGCCAGGAGATACTGGGAATAAAAGAAGAGGAAGATACAAGTGGGAATGATAATAAACAGGAAAATTGACAGGCCCAAACAGCGCCCCCTGCCCTGCAGTACCCTGTGCCATGGCACTGGTCGCACTACCCTAGTTACGCCCCTGCATGGTACCATCTGCGATAGCAATCGAGTCGGGCCTTGAATCACCCTTATAGTTGCCCCTCATCTTTTACAAAGGATCTTTGGCCCTACAGTACTAATGTAAAACTTCCCCTGGGCCAACTTATATCTTAAAACAGCCCTGAGCTGTACAGTCCATATCGATTCCACTAGTCGAGGCCTGAGATTGAGAATACAAGCAGTTCCAATTTATGTACTTCAGCATAATCACCTGTAAGTATTCCGGCATAATACCAGCACTGCACTCATTGATTTTTTTTTTCACAGTGTTCACTTTGCATTGCAAGTTCCCAACGCGCCATTAAGCAGATGCATTACTCTGCCTTTGCAAACTCTTCAATATCATAAACTGATCGGCTACATAAGCTCGGCGTTAGAGAAATAACAGCCCTGGATCCATTTTCTATTGCTTTTGTCATTTTCGCCTCCGATTCCCTGGCAGTATTTTATGTTAGAGAGCTGCGGCACCCGGAACCTCGCTGGTCGGAAAGCTAGAAAATAAATCTCGACAGAGATTAAAGAGACATATACCTAGTTTCAGTCTTTGAGGCCTATAATTGCTTAGGAAAGAAAATGAGATTTCCCCTCTGGCTACAAGAAAATGGCATATTCAAGCTTAGATATAGGCAGACACGTTTTCTGTCAGCCTTCCAGTTGTATTTGTAACTCCGGCGTTCCTGTCAGTCCTGAAGAATAGAGGCGCACGGAAGAGAGAAGAAGATTACAAATATGCTGTTTGAAGTTCTCATGGCAATGGACAAGGGAAGCATTGATTTCTGGTTTTCGGGGAAAGAATTCAGGGGAAAGGCAATCTGAAATGTACAGTTTATTTACAGACTATATGCCACCTTTCTCAGTGCTGAAAATCACATGTTAGATTTCAGTCTAATCTTTACTTTTATATCCCCCATTTATAAGCAGAATAAATGCAACGTTATCAGCATCATTCCAGAATAAAAAAATATTCAGATATAGCAGTGCATTTGTGCAATGTATTACAGTGGCGAAAATACCATGTGGTGGGTCTAGGTGCAGGATGAGTACACACTAGACGATATGTCGCCCGATCCGGCACATCGGGCCGACATACCGTCCACGTCGGCAAGTGTGTACACACTATGCGCGAGCATGCACGCTCCAGCAGGGTTGTTCATCGCATCAACAGATTGAGCCTACATGCTGCTCATTCTGTCTATTTGATGAACGACCCCATGGCTTGTGGAGGCGGCTGGTGAACGACATATCGTGTGGTTGTTCACCAGATTGTGCGGTGTCAAACGACCACCTTGTCTAGTGTGTACCCGGCATTAGGCGTTGCAACATTGTTACGTCACTTCGCCTCATTCCCCAGAATGCAACACCATAGGAGGAATAAAGCTCCCAGGGATCCCTGTGGTGCACCTGCTGCACCACCAGCAGTTCCGCCGATGCTATTAACGACTACAGTATATGGGGTTGGTGTAAAGTTGAACCCAAGTTGGCTGTGAATGTGCCCACATTGACTGCATGGAACTAAATGTGTATATGAAGAATCCTACATATCTGCGCTGCTGGACCGCCCCTATCCGTACACTTGTACTAATAGCCGACGACATTATCAGTGCGCTCCTGTACCACCCCAATCTATGGCGCAAACAATACCACTCAGTTACGCTACCAAGTAAGATGAAATTGGGTTGCTTACAGCTCAGCAATACAGCTGCGTACGCTTAGCTCCACAGTATATGCTGTGCGAAAACAATCAATACATGTCTGCAAGACACTGTGTACTACTTGCCATTGGGTCCCTATGCGTTGTAATGAGCACAATAAAAGTACAGTACCTTAATATGAGTGTAATATAAGTGTGGTTTACATGTGGTGACTTGGAATTCATTTAACAGAGTCGAGGGTACTGGGATGACATAGGACACCTGTCTCCAGTAACACCAGGTCACCACAATTTACTCATGACAAGGGCAGCTATCAGGAATGGTGCCAGCTGACCTTTTAGTCTATAACAGGACCTTAACAAGAAGCTTGATCAAGCAAACCAAACGATGCCCAATAAATGCACCTTCACAGTCTGATATAAATATCTCCTCATGCAAAAGACTAGGTAGGGAGATGTATCAAAACTTCTAAAGACAGGAGACGTGAACAAGTGGGGAAGTTGGCAAAAGCAACCAATCAGCTTTGAGGTAGCAGTTACTATAGCAAGTACATTCTATAAAATGACAGGGAGAAGCTGATTCGCTGCTATATACATCGATCTTCCCCCTATATCTGTTTGCCTGTGGGCACAATATGGGCACCTGAGTGCATCCAGCCTGCACTTAGCTAGGAACACCCCTATTTGGGGACCACATGCCAGGAGGTGCAAACGCTTCCTTCCAACCAATTGGGTAGTTCCATGCGGCGTCCATAAAAATAGTCAGATTCGTGGAAAAATTGCAGCATGAACTCACAAAATAAATAATACACGTTCACCTCCACTGACTTTTTTTGATTTTTAGGACTTAACGAAAAATATTACAAAAATTCTTGTTGCTAAAAGGACAATAGCCAAATAATACTATTTTCTATTTCCCCATTCGCTTACCCATGTTAAAGCAGGGCAACACGGTGGGAGCTCCTGACTTTGGGAAGACAGTGACTGGCGGACTGAGGCTCAACGTAGTGCCGTCCAGATCTTTAAATAGCGCTGCCCGTGTTCCCGAACATTCTAAAGATAATGGGCATTCTGGAGATCTGCCGTGAAAGCAAGAGAATGTCAGTACAGCAAAGGAATCAATAGGTTCCAGCAGATTTGTACAGTAAACATTTCCCTTATGATTACCCTCGACTACAGGGCATAGTGAACGGGGGTAAAGTACCAGCCAATCAGCTCCTAACTGTCATGTCGCAGGCTGGGTTTAAAAAATGACAGTTAGGAGCTGATTGGCTGGTACCTTACCTCCGTTCGCTTTAGCTCCTAACAAAGCTTAGTAAATAGACCCCATAGTCTGAACTGGTTGGCATCATAAAATCTAGCGGCGCGACAATGAAAGTGACACCGAATTACATTGAAGTTAAAGAAACTGTTCAAAATAAAATCATGTAAAGCCAATTGTGCATTGCGCCCGCTCACAGAAGGGTTAGTTGTCCACTGTAATTTTCAGTGAGATCATCGTTTTCCACAACTAGAAATAGGCATATTATATTGCTTACATTGAATTTGACGCGGCTTTCCCAGCGAATACGGGGAGTGGCGTGAAACAAGGTTATTCCGTGAAATATGGACTGATTCACAGAGTTATAAATAGGCCAAAAAAAACTAAATTATGGGTGGGAAAACATAGGAAATATGTCACTTTAGAGTCATTGATAATGTTTGGCTATAAGATGAAAAGTATCATTACAAAAATATTGCTATATTCTAGATACAATGACTGTGTCGTGTCATACCTCCCTGGGGGGTGGAAGTAGAAGATGTTTTCGTAACGAATTTGAACCATTGTGGTCCTTTCCGCTGTTAGTGGGCACATTATCGCCACGTTTTCCGGATTAGACATAATACATGTGTCAGTGTCCTCGCTGTAACAGCTCCTCTGAATTCCAGAAAAGGTGACATCTGATGGGATCAAACACAAGGCTGAGTATTAGTAAGATATTGTGAATTTAAGGACTTCAGTATACGAATTCCTGATGTGAAAGAAGAACATCTTCGCTTTCAGACATATCGCGTTAAAAAGAAATACCCGCCAGTTCTTCGGCTAATACTTGGGAACCTCTTCCTGCCAATCCCTATAAAACCAAGGCTTTCTTAGAAGAGATCCCCGTTTGCCACAGTCATTGCTTTGGGGAGCCCTCTCAGGTCCCTGCTTTGCCAACCGGACACTTTTATCACCAATATTAATGAATACAAGTTTACTTTCTAAAGGCCCAACATTGTCAGGATGTTCTAGTGCGGAGGTTGAAGGGCCACCTATATATTCATACTACCAATGAAAGTTATCATGAAGAAAACTCTGAAAATTAAATATTTTAAAAGAAAATTCAAGTAGAATTTCATTGATAAGACCTTTCATAGCTTTGTTTATTTCAAGATTATAATATAGTGTGTGTGCGTTTATGTGTACTTTATAGTTATATCTGTGTAACTGTCAACACAGAAGGTGTGTAAAAAAAGTAATAAACATATATAAAAACATACTTTATGCACCATTTTCGCTTGTACTCATATTATCGCCCAGTTGAATCAGGTAGCAGCCTCCTGTGTCTGTCAGACACCGCTACCCGACTGCGTTCCAAGTGTCGCTCCGACTGCGTTCCAAGTGTCGCTCCGACTGCGTTCCAAGTGTCGCTCCAACTGCGTTAAAACTGTCCAATGAGGACAGTTTTAGATAGGGGTATTAAAAGAAGCTGCACTTCCTGTTTGTTTAGAATACAATACACAGGTGTGCTATCATAGCACTGCTATGGTCTGTACTAGATGAGTACTATAAAAGGTGGACACATGTGGGTTTGGCCACTTACTGATGATAAAGGATTCACAAGGTAGTGCCATGATTAAGGTCCATGGCAGGAACAAACTGCATATTTAAATGATTACAAGACTGGTTTGCGCCCTGCCCTTTTGCATGGTGCAAGGTGTGTACACGCTAGGCGCACTACATTTGCACCCGCGCCGCCATAGGAATGCACGGCACGATTGCAGTGCGCCCCATAGCGTAGCGTATGCCGCTGCGGGTAATCGCATGGCGCGTAGCATATGCTGCTGCGGGTAATCGCATGGCGCGAAGCGTGCGCACGTTTGTAGCCCGATCGGCAAAGATGTAGCAGGACGCATCTGTATGCACTCATTAAAGGACAGATAACTTACATAAAGTTAAGCTAAAGTTAGAGATGAGAGCTGACCAGGCCCAGGATACTGGCCTATTGTGGGAATGCATGCTGATGACAAGATGGCACACGTAGAGTAAGTGGAGCTCCTGACTGGACTAGCTGTGACCAATCAGGAAACAAATTCACAATACACCACTAGCCTGAATAGATTGAATCTCCTGCCCACTTTTCTCCACTTTGCTGACAGTATCTTTTCTCTGCCAGCTGTCAAGCATAACCCACTTAGTTCAGGTAATGGCAAGAGCCTTGGGAGGTCTGGTAAAAACAATCAATGGGAAAGGGCTGCCCAAAAGCAATCAACCACTTCAACCAAGCTTTACCAACTCTATTTCTACAGATGTAAAACCAAAACTGACCTTGTAGTTTCATCATACCAGAGACAGCGCCATCACATAACATGTGCCATGGAAAATGCGGCCCATCTTCTGGGTCTTGCTGTAAACGTAGGCCAGAGAATGCCGACTCGTCCTCCAAAAGGGGAGACCGGGGCTCGGTCTCTCATCGTGAGACTGGCAGACAAGGGTTTGATTCTGTCCCTTATGCAGTCAAATGCTGGGCTCGTTGCAATGATCAGTGAGTTGCGGATAACAACGTATTGCCTCAGGTAATGATAAGAATTGACGGATTCTTGGGAGACAGCGGGTAAAATGCCAACGCCATTGTCTACGAGAGCCACATTCTCCACCATGACGCTGCTTTCCAAGTGAAAAATCAGACCATAATCATAGTTCTTGTAAGACAGGAATCCGGCTATTTTTGTGCAGCTCTTAAAGCCGTCGTCCCAGTTAATATGAATACCATGAAGACTTGAATGGGCTACATTCCCCTGCCAAGGGTGGTCATCTGAAGAGCAACTTTGGCCTCGTACACGGAAGGCAATACGTTCCGATCCTGAGACTGCGTTGCCGGATAAGAAAGCTCGACTGAGCAGATTCATCTTAATACCCGTCACCCATTCTGACTGGGTATCTGGCTGTCTCGATAAAATGATGAGGTTATTGGTGAGAGTGTGGTTATCACCGTCCAGGTGAATTCCGTGTCCGACACAGTTATATATTACATTGTCATGCAATGAAATGCTTGTACAGCTGACTGCACTGATGCCTCCTCCGCAGCTGTGGTGAATGCTGGTAGAGGATATAGAAGAGCCACGGGGTATGTTTGCAAAATTTATCGCTGAGAACTGGGGTGATCCAAAGTTAGAAATTTCAACGTTAAAAAGTTCCAGAGATCCTGCAATGAGATGGGAATCGTTACTGTCTCCCACTGAGTAGGACGTCTCTGCAAAGGCTAAAATGAAAACAAAAAGTTTGAATATTGATGTCTTATGACATTTTTTTTTAGAATTTAGCCGGGTCAAACATAGGATCTGGGGAATTTACATGGTAAACACCCCACTCATACTTTTTGATAAATACCAATTTCCATTTTTGAATATGCATACCATATACTGTATAATATCAAATATATGTAAATATATGTAAAAAATATATAAAATTACAGATATTGTAGTGCAATAACCATTTGGTTTGAGAGAAAGGGATCTGTATTGCCATATAGTCGTGGGTGGTACTGCAGTTTATGTTTTGTTTTTGAGAATCTTTTTGGGGATTAGAGGCAAGTGTATCTGCTATTTATATGGTGCCAGAAGGATTCCATAGTGCCGCACATGATATAGAACATAGAATATTACATACAAGGCGAACAATTTAGATAGATAAAGACAGAAACAAAATGTAATACAACTATAAAATGAGATAATTACCGCCAGAAAATGACATAATTACTTAATGACGGTGTTAGCACCAGCTAACGTTCTGAAGGACAATGGATGTATGAAAAACAATAAACAAAAGTGACACATGAAATAAAAACAGCCCCGAGAAGCCCCTTACTATCTGCAAATACTAAAAATACTACTCGAAAGAGCAGAATTTTAGGTTATAAAGTAAAACGTTCTAAATGATAAATAAGAGGTTGTCTCAAAAGGTGAGAGTACATGTATACACAACTATACTCAACTCATGCAACATTTCCTACGGCTACCATATGCATTTATAGGTCAGGCAGCAATCCCCGAACTGACTGCACTTAACGAGTACAATGAGGGTGCATGTCTGTGTATCACAAAAAAATAACTGCACCAAAGAGATGCACGGCTCCCCCACTGTTCTCAGGGGGCTGGGTATGAAATCCCGGCTGTCGGATGCCGCTGGTCAGAGTACTAACAGCAGCATCCCGACAGCCAGAATCCCGACACCCATAGGAATGCACGTTTTCCTAATCCCTACCCTAACCCATGCCCTAATCCTCCCCGGTGCCTAACCCTAACCTCTCCCCCAGTGCCTAAGCCTAACCTCCCCCTCCCCTAAACCTAAGACCCCCTCCCCAAGGCCTAAACCTAACCCCCGCCTAGTACCTAAACCTAACCTCCCCATCCCCGCATCCTAATCCTAACACTCCCTCCCCTAATGCTACCTCGCTAATTCCCCCGCTACCTTATCCTAACCTCCCCCTAACACCCCGATACTTACCCTCGGAATGCCGGCGGTTAAAATACTGGTGCCGGGATGCCAACTACATCCCGTTCTCAGGTAATACATGATCACCTGTGTCCTATTGATGTTACCAGTGAAGCGATAGGCTGCGTCCTCATCATACGTATATATATATATGTGCAGTCTGAAATGACTGTCTCGCAACGTATGCATAAAAATTAATACCAATGAATTGTACATTTTCACAAAATGCTACCATAAATAATCAGGTAGGGATGACTTTTAAGCTAAATTACATGTTTTCTTCTCTGTGGCTTCTTACAAATCAAGGGTAATAATAATAAAATTAATAATAATAATAATAATAATAATAATAATAATAATAATAATAATAAAATTAATAATAATGATAATAATAATCAGGGATAGGTTGGGACCTGAAAGTGGCATCAAGTAGGCAGGTAAAAATAAACTGATCAACTCAGTTGTAGGTGGGATTAGCACACCCTTATCTCTAGCCACATTGGTGTTAGCTGAGATCAATACAATACCCAATGATAGATAGATCACAACAACAACACAACAACAACAGTAGTTGTTGTGACCAAATTACAGTAAATATTGTGTCCGCCATACAATACAGAGAACATCACAGTGACCATCATACAATACACAGAGCATTCCAGTGGCTGCAATACAAAACACAGAGCATTCTAGCGATCACTTACAATATAGAAAGCATACTAGTGACCATCATATAACATAGAGATCATTCTAGTGACCAACATGCAATACAGAGAGCATCCCAGTCACCACCAAACAATAGAGATAGCATCTTAGGGGCTACATTTGAATATATAGATCGTCCTAATGACCATCATACAAATCAGAGAGCGGCCAAGTGACCACCATGAATAAGAGTACACAACAGTGACTGCTAAACAATGCAGAGAGCATCCCAGTGACTGTCATAAAATACTACAGAAGGCATTCAAGCGATCACCATTTAATATAGGGAGCATATTAGTGACTACCATATAAAACAAAAAAACATCCTAGTAACCAACATATAATACAGAGAATATCCATTTTACTACAATACAGTACAAAGATCATTCCAGTGACCACCAAACAAGACAGAATGCATCCTAGTGATAGCTATGCAATACAATATAAAGCTGTGGGCATACTGTACCAGTGACAGCAATACAACAAAGAACATTTTTTGTGACCACTGTACAACATCATCCCATCATCACCAATAAGGACTCCTAAAAAAGTACTACCCTCTTTAGTCTTATGATTAACTTTCCTCAACTGTATTCATTCCTACATCCACCTGTTGATAATATGATTTTCTTTTTGTTGCTGCTAGACAGCCCAGCCAAAGTGTGCAAAGCTAATCCTGCTATGACATAAAAGGTGGCTAACATAGAGGAGACAGGGGACATCATGCACTGTAGCAATACACTGCACTATCTCTACAGTGGGAGAGGTAGTGATGAGCCACATTCGGGTGGCCACAGACCACCCACCAGCCAGCCCAACCCTGTTGCCCCCTTTACGAAGTTACAAAACATTTTAATGCAAATAAAAAAAAAAATTCTCTGGTGGCCCGAAGTGGCTACTGGCCTACCGAGAAATGTTCCAGTAAGACTTACGGCCTACCTGTTCCCGATAATAACTGTCATAAAGAAAACTAGTATACTATACCAAAATATTCTTCCCCGTGATCATTTGTATACTGTCCAACCATAATCCTCCCAGAGCAGGGTATATCAGCGTCAATTTGCACATTGCGAGACAACAAGCCAACCTCTGCGGTCATCGGGATTCTCCAGGTGTCACCTATGTTGTGAATTGTTCCTAAAAAAATTTAAAGGAAATGTTTAAGTCCAACTATAACCAAGCCAAAGACATGAGTACCTCATCCAGCCCCATGTGGTAAATAAATGAATTTACATAATGAATTGCTGGTGTTAATTTATCATACTGTACAAACATACAGACACTGTCACTAAGTCCCTGATTCTTATGGTGCATACACACGATCAGATTTTTCCTTCAGATATGAATGATAACGATTTAAAAATCGTTCAGTCGTTCATATCTGAAGGAAAATCGTTCATATCTGACATGCCTGAACGATGGACGATCAACGATGCGCGTTCCCGATGGTCAGATAACGATTTCTGACATCTGATGTGTTTGCAGTCAGACTTGGACGATTCCATTCATTTTAATGCAGTCAAAAATCGTTCAATCGTTCAAATCGTTCAAAACTTTGGTAAAATCGTTCAAATCGTTCAATCGTTCAGTCGTTCATCTGACAAATCTGACAAGTCTGACAAATCTGACCGTGTGTATGCTCCATTAGTCGCAAGCAGTGCCCAAGTTCGCTATAGACTCTATATTTTGCATAATTAATTTTTTTGATTGCATTATTTTTCTATTTAAGTCCATTTAATGTTATATTTTTCTATATGATTTTTCTAACTCTAAAAATAAAACCTACTTTCAAGATCACAACTGCACTTACTCCAAACATATTCAGACCCCATTTTTCACTACATGATTGGGCAGTGGCGTAACTATGGAGGGTGCAGGGGGTGCGGTTGCTATGGGTCCCTTCAGTTTAAGGGGCCCGCCGGCCCAGCGATCGCACCCCCTGCACCCTCCATATACCGGGCGCCCGCTGAGATTGTGTTACCAGCGGACGCCCGGCTCCTATTCAAACCCCCCACGGCAGCCGGAGGACAGAGCTCACTCCGTCTTCCGGGTCTCGCAGTGCTCTATGGGAGTGACGTCATGACGTCACTCCCATAGTGCCGAGGAGCGGGCGCCGGGGCGGACGGCGGCTTCACAGGAGCGGGGATAAAGGTAAGTGGTTTTTGTGTGCGTGCGTGTGCGCGCGCGGGGGTAGGGGGGGCAGCTACAGGGGGCTCACTACTGGGGGCAGCTACAGGGTGCTCACTACTGGGGGCATTACAGATGGCTCACTACTGGGGGCAGCTACAGGGGGCTCACTACTGGGGCATAACAGGGAGCTCACTACTAGGGGCATTGCAGGGGGCTCACTACTGGGGGCAACTACAAGGGGCTCACTACTGGGGGCATTACAGGGGGCTCATTACTGGGAGCAACTACAGGGGGCTTACAACTGGGGGCACTGCGCAAGGGGCACCATTACAGTGGGCATTTAATGTTTTAGGGGAACTACTGTGGTTATTGTGTGAGACCTAAGTTAGGGGGGCCCCTTAAAAATGTTGCTATGGGGCCCAAAAAGTTCTAGTTACGCACCTGTGATTGGGTAATTCATGGGTCTATCTTTTGGCCTAATTAATGGTAACAATATAACAAAGTAGAACCAGGTATTTGTTTTTACAGTGTCCCATGTGAATATTGCATTGTGTTGGTCCTTAGACTACTTGCAAACTACAGTACTTGCCAAGTTGTTTCTAAACTGTCACTTGTTCCTCCCCGAGCTGGTCAGCACTGAGGGCTCGATTCAGACCCGCTCGCTAGGTGCGTTCACTCACTAGATGCGTATGCAAATCCGGCAAGGCAGGCGATCGCACGGCAAGGCATTAGAAACGCCCACTATGTCTTGGCGTGCGATCGCTCTGTGTATGTAGACGCCCACCAGCCTGTCTTAAGACGCCCACTTGCGCACCTCATCTCCAGGAAGTGTATGCAACCATCGGTACCATCAAGTACCATCGGACCCATACGCAGCACTTGTGGTTGACCATACCCTACAGCAAGCACTGTGAGCGCTTCAGTGTAAAGGTCAGCCAAGTGACGTGTACTATGACGCTGCGACTTAATTATGCACGCATCTGAAATGGCGTTAAGATGCTCAGGCACGCCTGCGTTCACACGACCACCGTTTCTAGCGGCCAGCCCTTGTCACCACCCACAAACGGCTTCTCCACTCATTCAGCCGGGCTGTCTATGCGCAGCGAGTGAATGCTTCCCGATCGCTCGGACTGGTTTGCGTATGTGCACTGCGATGCGTATGCAGAATGCAAAAATCGGCTGGCTGCATGCGAACGGACCCTAGTGAGCGGGTCTGAATTGGGCCCTGAGGCCGATATGACCTGGACGCCAGTGAAGCAGACCCCCATAAGGCTCGGAGCCCAACAGCAATGGCGCACCCTGTACCCAGTTATAGTTGTGTCCATGTAGCTATCTTACCAGAATGCCAGAAGTTCAACTTTCCCCAAATCCGCACAATATACCCGTAAATGTCTCTTAGATGGACAAGTTCAGCTTGATGGGCTTCATAGGAGGATGAGCCAATGACAAGTTGGTCTCCTGGTCTCCAGTCTACGGTGCCATTTAGAGCAATCCTATCAAGACAGATACTGTAGTTAGTGAATGTTTTTAATAATCAGTAGTGCAAGCGCAGTGGTAGCAGTAAGGGAAACTGGTGAGAAATTGGTTAATTTAATGGACAAATATGTCATTAAAAATATACTGTATCTGATGCACAATCTAAAGCAATTTCGCAATTGATACAATTTGTTTTGCAAAGGTGTATTTGCATTAAATTACAAGTCAACTGGCCACATCATGGTGTACGATCCACACAAAAAAAACAAAAACGTGGATCTAATCTAAAGGGGACGTAACCTAAAAGATGGAAATGGTGTATACTGTATTTTCATTCCTCTTAAGAGACAGTGGGCCTGATTCAGAGCCGGACGCTATTTGCGCTCTCTCGTTCAGAAAAAGGGGCCGGATATTTTAATAGATCGCTCGCTCCTTTGCGGTCTGTTGACGCCTCTATGTCTGAGCGAGCGAACGAAATATGCGCTCGCTATTTTGTAAAGACGCCCCCTGGCCGTTCGCATCATACGTCATCTCCGCTATTTATTAGATTAATCGAGTACATCGAAAGGCGTCTGAACTGCTCGCATGCTTGTGGTTGGATTTTCCTACCTCAATCATGCGAACAGTTCAGGCTAAGAGACAACCAAGTGACGTGGTCGTTGCCACTGCTTTGTTAATTATGCGGACCCTTAAAATGCCAGTTTTGACTGTTTGGCACGCCTGCGTTCGGATCTCCACTCCCCGTTTTCAAGCACCTTCCCCTGTTACCACCCACAAACGCCTCCTCCTGTCACTCAAATTAGCAGGCACTCGCTATTTTGCGAACACTCGATTTCCTACCGCACTGACTGGTTGGTGCATGTGCATTACGACCCATACGCATGCGCAGATGTGCGAACATCGTTCGGAGCGAACGAGCGGCCGCTTACGAGCGCTCCCTCTGAATCAGGGCGTTCTTTTTTTTTTTTTCCGGCCTCCAGGCCACTCGCACAGCTGTGGATGACCACCCACAGCTTGTGCGAGCGCCTGGCGATGGTCGCGATTATCACGACCATTGGGCTTGCGGCGAGACCCTGCAAGGAGGGTCTGCTCCCGCAAGCCCGAGTGGACTTCCTGCTCTAATAGAGCAGGAAGTCCACTACTGACATCACGAGTGATGTCAGTAGGGCCGCCCACAAATGGCAGGCGTTCCTAAGGGAACGCCTGCGTTTGTGCAGCCACCCCCCCTCCCTTTCTACAAAACTGGGCGAGCTGTCAATCAACATCGACAGCCACCCCGTCTTGTAGTGAGCCCCGCAGCTATGGAGCTGCTGTCGCTCGCTGGGGCTCGCGCATGAGTACGCCGGAGGCTATGCGCTCGCGAGCGAGTCTGAATCAGGCCCAGTGTTCGGATGCAGTGTAGCATCAGTTGATGATGAATACTGCGGAAGCAAGTACTGTACATTACAGCCTCTCTGTTATGCTTTTTATTTTTTATTATTATTTTTAGCTCTATGGAGTACTTTAGGAACAATAACTAAAGATTCTCTATTTACATGTTGAATAATAAGGTAAGAACAGGGTATAGGTGAGTTTTTTTTATTTTTTCATTAAAATACTTATTTATTTCTTTTGAAACTGAAATTTAGAATTGAGCCAGGACATGCCTCTTCCCCACATTAAATCTGTCTGCTCATTTTATATACCCCCCACCCTCCCTCTCGCAGTGCAACATGGTTTTGCCAAGGCGCATATATGCTACATACTCTGTATAAGCCCCTTAATATATCTGTACACCAAACTGTATACAAACTTCAGGCCCCAATACTTTAGGGGGCACAGCCGCGCTATCTTGGGATATGACTACTCCTCCTTGGCAGGCTCAGATACTTTGTTGTTTCCTCCTTCACGGTGCCTCTGGTCAAGCAGGCTCAGAAGAAGGCACCTCTCTGCTCATTTTCCCACTCTTCTTGAAATTCCAGGAGACTCATGGATTGGAGGAGAGACTCCCGGCTACTGGGAAGGTGGACGGCTCTCCTACAAAACGCCACGTCCCAGTTGAAGTGGACTAATGTCATTATGACGCAGTCTCTTATGAACTGAGTCATTGCGCAGCACAGACAGTGTAATGGTTAGCATTACTGCCTCACAGCGCTGAGGTTGTGGGTTCGATTCCCACTCTGGCCCTACCTGTCTGGAGTTTGTATATTCTCCCTCTGCTTGCGTGGGTTTCCTCCGGGTACTCCGGTTTCCTCCCACACTCCAAAAATATACTGGTAGGTTAATTGGTTCCCAACAAAAATTAACCCTAGTGTGTAAGTGTGTGTGTGAGCATGTGGTAGGGAATATAGATTGTAAGCTCCACTGGGGCAATGACTGATGTGAATGGCCAAATATTCTCTGTAAAGCGCTGCCATTTTGTGTGTGCTATATAAATAACTAGTAATAAATAAAAAAATAATTGCGCTTCTGTCAGTAGCACCATAATGCATTGTGGGGGAAGGACAGCTATGTTGGAATTAATGGCACCTCGGTCCCACCTGGACCACAGACTCCACAGACTTCCCAATACAGTAGCTCAGCCTTCCAAGGTAGGCAAGTGTGCGCTCGGCCCCTACCTCAGACTTGTTATGGTGGCACTTATGGAAGCACCGTACCGGCCCTATCCCCATATCACCGACACATGCCTCTATAAAGCACTTTCTTCTCTCTCCTGCTTGTTCCTCACACGTACTCCTCTCTTTCATGGTTTGTCTCTCTCTCTTGGCAGTCACCAAGTCTTTTCTGCATGTCCTCGAGTCTCTCCTCTGTGCAAGCAACCATATTACTTTTTACTGAGCCAGGAACCTAATAAATAATGTTCTAAGCAGCTGTTGCGTTTTGCCTCTATAACAGGGGGATCTGGGGTGGGTAAAATGAGGTGGGTGCGGAAAAAAAACGGACAATTGACATCAGCACAGAGCATATCAGCTTAGCCAATCACTGCGTTTCCACGTGCCAGGAAATTTGAAATGGGAGGGGCTACACCAACAGGTCACCAATCCAAACACCTGTAAACGTCACATGTACAGAGTAATGCTGAGCCATGCCTTTGAAGATTGATGGCCTCAAAAGCCCCTTTTGAACTGTTCGTAAATATCCAGTTTGTTTCCTCATAAAAATATTAAAAAACAACAACATCAAAGCTTAAATCCACCCACACATCAATAACGTCTGCTGCTAGTTACGTCTAGTTAAGTAACCTTAATTAATGTAGCTGTTGGTATATGGCAATTTGTTTCAGGTATGTAGATGTTCAAATATGCTGTGTTTAAACTTTTATCCAGATAACCTACATTTCATTGCCAGGTGCAATGTCTGTTCCAAGACGTGTCCATGATTTGCTGGGATAAGCACTATGGATTCGCAACTTTCCATAAACTCCTGGAGTAAGCAAAAGAAGATAATAGTTGAAGAAGGAGAACAGCTGTTGATAAAATATTAAAACAGAACATTAACACAGGCCTTTCCGATTGAGGCAGTAGGGAATATTCACTGTTTAAGGCCCTTCCTATTAATATAGTCATTATCTTACAACCGACTGGGATGGTAAACTACGGAGATCCATAGCTTATCTAAGTCTGATTTATACCATATTACACAGAAAGAAAGTTATTTGTTATATCACTAAAACTGCACGGATGAGCAGAGTTTGTCAACTATGGCCTCAAAGTAGCAGAGGACTGTTAACTCGCACCAAAATATATCATACATACATCTGCAAAGAGTTAACTTCATACATTTTTTTGTATACTGGCAAATTTCCATTTCAAATATTGCATTAAGCACTGGTTTCCTTGGATAATTTGTACCTTTAGCAAACAGATTTTTCTATTGCATTTTGGCCGAAGCGGGTGACTCACTCTCTGTTTTCCATTATTAAACGTACCGGCTATTAAGCGAAAAGTATTGCACAGAATGGAGTATCAAAGATATGGAATTAATAGAGAAAAAAAAATCTAACATACTATAAAGCAAAATGTATGTAAAATATTTAAAAAATAAAATATGTCTCGTGACTAAAAAAACAATTTTTTTTTTCTGTGCAGCATTAAAGTTAACTCTGTATAACATCCGATACTCGAAGATAATCAGTACGCAGGTCCTGCCAGTTGTGGTCTAGTAATTGTACTGGAAGACCAAAGGTTTCACACCGCTGATATGGATGTATCAAGAAAAAACCACTTAAAGTAGAGGGTTAAAGAACTTACATAGCTCTCTTATGATGTACGAGGCTATGACGCTTCAAAAACATTTCTTGGATGCCTATAGTATAACTTAAGAAACCTCATAATGGTCTTAATCCCTCTTTTTTCTGTGTAACTTTTTATTGTGTAAGAAGCTTTAATTGCAACTAGTTTTTTTTTTTAATAAAAAGTAGAGGAACTATTTAAGTGCAGTTACCGAAATATTCACATCTACAGATGTGTGCGAATGAGTCTAAATTTGTATATGAAGCGTTACGATGCAGCAGTCGCCTCTCTTGTTCATGCCAAGTTCCATTGTGCTTAATTTGCAACTTTGTATATACTTAAAACTAATTCATGTGCGTTTAAAATACAGATTAAGAGGTGTTTTTTTAACACGTCTCACAATTTATGGCGTATTGAGCCGAGATGTATGTAGAGTGTAGACCCATCTGCATATTTTGCAAATAAAATATTACAACTACCTAGAGATGCTCCTACTTTCTGCATATAGTTTTTTGAACTGGTTTGATGTATCAGTTCCATAATTCCCCAGTTTGAAGCCATTTCTGGAATTTTAGATTGATTACAAAAAGATAAAGCTGAATTAAAAATGGCCGAAGAGGACCAACCAGGTTCGTGCAATTTTTAATTAGAGTTGAGCAGTTCGGTTTTGGCTTGTTAAGGTTCAGATCTGAAAACCGAATGTTATTGGCTATCCGACTTCACATGCTTTGGATAGCCAATATGTGAGATCCAAACTTGCGCTAAATTGGCAAAAAGAGCAGAGTCAAAACCGAACCGCTCATCGCTAGCTTTATTTGCTAATGGCAAAAACGAATGTGCCAATGGCAAGCTTTGCAAACTGTAATTCGATTTTTAAAAAAAAAAAAATTTTTTAAAGGAAATTATTTAAGTTGTGTTTACAAAAATAAAAACTCAAATTCTCATGCAAACCATGAGTAGAAAACCTTCAAACACAAGCCACAAAATTTTAAATCACAAATTTGAATTGGGGTCTATTAACAAAAGCGGCACAAACATTTTAGTGGCCATTGCACCAAAACTTTTTTTTTTTTTTAAATACTAAAAATATTATACAGTAAGTCCCACGTCTGCAATGGTTTAGATAGGATAAACAAATTGCACTATTGTTGTTGGAGACATGTAAACACGCTTTTATCCAGGTTACATTATATAATAGTTTCATTTCTAGAGCTTGGGGGAGATAAAATTAAAAAAGTTAGAATCCGTGGCAGAGTCCGTAAATTGTGGAATAAAAAGTTTTGTTGACAAAAAAAAAGTTAAATGTCAATCACGCAGCGGAGGTAGTGGATTTGAATAATATACAGCCTGTACATTTCCCAGACTTACGTATGCCCCTTTAAGCAAACATGTGCAACTGATATTATGCTCGTATTTGCATATCCGCTGCGTAGGAAATCGAGCACTGGGGCACAGTAGAGAAGTCTAAAGTAGAGTAAACGCTTAAGGGCTATTTTCAGCCAATCTCCCATTTGCTTCCTAATGCAATAATTATGCAAATGC
Source organism: Taudactylus pleione (assembly GCA_031769625.1). Taxonomy (NCBI): domain Eukaryota; kingdom Metazoa; phylum Chordata; class Amphibia; order Anura; family Myobatrachidae; genus Taudactylus; species Taudactylus pleione. Next base: position 7,495,487 of record JAUIMM010000069.1, read on the forward strand.
CACAACTACAGTCAGGCAACCACGAGATACAATAATAAAAAAAAATTAAATAAAACATGAGCATAGGTTTTCAAATATGCTTTATCCTGTCATAAAAATAGGGAAAGAAGACTATGCAGATACTTTATAATATACTCAGGAGTCATCAGGCTAACGGTAATTTGGGCTTTGAGCTCTACCATATTGGCTTTGTCATGCAGACTGTCTATTAGGAGTTAATTCTTTGTCTTCCATTACCAATGGCTCCAGGGTGCACGCTTAGACCGCTCCACCGATCACATTGGGTCCCTTCAGATGCACGTAGCTGTATCCGGATTCTCTGCTCCCGCTGTAGAGGCTGCTGAACTGTCCCTATAAAAACAGTAAAATGATAGAAATTATATTTTTATACTTTTTATGATACAAAAAAAAAATTAAAAAGTTTCAGCAGCGGTCTGGAATAAATGGCAATTGAAAGGTTGCAAAATGTTTCTACTTATCTAACACAGAAGTACCGTCACTGAGTAGGATGGACACCTGTTGGCGGAGCGTATCTGGCGTAAATCTGCACTGCGCATGCTCCAGGACCTGTTCGCCTGCCGGTACTGGCGATAAAGAGCCATACACATTTCAACAATCACATCTACACATGCAACTGAGGAGGTGTACCTGGGTATTGTCACTTGGGGGTAAATTTACTAAGGTGCCGATTTCTTTTTGATGTTATCCGATATCAATCTCGGAAGATATTGTCCGTATTCATGTGTTTCATTCTTCGAACAGGTTACTGAATTTACTAAGCTGCCGAGTTTCTGTCATTCGTGTTGTTCGATGGTGTAATCATTTGATATCATTTGGATTATTCTTTTGTATTTAGCGTTCGAGTTTGGCTAACTCGAACGAATACAAACCTGCACGGATCAGGGAGATCCGTTATACATGCATCTGTGTGTCAAAAGATAAACACAGAAGCACGGACGGATCAGTGAGATCCGTCTGTACTTCTGTGTTTAAAAAAATGAAACCTGTTTAAAAATATTTGAAAACACAGCGTGCCCCCCCAAAAAAGAATAACCAGCACCCCGGCTTTGGAGACCCAGTACTGGTTGTGCTAAATATATGGGACAAACGACGTAGGGGTCCCCTGTATTAAGCACAACCAGCACCAGGCCATTCAGAACCAGCCCTGGTAGCCAAAATACAGGTGACAAACGACGTAGGGGTCCCCTGTATTTAGTGCAACCAGCACTGGGCTCTGATCCAGTCTTGGTTCTGGTAATACAGGGGACAAAAAGCATAGGGGTCCCCTGTAGTTTCCATAACCAGCACCAAACCTTTCCAGTAATGCCACAACCAGGGGAACACTTTCACCGGGTCCCCCAGCCAACGCATTACCTCTGACCGCTAGTCAGCCCAATAAATATCCCCGGCACCCCTGGAGCGGTGGGTGCCGGGTTGATAGTGTAGTGTGGTGTATTTGAAAGAGTTCAAAATATTGTCTTTTGCAGTAGAACTACAGGTCCCAACAAGCATCCCCTGCATGCTGGTACTTGGAGAGCCACAAGTACCAGCATGTGGGGCATTACGGGCCCGCTGGTACCTGTCGTTCCACAGCAAAAATAATATAAAAAAAAAAACACAGAACACACACACTTTGACAGTACAAGTTTAATAAAACATACAAGCACACTCACACTCACTATCTCACATACTCACCTATGTATCCCTGAAGCCCATCACGTCCCCTTCTCCAAGTAGATAATCCATAGGGTACCTGTAATAAAAAAAATCTATACTCACCTCTTCCTATGCTTGGATCACGTCCTCTTCTGTCCATGTAGGCATCCACGGGCTTGGCAAAAAAACCAAACTGAAAATCCCGAGCCACCAGACATTAGTACCGTCCTCTAAGGATTGTACTACCCGAATGATGGCTCAGAGGCGGGATTTCACTATAGAAATCCCAGCGCTGAGCGTTCATTGGCTGAGAGAGGCGAGCCTTCCGCCTCTCTGCCAATGAGCAGTTCCCACCATTGAAGTCAATGGTGAGAATCGCAATGGTAACCTTAAGTAACCTTGTGGTTCTCACCATTGACTTCGATGGTGGGAACCGCTCATTGGCTGAGAGGTGGAAGGCTCGCCTCTCTCAGCCAATGAGCGCTCAGCACCGGGATTTCTATAGTAATATCCTGCCGCTGAGCCGTCATTTCGGTAGTACTGTCCTTAGAGGAAGGTACTAATGTCTGCTGGTTGATTTTTTTGCCAAGCCTGTGGGTGCCTACATGGACAGAAGAGGATGTGATCCACGCATGTATCTGCCGTGATGACAATACGAATCCGTAGTAAATGTCAGGTCCTATTGCTTTCTATGGCAAAATGCTGCCGAGTTGGATCGATGGTCTATTTGTATGAAAACATGTTACCGTCCGATTTGCTGGTGTTCTCGGCCGAGATTTAGACATCGAATAGAGCAAAGTCGGCTGAATTTAGCTTTTAGTAAATTCCGAATATGCACTCCACTGCCAATTTTGCCGCATTCAATGTCATTCGAGGTTAGTAAATTTACCCCTTAAGCTTAGTTCGCTGCCTCCATGTGTGTTAAAGGGATAATATTATATAATATATATATATATATATATATATATATATATATTGAAGTGATAAAAATTATGTCATCATGCTGGCATGTAATGACAGTTGCTATCATCTCTGACCCCTCCCAATTGTGTCAGTGATGTCACTTCCAGAGAGTTCCTGCATCACGTCTCCAAACACTTCTGTTATTTCCCATACATACTCATTATATACCACATCATGATGAAAACACAGATAGCACATACACTTCTGATAATCACACAATGAGAACATCACAGCATTAAAAAATGTGTAACAGTATAGAAGAAAGGGAAAAGGCACATAGGACTGCACAGACCACATACAGAGAAGAAAAAACTCTATAGTAAAGTTGGATATAAAAGAGGTAATACTAAAGTCCAGTGCTATATAATAAAGTCAAGTGCTGATAAAAAAAACTGAAAGATGAGAGATAGAGTGGTGAAAAGATAGAAAGTGAGAGAGGAGGAAAGAGAGAGAGAAAAAAGCCAAGCAGCACTGGGGACAACACACGCTTACCTACTCTCCCACAACGTGTCATTTAGCCCTGCCCCCTCCCCACACACCAGCGATAGGGGCAGGGCCTAATGACATAGAAAACCTGCCCTGCCCCCAAAGTGGCCTGCTGTGCCTGCTCTCTGGGCATCTCCCGGGGAGTAGATAAAAAATGTTGGTAAGTATGGGAAAACATCTAGTGTAAATAAATACTACATAATGGTAATTATTGTTTTATGTGCTTTTCTTTTAAATATAGAAAAAACGTTTTAATACATTTATTAGTCCAGGGACAGTCATTGGCTTTTTATTCTAGACTCCAGGTAATTTCTTTGGTGTACAATAGTCAATATTAATGCTTTAGGAGTTCAGTTACCCATTGAACACACGAAGCAGCATTTAAGATCATTAATATTTATAAAACAATATAGACAGATAGGCAGGCATGATATAGATATAAATATACAGACATATACATACAATAAGGTATATAGTTTTAGATTTAGTTTTACAATTCTACCAGGTGACCTGTTCTTCACCTAGGTTTCATTATCGATCTGGTCCGGATTAGCCGTTAGCTAACCTATGTACCGGACAGTGGCGAGGCTCCAAGGTCACCAAGCAGGTGACCCAAACGGCAATGTTTATCAGGGTTGGTACACTGTACGATTGCTGGATTGGTGTCTTGTCACCAGATTAAATTTCAGTACTCCATATTTGTTTTTTTTATGTTATCTATGGAATAAAAGGAAGAACACTGTACATACAAGTGGCTGGCTTGGTGAAGATCTTTATTTGAAGCAGGTTAGCCTATAATACTCTATGTTTGATACAGGGTCAGTTGATTTTTTTTTATATATATGATTTGTATAACATGTGTTGCTTAAAACATAGAATTTGACAACAGATAAGAACCACTTGGCCCATCTAGTCATTCAACTAGGAGGTGCCATATATATATATATATATATATATATATATATAGAATTGTAAAGCGCAACGGAATATGCTGCGCTATGTAAGAAACTGTTAATAAATAAATAAATTATATATATATATATATATATATATATATATATATACACACACACACACACATATATATATATATATATATATATATGCCATAGACTTACAGTATTACTTCATACAATAAATCTAATGCAGAGCAAAAATAAAAATAAAACGAGCGCATTCGGCATGGAATGCTGGCTGCCGCATGACCGGTAGCTCGAATCCCGGCTGAGGCAGCCCGACAAAACAGTAGAGCCCGGCAGCGGAAGACCGACAGCGCTGGAAATCCCGATCATCTAAAGGTAAGTATAAACTATTCTATTCTAACACCTTAACCCTCCGTAGGGGTTTCTAACCCTAACCTTCCCCCCAAGTGCCTAACCCTAACCTCCCCCCCAAGTGCCTAACCCTAACCTCCCCCCAAGTGCCTAACCCTAACCTCCCCCCTTCCCCGCTGCCTAACCCTAACCTCCCCCAATGTGCCTAACCCTAACCTCCCCCCTCTAAGTGCCTAACCCTAACCCCCCCTTCCACGCTGCCTAACCCAGGGGGGGTGCCTAACCCTGAAACCCAGGGGGGGTGCCTAACCCTAACCCTCCCTCCCTCTAGCCTAACCCTAACCCTCCCGGGGGGGTGCCTAACCTTAAGTCCCCCCTGGGTGGCCTAAACCTAATCCTCCCCCCCGCGGCTCTCCCCTTGCGGCGTCCGGCATCCCTTCGATCAGGATGCCGGGCGCTGGTGTCGGGAAAATGACAGTCGTCTGGATTATAAACGCCTGTCATTTAACCCTAGCCGGGATTAAGGATTCTAGATGCCGGCGGTCGGGATTGCGACCACCAGCATCTTAAACGTATCCCAAAACTAACATCCTAAAACATACTAAAAGCCTATAATACTCTATTTTTGGTAAAGGGTCAGTCGATTTTTTTTAACTATATGAATTGCATAACAGGTGTTGCTTATTTATCAGTGCACTAGGAGGTGGCCTATTTTACTTTATATATATAATTATATATATAAGGGGTGAGCGGGTTCGGATTTCTGAAATCCGAACCCCCCCGAGCCCCCCCGATCCGAGGCAGATCCGAGTCAGGCTCGACTTTTCCCGCCTGACTCGGATCTGAAATCGAAGCAAAACGTCATCATCCCGCCTTCCGAGTCTCGCGGGTTTTGGATCCTATATAAGGTACCCGCGTCGGCGCCATTTTCTCACTCGGCTGTGGACAGTGAAGTGGGAGGGTGGGAGTTAGGGCTGTGTAGAGTAGTGTAGTGTAGTGTAGTGTAGTGCTGCTGTTGTCCACTACTTCAAAGTCCATAGGGGCTGGCTGTGTTGTGCTGTGCTGCTGTTGTTAATAGGGGCTGTGTCCACTACTTCAAAGTCCATAGGGGCTGGCTGGACTGTGTTGTGCAGTCAGTTCTCCATAGGGGCTGTGTCCACTCCAAAGTCCTGTGCAGTGTCCCAGTCCTAAAGGGGTGCTGTAGTGTTGTCCAGGGGGTGCTCTGTCCATCAGGGGTGCTCCCCCCAAGTGCTAAAAAAATAATATATTTTCTGTGTTTGTGAATTGTGTGCGCAGTAGCCGCACGTGCATCAACAAAGTAGTGCCAAGCGTGCGCCTGTGTCATAAGTAAAGGGCCGGCTGGCTTGACCGTTAAAGGGTGCTGTAACCCCCGAAAGTACACTCCAATCCAAACCAAAAAAAAATTATTTTCTGTGTTTGTGAATTGTGTGCGCAGTAGCCGCACGTGCATCAACAAAGTAGTGCCAAGCGTGCGCCTGTGTCATAAGTAAAGGGCCGGCTGGCTTGACCGTTAAAGGGTGCTGTAACCCCCAAAGTACACTCCAGTCCAAACCAAAAAAAAATTATTTTCTGTGTTTGTGAATTGTGTGCGCAGTAGCCGCACGTGCATCAACAAAGTAGTGCCAAGCGTGCGCCTGTGTCATAAGTAAAGGGCCGGCTGGCTTGACCGTTAAAGGGTGCTGTAACCCCCAAAGTACACTCCAGTCCAAACCAAAAAAAATAATATTTTCTGTATTTGTGACTTGTGTGCACTGTGGCTGCACGTGCATCAACAAAAGAGCAGCGCCAAGCGTGCGCCTGTGTCCCATAAGTAAAGAGCCGGCTGGCTCATTTCTTAAAGGGTGGTGTAACCCACAAAGTGCACTACTCTCCAGCAAAAATAAAAAAATATTTTCTGTGTTTGTGTGCGCTTTAGCCGCACGTATATATCAATATAACATAAATGGAGGACCAAACTTTCTCCGATAAAAATAAAATAGGGAAAGATCAAGAACCACTTCCTCCTAGTGCTGTTGCTGCTGCTGGGAGTTGTTCATCATCCCAGAGAGGAAGTAGGAACATCACTACTTTTACTAAACAATTGACCCTCCAACAGTCCCTAGCGATGAGGATGAAGTACGACAGCAGTCATCCTGAAGCAAAACGTATAACTGAGGCCTTGACTGCTATGTTGGTGTTAGACGTGCGTCCGGTATCCGCCATTAGTGCAGTGGGATTTAGACAATTGATGGAGGTAGTGTGTCCCCGGTTCCAAATCCCATCTAGATTCCACCTGCATCCTCAAAGCAGCAGCGACAAGCGTGCGTCTGTCTGTTAAAGGATGGTGTAACCCTCAAAGTGCGCTCCACAAACAATAAAAATATTCTTCTTCTTTTTTCTGTCTTTGTGAATTGTGTGGGCTGTAGCCGCACTTGCATCCTCAAAGCAGCAGCAACAAGCGTGCGTCTGTCTGTTAAAGGGTGGTGTAACCCTCAAAGTGCGCTCCACAAACAATAAAAATATTCTTCTTTTTTTTTCTGTCTTTGTGAAATGTGTGGGCTGTAGCCGCACCTGCATCCTTAAAGCAGCAGCGACAAGCGTGCGTCTGTCTGTTAAAGGGTGGTGACACCCTCAAAGTGTGCTACACAAACAATAAAAATATTGTTCTTTTTTTTTCTGTCTTTGTGAATTGTGTGGGCTGTAGCCGCACTTGCATCCTCAAAGCAGCAGCGACAAGCGTGCGTCTGTCTGTTAAAGGGTGGTGTAACTCTCAAAGTGCTCCAAAAAATAAAAAACTATTTTTTAAATGTGTTTGTGACTTGTGTGCGATGTAGCCGCACGTGCATCAACATAGTAGCAGCGCCAAGCGTGCGCCTGTGTCATAAGTCAAGGGCTGGTTTGGACATCTGGTCCGGACTGAAGGACGTGCCAACAATTTCTGACAAGTCTACTGTCACTGCATATGATACTGTCCTCAAAGCAGCAGCGACAAGCGTGCGTCTGTCTGTTAAAGGGTGGTGACACCCTCAAAGTGTGCTACACAAACAATAAATATATTGTTATTTTTTTTTCTGTCTTTGTGAAATGTGTGGGCTGTAGCCGCACCTGAATCCTTAAAGCAGCAGCGACAAGCGTGCGTCTGTCGGTTAAAGGGTGGTGACACCCTCAAAGTGTGCTACACAAACAATAAAAATATTGTTCTTTTTTTTTCTGTCTTTGTGAAATGTGTGGGCTGTAGCCGCACCTGCATCCTTAAAGCAGCAGCGACAAGCGTGCGTCTGTCTGTTAAAGGGTGGTGACACCCTCAAAGTGTGCTACACAATCAATAAATATATTCTTCTTCTTTTTTGTGTCTTTGTGAATTGTGTGGGCTGTAGCCGCACTTGCATCCTCAAAGCAGCAGCGACAAGCGTGCGTCTGTCTGTTAAAGGGTGGTGACACCCTCAAAGTGTGCTACACAAGCAATAAAAATATTCTTCTTTTTTTTTCTGTCTTTGTGAATTGTGTGGGCTGTAGCTGCACTTGCATCCTCAAAGCAGCAGCGACAAGCATGCGTCTGTCTGTTAAAGGGTGGTGACACCCTCAAAGTGTGCTACACAAACAATAAATATATTCTTCTTCTTTTTTGTGTCTTTGTGAATTGTGTGGGCTGTAGCCGCACTTGCATCCTCAAAGCAGCAGCGACAAGCGTGCGTCTGTCTGTTAAAGGGTGGTGTAACCCTCAAAGTGCGCTCCACAAACAATAAAAATATTCTTCTTTTTTTTTCTGTCTTTGTGAATTGTGTGGGCTGTAGCCGCACTTGCATCCTCAAAGCAGCAGCGACAAGCGTGCGTCTGTCTGTTAAAGGATTACATCGGTGACAGCATCCAAGTAGGCATGTCAGACAGTCCGTACCTGTACTGGCAGGAAAAAGAAGCAATTTGAAGGTCCCTGTACAAACTGGCTCTATTTTACCTGAGTTGCCCCCCCTCCAGTGTGTACTCCGAAAGCGTGTTTAGTGCAGCCGGGAACCTTGTCAGCGAAAGGCGTAGGAGGTTGCTTCCACAAAATGTGGAGAAGATGATGTTCATAAAATGAATTATCAACTCTTCCAGGGAGACCAGCCTCCAGAACGTACAGAGGGACCTGTGGTTGTGGATTCCAGCGGGGATGAATTAATACTCTGTGAGGATGAGGATGTACACAACACTGAAGAGGGTGAGGAATCGGTGGATGAGGACGACATCTTGCCTCCGTAGAGCCAGTTTGTGCAGGGACAAATTAATTGCCAGCTTGTTTTGTGGGGGCCCAAACGAACCAATCATTTCAGCCACAGTCGTGTGGCAGACCCTGGCGCTGAAATGTTTGGTTTGTTAAAGTGTGCATGTCCTGTTTATTCAACATAAGGGTGGGTGGGAGGGCCCAAGGACAATTCCATCTTGCACCTCTTTTTTTTCTTTGCATTATGTATAGTTTGGGGCCTAGTTTTTCAAACTGCCATCCTGTCTGCCACTGCAGTGCCACTCCTAGATGGACCACGTGTTTGTGCCGCCCACTCGTATCTCTTAGCATAGTCATCCAGCTACCTCGGTGCAACCTTTTGGACATAAAAACACTATTGTGAGGTGTGAGGTGTTCAGAATAGACTGGAAATGAGTGGAAATTAAGGTTATTGAGGTTAATAATAGCATAGGAGCAGAAAAACCCACAAATTCTGTGATTTTAGCTGTTTTTATGCTTTTTTTCAAAAAAATACAGATCCAAAACACAAAACCCAGAATCCAAAACACGAAGAAAGATCCAGATCCAAAACCAAAACACGAAAAGTGGCCGGTGCACACCCCTAATATATATATATATATATATATATATATATATATATCATAGACTTATTACATAATTCAATAAATCCTATGCAGAAAAAAACTAAAACTGACATCCTTTCAAAAATATGAACAGTTATAGTACAAAATGTCAACACAAGTCTTGAAAGTGCTTTTATCACTTAGCAAAAAAAATAAACAACTTGTATAATAGAAAAATGAAAGGCTACGTGTATATTTAAACAAATGAGTGTTGAAAGCTTCACTAATGCTCCTAGATTTTCAAATGTATATTAATACAGTAGCCTTCTGTCTGCTATGTGGAGCAAAGGAAAAATGAGAAGGGGGAAGGCTTGCAATAATTTTCATAGCAAATAAAAATGAGTAATTATTGTTTCACGGCGTACACGAGAAGATGGAGAACAGATCATATATCTGGTATGTTTTATAATTCACTCAACTAATAACTTTGGGTTCGTTTTTGCCAGCCCCGACAGTAAAAATGATTATTACTTCCTTAATCTTAATGATGTTAGTTTACAGTTTTATTAATATTACCATGTTCCAAACAGATATTGCTGCTAAGAGAAAAGTAGGACAGTGTTTGCCCTGGGGGAATTTATTTAAAGTCCAGCATAAGACTTCAGCATTTCTTTGGTGAGGGATTAAATCAATTATACAACAGATGTGGAAAAAAAATATATTGAAAAAAAAAGGGCAAGAATAATTATAGCTGAACAACAAACAACAACACTAATTATACAGTATATATATATATATATATATATATATCTGGCAGATATTCTATCTGGCATTAAATACAGCGAGAGATTATGGTTTTTCAGCCATTACTGATCTCTAAATAAAGTGCACATGAGAGTTATAAGGTAGGCATATCCCTGCCCATCTGGGGGTCCGGGGAGCTTGCTAGCTAGTTCCCCTCGGAGCCCCGCCGGGAGTTTCTAGCACAGGCTTGGAGTCACGGCGCCGCAGAGCGGTGATGTGGTGGCAGCACAGATGTCCAGTGGACAGTCTGGTGCTGCTCACCCTTCTGGTAGAAATAAAAATTACATAAAAAGCTTGGGCTGTATAAGGCAGCCCCCTGTTATACTGGTGGTCCAGCTCCTTGCCGGACACCAATGAAACTGAAGTACCCTCAGGCTGTGGGCGGGGTATAGGGAGAAGGACCGGAGCGTCCTGGGATTGAAAAGCTTTGCTGTTGGTGTCCGGTCCTCCAGGTCCCAGCTACACCCCAATGTCTCCTTGTGGAGCCCTATGGACCCTGAAGAATAAAGGTTCTATTTGTACAACATGTCAACAGAATCCAACAGTAAATCTCACATAGCAGTATAACAAGTTTTAACGTGCAGATATGGTTTTAAAGAGAGAGTGTGTCTGGGAGTTGTAGTTGCTGGACCGGCCCTGCCCTGTACCGGCATCGAGGTCCAGTCCCAGTCACCACACCCCTCCATTGGCAACATTTACGCCCAGAGCGCAACATGCAGGTTTCCTCTGATATGAGGGTTACCCACCACCCCAGTCCAGCCAACAGCTCACCAGTAGACGACACACACCATCGAGCTCAGGGGGTGTAGACCCCACACTTACCACATGAACGCCTACAGCAGAAAGACAACCTAAGACCACACGGGCTCGTGGGACACATCCACATACCAGGGCAGCCCGCTCCCCTCCTCCGAGAAGCGTCCTGCATCACTCGCGTTCTGACCACCGAACCAGCAATGTACACCCGGAAGGAAAAAAACACACAACTCACCTGTAAGCAACTCGGCCACAACATCAGCCCCAAAAACATACCAGTAGTAAGTACTTAATAACTTTGATTACCACCGTGCGTGCCGCCGCCTACAACAGGATTCTCAGTGAACAATACACTGACTTTGACGGTACCTGCACACTTTCAAAAGGCTCACAAGACTGTAGACCAAAGGTCCAGCAGGGAAGCCTGCTGGTCGAGAACCACACGGCAAGGAGCCCCCTGAAAGGGTCCACCTACCTTCCCACCCAGAGCCAGTGCACCTATACCTCCCCCAGAGAAATTTCTTCCATTAACATATACACATCTAATCGACTCAACCAATCTTTAATCATCGGGGGTGATGCTGACCTCATTTAACTGGTATGACTGCCTTAGCAGCACTATTCATATGTCATAAAAGAGAGGAGATAGGCCAGGATATTATATTCCAAATCCAAAACTCCAGTCCATCTAGAACCCCCAGGCCAACAATATCCTTAGTAATTTGGATGACCTGTTTCCAGTAAGAGGCTAAAGAAGGACAGAGCCACCATATATGAAGAGGAGAGCCTATACTCCAATTGCATCTCCATCATAAATTGGAGACACCTGGGAACATTTTGTTTAATACACTGTGGCATCAATACCTTCTGGTAATAACCTTATAGTGTGTCTCAATAACTGATACACTCTGGTATAAAACATGAGAGTACTGGAAAGCCTTAAACCATTGCTGTTCTGTGAACTGCATGTTCAGATCATTGTGCCAAGCACTTGTAAATTTAAACAGAGAGGCAAAAACATTATCTATAAGCATCATATAAATGATAAAAATGGAGTGGTGCATATGTTCCTTTTGGGAACATAGCGGTTCAAAGGAGGTCAAATCTCTAATCAAGATTCCATGTGTATTAATCTTCCTAACATAGGACATCATTTGAATATAGGACCAGTACTCCGACTGAGGAAGACCCAGTTCTATCCTCAAATCTGGAAAGGAAAGGACCCCTCCTGAGTGGACTAATTGATCTAACCTCAAAATCCAGAGAGACTTCCAGAGTCAGAAAGCACTGTCCTCTATACCCGGGAAAAAATTCAGGGTTACGGAGAGGGGAAGTTAAAGGAGAGGGGACAGAGGAGATCGAGGTTTGAATCCTCAATTTCTTCAAAATTTGCAAAGTAGGGGTAATAGTAGGATGGTCAATTGATGATATAACCTGTGCTTAGGGTAGGCTTCCAACGGAATAGGACTAGAATGTTCCTCAACCAAAACCCATTGCTTATCAGAGTTAAATTTGGACCAGTTGGCGATCCTATTTAAATGGACTGCCTGATAATAATATAGGAAGTTGGGGAGTTGGAGTCCCTCATTTACCTTAGTCCTATAAAGGACATCATGGTGAAATCTGGGTTTCTACCAAACCAAATAAAATCTCTCACCAATTTCTCTAAAGAATGATGGTGGGATCCATATAGGAAGTGTCTGTAAATAATACAAAATTCTAGGTAAGACATTCATCTTAACAATATTTACTCTTCCTATCCAAGAAAAAGTCTTAGGTTGCCAAGTCCGAAGGTCTTTACCCACTGTACTTAACAGGGGAGTAAAATTATCCTGAAATATCCCTTGTTATTTTAATGCCCAAATATTGTATATGAGCGGGATGCCAGTTAAATGAGAAGGCTGACTGTAGAACTTGAATCATAGAGTCGGGGGCAATTAAATTGAGAGCCACGGATTTGGAATAATTGATTTTAAAGTTTGGCATAGTTAAATTAAGTAGGGTTGAACAGTATATTAATTTAGATCGGCGCTCGCTCCTCTTATAGGGGAATATGAGTGAACAAGGGTGCGGCAAATCCCAATATTAGACTATTCAAGATCTAACTATATCAATTAGAATTAGGGATGACCCATGTGTGAACTCACACATGTGTCAAAGGTGGGACTGCGCTCCGTAGATGGTGTACAAATGACAGCGTTTATTAATAACTGAGTCTGAGACACTCTAATAGTCCTATCATGTATTACATTTATTTAAAGGTACTGTTAATCACAATATGTGATGAGTGTAAACGGACAAGCACAGTATGGGGGGATGGGGAATAGTGTATTGGACTTAATATAAATGAAATGAAAACCAATACTGAAAATGGATGGTTAGTGGTTAATGAGCCATTCAGTAACTGGCAAGTATAGGGTAACAGAGGGAGGGCGTCAGAGGTACTACTAAGGTCCACATAATCCTCTATAGATTTCTTAATAATATCTTTGTATTTTGGGATCTGAATTAAGCCTTCGTTTAATTTCCAGGACCAGCATTTAGGTCAAGAGTCCGGAACGAGAAAATGCAGGGACACAGGCACGGTCGGACCATGTAATAGAACAAAAGGCCGTGTTTTTAATCAAATGAAGATGTCTATGGGACATGAAAAAGTAATCTATCTGGGAGTACACATTACGGGGATTAGAGAATAAAGTAAAATCCTTCTCATTAAGGTGTTGTAGTCTCCAGGCATCCAACAAATGATGATCATGAAAAAGCCTTCTTACAGTAGCTTGCACAGAGCTTTAAAGTGCACATTCAAAGAAGATCTGGACGAGTATAGGGCCAGATCAAAAGACCAATCAAAATCTCCACCTATAATAACAAAGCCTTGTTGTACAGATTCAACATATTATAAAACTTTAGGAAAAAAAGCAGGTTGACCCGTATTAGGGGCATAAATATTAACCAAGGTATACAATTGATGAAAAATGTTCCCCACAACAATTAATGCATGACCTTCTAAAACAGTGTGGGTAGCCACCTCATTAAAAGTTATGCATCTAGACAGAAAAATAGCCACCCCATTAGTCGTCCCACCCCGAGCTGTCACAAGTAAAAACCCAAGGATAATAATAATTTTTGAGCGAAGGGACACACCCATGCTTAAAATGTGTTTCCTGAATAAACACAATGTCAAGCTTCTCACTATGGAACTCACGAAGTACAGAGGATCGCTTCTCAGGAATATTCAGTCCCTTCGCATTTATAGAAGAAATTTTCAAGAGTTCAGGTGTAGCCATTATGTCAGCTCAGAGCAGGAATTATGTTTATTTTTTATTTAACATTTATCTGGAATGTAATGATCGACAAACTTTAATGTATATTGGTTATGTGTTCCGGAAACGTATAATGTTGTATTTCCATGGACTGTACTATTATTGATATTTCTTATGTTTGTAATTGATATGCTTCAATAAAGGAGAAAATTTGAGTTAAAAAAAGAAAAAAGAAAAGGATAAAAGTATTTGGTCAGAGGCCACGACAGTCTACTCACACACTGGGAAGTTTAGATAGAGCCGTAACTAGACTTTTTGGTGCCCTGTGCCAGAAAGAGCATTGGCGCCCCCCTCATTTTTCAAAGGGACATAATGCACCCAAAAAAGGGGAATGGCCTCATGGGGAAGGGCCAGGGAAGAGATAGGGGAGGCCAGGAGATGCCGGGGATAAAATAAGAGGAAACTACAAGTGAGAGTGATAATAAACAGAAATTTGAAAGGTCCAAACAGCGCCCACTGACCTGTGGTGCCCTGTGCGATGGCACCGGCCGCATTACCCTACCTACGGCCCTGAGTTTAGATGTGTCATGTACTTCTATTAGCTGCCTGGAATATCATTCCTGCAGTGCATGGGAATAAGGATGTGTAAGACCTCCTCTGTAGAGGCTGTGTGCTGGCACTCCTGGCATGTCTGCACAGTTCAGCACAACGATGTAAGTATTTGCAGGAGTGAGCCTCTCTGTCTGTTCACACCTGCCAGGTAGGAGTTGTTGAAAAAGAAATGCGTTACTGCGCAGACTCCGGTCTTCCTGTTCTCCAGGGAGACTTCATGCCCTATTCCAAGATGACCACCAAGGTCACTAGTGAGCATATTCAGGGGCCATCTTGTCTTTATTGTGTAAGAATGACAGGGTGGGAAGAGTAGTCTCCTACTTAGCTTCCAGAGGACCTGATTAATACTAGAAATGAGTGAGCCCGGCTCTCAGAGAACCGATCCCACCCGAATTTTGAGGATCCGGGGGAATCCGAGACACAGCTCAGATCTCCCTGCCTGCCACGGGTCCCTAATCGAGGCAAAACCTTGCAATCCCGCTGTCGGATCTTTAGGTTTTGAGCAGCCATTTTACAAAGTCCCATTGAATTCAATGGGCTCACCGCTGATTGCCTGAGAGAGTCGTCTGTCACGGCTCTCAGCCAATCAGCGTTAAGCCAAATGAATTCAATGGTCACAGGAAGGAAGATGCCCTCCATCCCCCCCGCTGCTCCTTCCGCTGCCGACATCGCCAGCACCCCCCGCTGCTGACGCCACCGGCATCACCTGCTGTTAACACCAACTTCCCCCAGCTGCCGACACCGATGGCACCCCCACACTGCCGACACTGTCGACACCTGTGCACAGAGGACACCGCTGGCACCCCCACACTGCTGACACTGTTGACACAGTAAGTGTACTCTTGTATCCGGCACTGTATCCAACACTATATCCGACCTGCACTGCATCCAACCCGCACTGTATTGAACCCGCACTATATCCAACCTGCACTATAAACTGCGCTGTATCCGACCCGCACTGCATCCACCCCGCACTGTATTCAACCCGCACTATATCCAACCTGCACTATAAACTGCGCTGTATCCGACCCGCACTGTAACCGACTCACACTGTACCCTACACTGTATCCGACCTGCACTGAATTCAATCCACACTCTATAATGCACTATGGGCCTGATTCAGCAAGGATCGTAATTGCAAAGCTGCACACAGGCATATATTGTAGTGTGTAGTGCACACAGGCAGCTTTGCAATTGCGATGTTTGCAGACATGGTGGCATCACGTCTCCTGTGCATTACTTATCTGAGCTGCGTTGTCCACACAGCATCGGAAAATCTGCGTAACATCGACGAGCTGCGGTGACCCATGTGGTCCTGCAGCCGGCCACCGCAGTTTAGAGGAAGATGCCAGGAAATCTCCGTCAGCTGACGGAGATCCCGGCTTCTTCCCTTCCCCAGCAACGGCGGCGACATACCTCCGTTTCATGAAATGGAGGTCATCGCCGCTCCCTCCCCACCCATAAACTTACACTGTATCCCTCACTATATCCGACCCGCACTGTATCCGACCTGCACTGTATCCAACCTACACTGTATCCCTCACTATATCCGACCCGCACTGTATCCGACCTGCACTGTATCCAACCCACACTGTATCCCTCACTATATCCGACCCGCACTGTGTCCGACCTGCACTGTATCTGACCTGCACTGTATCCGACCCGCACTGTATCGTGTATCCGACCTGCACTGTATCCGACTCGCAGTGTATCGTGTATCTGACCTGCACTGTGTCCGACCCGTACTGTATCCAACCCACACTGTATCTGACCCGTACTGTATCCAACCAGCACTGTACCCTGCACTGTATCTGACCCACACTGTATCCGACCTGCACTGTATCCTGTATCCGACCTACACTGTATCCGACCTGCACTGTATAAGACCTGTACTGTATCCAACCCGCACTGCACCCTGCACTGTATCTGACCCACACTGTATCCGACCTGCACTGTATCCTGTATCTGACCTATACTGTATCCGACCTGCACTGTATCCGACCTGTACTGTATCCAACCAGCACTGTATCCGACCTGCACTGTATCCAACCTACACTGTATCCCTCACTATATCCGACCCGCACTGTATCCGACCTGCACTGTATCCAACCCACACTGTATCCCTCACTATATCCGACCCGCACTGTGTCCGACCTGCACTGTATCTGACCTGCACTGTATCCGACCCGCACTGTATCGTGTATCCGACCTGCACTGTATCCGACTCGCAGTGTATCGTGTATCTGACCTGCACTGTGTCCGACCCGTACTGTATCCAACCCACACTGTATCTGACCCGTACTGTATCCAACCAGCACTGTACCCTGCACTGTATCTGACCCACACTGTATCCGACCTGCACTGTATCCTGTATCCGACCTACACTGTATCCGACCTGCACTGTATAAGACCTGTACTGTATCCAACCCGCACTACACCCTGCACTGTATCTGACCCACACTGTATCCGACCTGCACTGTATCCTGTATCTGACCTACACTGTATCCGACCTGCACTGTATCTGACCTGTACTGTATCCAACCAGCACTGTATCCGACCTGCACTGTATCCAACCTACACTGTATCCCTCACTATATCCGACCCGCACTGTATCCGACCTGCACTGTATCCAACCCACACTGTATCCCTCACTATATCCGACCCGCACTGTGTCCGACCTGCACTGTATCTGACCTGCACTGTATCCGACCCGCACTGTATCGTGTATCCGACCTGCACTGTATCCGACTCGCAGTGTATCGTGTATCTGACCTGCACTGTGTCCGACCCGTACTGTATCCAACCCACACTGTATCTGACCCGTACTGTATCCAACCAGCACTGTACCCTGCACTGTATCTGACCCACACTGTATCCGACCTGCACTGTATCCTGTATCCGACCTACACTGTATCCGACCTGCACTGTATAAGACCTGTACTGTATCCAACCCGCACTGCACCCTGCACTGTATCTGACCCACACTGTATCCGACCTGCACTGTATCCTGTATCCGACCTACACTGTATCCGACCTGCACTGTATAAGACCTGTACTGTATCCAACCCGCACTGCACCCTGCACTGTATCTGACCCACACTGTATCCGACCTGCACTGTATCCTGTATCCGACCTACACTGTATCCGACCTGCACTGTATAAGACCTGTACTGTATCCAACCCGCACTGCACCCTGCACTGTATCTGACCCACACTGTATCCGACCTGCACTGTATCCTGTATCCGACCTACACTGTATCCGACCTGCACTGTATAAGACCTGTACTGTATCCAACCCGCACTGCACCCTGCACTGTATCTGACCCACACTGTATCCGACCTGCACTGTATCCTGTATCCGACCTACACTGTATCCGACCTGCACTGTATAAGACCTGTACTGTATCCAACCCGCACTGCACCCTGCACTGTATCTGACCCACACTGTATCCGACCTGCACTGTATCCTGTATCCGACCTACACTGTATCCGACCTGCACTGTATAAGACCTGTACTGTATCCAACCCGCACTGCACCCTGCACTTTATCTGACCCGGAGGTACTGAATGCTGTTTTTATGGTCGGGGAGATTTTGGGGAACTGCTCAACAAAAAGGCTGATTGAACAGGGTTTTACATGGGCAGAGAGTGCCAGTCATCAGTGGCCCAGCACCCCCATGAGGGAAATACAGATTGGGCACTGAGAATAGGCATGTGCTGGGGGCATGTGCACTTGTGTAGGGGGCATTCATGGCTGCTGTTGCTATTTACACATAGTTTAGAGGTTTTTTGTTTGCAGCTTGTTAACTACGACTACTTGTTTTGAGAAGGATATTCCACGCACGATTATTAGTACATTTCTGTGTTGAATTGTTCTCTATTGAACGTACTTGTGAGTAGGTTTGTTTGGTTAATGCTAATATATTACTCATTTGTAAACAGAAATAACTGCCGTGTGTTTGTGCCGCTGCTCTGTTGTTTGCTTAGTGTAGCCGGCCAGCCTGTGGCCTGTGTTGGTGAACAATGTTGTGTGAGGTGGTCAAAATTGAGTGGAAATGACTGGAAATTAATGTTATTGAGGTTAATAATACTGTAGGAACAAAAAAAGGCCCAAATGATATGATTTCAGCTGTTTTTATGATTTTTTTTTTAGAAAAAATCCAGATCCAAAACCTTGAAGGAGATACAGATCCAAAACCAAAACACGGGGGTCGGCGCACATCCCTAGTTAATACCTGCTATACAGCTGTTCCAGCATCTTGTACTACTAACTACAAACAGCATACACTCACTGGCTGGTAAGCTGTAATGTACCACTCTTCACTCAAGCTCCGCTTCAGCACCAGTGTGCATGTAACAGTGAGTACGGCTATACCTGTTATCTATCAATAAACCAGCACCACTGGTTAAGTAACTGGGCTGCTCATAGTTTGAGTCATCCGCTGGTGTTTGCCTATATAACTCTGCAATTGCAATATCAACACCAGCACACACATCATTTCCAACAGGAGCAACCACATCCCCCAATATGGTGTGGACCAGTGGTCGAAGTGGGGCGGTATACGGCGGTATGACATACCTCCACTTCCCGGCCCCACTTCACTTTAGATGCAGAGGAGAATGTACCAACGCTGGGGTCCAGAATGGCAGGGGACACATCTCGATCGGGACAGCAGAGGCGCTGGCATGTAGCCGTGACAAAGTAGAGGGTCCCGGCTGCACTAGAAGCACCAGGCACTGGGCGGCTGCCAGCCAATCACGAGGCTCGCGGCCACCAGCCAATCACGAGGCTCGCGGCCGCCAGCCAATTACAAGGCTCGCGGCCGCCAGCCAATCGCCGCGCTCGCGGCTTGCCAGCCAATCTCGGGGTTCGCGGCCGCCAGCCAATGAAAAGCTGCTAAATGGCAGCTTCTCATTGGCATGCATCAGCGCCAGCAGCAATGAAGAACCGAGGCTCCCGGTGGCTCCATTCCAGCAGCGCAGGTCAGAGGGAATTAGAGAGAGGGGAGGGTGTGAGAGAGGGGCAGAGAGAGGGAGGCAGGCAGTTAGTATTGTAGGGGGTGAAAGAGAGGGAATCAGTAAGTGAGAAGGGCAGGGTGTGAGAGAGGGGAGCAGGCAGGGAGAAGTGTGTGTGGGGGAGGGGGGTGAGAAGTACAATGGGGTGATATGGAAGCAGGGGCCCAAAGGGGGGGAAGATTCAGTCTCCATACCTCCACCTCTAAATTCCCACTTCGAGCACTGGTGTGGACACTCCCAAGATGATGTGGTCACACACCCCAAGATGACCATGCCTGTTGAGGTGGCACGCAGCTTCTTCAAGTGCACCACTAATTATAGATGGTCCTGTCTGACAACTTTGCGGCCAAGGGAGAGGGGAGGTACTGTACAGATGGGTCCTTTTATACTGTGGCTTCAGTCACACTAAATAGCCCCTCTCAGCGTGCCAGGAGCCCGGCGAAATGATCGCGCTGAGCGTCGTTTTCGCTGAGCCATCACAGCTGTCCGCAAATGCGTATACATACTGTACGCAGCATCTGACGCAGATTGTGCAAACATCGACTTCCTTGGCGAATCTATAGCCACTCAGAATGGCTGCCGTAACTGAGACGCCATGGCCATGTCCCCTGCATACAAGATCATATTCAGCAGCCGGTACACGCCTGAAAATGGTTGCAACACGCCCACAATTATCTCCCCACTTCCCGTTACTACCCACAAAACTTGCGTATAAATCATCTGGGCTAGCGTATTCGCAAATCAAGCGCCACGCATGTGCTATGCGGCTGTGATACTTGTGCAGTTGGAGGATAATCACTAAAGTGCGTGAAGATTGGCATAGTGTACAACTCTAAATCAGGCCCTATATGTCTGATTCTCGCAAATAAAGCTACTGAAAGCGACAAATCTGCAATGCGCAGACCACAGGGATGTGCGACATTTGTACATCTGTGTGTGATTGAGTCTGAATCTGTGCAAAGAGGGCTCCAATCCGAAAAGCTCCAGCTCTTCACCACGCCAAGTTGCGTTTCGCTACATCTGCGACTTTGCACGTATGAATTAAAAATTCCTGTGCGGTTAATGCCGCAGTCTATCGGCTTTTCACTCCATTTATAATATGAATATGAGGTAAAACGTAAACAATATTATACGCTATGCTACTCCTCCCGGAGTGTCTCGTCCCGCCAGACATCTTGCGCTGTATAGTGTAAAGTGTAAGCGGCACTACCAAGCAAATGGAGGGTCAAAAATATACTAGTGTAATGTAATGAAAACTGCTCCAATTTAACAAAAAAGTTTACAAAACAAAACTAAAAGAAATACGGATTCAGCGCGGATGGCTATTGCGATCGCAGCTCCGTAATCACACACAGTTCTGCTGCGAAAATACGCTAATGTTTGCAATCGCTCAGCCAGCATAGAAACGCCCACTAGCGCTTTCTCACATCCGTAATACCTCGCCGTCCTGCGTAGACAATGGGAACATCGAATAACATCGGACCCTCATGCACATTTTACAGCAGCTCTGAACTGTCTCAGAAATTACAAGTCTCGTCGCACGCAGTGAGTACACAAGCTGCTTAGGCCGTCGCAGTTGCTAATTTATGCACGTTCAAATGGACTGGCACGCCGGCGTTTCTCAGACCACTCCCCCGTCATTACCACCAAACGCTGACGTCCCGTCACTCACTCTGTGATGGCTTTCTATGTCCGTGCAATCATGCACAATACGTACCATCGGCCGCGGTTGCAATTGCGAGCCATGCTGAATCAGAGCCAAAGTCTAGGTGATTACAGTGAGGCAATGCTTGGGTATTCGAGCAAATACTGTAAAACCATGCACGTATTGTAACCTTCCATTTCATAAATGCTGCTCTTACAAGGGGCTATTTTCGCTAATTAATTATGTTTCAACTACTTATGTCCCCTACTGACTCTCTCTATAGCCTGGGATGTTCCCAGTAATGACACCTCCAGGTGCAATTGCGGTTTTGCTCATCTGACAGTTCCTGAGTAAAGCACTTTCCCCACAGGCTAGGGATATCACCATTTAGGGGGCTTGGGGCAAATGATTTCTGTAACTCACTGACACATCTGTAAGCCAGTCTTCCTCATTTTTTATTTTTTTTGTACAGATGAGTTCAGTGATGAATTCAGTATTCTCATCACCATTAAGTAATTCAAGATAAGAATATTTAGTGCCACCCAGAGACAATGCAGAATGAGCTGTTATTCTCAGCTGCCACTATACGTCTCCTCTTTCAGCCATATGTGTTTATTTATACTAGGGGTGTGCACCGGCCACTTTTCGTGTTTTGTGTTTTGGTTTTGGATCTGGATCTTTCTTCGTGTTTTGGATCTGGATTGGTTTTGCCAAAACCACCCTTCCGTGTTTTGGGTTCTGGGTTTTGTGTTTTGGATCTGTATTTTTTTGAAAAAAAGCATAAAAACAGCTAAAATCACAGAATTTGTAGGTTTTTCTGCTCCTATGCTATTATTAACCTCAATAACCTTAATTTCCACTCATTTCCAGTCTATTCTGAACACCTCACACCTCACAATAGTGTTTTTATGTCCAAAAGGTTGCACCGAGGTAGCTGGATGACTATGCTAAGCGACACGAGTGGGCGGCACAAACACGTGACCCATCTAGGAGTGACACTGCAGTGGCAGGCAGGATGGCAGTTAGAAAAACTAGGCCCCAAACTGTACATAATGCAAAGAAAAAAAGAGGTGCAAGATGGAATTGTCCTTGGGCCCTCCCACCCACCCTTATGTTGTATAAACAGGACATGCACACTTTAACAAATCAATCATTTCAGCGCCAGGGTCTGCCACACAACTGTGGCTGAAATGATTGGTTCGTTTGGGCCCCCACAAAACAAGCTGGCAATTAATGTGTCCCTGCACAAACTGGCTCTACGGAGGCAAGATGTCATCCTCATCCTCCTCATCCACCGATTCCTCACCCTCTTCAGTGTGTACATCCTCATCCTCACAAAGTATTAACTCGTCCCCACTTGAATCCACCACCACAGGTCCCTCTGTACCTTCTGGAGGCTGGTCTCCCTGGAAGAGCTGATAATTCATTTTGATGAACATCATCTTCTCCACATTCTGTGGAAGCAACCTCCTACGCCTTTCGCTGACAAGGTTCCCGGCTGCACTAAACACTCTTTCGGAGTACACACTGGAGGGGGGGCAACTCAGGTAAAATAGAGCCAGTTTGTACAGGGGCCTCCAAATTGCCTCTTTTTCCTGCCAGTACAGGTATGGACTGTCTGACATGCCTACTTGGATGCTGTCACCGATGTAATCCTCCACCATTCTGTCAATGGTGACAGTATCATATGCAGTGACAGTAGACATGTCAGAAATTGTTGCCAGGTCCTTCAGTCCGGACCAGATGTCCAAACTTGGTCCTGCCTGCCCTGCATCACCGCCAGCGGGTTGCTTAGGATACCTAAGTTTTTTCCTGGCAGCCCCAGTTGCGGGAGAAAATGAAGAAGGAGCCGTTGACGTGTCACGTTCCGCTTCAGCTGACAGTGTGTTCACCAGCAGGTCTTTGCACCTCTGCAGGCTTGTGTCGGCCGGAAAGAGAGACACCACATAGGCTTTAAACCTAGGATCGAGCACGGTGGCCAAAATGTAGTGGTCTGATTTCAACAGATTGACCACCCTGGAATCCTGGCAAAGCGAATGAAGGGCTTCATCCACAAGTCCCACATGCCGAGCGGAATCGCTCCGTCTTAGCTCCTCCTTCACTTTCTCCAGCTGCTTCTGCAAAAGCCTGATGAGGGGAATGACCTGACTCAAGCTGGCAGTGTCTGAACTGACTTCACGTGTGGCAAGTTCGAAGGGCTGAAGAACCTTGCACAACACGGAAATCATTCTCCACTGCGCTTGAGTCAGGTGCATACCCCCTCCTTTGCCTATGTCATAGGTGGATGTATAGGCTTGTATGGCCTTTTGCTGCTCCTCCATCCTCTGAAGCATATAGAGGGTTGAGTTCCACCGCGTCACAACCTCTTGCTTCAGGTGATGGCGGGGCAGGTTCAAGAGTGTTTGCTGGCGCTCCAGTCTTCGGCACGCAGTCGCTGAATGGCGAAAGTGGCCAGAAATTTTTCGGGCCACCCAAAGCGTCTCCTGCACGCCCCTGTCGCTTTTCAGAAAATTCTGCACCACCAAGTTTATTGTGTGAGCAAAACATGGGACGTGCTGGAATTTGCCCAGATGTAATGCCCGCACAATATTGGTGGCGTTGTCAGATATCACAAATCCCCAGGAGAGTCTAAGTGGGGTAAGCCACTGGGCGATGATTTCCCTCAGTTTCTCTAAGAGGTTGTCGGCGGTGTGCCTCTTACTGAAACCGGTGATACACAGCGTAGCCTGCCTTGTAACGAGCTGGCGTTTCTGAGATGCTGCTACTGGTGACGCTGCTGCTGTTGCTGCGTAAGGTGATACATCTACCCAGTGGGCTGTCACAGTCATATAGTCCTTAGTCTGCCCTGTTCCACTTGTCCACATGTCCGTGGTTAAGTGGACATTGTGTACAACGGCATTTTTCAGGACACTGAGGACACTTTTTCTGACGTTTCTGTACAGTCTCGGTATCGCCTGCCTAGTGAAGTGGAATCTAGACGGGATTTGGAACCGGGGACACACTACCTCCATCAATTGTCTAAATCCCACTGCACTAATGGCGGATACCGGACGCACGTCTAACACCAACATAGCAGTCAAGGCCTCAGTTATACGTTTTGCTTCAGGATGACTGCTGTCGTACTTCATCCTCCTCGCTAAGGACTGTTGGAGGGTCAATTGTTTAGTAAAAGTAGTGGTGTTCCTACTTCCTCTCTGGGATGATGAACGACTCCCAGCAGCAGCAGCAACAGCGGCAGCAGTAGGCGTAGCAATGCAGGATCCTCCGGAGGAATCCCGGATAGGAGAGTCAGTCATGCCAGTGATATGGCCTGCAGGACTACTTCCGATCCTGACTAAGGAGGAAATTGACGAGGAGGGAGTTGACGGTGTGGTTTGCAGGCGCTTGGATACAACAGGACAACGGGATTTAGGTGTCCCTGGACTGCTTACGGTCTGAGCCAAAGTTTCTGAACTTGACAGTAACTTTTTATGAACGCGCTGCAGGTGCCGTATAAGGGAGGATGTTCCTAGGTGGTTGACGTCCCTACCCCTACTTATTTCACCTTTACATATGGTACATATGGCAAGACAGTTGTTGTCCGGATTTGGATAGAAATATTGCCAGACCAAAGAGGTGGAATGTTTGGTCTTCTGCCCAGGCATGACCGTGATGGGCTTTTTCATCCCACGGACAACAACTGTCTCCCCCGGAGCCTGATTTAAACAAACCACATCACCATCAGAATCCTCCTCGCCAACTTCCTCCTCAGCGCCAGCTACACCAGTATCCTCATCCTGTTGTACTTCAACAGTGACATCTTCAATTTGCATATCAGCAAGTGGACTGTGGGTGCTCCTTTCAGCACTTGCAGGGGGCGTGCAAATGGTGGAAAGAGCCACCTCTTCCCGTCCAGTGCTGGGAAGGTCAGGCATCGCAACCACCACCACACTTGGACTCTCTTTGGGGATTTGTGATATCTTCTTAGAAAGCACAGTTCTTCGCTGTGCTTTTGCCAGCTTAACTCTTTTGATTTTTTTAGTGGGAGGAGTGCTTCCATCGTCATGTGAAGCTGAACCACTAGTCATGAACATACTAGGGATCGACCTTAGCCGTTCCTTGCCACTCCGTGTCGTAAATGGCATATTGGCAAGTTTACGTTTCTCTTCAGCTGATTTAAATGTCTTTTTCAAGGTCATTTTCCTGAACTTTGCCATTTGGGATTGTATGTGCCCTCTACTATGACATTGGGCATCGGCCTTGGCAGACGACGTTGATGGCATGTTATCGTCTATGTCATGACTAGTGGCAGCAGCTTCAGCACTAGGAGGAAGTGGTTCTTGATCTTTCTCTATTTTATTTTTATCGGAGAAAGTTTGGTCCTCCATTTATGTTATATCGATTTGATATATACGTGCGGCTAAACACAGAAAATAAATTTTTTTTTGGTTCGGACTGGAGTGTACTTTGTGGGTTACAGCACCCTTTAACGGTCAAGCCAGCCGGCCCTTTACTTATGACACAGGCGCACTCTTGGCACTACTTTGTTGATGCACGTGCGGCTACTGCGCACACAATTCACAAACACAGAAAATAATTTTTTTTTAGGTTTGGACTGGAGTGTACTTTCGGGGGTTACAGCACCCTTAACGGTCAAGCCAGCCGGCCCTTTACTTATGACACAGGCGCACGCTTGGCACTACTTTGTTGATGCACGTGCGGCTACTGCGCACACAATTCACAAACACAGAAAATAATTTTTTTTTGGTTTGGACTGGAGTGTACTTTCGGGGGTTACAGCACCCTTTAACGGTCAAGCCAGCCGGCCCTTTACTTATGACACAGGCGCACGCTTGGCACTACTTTGTTGATGCACGTGCGGCTACTGCGCACACAATTCACAAACACAGAAAATAATTTTTTTTTAGGTTTGGACTGGAGTGTACTTTCGGGGGTTACAGCACCCTTAACGGTCAAGCCAGCCGGCCCTTTACTTATGACACAGGCGCACGCTTGGCACTACTTTGTTGATGCACGTGCGGCTACTGCGCACACAATTCACAAACACAGAAAATAATTTTTTTTTTGGTTTGGACTGGAGTGTACTTTCGGGGGTTACAGCACCCTTAACGGTCAAGCCAGCCGGCCCTTTACTTATGACACAGGCGCACGCTTGGCACTACTTTGTTGATGCACGTGCGGCTACTGCGCACACAATTCACAAACACAGAAAATAATTTTTTTTTTGGTTTGGACTGGAGTGTACTTTCGGGGGTTACAGCACCCTTAACGGTCAAGCCAGCCGGCCCTTTACTTATGACACAGGCGAACGCTTGACACTACTTTGTTGATGCACGTGCGGCTACTGCGCACACAATTCACAAACACAGAAAATAATTTTTTTTTGGTTTGGACTGGAGTGTACTTTCAGGGGTTACAGCACCCTTAACGGTCAAGCCAGCCGGCCCTTTACTTATGACACAGGCGCACGCTTGGCACTACTTTGTTGATGCACGTGCGGCTACTGCGCACACAATTCACAAACACAGAAAATAATTTTTTTTTTGGTTTGGACTGGAGTGTACTTTCGGGGGTTACAGCACCCTTAACGGTCAAGCCAGCCGGCCCTTTACTTATGACACAGGCGCACGCTTGGCACTACTTTGTTGATGCACGTGCGGCTACTGCGCACACAATTCACAAACACAGAAAATAATTTTTTTTTTGGTTTGGACTGGAGTGTACTTTCGGGGGTTACAGCACCCTTAACGGTCAAGCCAGCCGGCCCTTTACTTATGACACAGGCGAACGCTTGACACTACTTTGTTGATGCACGTGCGGCTACTGCGCACACAATTCACAAACACAGAAAATAATTTTTTTTTGGTTTGGACTGGAGTGTACTTTCAGGGGTTACAGCACCCTTTAACGGTCAAGCCAGCCGGCCCTTTACTTATGACACAGGCGCACGCTTGGCACTACTTTGTTGATGCACGTGCGGCTACTGCGCACACAATTCACAAACACAGAAAATATTTTTTTTTTGGTTTGGACTGGAGTGTACTTTCGGGAGTTACAGCACCCTTTAACGGTCAAGCCAGCCGGCCCTTTACTTATGACACAGGGGCACTCTTGGCACTACTTTGTTGATGCACGTGCGGCTACTGCGCACACAATTCACAAACACAGAAAATAATTTTTTTTTAGGTTTGGACTGGAGTGTACTTTCGGGGGTTACAGCACCCTTAACGGTCAAGCCAGCCGGCCCTTTACTTATGACACAGGCGCACGCTTGGCACTACTTTGTTGATGCACGTGCGGCTACTGCGCACACAATTCACAAACACAGAAAATAATTTTTTTTTGGTTTGGACTGGAGTGTACTTTCGGGGGTTACAGCACCCTTTAACGGTCAAGCCAGCCGGCCCTTTACTTATGACACAGGCGCACGCTTGGCACTACTTTGTTGATGCACGTGCGGCTACTGCGCACACAATTCACAAACACAGAAAATAATTTTTTTTTAGGTTTGGACTGGAGTGTACTTTCGGGGGTTACAGCACCCTTAACGGTCAAGCCAGCCGGCCCTTTACTTATGACACAGGCGCACGCTTGGCACTACTTTGTTGATGCACGTGCGGCTACTGCGCACACAATTCACAAACACAGAAAATAATTTTTTTTTGGTTTGGACTGGAGTGTACTTTCGGGGGTTACAGCACCCTTTAACGGTCAAGCCAGCCGGCCCTTTACTTATGACACAGGCGCACGCTTGGCACTACTTTGTTGATGCACGTGCGGCTACTGCGCACACAATTCACAAACACAGAAAATAATTTTTTTTTGGTTTGGACTGGAGTGTACTTTCGGGGGTTACAGCACCCTTTAACGGTCAAGCCAGCCGGCCCTTTACTTATGACACAGGCGCACGCTTGGCACTACTTTGTTGATGCACATGCGGCTACTGCGCACACAATTCACAAACACAGAAAATAATTTTTTTTTAGGTTTGGACTGGAGTGTACTTTCGGGGGTTACAGCACCCTTTAACGGTCAAGCCAGCCGGCCCTTTACTTATGACACAGGCGCACGCTTGGCACTACTTTGTTGATGCACGTGCGGCTACTGCGCACACAATTCACAAACACAGAAAATAATTTTTTTTTAGGTTTGGACTGGAGTGTACTTTCGGGGGTTACAGCACCCTTAACGGTCAAGCCAGCCGGCCCTTTACTTATGACACAGGCGCACGCTTGGCACTACTTTGTTGATGCACGTGCGGCTACTGCGCACACAATTCACAAACACAGAAAATAATTTTTTTTTGGTTTGGACTGGAGTGTACTTTCGGGGGTTACAGCACCCTTTAACGGTCAAGCCAGCCGGCCCTTTACTTATGACACAGGCGCACGCTTGGCACTACTTTGTTGATGCACGTGCGGCTACTGCGCACACAATTCACAAACACAGAAAATAATTTTTTTTTAGGTTTGGACTGGAGTGTACTTTCGGGGGTTACAGCACCCTTAACGGTCAAGCCAGCCGGCCCTTTACTTATGACACAGGCGCACGCTTGGCACTACTTTGTTGATGCACGTGCGGCTACTGCGCACACAATTCACAAACACAGAAAATAATTTTTTTTTGGTTTGGACTGGAGTGTACTTTCGGGGGTTACAGCACCCTTTAACGGTCAAGCCAGCTGGCCCTTTACTTATGACACAGGCGCACGCTTGGCACTACTTTGTTGATGCACATGCGGCTACTGCGCACACAATTCACAAACACAGAAAATAATTTTTTTTTAGGTTTGGACTGGAGTGTACTTTCGGGGGTTACAGCACCCTTAACGGTCAAGCCAGCCGGCCCTTTACTTATGACACAGGCGCACGCTTGGCACTACTTTGTTGATGCACGTGCGGCTACTGCGCACACAATTCACAAACACAGAAAATAATTTTTTTTTTGGTTTGGACTGGAGTGTACTTTCGGGGGTTACAGCACCCTTAACGGTCAAGCCAGCCGGCCCTTTACTTATGACACAGGCGCACGCTTGGCACTACTTTGTTGATGCACGTGCGGCTACTGCGCACACAATTCACAAACACAGAAAATAATTTTTTTTTGGGTTTGGACTGGAGTGTACTTTCGGGGGTTACAGCACCCTTAACGGTCAAGCCAGCCGGCCCTTTACTTATGACACAGGCGCACGTTTGGCACTACTTTGTTGATGCACGTGCGGCTACTGCGCACACAATTCACAAACACAGAAAATAATTTTTTTTTTGGTTTGGACTGGAGTGTACTTTCGGGGGTTACAGCACCCTTAACGGTCAAGCCAGCCGGCCCTTTACTTATGACACAGGCGCACGTTTGGCACTACTTTGTTGATGCACGTGCGGCTACTGCGCACACAATTCACAAACACAGAAAATAATTTTTTTTTTGGTTTGGACTGGAGTGTACTTTCGGGGGTTACAGCACCCTTAACGATCAAGCCAGCCGGCCCTTTACTTATGACACAGGCGCACGCTTGGCACTACTTTGTTGATGCACGTGCGGCTACTGCGCACACAATTCACAAACACAGAAAATAATTTTTTTTTGGTTTGGACTGGAGTGTACTTTCGGGGGTTACAGCACCCTTTAACGGTCAAGCCAGCCGGCCCTTTACTTATGACACAGGCGCACGCTTGGCACTACTTTGTTGATGCACGTGCGGCTACTGCGCACACAATTCACAAACACAGAAAATATATTATTTTTTTAGCACTTGGGGGGAGCACCCCTGATGGACAGAGCACCCCCTGGACAACACTACAGCACCCCTTTAGGACTGGGACACTGCACAGGACTTTGGAGTGGACACAGCCCCTATGGAGAACTGACTGCACAACACAGTCCAGCCAGCCCCTATGGACTTTGAAGTAGTGGACACAGCCCCTATTAACAACAGCAGCACAGCACAACACAGCCAGCCCCTATGGACTTTGAAGTAGTGGACAACAGCAGCACTACACTACACTACACTACACAGCACTAACTCCCACCCTCCCTCTTCACTGTCCACAGCCGAGTGAGAAAATGGCGCCGACGCGGGTACCTTATATAGGATCCAAAACCCGCGAGACTCGGAAGGCGGGATGATGACGTTTTGCCTCGATGTCAGATCCGAGTCAGGCGGGAAAAGTCGAGCCTGACTCGGATCGGACTCGGATCGGGGGGGCTCGGGGGGGTTCGGATTTCAGAAATCCGAACCCGCTCACCCCTAATTTATACTGTATCATCCTTTACTGTACACACCCCACGTCCTCGCCGCGGCAGGACCTGCCGATAGACACCCACAGGCGCACTGTTCAAGCCGGCTTTGCTACAGCCTACATCAGCTTACAGATACAGTGTAATAAATAAGTACTTCTGTCTGCTCATCACTTCTCCCCAAATTACCACCCGCAGACTTCCAATTTAGAACATATCTCCTGACAGCCCCCCCCCCCCCCGGTCATTCTGCTGAAGGCAATTATGGGTCCTCAATAGTGAGTAACTCTGCGCTGAGGTCCCAGGGCCTGATTCAGAGCCGCTCGTAAGCGGCCGCTCATTCGTTCATACCGATGTTCGCACAACTGCGCATGCATACGGATTTTAATATGCATGCGCGAACCAGTCAGTGCGGCCGAAAATCGTGTGCTCGCTAAATAGCGGATGCCTGCTATTTTGAGTGACAGAATGAGGCGTTTGTGGGTGGTAACAGGGGAAGGTGCTTGAAAACGGGGAGTGGAGATCCGAACGCAGGCGTGCTTAAAGGTCAAAACGGGCGTTTTATGGGTGTGCATAATTAACAAAGCAGCGTCATTGACCACGTCACTGGGTTGTTTTATAGTCAGAACTGCTCGCATGATTGTGGTAGGAAAAACCAACCACAAGAATAGCGAGCAGTTCAGACGCCTTTCGATGTACTCCATTAATCTAATAAATAGCGGACATGACGTATGATGCGAGCGGCCAGGGGGCGTTTTTTAAAAAATTACGTTCGCATGTTTTGTTCGCTCGTTCAGACATAGAGGCGTGAACAGACCGCAAAGAGCGAACGGTTCATTTAAATAGCCAGCCCCTTTTTCTGCGAGCGCAAATAGCGTCCGGCTCTGAATCAGGCCCCCAGTCTCCAGTGTGACTAGATTAGACAGTCTGTCTGACGCAGAGCATCTCATGGACAGTTTTCAGCTTCAGCAAATCTAATAACAGGGAAAACATGATTTCGATGCAAAAAAATTAAATCTTGCACAGAAAACTTCCCGGGGCTGATGCAGCGTTTGACCGCAATTACCCCAACTGCGCGTATAGGCGAAGCGGCGACTACTGCAAGTCGCGCACCAGTAGCAGATGAGCCAGGTTTACATCACAGACACTTACACCAGTGTATTTAATCATTTATTTTGAGATTAGGTTTCAACAGAACTTTAAAACCCCTCCCTATTACATGCTTTAGCGTCTTTTGCCGTAGTAGCGATTGCAACTTTATGCTAATGCTAGTATCAGCCCTCTCTTGGGGACAAGTGTGTGTCTGACTGTGCAAGGGCTGGAACGCTCACTTTGCACGTCTTGGATTCTACCATCGAATGCACCATTGATAATTGCAACAGCCCCATTCTAGGTGCAGATATTCCATCTGAGTATGGCCTCCGGTGTGAGTTATTAAGCATCTGTGGTGGTCGTGATTCAGCTGCGGACAGAGATGCTATCGCAGCTGCTAACATGTTAGCAGCTGTAATATGGTAATGCAGCAGGAAGAGGTGTCACGCCTCCCGCACGCATTACTGATCCCAGCTGCGTGAAAGGATGCAGCATTGGATCATTTGCATGTCCATCGGCCGGCTAAGTGACCCACGGGGCCATGCAAACCGGCCATCATAGATGAGCAAAAGAGGCCCGGAAATTTTCGTCAGACGACGGAGACCACGGCTTCTTCCCTCCCGCTCAACAGCGGCAACATGCCTCCATTTTGGGGAACGGAGGACGTCGCGGCCCCCTCCCCACCCAGAAATGGCAGCAGACTGTCAATCACTGACAGTCTGCTGCCGGACTGCGCGCAACATCGCAGACCCGTGCTGGGTCCGGCACATGTGCAGATTCCCCACCATCGGGAATCTGCAGTCGGCAGTGCACGCTGAATCACCCCCTGAGTTATGGGCTTATTCATCATCGGAGGCTGTATGGCCCCCGCTGATTAAGTAATGAATCCGCTGCGATGGATACTTAAGTATCCAACTCACAGCGGGGGAAATGCGACACCGGTGTGGGGACAGCTGCTCCGAAAAGCAGCTGTCCCCTCTGTTAGAATCGCAGCTACAGATGCAGCTGCGTTACTTATCTCCTCCCCGTCGTCCCGGCTACTCATGCGTGAACTCCTTCCCATAGGAAGGAGCAGTTTCCGCATGGTTACCGGGCCATTTATCGGTTGATGAATAGGCCCCTTAGTCACTGTACCCAGTCATGAGCAGGCATTCTGGATGTCGTATTCAGACGGATCTCCTGCACCTGGCGTTGGCAGATGATAATGATGACAGCAGCTCTTGCGTACAGAAAAAAGTCGGGCAGTGCAATGTGCACGCAATAGCACACGAGTATAGTCACATTATCACATTAGCTTTCCGCGTGCAATCCATCCGCATTCGGACCTGCGTGCAACTCAATATATGCACAAGCAATGTAGAAAGCTCCTCTTGGTATTATCGGTCCACCTTTACTGTAATCGGCTTAAGTTGGTTCACCCCTTCAATGGTGGTCCAGCGCAGCCTTTTTGTAATATAGCTGATCAGAACCTCTGGTAAAGACTGTGAGATACAACTTATTTGTCCGAGGCTCCCACAGATCAATCTTCTGGCCCTAATCAAACCCTGAGGAGCAGTACCAGATATCGGCTGGGTTTTACGTTAATCTTTCAATTATCTCGTAAACAACTGACCAAGGGCCTGATTCAGAGCCTGACGCAATTTGCGGACGGTCGTTCAGGAAAAGGGGGTGGCTATTCAAATGAACCGTTCGCTCTTTGCGGTCTGTTCACGCCTCTATGTCTGAACGAGCGAACAAAACTTGCGGTCGTTTTTTTTAAAAAATACGCCCCCTGGCCGCTCGCATCCTACGTCATGTCCGCTATTTATTAGATTAATCGAGTACATCGACCAGCGTATGAACTGCTCGCTATTCTTGGGGTTGGTTTTTGCTACCACAATCTTGCGAGCAGTTCTGGCTATAAAATAACCCAGTGACGTGGTCAATGACGCTGCTGTTTTAATTATGCACACCCATAAAACGCCCGTTTTGACCTTTAAGCACGCCTGCGATCGGATCTCCACTCCCCGTTTTCAAGCACCTTCCCCTGTTACCACCCACATACGCCTCCTTCTGTCACTCAAATTATCAGGCATTCGCTATTTTGCGAGCACATGAATTTTGACTGCACTGACTGGTTCACGCATGCGTATAACGATCCGTACGTATGCGCAGTTGGGCAAACATCGCTCGGAGCGAACGAGCGGCCGCTTACGAGCGGCTCTGAATCAGGCCCCAAGTTAGTTTAATATGAAGAGATGGCTCGCTCTGAATCAGGGCCCTCCTCCATTAAAATGGAGCGTCCTCCTGGATGCTCGTACAGCTGTGGGTCACCACCCACAGCATATACGAGCGTCCCAAAAGACGGACTTGCGAGGGAAACCCTGCGGTCGGGTTTCCCAGCCACAAGCCCTGGAGTGATTTTGGCTCTATCTATCCCATGGGAACGCCTCCGTCTGGCAGGCACGCCCCCGGCACGCCCACCAAAGGGGGCGTGCTGTCAATCAACATCGACAGCACGCCCCCTTTGGTGCGAGACCCCGAGCGATGGAAAGCCCGTCGCTCGCCGGGTCTCGCGCATGCGCAAGATGGAGCTCCCTCCGTCGTGCGCATGCGCAGTGGGGAACATCGACCCACTTGCGAGCATACTGCCGCTTGCGAGTGGGTCTGAATGACCCCCATAGCTCCAGCATACAATTTGTCCCACTGCATGTGTGCAGCCTGCACCAGGATTTCCTATGCGTGTATCTAATACTTGTGGTTACTTGTGCTTTAAAATTGACAAGTGCAATACAGAGTAAGTGTGCAGATACAAGTTATACATGTCCCCTTCTTATACGTCTTATTTTGGGTTATACATTTATTAGAAATACAATACCAAGTGCAAATTGTTCACCTACACAACATGGGCACAGTTCTTGACAATTCAGTGGCGTAAGTTCATCCCAGACGCCCGGAGGCAAGGCATAACTTGGTGCCCCCCCCTCGTCACAGCCGCTGACACTGTAATGTAGCAATGCGCCTGCAGACAGGCTATAGATAGACGAAGCAGCAGCTGATGGTCTGACATGGTGCTCTGCTCTCCGCTAGTGTATAGTAGCTTCTCTGGGACGGGGTGTCATGTATTGGGCGGCCATGACGGTACCCTCTGGGTACACAGTTACAGCTCTAAGTGGGGTGAATATGTTGTGGACAATGGAGGAGACGCCCCTTCAGAGCTGGAGCCCGGCGGCAGGTGCCTCCATTGTCTCCCATAGTTCTGACCCTGCTTGACATGAAGATGATGAAGATTCTATACTGAAGGTGCAGTGACCTGCAATCAAAGGGACCATTTGGTTCTACGTTGAATAGCTCTGTGTTTGTTGGTCTTCGCCCACTGGGTAGGACAGTTGGGCACCTTTTTCCTTCTATAGCCCTCACACTTGTAAGAGAAAGGAGTCCGTGGGGAACTTACCCCTGCTACCTGAGTCACTCGCCATAGGACAGTATAAACCCGGGGTAAGAGCACCACAGAAAGTACCTGCCTGTGGTATATTAGTAGAACTGCAAGCATGCTCATTCGGCTGTAGTGGTAGTGGTTAAATAGAGTTTGTCAGACGTCAGTTTCAGGTGAATTAACTTTCACTTTACAGTGTGTCTCTATTGCTGAATCATACAAGAGACCGCCATTTTTCTGAGACCTATGGAGCTCATTCAGACCCTGACGCTAAGCTGCGCTCTCTCGCTGCTGTCAGGGGCCGGGTATGCAAATTCCGCGATCGCACTGTCTGGCTTAATGACGCCCACTATGTTTTAGAGAGCGACGGCAGAGTGAGCGCACACCGGTGAAATGACGCCCACTTTTCTTTCTTAGCACACGACATCGCCAGGAAGTGTATGATTAATCAGGAATATCGAGAGCCATCGGAGCTGCACGCAGCGCTTGAGGTAGACCCTACTCCACCGCAAGCACTGCGATCACTGCAGGCTGAAATACAACCAAGTGACGTGTACAATGACGCCTCCGTGCTAACTATGGACACCCATTAAACTCCGTTTTGGCGCAAGGACACGCCTGCGTTCGCAGCACCACTCCCCTGTTCACAAGCACCTTCCCCCGCTACCACCCACAAATGGCGCTATCTGTCACTCAATGTAGCACTCAGTCTGTGTACAACGAGCGCACGATTCCCGCTCGCAATGACTGGCTTGCGCACTGCGACGCATACGCAGGCAGGCGACAAACGCCCATAGCGAGTGTCTGCGGCATAGCGTCCGGGTCTGTATCGGGCCCTATATACTCACAGGCTTTAGTATTGTTGGAGACAAATTTGATTTTTTAATTTGAACATCAAGTTATAATGTGAGAAGGAGAGTAATCTCAGAAAAGTGTCAGCAGTGGGATGTAATGTGAGTCCATTTAAAAAGTTGGTTCTAATGTCCCTGCAAGCTGAGATTCAGCAACTTTCTATTACAGTGACGTTTAATGCTGTCCATGGTCTTGTTTAACTTCATATAGATGTCCATATAGATGGTCCTTTTTATATGGCAGTCTGTTGAAGCTTCCAGGAGGAGATGTATAAAACATTGGAGAGAGATAAAGCACCAACCAATCAGCTCCTAACTGTCATTTTTCAAACACATCCTGTAAAGCGACAGTTAGGAGCTGATTGGTTGGTACTTTATCTCTCCAAAGTTTGATTTATCTCCCCCTGGCGCTGACTCTACATAAGCCCCAATGAGTTCACAAGCGTTCAGGTCATACCTGCCTACTTTCCCGAATGGCTGGGAGCCTCCCAAAAATCAGGTGCCACTCTAGCCCCCCCCCCCCCCCCGCAAGAGTAGGCAAGTCTCCTGGAATGGCCGCTGTCCCTCCGCGCCCTACACGTCCCCCCCGCACCTGGTAGCACCCACTTAGTGAGCATAAGTGGGGGGTCTGAGGGGGGAGGATGACGCTATACGCGCTGAATGGCGTCATTGTAGTCCCGCCCCCTGCTTTACAATGCACCGACCTGGCTGCTCCCTCTGGAACGAAAGTTGGTAAGTGTGGTGCAGGTTTTTAAACTGCGCTAGGTCACGACAGCAGTGCAAATAGGGAACAGTCAAGTCCAAATTTAATAAAATAGTCTCATATAGGCAGAAGAATGACGACAAATTTACTATTTAAGTCCCGTACAAATCATTTCTTTTGCTTACAAATTATTCCATACAGACAACATGGAAAGTACATTTCGACAGAGATTACCCCTCTGTGTTTAAGGATCATGTAGGCAGAAATTGTTTTGAAATAAGCTAAAGTGTTAGTAGGGATTAGTTGATATACAGTACAGTAAGCCCTGATGCTTTGCTGCTTTTCTAAGATATAGCTACAACTGTTCTCACACACACGAGATGATATATTTGAACGATATGAACGATATTGTTCAACGATATATCGTTCATATCGTTCCGTGTGTATGCAATGAACGACCAACAATGTACACAATATCGTTCATTTTCCATATTGATCGTTGAGAACGATCGTTGGTCGTTCATGATATCTTTGGTGTGTGGATGGACGATATCGATCATCCAGCACACCGTGGATTTCAAGGGAGATCGTTCAGCGATATCGTTTGCTGAACAGATTTTCACGTATTAGATTGTTGGATCCCTTTTATCTTTGGATGAACATCAGTTTGTTTTTAATGAATATGCACATTTCCATGTTGCGTTTGTGCACAACAAATGTATAGACATACATTCGCATGACGGGCAAGCCGTCGCTCCGGGTCTCGCAACAAAGGGGGCGAGCTGTCGATGTTGAGTGACAGCTCGCCCCCTTTGGTGGGGAGGCCGGGGGAGTGGCTGCACAAACGGAGGCGTTCCCATGTGAACGCCTCCGTTTGGGGGCGGCCACACTGACATCGCGAGTGATGTCAGTGGGAGAGATTTCGGCTCTGTTAGAACCGAAATCTCTCTGGGGCTTGCGGCAGCGAGACCCTACCACAAGGTTTTCGTCGCAAGCCCGATGGTCGCGATGGTCTTGACCATCGCGACCATCTTCCTGGCCGCTCGCTATAGCTGTGGGTGGTCACCCACAGCTATGCGAGTGGCCAGGAGGCCGTTCTAAAAAAAAATAGCCCGGCCCTGATTCAGAGCCTCTGTTCGACTTGGAACCCCAAAGTTCAGATGTGTTCAGTTTCCAGCAAAAATCGAACCGCTCATCTCTAAAACACGTACAAAGCCACAGATGAAGCACAATCGGACGTGGCGTGAGAAGAAGTCACACCCGCTGCATCGCATCACTTTGTACAGATACTCAGACTTAGTCGCACACAGTTATACAAATGTTGCACATCAAATTGATCAGTGCAATCTAGCAACATAGTTCTGTCCCTCCCAGTTGTCATATTTATGCGAATAAGGCCCACATTTTGTGCGAGAAAGTGTTGGGACATCTGACACCAAGATACGCCCGTGATTACGTACTACATGATTGCATTTTCGGCTTGCGTTCATGTCATAGTCAGCCATAAGTGCAGCCAACTGAACATAATTAAGGAAATCTGCAGATAAAAGTCTTGCCCTGTGACCAGAAGCACATCAGGACCATTTCATATAGCTTGTGGCTTCATCACGTCCGCAGCGATGATTGAGGCGCGAGACAGGATGCAGCCTGACAGATCTGATGCTAAGTCAGACAGTCATATGTTTGCCGAGTTTGGTTGGTAAGTTCAGCAATGAGCGCATACGTGGAAGGAGAGCTACAAGGCCCAAGTATGGATTCACCAATAGAGATGTCAATTTCTATTAAGATTGTTTACCAAAATACCTCATTATCTGCACTATGTTGGGATTTCTTCAGGGTGTGGTGGTGCTTGGGCAGATGGACTGAAAAAGAAATCCCTGAGGGCCTTAAACAAATAGACAAGGACAGATGGGTGCCGAGTGATACCTCGGAGGCCTGGAACACACAGGGCCTGAAAGTAGAATCGCTTTGTTACAGTTTAACACATCAAATCTGGAGAGGTTGTTTAAATAAAGTGATGAAATGATGAAGTATGAAGCCTGAAGTATGAATAGGCAACAATTTTAGCTACAGTATTATTCTGTAACATAGAATTCTGTAACACCCTAGAAAAAGAATTCTAGTACAATTCAACAAATATGAGCGAAGCTGTGGCCCCCAAACCATATATTTTTGTTCTTGATCTCTCACTGACACAGTCCTTATTCATTTTTACTGTATCCGCTCTCGACCAAGCCTGATTTAACCAGTAACTTAGAGTATACAGCAAACTCTTCATCCAAAAGTATTAATATGCACCATACTTGCCTACTCTCCCAGAATGTCCAGGAGACTTGCAAATATTGAGGAGTCCCCTGGCCTACAGGGAGAGCAAGTCCCCTTTCCACATTCTGCTCACTTCCATGTGATATGGGTGGGATCGGGGTGTGGTGATACAATTTTTTAGTGAGCCACGTCATTATGGCCTTACCCCTTCTGTATGAAGCCATAATGACGCGTTTCGCCCTACCACTCCTGCATCTCCCCTTTACAAACTCTCCCAGAGGACCATATGTACCTCTCCGTTAAAGGGCTATAATGAGACTATAATGAGCAGGGAGACCTTGCATTCTTTTGTTGGGTACACACATCTTACATTTTTCAGTCTTCAATTACGATATTCCCTGTTGGACCTGGTTGTCACGTTAATATACCTCAGAATATTTAAGGAATAGCAAGAAGTAATAAAGAGATAAATGAAACATTCACTGACTGTATCAGTCTAATGCAGGACCCAGTTAGTTACTCACCAATACGCAGTTCCCCACCAGCTATGAGAATGCAGGTAACACTCAGGACATTACTTGAGTGGGCAGGAAACAGCAGAGTTCCGATGACATACAGCCCACGAAGTGGAGGTAGAGCAATATCAACTACTACGGTTCTGTCTAAGAGATAGAAAATAACAAGCATCGATTACATTTACAGTAGTATACAGTTTTCAGGACAAATTGCCCCTTACAGAAAGACTATTAAACACAATCGCAATACAATTTTTGAACCAGGTACTGTAAAAACAATATTGGCATACATAATATGAATAATAATAATACCCAACTAGCAGCACTAGAGAAGTGGTAGTGTCCAGTCTGGTCCTGGCACCAGAGCAGGTAGGCAGTAGGACCCGGCGCGGCTCTTCCCGGAGGTCTGACCTTCCACATGCACCACTACAGCACACATTTTTCTCCTGTAGCATCCTACATGGATGGATGTGCCCCCAAACACTCCATGCTAGCTAAAACCACAACACTCCCAAATTCCACTGTGTCACCACCTAAGAGTTCCAGGGCCAACTAAATGTATGGACACACTGGACAGCTCCTGAGGACCCCACAGGAACCACAAGGCATTTTAGTGTGTACAGCCAATCACGGTGTGCCTGAGAATTAAAGGTGAAACTAGGGGTGAGCGGGTTCGGATTTCTGAAAGCCGAACTCCCCCGAGCCCCCCCGATCCGAGGCCGATCCGAGTCAGGCTCGACTTTTCCCGCCTGACTCGGATCTGAAATCGAGGCAAAACGTCATCATCCCGCCTTCCGGGTCTCGCGGGTTTTGGATTCTATATAAGGTACTCGCGTCGGCGGCATTTTCTCACTCGGCTGCGGACAGTGAAGAGGGAGGGTGGGAGTTAGGGCTGGCTGGGCTGTGTAGTGTAGTGTAGTGTAGTGCAGTGTAGTTTTGTGCTGTGCTGTGCTGCGCTGTGCTGCTGTTCTCCATAAGGGCTGTGTCCACTCCTACAAAGTCCATAGGGGCTGGCTGTGTTGTGCTGTGCTGCTGTTGTCCATAGGGGCTGTGTCCACTCCTCCAAAGTCCATAGGGGCTGGCTGTGTTGTGCTGTGCTGTGCTGCTGTTGTCCATAGGGGCTGTGTCCACTTCTCCAAAGTCCATAGGGGCTGGCTGTGTTGTGCTGTACTGCTGTTGTCCATAGGGGCTGTGTCCACTTCAAAGTCCAGTGCAGAGTCCCAGTCCTAAAGGGGTGCTGTAGTGTTGTCCAGGGGGTGCTCTGTCCATCAGGGGTGCTCCCCCCAAGTGCAAAAAAATATATATTTTTTTTGTGTTTGTGAATTGTGTGCGCAGTAGCCGCACGTGCATCAACAAAGTAGCGCCAAGTGTGCGCCTGTGTCATAGGTAAAGGGCCAGCTGGCTTGACCATTAAAGGGTGCTGTAACCAGCAAAGTGCACTCCAAACCAAATAAAAAAATATTTTCTGTGTTTGTGAATTGTGTGCACTGTGGCTGCACGTGCATCAACAAAGGAGCAGCGCCAAGCGTGCGCCTGTGTCATAAGTAAAGGGCCGGCTGGCTTGACCATTAAAGGGTGCTGTAACCCC
Source organism: Taudactylus pleione (assembly GCA_031769625.1). NCBI lineage: Eukaryota > Metazoa > Chordata > Amphibia > Anura > Myobatrachidae > Taudactylus > Taudactylus pleione. The sequence goes on from JAUIMM010000069.1 coordinate 7,536,413, forward strand.
CAAAGTGCACTCCAAACCAAATAAAAAACTATTTTCTGTGTTTGTGAATTGTGTGCACTGTGGCTGCACGTGCATCAACAAAGGAGCAGCGCCAAGCGTGCGCCTGTGTCCCATAAGTAAAGGGCCGGCTGGCTTGTCCGTTAAAGAGTGCTGTAACCCCCAAAGTGCACTCCAAAAAAAATAAAAATATATATTTTTTTGTGTTTGTGAATTGTGTTCGCAGTAGCCGCACGTGCATCAACAAAGTAGCGCCAAGCGTGCGCTTGTGTCATAGGTAAAGGACCGGCTGGCTTGACTGTTAAAGGGTGGTGTAACCCCCAAAGTGCACTCCAACAAAAATAAAACATTTTCTTCTGTGTTTGTGAATTGTCTGCACTGTACGTGCATCCTCAAAGCATCAGCAACAAGCGTGTGTCTGTCTGTTAAAGGGTGGTGTAACCCTCAAAGTACGCTCCACAAAAAATTAAAAATTCTTTTTTTTTCTGTCTTTGTGAAATGTGTGGGCTGTAGCCGCACCTGCATCCTCAAAGCAGCAGCGACAAGCGTACGTCTGTCTGTTAAAGGATTACATCAGTGACAGCATCCAAGAAGGCATGTCAGACAGTCCGTACCTGTACTGGCAGGAAAAAGAGGCAATTTGGAGGCCCCTGTACAAACTGGCTCTATTTTACCTGAGTTGCCCCCCCCTCCAGTGTGTACTCCGAAAGAGTGTTTAGTGCAGCCGGGAACCTTGTCAGCGAAAGGCGTAGGAGGTTGCTTCCACAAAATGTGGAGAAGATGATGTTCATAAAAATGAATTATCAACTCTTCCAGGGAGACTAGCCTCCAGAACGTACAGAGGGACCTGTGGTGGTGGATTCCAGCGGGGACGAATTAATACTCTGTGAGGATGAGGATGTACACAACACTGAAGAGGGTGAGGAATCGGTGAATGAGGACGATGAGAACGACATCTTGCCTCCGTAGAGCCAGTTTGTGCAGGGACAGATTAATTGCCAGCTTGTTTTGTGGGGGCCCAAACGAACCAATCATTTCAGCCACAGTCGTGTGGCAGACCCTGGCGCTGAAATGATTGGTTTGTTAAAGTGTGCATGTCCTGTTTATACAACATAAGGGTGGGTGGGAGGGCCCAAGGACAATTCCATCTTGCAACTCTTTTTTTTCTTTGCATTATGTACTGTTTGGGGCCTAGTTTTTCAAACTGCCATCCTGTCTGCCACTGCAGTGTCACTCCTAGATGGGCCACGTGTTTGTGCCGCCCACTCGTGTCGCTTAGCATAGTCATCCAGCTACCTCGGTGCAACCTTTTGGACATAAAAACACTATTGTGAGGTGTGAGGTGTTCAGAATAGACTGGAAATGAGTGGAAATTAAGGTTTTTGAGGTTAATAATAGCATATGAGCAGAAAAATCAACACATTCTGTGATTTTAGCTGTTTTTATGCTTTTTTAAAAAAAAATACAGATCCAAAACACAAAACCCAGAACCCAAAACACCGAAGGGTGGTTTTGGCAAAACCAATCCAGATTCAAAACACGAAGAAAGATTCAGATCCAAAACCAAAACACGAAACGTGGCCGGTGCACACCCCTAGGTGAAACCATAGTCACAGACATCCAGGATGTGTTATACAGTAAGTACCAGATCTACCATAAGACTTTTAGAAGAAAAAAGGTTTCACGATCTCGTTTGCAGAGGACACGTGTGTTGTGCAGAATAAAAGAGTGACTGTGAGATAGCAACAGCAACCTGGTGAAAGCAAATATGCGTTCTAGACACAAAGAAGTGTTATGCGATGGTGGCCTGTGATTCAAGCCAATCTATGGAGTTGTGGCACAGGTGGTTAGGCCACCTGGCAAATGATAATTTCCAGAAATTCCTTGAAGGCATGGTGACGAGAACTGCCATGAATGATGCAGAGACTGGCATGTGAGAACTGTACAATGGGTATACAAGCCCGCTGTCCGTTCCCTAAGTCAGCAATCTGAGCTGAGGCACCACTAGCATTGGTGTATACAGACATGTGGGTCAGATGGAGGTAAAATCAATGAGTGGATCTTAATATTAATGATGGACGTTGAACATTTAGAGATTGATTACTGTCTATACCGCAGGACAATAGTGCATAGGTTGTTCATCGTAGTCGTGTATGTGGATGATCTATTGCTAGAAGGTCAGGAAAAGAACATACGGGTCAATCTAATTAGGTGCGAATTGCGATAAGCCAGTTGCTATTTTCTCTTCGAATTCGCATAGCAAATTCATTTTGCAATCCAATTAGCAACTCGCACTGAATCAGTCAGACTGAATTCGCATCTTTCCATTCGCACCACCCTGAGGGTGAGAAATGGAAAGGAAATGTTTATGTTAAGGTTAAAATGTCGTGACATTGTGCTGAACCCCTTGGACACCCCGCTAATTAGGCAATTGGAAGTTTCCAAGTAGCTTAATTAGTCCAAAAATTACATGTCATTATTTGGGGTAAAAAAAATAAAAATTCTCCTCAAATTACCCCAAAATCAACTTTTTCGTTAGTTTAGGCACCCCAAATTTAATTACAATATTTTTTTAATTGAAAAATAATTGTTTTTTATAATTTTTTTTATTTTTCAAGGTGCCCTCAAAGTACCCCAAAATAACCTTTTTTCCTAACTTTTTTGCATCATTCATTTAATTAGTTTGAGATTAAACAAAAAAAGTTATTTTTTTATAATTTTCTGGCAAAAAAGTTAAAACACTAATCAGCCATTTGACACCATTTACAAACAGCCTTTTATAGGGTCCGGCTAACAAAATTATCCATTTTGGGGGGACTAGGATGGTCTCGCCACTTTTTCTTGCACTTCTCTCACATCACATTTGGCAGTCAATTCGCACCCCTCCGCTGCGACTAGTGCGAATAGGCATTTTTAATTGGATTGGAGAATTCCCGGGAGCGCGCTTTGATGCGATGTCTGTGAGTTTCAAGAAACAAACTCGCTACTCGCAATTCTCACCTATTTGGATTAACCCCATAGGGTTGAGTCAAAAGAACTAGGGCCTGCACATCACCTGCTAGGCTTAAGGCTCTTACAAAACTTGGAAACAGCAACTGTCACAATTGATAAACAGGGATACTAGACGTCAGATGTAAAACCAGTCAGTAGTCCCATTGACAAAGGCACAAAACAAACAAAAGCCATGTCAACAAAAAGCGAGACAGAAATACAAGACATGAAAAAACACCTTATCAGAGCACTGTTGGTTGTTTAATATATGCAAGTATAGGATTAGATAAGGATGACCGTCATTCATACATGGGATATCTGTTGGTACTGGCAGGACCATCCGTCTTTTAGGTAAGCAGAAAGCAATCCACTGTAGCCCTATCACCACTGAGGCGGAATACATGGCACTTACAGAAACTGGCAAGGAAGCTTTATGTTTAAAAGAGACTTCTGTGAATGCACTCTTCTAAGTCAAGCTGAGACTATCAACATAGAGGGCGGGATGGATGACGCTTCGCCTTTGGGATGCGATGCATTCCGCAAATTTTTGCATGCATGCTGGCATTGGTAACGCCGGTATGCATGTAGGAATGCGCAAAGGATTGCTCTTTCGATAAGAGCGGCCTTTTGTGATGGTGTGATGGAGGGACTTTCGGGTCTCCAGCTCCCCAGGGATCCCCGACCTGAACTTACTAGTGGCCAGGGGTGATGCTGCGGCTGGGGGGCCCGGTGAAAGGGCTCCCCTGGCTGTGGCTTCACCCCCCTGCTAGAAGGAGTCCGGTGCTGGTTCTGGTAAATGCAGGGGGACGCTACACATTTTTCCCCCTGTATTTCCAGAACCAGGACCGGCTCAGAGCCCAGTGCTGGTTGCGCTGAATATGGGGGACCCCTACGTCATTTGTCCCCCGTATTTTGGCAACCAGGACTGGTTCTGAATAGCCTAGTGCTGGTTGTGCTTAATACGGGGGACCCCTACATTGTTTGTCCCCTGTATTTAGCACAACCACTACTGGGGCTCCAAAGCCCGGTGCTGGTTGTTTTCTGCGGTGAGGGGCCATGCCATTTTTTTTTATTAAACACAGAAGCAGGTATCATGGATCTACTAGATCCGAGCCTGCATTCTGTGTGCTGCTACCTCCCCCGGGTCCTAACACCTGCCCCACCGCCGTTCGCACTGCCGCCCGCACCGCCACCGCTAAAGCCTGCTACTGTCCCCGGGTTCTGGCCACAGCTAAGGCCCGCTACCCCCCCGCGCCTTTCCGCTGGCTCCAGCTGCAGCAGCTAAAGCCAGCTTCTTTCCCCCGAGCCCACCACCGCTAAAGCCCGCAAATGATGGCCATCTTTGTGCTGGAGGCTCCTACTGCGGCTGCGCAACAAGTTGAAAAGTCCTATCTATTCAATGGCGCATTCTTGAGGTAATAGTTTAAAAACTGTAACTTTCTAATTTACCTGAACCCCAAAAGCACTTACCCTGGCACAATAGCTACCTAATAAAACAAACCCCAAGTCTAAATTCCACCCCTACCCTGAGTTATGCCTTCCCCCCAAAAATAAAAACATAGAATACAGCAGAAAAGTGATCTTAATTGAGAATGTCTGAAAAATGTGACAGTTGGAACTTTAGATTACTCCCAAATCCTAATTAGGTTTTTGCCCTGAAATTAGGCATGCAGCACCCAGTGACAGTTCTACCCGGCCATGCTAAATTTCAGCTCAATACCTTCAACAGCTCTTGAAGAGTAGCCCCTTAAACACCCTGCCCCCCCCCCCTTTCGGAATTCTCTATGGAGAAATCTGTTTTTGTAGATGCAGTCTTAATATAAGGGCACGACTGTACCCTTATAATATATACATACAGTATATATATGTGTGTGTGTGTGTGTGTGTGTGTGTGTGTGTGTGTGTGTGTGTGTGTGTGTGTGTGTGTGTGTGTGTGTAAAGCCCCCCTGTAAAAATCCTGCGTTTGCCCCTGGCTCCCCTCATGTGATACAATAATATGAGCAATATGAGCTACAGCTGTTTCTCAGTTGTCCACACCATGAATGCTATACTGATTGGAGGGAAAACTTACTTTTTTCATCAGTAATGCTGTTGACAATCAAAATGTTAAAAGCATTATGTCAATGGGAGAATTACGACATGAGGGCGGATTCAATTAGCTGTGAAAAGCGAATGGTTTTCGCCTCATTTGCATGTTTTGAGGCAAAGTTTTCACCTGCTGACCCAATGTGCGCACCCACTTTTCGCCCTATCCTATTGTAAAACAGGCGAAAGCGCATATCGGCGAATGCAGCGAATAGTGGAACCGGCGAAAAGGTCAGTTTTCTTGGGGAAAAATCAGTCTGAACCCCCAATAAAGCCTAATTCACTTGGGGAATCAATATAGAAGTGTATTATTAGCCATAATAACAGTAATTAGGGATCTTATATTGAGTGAAGGGGCTGTTATATGTATATTGCATAAGTGTGGAAAAATGATATTAAGCAATGTCTTTTATGAAATATATTAGCTGTAGTTAAATTGGGGGGTACATGTAAATGGATACTAGTATATTTTGGGGTTTGTAAAGTGCAGAATACATTTTTTTTTAAATACACCTGCTGCAGCCTCCTGCAATCCTAAAAACACCTGTCTCATCCATACAGCACCCCAAAATACCTGTCCCATCCATACAGCACCCCAAAATACCTGTCCCATCCATACAGCACCCCAAAATACCTGTCCCATCCATACAGCACCCCAAAATACCTGTCCCATCCATACAGCACCCCAAAATACCTGTCCCATCCAAACAGCACCCCAAAATACCTGCCCATCCATACAGCACCCCAAAATACCTGTCCCATCCTTACAGCACCCCAAAATACCTGTCCCATACATACAGCACCCCAAAATAGCTGTCCCATCCATACAGCACCCCAAAATACCTGCCCATCCATACAGCCCCCCAAAATAACTGCCCCATCCATATAGCAACCCAAAATACCTGTCCCATTCATACAGCCCCCTAAAAGACCTGTCCCATCCATACAGCACCCCAAAATACCTGTCCCATCCATACAGCACCCCCAAAACACCTATCCCAGTACCTAAACCCCATTTTCAAACACTTTTTGCATTTTCACCCCAAAAATGTCATGTCTTTTTTGGGGTGAATTAAGTTTTTTTTTCTTTCTTAATTAGTCATTAGGGGGTGTCCAAAGGGTTCTGAGGCAAATCCCCCCATTTGTACCCCAGAATATGGATTTTGCACTTCTTTCCTCCTTTCTTTTGCTGGAGAAACTTTTTCGGCTGTTTTCGCCTTTGTAGTTTTCACCTAGGCGAAAAAGTCCTGGAGTTGAATACTGTAGAGTGATACATTGGAAACAGGTGAAAACCGGGCATCGGCAAAAACTTTTTTCGCCAATCATGGCTTTTCGCCTCTAATTGAACACGGGTAATAGTTGTAACGTAGAAACATAAAGGGGGGGGGTCCCCTTGATGTCCCCCAGCACACTAAATTGTACCTGCAACACTTCTTCTCTCCTGCCTGTTGCTGAAGAAACTTTTTCGCCTGTTTTTGCCTATGGAGTTTTCACCTAGGTGACAACGTCATGGAATTGAATAGGGCGATACTTTGGAAACCAGGCAAAAACCGCGCATCGGCAAAAACTTTTCGAAGATCGCGGCTTTTTGACTCTATTTGAATATGGGCCATAGTTGTAATGTAGAAACAGAACGGGGGGTGTCCCCCAGCACATTGTACCTGCACCAATACCTCACTTCTCAAAACAGCAAACATAACACAGTGGAAGCTGGCTCTCAATTTGGATGTGTTTCTGTATGTGCCTTTAGCATGAGGTCTTACAACAGACAATTACATGGCCCAGAGTGGTTACTGTTATCATGCAGTGTAGGGACCACCAGTATCAGAGAAGCCGTGAAGTTGGCCTGATGACTTACCATGTGTTTGCAAATGCATGCAACAAATATCTCTGAAGTTCTATTACCATATAGTTTTAAAGTATTGTTGCAGGTACAATTTAGTGTGCTGGGGGACATATAGGGGACACCCTCCCCTTATGTTTCTTTGACCCCCCCCTTTCCTGCACCTGAAGAGTATTGCCACATTGATTTGAGCAGCTTCCACTTTGTTATGTTTGATGGTTGTAATGTTGTTTAAAGCATTTTATCAATGTCGGCATTATTACGTTATGATGCTTATATAAAGTTATAATTCCAATGCTGTTAAAATACTTTAAACTACATTACGTCCATGTCGGCATTCTCCCGTTGACATAATGCTGTTGACAAACAGTATTGACTGTCAACCAAATGACTACTTCCTGATTGGAGGATTACCCAAAACATAAAATCTGCTGCATGTTTTGATGTGTGTCAAATGAGTATTAGGTCGACCATCATTTTGTAGACATGTATTTAGGTCAGCAGGGTTAATGGGTTGACAATGTCAAATGGTTGACATATAACGTCGAGATTAAAATGTCAACACATTTTTTTGTTATTTTAGCCTAACCCTTTTTTTTTATTTTAGCCTAAACCTAAGCTTAACCCTAAACCTAAAAATCATAAAAAAACCAATGTGTCGACATTTTAGTGCTGACATGTTAAATGTCGACCTTTTGACTGTGTCGACCATTTAACTCTGTCTACCTAAATACATGTCTACAGAGTGATGGTGACCTAATAACCAGGTCAACCTTTTACGGCCGGCATTCAGAATGTGTTGACCTTCTGGTATCGACCTTCTGAATGCCAACCTTTTTATTGTTACCTGGTAACTGTCCCTGTGTTGAGTGCACATACTGAAATGTAGATATTCTCCTGTATGTAGCATTGCACACATTATACATACATGTAGTGCACAAAGAGAAAATCAGCGTCATGTGCCGTCCAGTCACAACCATGTCGTCAATTTCCAACTATGTCGATATCACAAGATTTCCCTTCCATGCAGGGGCTGGCTGGCAACTTTTAGCCTGGGGGGCAAATGCATGCAGGCGGCCCTGGCAGAAGAGTAGCGTGTGTGTCCGAAGAATATGCGTGCTACGGCGCCCCCCCCTCCAGTGTTCCAGGGAGGAGGCGGGTCCATATGGGATTAATGTAAGGTAAAAATAAAGATTAGGGCAGCCCCCTGTCTTAGTGCCCATATGCAGTGCCCCCATGTGCCACAGGAGAGAACACCCTTATGCAGGCCTCCAGTAGTGCCCCCAGTAGTAGTCTCCCCCTTGTAGTGCCCCCAGTAGTAGTAGTCCCCCCCCTTTGTAGTGCCCCCAGTAGTAGTAGTCCCCCCATTTGCAGTGCCCCCAGTAGTAGTAGTCCCCCCTTTGTAGTGCCCCCATTAGTAGTAGTCCTCCCTTGTAGTGCCCCCCAGTAGTAGTAGTCCCCCCCTGTAGTGCCCCCAGTAGTAGTCCCCCCCTTGTAGTGTCCCCAGTAGTAGTAGTAGTCCCCCCCCCCTTGTAGTGTCCCCAGTAGTAGTAGTCCCCAGTAGTAGTAGTCCCCCACCCCCCTTGTAGTGCCCTTGTAGTGCCCCCAGTAGTAGTAGTAGTCCCCTTATAGTGCCCCCAGTAGTAGCAGTCCCCAGTAGTAGTTCCCTCCCCCTTGTAGTGCCCCCAGTAGTAGTAGTCCCCCCGTTGTAGTGCCCCCAGTAGTTGTAGTCCCCCACCCCCCTTGTAATGCCCCCAGTAGTAGTAGTCCCCCCTTTGTAGTGCCCCCAGTAGTGCCAGACCCCCCCCCCCCAGTAGACACACATAATATAAAAAACAAAATAAAATAAAAAAAAACCTGAATCCCCGCTCCCGCCGCCATCTGCTTCTCCGTCTGTCCTCCCGGGCCGGCCCGCTCTGCATTATGGGAGAGATGTCACATGACATCATGACGTCTCTCCCATTGCCCACTGCGGGAGCCGGAAGATGGAGTGGCTCCCGCAGTGGGCGCAGCAGCAGCTAATGAGAGTCTGACAGACTCTCATTGGCTGCTGCTTACAACAAACACACAGCTGCCGGAGCCGGCGGCTGTGTGTTTGTCAGTGTAGCGCTGACCAAACTCCGTCCGGTCAGCGCTACACACGCGGTGCAGTCCGTGTCACAGTGACACAGACTGCACCGGCCCGCATGACGCTGCGGCCCGGGGGGCATATGGCACGCTGCCCCCCGGCCCAGCCCGCCACTGCTTCCGTGTCTATGGGGTGTGAGGGAAAACTTGCAATGTCGGGGGACACGATGTGCTTCTATCCCCCCCCTTAACCGTCATTATTATTAGTGCACACTTGCTCCATCCTTGCTGCAAAAGATCCATCTGAAGACTGGCGTATGGTATTTACGCTAGTGCGCAACTCTACAAAACTCGCAATTTCATCGGCAGCTCTCTGCAAACTTTTCCTACGTTAGAACACCCCACTACAGCCTAGTAGTTACACCTACTCAGATGTATATTACAATAATGTTAGTATTTCTGTCTCATGTTTATTTAAAATTTTATATTACCAGTGGCGGACTTTACGTAGGGGCTGCAGGGCTACAGCCTTCGCCAGTAAAATCTGCCACTACCAGTGATGTTAACTGGTGTGTCTGTATACTGGGTGTCTTCAGGGCTGTTTTAACAGCATTGTCGGCCCTGGGCAAAGCAATGCACTGGGAATACAAATGTAAACAATGTCAATAAAATTAACCTTTTTGATTTATTGGTACTTTCAACAAAATCATTGTTTATAAATAAAAACATTATGTAAAGCAACGATTACGGATTCCACATCCCTCTTCTTTTCTCCAGCTTGCAGTGCAGCTACTGCTCTTCACTGCAGCTGTGATTAAAGTATGGTGGCCCAGGTGATTGTGCCCACTTTGCCTCCACCCCCTAAATGTGGCTCTGTGGTTGCAGACTGGGAGGCGGGTAGAGAATGCTGTCTGGCCACTCGGACTGTGTGTACTTTACAATCAGAGCGGTTTAGGGAGCATCTTTCTCTGCCTGCCCATCAGCTGGTTGCCCCATTTGTGGAGCGAGCGGCCGCACACTCTATGTAGATGCCCCTTTCAAAGGCCCCCTAGAATTGTGGTGCCCTGGGCAGCTGCCCAGTGTGCCTATACGTTGAGATGGCAATGGGTGTCTTCCCTGGCAGTGGCATCCCATTGGAAGTGCTACCTGCTAATTAAATGGGTGTAGTAGGTATACGTCCGGCGGTTCAAATCCCGACAGCGGCAGCCCAGCAAGGGTGAAAATCCTGATCGGCCCTAAGGTAAGTATCGCTAACCTAACTCCCCCCTAACCCTAACCCTCCCTTAGGGGTGCCTAACCTCCCCCCTAGTGCCTAACCCTAATCCCCCCTCTAAGTGCCTATACCTAACCCCCCCTTCCCCGCCGCCTAAACCTAAGTCCCTCGGGGAGTGCCTAACCCTAACCTCCCCCCGGGGGTGCCTAACCCTAACCCCCCCTTCCCCTAGCCTAATCCTAACCTCCCGGGGGGTGCCTAATCCTAAATCCCCCCCGGGAGCCCTAAACCTAACCCTCCCCCCGCGGCTATCCGCACCCGGAATCACTTCGATCGGGATGCCGGGCGCCGGTCTTCCGGCGTCTGGTTAATGACAGGCATCTAGATTTAGACGCCTGTCATTAGTACCATGCCGGGATTAGAACTTCTGGAAGCCGGCGGTCGGGATTTAGACCGTCGGCTTCCAAACTACATCTCAATCAAATGCCAGATAGGGAGGCCCAGGGGGTGGTGTTTTCTCCCCCTGGGACTGTCAGTCCAGACCGCAATTAGCAGACAGCACGTCCAATAGCCACTCCCTGCCTATCCATCAGCCTCACCTGACTTCTCGGGGCTGCAGCCGATGCAATCCCAAGAAGCCGGTGTGTACGCGTACGCGCCACTTGCTGTGCCTGCCAGATCTAATGCCCATGTGCAATACACATGGGCGGCCTCTGCCAGTGCGACAGTCTGGACCTCGCTCCGACCGGACTGCAGGCAGCCCCTTCACGAAACACGGTAGGAGTCGCCACTGGATGATACAACACTACATTAGGACGGAATTATTTCTATCAAACAGACAAAAATAATTATACTTTGTACAAATCCCTGCCTGTTATCATCCTATTAATATTTGGTTTCTGACACCCTTCTCTGTACCACCAGCACCCTGTCATGTACAACATGAGTAAACATTGCGCTCTCTAATTGGTTTGCAAGCGAAAATAAATCAATACAACAAATACGTAGCGAAAAATCAAAACGCTTAAGACCAGGAACAAAATCACGACTCTAGTTTACAACGACAGAAAAATAATGTACAGATGCAAAAAAAAAAAATAATAATCTAAAATAACAGGCACCTCAAAAGTCGTCCGACAGGATCCGGTTCTGAAATGATAATTCGCAGGTACGCGCTGAATGCTAAGTGTACAAGTTTGAAAACTCACTAATGACTGCGACACTGACATCAAATGCCTTTGATCAGCCCTATTTCTATATAAAACATCATAGCATGCCATTCAATGGAAATCAGGTCTAACAGAAGAACTATTATGTAAGATACAGTACTTTGGCATTCATCTCTTCAAACAGAGAAAGTTCAAAGAAAAACGCGAAATGAATAACAGGGCGAATTCCAACACTAAAAAAAAAAAAAAATAGAAGAAGAAGAAGAATGGCCTGGGGCTAAGTGATATCATATCTATACCCTTCAAAACAACATTCCTTTCGCTCAGAATTAGAACATATTTTCATTCCAGCCGATATGTCTCGTGTCAGAAATGTGTCATATTGAAAATCTGGAAATACATCTCCTCAATTTGGGGTTTTAGGAGGCTTCAGTAATAATATTTTTCATTATCTGGTGTTTGGATGACAGCTGCCCTGGAAAGCTGGGGAACATGGAGGGAGATTTCCGGTTGAATGTCAGTGATAAGGGAGAGTTTTTGGTCCTGATGGTGGGGTCTAAAATATTTGTTTATTTATTTATTGTGATACAGACACTTTAAGCATCACTTGCTTAGTTACAGTGTTTCAAGAAGTATCTAATTATTACTACAATACACAAATGTTCTGTATTTAAATAAAATGGCACCTAACCATGGCCCTCATTCAGAGCCACTCGCTAGCGGCAGTACGCTCGTTCCGAGCGATGTTCGCACATCTGCGCATGCGTACGGATCGTTATACGCATGCGCGAACCAGTCAGTGCGGACGAAATTCATGTGCTCGCAATATAGCGAATGCCTGCTATTTTGAGTGACAGAATGTGGCGTATGTGGGTGGTAACAGGGGAAGGTGCTTGAAAATGGGGAGTGGAGATCCGAACGCAAGCGTGCTTAAAGGTAAAAACGGGCGTTTTATGGGTGTGCATAATTAATACAGCAGCGTCATTGACCACGTCACTGGGTTATTTTGTAGCCAGAACTGCTCGCAAGATTGTGGTAGCAAAAACCAACCACAAGAATAGCGAGCAGTTCATACGCTGGTCGATGTACTCGATTAATCTAATAAATAGCGGACATGACGTATGGTGCGAGCGGCCAGGGGGCGTTTTTAACAAATAAACGAGCGTATGTTTTGCTCGCTCGTTCAGACTTAGAGGTGTGAACAGACTGCAATTTGCGAACGGATCATTTGAATAGCCATCCCTTGTTTTTGAACGAACGACCGCAAATAGCGAACGGCTCTGAATCAGGCCCCATGTCTGTATTTTATAAGAAACTTGAGTTTATGCATCCAGCAGTGAAAAAGACTGTAGGGTGTAAATTTACTAAAGTGAGAGTTTTTAGAAGTGAGTTTTAGAAGAGATGTTTGCGCCATAGCGACCAATCAGATTCTAGCTATTATCTTCTAGAAGGTGCTAGTTAAATGTTCAGTAGAATCTGATTGGTTGCTATGGGCAACATCTCTTCTAAAACTCACTTCTAAAAACTTTAGTAAATTTACCCCCTAGAAGTGGACTCCTGGAGAAGATGCCCAGAGCAACCGAACAGCTTTGAAGAAGCATTTATTAAGTACAGTCTATAAAATAGAGGGCTGATTGGTTGCTATGGGCGACTTCACCACCGGTCCACTTCTCCAGGCTTTTCACTGCTAGATACATACTGTAAGCCCATACTTACCGACTTTCTGGCTGTCCCCTCCGGAAGGGGGCAGCCAGGTCAGTGTAGCAACGTAAGTGCATTGTAAGGTAGGGGGCGGAACTACCATGACGCAATTCAGCGCGAATTGCTTCATCGCCCCTCCATGGACCGCCCACTTTCACATTGGCCAATCCAGTAGAGTTGACTTCTCTTGCAGGCGGCCTGGAGTAGCACCCGATTTTCGAGAGGCTCCCGGCCGAACAGGGAGAGTAGGCAACCATGCATAAGCCCCGTAATTTCCAGCGTATTGTTACGACGACTTTCATATCTTTTACAACGTCAGATGTCGCTGCTGCCGATTTGGCCGCCCCTGAGGAGGTTCCTGTGCAGTTTTTAAAGCAAAGAGGCTGAAGAAACTGTAAACAGGATAAAAACTATGCACTGTTTGCATAGGATATAAATCGGTGTGTGTAATAGTAATTCATTTACCCACAGTTTATCAAGCAATGTACTTTTCCCTCGTGATGTGAACTGAAAACATTGCGGGCATTGCTACGCCAGTAACAATCAGTTTGAATAAAAATAAATCACCATAATCACAATTCCAAGTGCAAATAGGGAATTTTTTTAAATTGAATTCTATATTATCGGCACATGCATGTCTGGATTTATGTAGCCGTATCCTACAGACACATCAAGCATCGCGCCTCCCGCCACTGAACGCATGGATAGCGGCGTTTATTAACGTAGTATGCATGAAGATTTGTGATTAAAACCACAAAGGACAGCTCTTCCGATAAGTGCTTCCCGGGAGTCCATCTGCCCATGCGCAAGCGGCGGAACACTGTGAGGGGTCCTATTGAATGTCTCTCGGGAAGACCCCCCAGGTAAGAAGCCCTTAGGCTTCTAACAGACAATGCCATCTGTAGTGTTGTCTGTCGGGAACAAGTTCTGCAAACTTTAACATTCTGGGGCGTCATGCATATGGGGAATGCGGTCACACCTCCAAAAACAGCATCTTCTAAAGTTTGGCCGCATTTTTTAGGATAGTGCAACTCGCCCCCAGTGTCTCTGTTTCTTTAGGTCCATTGCTTGCCAATGTTTTTGTTGTCCCCTCCAGGAGATTTCGGAGGGGAATGGTCCAGGTGGAGGTGTGGCTCTGAGAATTGCATAATCACAGTCATCATTTATCACAGATCATGTCTTCGATCCTCCTGACAAATCCACAAAGGCTGGTCCAATCTTTCGGGATTTAGTAGTGATCTCTGAAATTCTTATGATATGGGTGGTTACCCCATGATAAATGTGCCCCCAATATATGCCCATCTCATGGACTTCAAAATGGAAATACAACTGTAGAATATGTGTCCTCTCCACTATCTAAGCTCTCGCATATATGCTTGCTATTTCTCTTCGATACCGATATTGGGCAATAATAATTTTAGATCGGGCATTAAAATCTACCCCATAGGTTTCAGTGACAAATAAGTGAAGCAACTGATTCAAAGATGTATGCTATACTGATGTTTTCCCAGTTAAATGATTATCATCCGTCTGAGTCGTGCTGAGCATGCGTCAAGGTGCTTTACCGTAGCTGCCCGCAGTGACTAGTATTTATTCTCAGTGTGATTGACAGTTGTCAAGGTGCATTACCGTAGCTGCCCGCAGAGACTAGTATTTATTCTCAGTGTGATTGACAGTCAGGGAGCATTTGGAGGAGGTAACGGGAAGGAGCAGCTAAAACCGCAAGCTGGCCGTGACCACATGGCTCAGTTCCTGTGGCCATTCTGCATGACCACAGGGTTACTCAGAACTGCTAACATCAAATGATCTGTGACTGAAGCTGCGTCTGTGTGCGCAGATGCTGGGATTTGCAAAGCCGCAGGTGGGCGTCTCAATACATATTCCAACGGGTGGGACATTTGCACATTTTTGCGCAGCATCTGCTGTGACAATAGCAATAGCGTCCGCCTCTTAATGTGACCCTGTGTTCATTTGGGTGACTCATGAGAGTGAAATTTGGCAAAATCAAGAATTGTGATTTCAAATTGAGATAGGAATTTGTCCTTTAAAACTGCCACAAATTTGATTTCTACTCTTAACCTCATCTCCCGACCACCTTCCCCTATCCATCTTCCCTTTTCTTTTTTTCAATATATTGTCTGTAGTTTTGCTTTATTCTTTTGTGCTGATGATAACTGGCAGAACAAAGAATAGATCAACAAATCTAGACTCAGCAAGGATTTCCCTCGGGGTGTTACAACTATGACTAAAGCTGGGTACACACCTATACAAATCGTCGGTCCATTTTTTCGATTACGAGCCGTTCGTTCGATATGGAAAGAGTGTGTACGCACGTTCCATCCTGTTTTGTTGGATGAAAACTAGGGGTGAGCGGGTTCGGATTTCTGAAATCCGAACCCCCCCGAGCCCCCCCGATCCGAGTCCGATCCGAATCAGGCTCGACTTTTCCCGCCTGACTCGGATCTGAAATCGAGGCAAAACGTCATCATCCCGCCTTCCGAGTCTCGCGGGTTTTGGATCCTATATAAGGTACCCGCGTCGGCGCCATTTTCTCACTCGGCTGTGGACAGTGAAGAGGGAGGGTGGGAGTTAGGGCTGTGTAGTGTAGTGTAGTGTAGTGCTGCTGTTGTCCACTACTTCAAAGTCCTTAGGGGCTGGCTGTGTTGTGCTGTGCTGCTGTTGTTAATAGGGGCTGTGTCCACTACTTCAAAGTCCATAGGGGCTGGCTGGACTGTGTTGTGCAGTCAGTTCTCCATAGGGGCTGTGTCCACTCCAAAGTCCTGTGCAGTGTCCCAGTCCTAAAGGGGTGCTGTAGTGTTGTCCAGGGGGTGCTCTGTCCATCAGGGGTGCTCCCCCCAAGTGCTAAAAAAATAATATATTTTCTGTGTTTGTGAATTGTGTGCGCAGTAGCCGCACGTGCATCAACAAAGTAGTGCCAAGCGTGCGCCTGTGTCATAAGTAAAGGGCCGGCTGGCTTGACCGTTAAGGGTGCTGTAACCCCCGAAAGTACACTCCAGTCCAAACCAAAAAAAAAATTATTTTCTGTGTTTGTGAATTGTGTGCGCAGTAGCCGCACGTGCATCAACAAAGTAGTGCCAATCGTGCGCCTGTGTCATAAGTAAAGGGCCGGCTGGCTTGACCGTTAAGGGTGCTGTAACCCCCGAAAGTACACTCCAGTCCAAACCAAAAAAAAAATTATTTTCTGTGTTTGTGAATTGTGTGCGCAGTAGCCGCACGTGCATCAACAAAGTAGTGCCAAGCGTGCGCCTGTGTCATAAGTAAAGGGCCGGCTGGCTTGACCGTTAAAGGGTGCTGTAACCCCCAAAGTACACTCCAGTCCAAACCAAAAAAAAAATTATTTTCTGTGTTTGTGAATTGTGTGCGCAGTAGCCGCACGTGCATCAACAAAGTAGTGCCAAGCGTGCGCCTGTGTCATAAGTAAAGGGCCAGCTGGCTTGACCGTTAAAGGGTGCTGTAACCCCCGAAAGTACAGTCCAGTCCAAATCAAAAAAAAATTATTTTCTGTGTTTGTGAATTGTGTGCGCAGTAGCCGCACGTGCATCAACAAAGTAGTGCCAAGCGTGCGCCTGTGTCATAAGTAAAGGGCCGGCTGGCTTGACCGTTAAAGGGTGATGTAACCCCCAAAGTACACTCCAGTCCAAACCAAAAAAAAAATTATTTTCTGTGTTTGTGAATTGTGTGCGCAGTAGCCGCACGTGCATCAACAAAGTAGTGTCAAGCGTGCGCCTGTGTCATAAGTAAAGGGCCAGCTGGCTAGACCGTTAAAGGGTGCTGTAACCCCCGAAAGTACACTCCAGTCCAAACCAAAAAAAAAATTATTTTCTGTGTTTGTGAATTGTGTGCGCAGTAGCCGCACGTGCATCAACAAAGTAGTGCCAAGCGTGCGCCTGTGTCATAAGTAAAGGGCCGGCTGGCTTGACCGTTAAAGGGTGCTGTAACCCCCAAAGTACACTCCAGTCCAAACCAAAAGAAAAATTATTTTCTGTGTTTGTGAATTGTGTGCGCAGTAGCCGCACGTGCATCAACAAAGTAGTGCCAAGTGTGCGCCTGTGTCATAAGTAAAGGGCCGGCTGACTTGACCGTTAAAGGGTGCTGTAACCCCCGAAAGTACAGTCCAGTCCAAATCAAAAAAAAAATTATTTTCTGTGTTTGTGAATTGTGTGCGCACTAGCCGCACGTGCATCAACAAAGTAGTGCCAAGCGTGCGCCTGTGTCATAAGTAAAGGGCCGGCTGGCTAGACCGTTAAAGGGTGCTGTAACCCCCGAAAGTACACTCCAGTCCAAACCAAAAAAAAAAATATTTTCTGTGTTTGTGAATTGTGTGCGCAGTAGCCGCACGTGCATCAACAAAGTAGTGCCAAGCGTGCGCCTGTGTCATAAGTAAAGGGCCGGCTGGCTTGACCGTTAAAGGGTTCTGTAACCCCCAAAGTACACTCCAAACCATAAAAATATATATTTTCTGTGTTTGTGACTTGTGTGCACTGTGGCTGCACGTGCATCAACAAAGGAGCAGCGCCAAGCGTGCGCCTGTGTCCCATAAGTAAAGAGCCGGCTGGCTCATTTCTTAAAGGGTGGTGTAACCCACAAAGTGCACTACTCTCCAGCAAAAATAAAAAAATATTTTCTGTGTTTGTGTGCGCTTTAGCCGCACGTATATATATCAATATAACATAAATGGAGGACCAAACTTTCTCCGATAAAAATAAAATAGGGAAAGATCAAGAACCACTTCCTCCTAGTGCTGTTGCTGCTGCTGGGAGTTGTTCATCATCCCAGAGAGGAAGTAGGAACATCACTACTTTTACTAAACAATTGACCCTCCAACAGTCCCTAGCGATGAGGATGAAGTACGACAGCAGTCATCCTGAAGCAAAACGTATAACTGAGGCCTTGACTGCTATGTTGGTGTTAGACGTGCGTCCGGTATCCGACATTAGTGCAGTGGGATTTAGACAATTGATGGAGGTAGTGTGTCCTCGGTTCCAAATCCCGTCTAGATTCCACCTGCATCCTCAAAGCAGCAGCGACAAGCGTGCGTCTGTCTGTTAAAGGGTGGTGACACCCTCAAAGTGTGCTACACAAACAATTAAAATATTGTTCTTTTTTTTTCTGTCTTTGTGAATTGAGTGGGCTGTAGCCGCACCTGCATCCTTAAAGCAGCAGCGACAAGCGTGCGTCTGTCTGTTAAAGGGTGGTGTTACTCTCAAAGTGCTCCAAAAAATAAAAAACTATTTTTTTAATGTGTTTGTGACTTGTGTGCGATGTAGCCGCACTTGCATCCTCAAAGCAGCAGCGACAAGCGTGCGTCTGTCTGTTAAAGGGTGGTGACACCCTCAAAGTGTGCTACACAAACAATAAAAATATTCTTCTTTTTTCTGTCTTTGTGAATTGTGTGGGCTGTAGCCGCACCTGCATCCTTAAAGCAGCAGCGACAAGCGTGCGTCTGTCTGTTAAAGGGTGGTGACACCCTCAAAGTGTGCTACACAAACAATTAAAATATTGTTCTTTTTTCTGTCTTTGTGAATTGTGTGGGCTGTAGCCGCACCTGCATCCTTAAAGCAGCAGTGACAAGCGTGCGTCTGTCTGTTAAAGGGTGGTGACACCCTCAAAGTGTTCTACACAAACAATTAAAATATTGTTCTTTTTTTTTCGGTCTTTGTGAAATGTGTGGGCTGTAGCCGCACCTGCATCCTTAAAGCAGCAGCGACAAGCGTGCGTCTGTCTGTTAAAGGGTGGTGTAACTCTCAAAGTGCTCCAAAAAATAAAAAACTATTTTTTTAATGTGTTTGTGACTTGTGTGCGATGTAGCCGCACTTGCATCCTCAAAGCAGCAGCGACAAGCGTGCGTCTGTCTGTTAAAGGGTGGTGACACCCTCAAAGTGTGCTACACAAACAATAAAAATATTCATCTTCTTTTTTCTGTCTATGTGAATTGTGTGGGCTGTAGCCGCACCTGCATCCTTAAAGCAGCAGTGACAAGCGTGCGTCTGTCTGTTAAAGGGTGGTGACACCCTCAAAGTGTGCTACACAAACAATAAAAATATTCTTCTTCTTTTTTCTGTCTATGTGAATTGTGTGGGCTGTAGCCGCACCTGCATCCTTAAAGCAGCAGCGACAAGCGTGCGTCTGTCTGTTAAAGGGTGGTGACACCTCAAAGTGTTCTACACAAACAATTAAAATATTGTTCTTTTTTTTCGGTCTTTGTGAAATGTGTTGGCTGTAGCCGCACCTGCATCCTTAAAGCAGCAGCGACAAGCGTGCGTCTGTCTGTTAAAGGGTGGTGTAACTCTCAAAGTGCTCCAAAAAATAAAAAACTATTTTTTAATGTGTTTGTGACTTGTGTGCGATGTAGCCGCACTTGCATCCTCAAAGCAGCAGCGACAAGCGTGCGTCTGTCTGTTAAAGGGTGGTGACACCCTCAAAGTGTGCTACACAAACAATAAAAATATTCTTCTTTTTTCTGTCTTTGTGAATTGTGTGGGCTGTAGCCGCACCTGCATCCTTAAAGCAGCAGCGACAAGCGTGCGTCTGTCTGTTAAAGGGTGGTGACACCCTCAAAGTGTGCTACACAAACAATTAAAATATTGTTCTTTTTTTTTCGGTCTTTGTGAAATGTGTGGGCTGTAGCCGCACTTGCATCCTCAAAGCAGCAGCGACAAGCGTGCGTCTGTCTGTTAAAGGGTGGTGTAACCCTCAAAGTGTGCTCCACAAACAATAAAAATATTCTTTTTTTTTTTCTGTCTTTGTGAATTGTGTGGGCTGTAGCCGCACTTGAATCCTCAAAGCAGCAGCGACAAGCGTGTGCGTCTGTCTGTTAAAGGATTACATCGGTGACAGCATCCAAGTAGGCATGTCAGACAGTCCGTACCTGTACTGGCAGGAAAAAGAAGCAATTTGGAGGTCCCTGTACAAACTGGCTCTATTTTACCTGAGTTGCCCCCCCTCCAGTGTGTACTCCGAAAGAGTGTTTAGTGCAGCCGGGAACCTTGTCAGCGAAAGGCGTAGGAGGTTGCTTCCACAAAATGTGGAGAAGATGATGTTCATAAAATGAATTATCAACTCTTCCAGGGAGACCAGCCTCCAGAACGTACAGAGGGACCTGTGGTTCCAGCAGGGACGAATTAATACTCTGTGAGGATGAGGATGTACACACTGAAGAGGGTGAGGAATCGGTGGATGAGGAGGATGAGGATGACATCTTGCCTCCGTAGAGCCAGTTTGTGCAGGGACAGATAAATTGCCAGCTTGTTTTGTGGGGGCCCAAACGAACCAATCATTTCAGCCACAGTTGTGTGGCAGACCCTGGCGCTGAAATGATTGGTTTGTTAAAGTGTGCATGTCCTGTTTATACAACATAAGGGTGGGTGGGAGGGCCCAAGGACAATTCCATCTTGCACCTCTTTTTTTTCTTTGCATTATGTACAGTTTGGGGCCTAGTTTTTCAATGCCATCCTGTCTGCCACTGCAGTGTCACGCCTAGATGGGTCACGTGTTTGTGCCGCCCACTCGTGTCGCTTAGCATAGTCATCCAGCTACCTCGGTGCAACCTTTTGGACATAAAAACACTATTGTGAGGTGTGAGGTATTCAGAATAGACTGGAAATGAGTGGAAATTAAGGTTATTGAGGTTAATAATAGCATAGGAGCAGAAAAACCTACAAATTCTGTGATTTTAGCTGTTTTTATGCTTTTTTTCAAAAAAATACAGATCCAAAACACAAAACCCAGAACCCAAAACACGGAAGGGTGGTTTTGGCAAAACCAATCCAGATCCAAAACACGAAGAAAGATCCAGATCCAAAACCAAAACACAAAACACGAAAAGTGGCCGGTGCACACCCCTAATGAAAACTGGTCGAATCGGAGGATCGCATCTTCTGTGCAGTTTAATTTTCATCAGATTCCACAGGACCTGGTCGCACCGAAAGTGCTGTGTGTGTATGCACCTTCCACCGTTCTTGCGACTGTTCTTACGATTGTACACCAAACCTGGGGCTGCCTCTCAGGGTGTGCATAATTACACTCAGTTTAGGAAGCATTCTGTGTCCGACGCTCCTCTTCATGTGCATAATCGCCATTTATTTACCTTTACCCCACCACCTACAGTATACTGCACGGCTTGGCTTGCTGGAGTGTGTAGTTCACGTGGGCTTGTTTTGGTCTCATAATCACACCCCCTTCCTGCCCCTTATGTTAATTTTAGGTACACACACTGTGAGCGCAGCCTGAAATCGGGAAAATGTGTACGCTGGTTCAATCATTTACTTGCGATATTTCGACAGCGCGGGATCGAAGGTCGCACACTGGATTGTGTGTACGCGCGTATTGGCACTGTGATCGTCACTTCCGAATGGGAGCATTGTCGATCGAACCGTCGCATCGAATATGTGATTGTACAGGTGTGTACCCAGCTACACAGTAGGTCCTGGGCAGGGCCGGTGTTAGGGTGCTCGACGCCCCCCTGCAAACTATAAATTTTGCGCCTTCTTATATTTATAGCATTCACACAATTCTAACGCAGGAGCAAATTATTATTATTATTATTAATGAGATGGGCAACGTGGCCCAATTCCCATGCGGCCCTGAGCCGCTTCATGCTAGGGATTGTTATCCAAAGGGGACCAAGGAATAATTGTGGAGTTGCGGCCATCGCAGTATGCCTTGCGATGGCACGTGAACATTGTTTGTAAACTATTCTATGGATTAACCATCAATGTTTACTCATGCGCATGCACAAATGCCTGGGATTGTACTGCCACTGAATTACATGGCAAAACATTGATAAACATTGATCAGAGAGCATTGGAATGGGAGCAAGCAATGGTGGCAACAATCGCAATCAGGCAATTGAATTGAAGACCAACAGCGCTGGGAATAAAACATCAATGGTTGCAAAGCCATGCATTCCAATGTTTATCTTTACCTATGTTCAAATGCAAACATTTGATACCTCATTGAAATGAATGGGCTATTGAAATCGATAGAAAACAGCAAATATGCATCACACATGTAACCTGCATATTATAAGCATGTACAAATGCAAAGGGCCTTACTCTGTTTTAAGAAAAACAGTACCTCCCAACAGCCTGTGCAAAAGTACGACATACTGTAAGTAGCCTACTGTAGCAATCAAGGCAGCAGGCAGGGCCAGACTAGCATTGCCCATAGTATCAGATATCAGGAAGATTGGGATTGGCGATTTATTATTTTAGACTGCATCAGTATAACCCACAGGTTCTCAAACTCGATCCTCCGGACCCCAAACAGTGCATGTTTTCCAGGTCTCCTCACAGAATCAAAAGTGAAATACTTAGCTCCAGCCGTGGATCTTTTAAAATGTGTCAGTGAGTAATGAATACACCTGTGCACCTGCTAGGTAATGTGGAAAACGTGACCTGTGTCCTTAACCAGAATTCAGGCTTTCTTAGGAACAGCGGTATACATAGGGTTAACAGTGGTGGTACAGCGGAATGCACAGTAAGCAGTATGCACAGGGTTAACAACGGTATACACAGTAAGCATTATTTAACAGGGTTAACAGCGGTGGTCACATGGCTATAACAGCGTGATCACATGGCTATAACAACAGTGGTCACATGGCTATAACAGCGTTGGTCACATGGCTATAACAGCGGTGGTCACATGGCTATAACAGCGTGATCACATGGCTATAACAACAGTGGTCATATCTCTATAACAGCGTTGGTCACATGGCTATAACAGCGGTGGTCACATGGCTATAACAGCGGTGGTCACATGGCTATAACAGCGGTGGTCACATGGCTATAACAGCGGTGATCACATGGCTATAACAACAGTGGTCATATCTCTATAACAGCGTTGGTCACATGGCTATAACAGCGGTGGTCACATGGCTATAACAGCGGTGGTCACATGGCTATAACAGCGTGATCACATGGCTATAACAACAGTGGTCACATGGCTATAACAGCGTTGGTCACATGGCTATAACAGCGGTGGTCACATGGCTATAACAGCGGTGGTCACATGGCTATAACAGCGGTGGTCACATGGCTATAACAACAGTGGTCACATGGCTATAACAGCATTGG
Source organism: Taudactylus pleione (assembly GCA_031769625.1). Lineage (NCBI taxonomy): Eukaryota > Metazoa > Chordata > Amphibia > Anura > Myobatrachidae > Taudactylus > Taudactylus pleione. The sequence goes on from JAUIMM010000069.1 coordinate 7,559,573, forward strand.
TCACATGGTTATAACAGCGGTGGTCACATGGCTATAACAGCGGTGGTCACATGGCTATAACAGCGGTAATAGCAGGGGTCACTTGAGGAGCTTCATATCCGTGCAATACTGTGGCACCCTAACACAGAGGCGTGCGCCGGGTCACGCATTCGCAGTGACAGCATCCCGCCGGGCTCACTGCTCAGAGACGAGGAGACTGACCAGATAAACACTTTTTTTTTTTTAGACTGTTCCTTCAGGACCTGGAGGGAATTCCTGCGATTTGCCAAATGCTTTGGTAATGAATTGATTCATATCCCCCACATTTATTGTTCATTTCCAAAGCTGAAAAAACTGTATTACTGTACATCTGTGAGAGATAACGTAATGCAGGCAGAGGAGCTAATATTCAAAGGAGGATTACAGTAGAGACTGGGTGGCTTGTGAATTACCAACAAGCTACAGGACCACAGCGAGTAATCGTAGTCATAATATAGAGTCTGCAAGCCCCCGGGATATGTTTATCAAGGTTTGGTTCTTGTAGAACTCTTGTTTTAGATGTACTTACTGGGTAAGATAATAACATCATCCCCTGCCCGAGGTGTCGTTGAGCTATGTCCTCCCCAGCCCTCGCCAACTCCTGCCCAAGACTCTGGAGAAGACCACTTGAAAATCGGATAAGGCTGAGGAATGGGCTCTGGAAAACATGAATTAAAAACAAGGTATTTAAGACATTAGTGGATGAATAGGAAACAGCTGTATGGTACACTGTTTATTGTACAGAGGATTCTAGAACTAATTGGCTTTTACTGGCTATTTAAAAAAAATAAACATATTTAAACAATTTTAGAACCAGTAACACAACTCATTCTAGAGAACAAGAGGACTCCTACTTATCTTGAGTACTAAGGGGTCTATTTACTAAGCAGTGTTAGGAGACAGAGTGAAAAGTGATAAGGTGCCAGCCAATCAGCTCCCAACTGTCATTTTTCAAACACAGCCTGTGAGATGGCAGTTGAGAGCTGATTGGCCGACACCTTATCACTATTCACTCTGGGCCTGATTCAGAGCCGGACGTTCTGACCAGAGCGCTCGCTCTGAATCAGGGCCCTCCTACCTAAACTTGGAGCGGCCTCTTGGACGCTCGCATAGCTGTGGGTTACCACCCACAGCTTATGCGAGCGTCCATGATGATGGTCGCGATGGTCAAGACCATCGCGACCATCAGGCTTGCGACAAGACCCTGCGGTAGGGTCTTGGCGACCGCAAGCCCTGGAGTGATTTTGGCTCTATCAGAGCCAAAATCACTCCCACTGACATTAGTGATGTCAGTGGGGCCGGACCCAGACGGTAGGCATGGGAACGCCTCCGTCTGGCAGCCACGTCCCTGGCACGCCCACCAAAGGGGGCGTGCTGTCAATCAACATCGACAGCACGCCCCCTTTGGTGCGAGACCTGGAGCAACGGCTTCCCCGTCGCTCCCCGGGTCTCGCGCATGCGCATGCGCACGACGGAGCTCCCTCCGTGGTGCGCATGCGCACTAGGGCACCATCGACCCGCTTGCGAGCACTCAGCGCTGGCGAGCGGGTCTGAATCAGGCCCTCTGTCTCCTAACACTGCTTAGTTAATAGACCCCTCTGTCTCCTAATACGCTGTTGCATTCATTAATTATGGGACCTATTTGTTATGAAGGTACTATAGCAGATATCAGAAATTGATTTTAAGTTGCAAACGATGACCCTATAGCCTTCTATGGGAGTGTTAAAATGCCCAATTTATCCAGCTTGCTAGCTCCTATAGATAGATGGTGTCAGCCATTGCAACCTGTAGGCTACATTTTAACTTTTTTTTTTGTAAAGAGAGGGATGAAGCCCAGTAGCCTAAACTGGCATATGTACGACCCGATGGCTTCACTTGTGCATTAGGTGTCCAAAACAGGGGGTGTGGTCTCATTGTGATTGGGCGTGGTCTCAGGACACGCCCCCTTTTGTCACTTCCTGGGCGAGACTAGCATCCCAGGGCTCTCCCCGAATAGTGAAGAGATGCCATGCGCATTCCCAGTGGCCCCCCACAGCTAACCTTGTGCAAGGTCCTTCCGCCTCCGCCGCGCCTGTTGCCAGTGATATTCCGGAAGAATTTATTTTGCAGACAGCTGAGTTATTTCTAGGTTCCACTATTAGGATCTAGGAGTAGATTTATTTTTTATTGGTGTCTTTGATAAACGTTGGTTCATCAAAGACACCAATAACCAGCGGCTATGAACGATGGTTTTTAAAACAGCAATAGGAAATAATGCTAAACAAGCCTGGTTAGCTTTGATAAACCGACATTGAGTACGTCTACCCGCTGGTTACGTCTTTCAGCCTGTACTGTATTTCTTTATTGTAAGGTAAGTGACAGTAAGGTACCTGGTGTTGGCGGTGTCATCGTCTGTTCTGCTGTCAGTGTCACTCGCACTTGGCCTTTACCTGCAACTGTGGTAAAAAGAAACATTGATCATATTGTATACAATAGCTGCTAAACATAACTGCAGTGACAGGAAGGCTGTGCTTGTTTTGCATCATGCAGAGATGTATCTGACAACACATTAGTATGAGTATGAGAGAAGCCTCACGTTTCCAATATTTACCTGTAAGGGGCCAATAAAGTCATCACTCATCTGATATATGCTGTGCTGCTGGGGACCCTGCTCCTTCTACTATATAGCTTTCAGGGGCCTATTCCGCATCGGAGGCAGTATGGCCTGTGATGATTAAGTATTGAACTCGCTGCGAGGCTTATTTTATTCCGACTTCACATGTCTCAGTGTTGGATAGTTTACACATGTCTCAGCGGGGGATAGTTTACACCGGAGCAATTAATCACTTACCTCCTCTCTGTCGGCCCGGCTACTCATGTGTGACCTCGGGTCAAGCATTTGCGCACAGCCGCCGGGGAGTCCGTGAGAAGGCAGGTGGAGGGATGCCTCTTCGCATGCCCGGAACTCCTTCCCATAGTAAGGAGCGTCGTGTGAAGATGGCGCTTGTTCTCATGAGCAAACTCCGAAAACATTCAGTTTTTGGAGTTTGCTGAATATCAGGGGTCCTATCGGACCTCTGATGATGAATGGCCCGGTAACTAAAACATGCGTAAACTAGTGTTTCCGCATGGTTACCGGGCCATTTATTGATGATGAATAGGCCCCTCAGTCTCTGGCTTCCTGCTGCCTCCATTCCCCTCCTCACTTGATGTCACTGCCCCTGTCACATGCAGCCCTCTCCTCACTAGCACATCTCTCATCTCCTGATACACTCTGTGCTGCTGGGGGACCTTGCTCATTCTTCTATATAAATTTCAGTCTGTGACTTCCTGCTGCCACCATTCCATTACTCACTTCATGTTACCAGGGGTGCCAAGAGGGGGGGAAGCAGATACTAATTATCGGGCCCGGCAGTGGTGGGAGCCAGATACTGAGAGACGAAAAATGTCACCAAAGGTCCCCCTTTGTACTGCCACGTCCCCACAGTATCTGGGTCCTATGGATGACCTACATGTCACATGCAGCCCTATACTTACTAACTTATTACTCATCTCCTGCTATACTCTGCTGATGGGGACCCTACACCTTCCACTATATAACTCTCAGTCTGTGTTTTCTTGCTGCCCCCATTCCTCTCCTCACATCATGTCACATGCAGCCCTGTCCTCACTAACACATCCCTCTCAACTGTCCAAATTTTGGAGTTTCAATTAGTGGGGATGGAGTTTAACCTAAAACTAGGGATTTCTAGACATCCGGGCCAGAGTTTGGATGGATTGAGGGTGCACTGTGGGCATATTTGGGGCAAGGCTTAATTTATTCCGTTTTCACATGTCTCAGTGTTGGGTGGTCTCCTACCTAACGCAGTCACACCAGTGGACAGGTCAAAGCTTCCAACAAGATTTTGATGATCTGTCTGGATAAGAGGAATTCTATCTCCGCCCACATCACGACATGAAATGTACGATAAGATTGATAACAAAAAGATGCTCTGACCATATTCTTCAAACACATCATAGCAATAAGTATCTTATAATCTCGCTGGCCTGTAATAATACTGCTCTTGGAGTACATTTTTGAATCATTCCGGCCATCTGCAGATAATTTGCTCAGGCTGTTCTTCCAGTGCTTTCTTTAATACATTTTAAAAATCTGATGTCTCTAGAAATAGTGATCAGCATCAAAGACCTGACTCTACATATAATAATTTGCAGATCTTAGTACACTTCGAATGTCAAATAAAATTACTGTATTTTAGGAGTTTCTCATATCTAATGAAGCCCTGTTCAGACAAGGCCAGACGCAGCTCATGGTGTTACATAATGTTCATTGAGTAGCTCTGGTGAAAGGTGGGGCCGGGCCTTTGAAAATAATGTTTAACCCATTTGGAACTTCTCTCCTCCTAGAGAGCTACAAAGGGGCTATTGCATACTTGCCTACTTATGAAAGAGCGTCTCAGGGAGATTGTGAAAGCAACACCTATGTGCGTGGCGCCGAAGAGGGTGCGCACTGCTCTGTCTAAGAGATGTCATAAAATACACCACCTGGTGCTCTACTCAACGAGTTGGATGTACGGCAGAATGTGACATCATGACGTCATACCGCGCATACTGGGGGAGGTTGGGAGCTCTTCGAGTTGCCGACAAGAGCACGCCAGGAGCCAAACACCATCGCCAGGATGGGCCAGTGTGCATTTAATGCCAGGGTCAATTTTCAGTCTTCAGACCTCAGGCGCATATCCACTACACGATAATATATTTATCGTTCATCGTCCGCAATATCGTCCCACTGGTCATTGACGCCTTCTCTCATCGCCGGTAACCTGTTTCCTAGTCCATCATCGGGCTCCCACCTTGGTTGCATAGTCGCTCAATGAAAGCTATAGGGACAACAGCAGATTAGAGTCCTGGGTCAAGATCGTCTCTCCTTAGGTAACATCACAGTCACAGCATGTTGAGTGATGATGCCGACATGGTTAAAATGTCAAAATCATAAATGTTGACATGGACAGAATATCTACATATTAAATGTCAACATTTTCAAAATGTCGACATTAGGGTTAGGCTTAGGATTTGACTTCCCTTTAAAACGCAGTGTTGAAATTCTGGCCAAGTTGACATTTCATAGTGTATGATGACATGTTCAATATCGACATAATGACCATATCGACATAATATACCGAAACAGTGTTTGGAGAGGATCTGTTTGAGAATATAAGGGTGGATCATATATGTTTTGAATAATATCAGAAAATATGACCTTAAAGGTTTGGGGCAGTGCGGAAATAATTAATATGTGCCTGTCATAACCATATAAGCTACACCTATTGATTATAGTTCTTTATATACCTTCTCCGTTCCAGCACAAAACATGGTTACCAGGTAATAAAGTGAATGTATACAACTCCTGTTTCCACCTGCACAGTTCTTATAGCAGTAACACAACTGCAGTTTCAACAGCAAATATATCAGCACACCTCCTGCACATTCTCCAGGAACTTATGATGCATACACACGGTCAGATTTCCCTGGTCGATTGGAACGATAACGATATCGATCGTTATCGTTCAAATCGACCAGTTTTTGGCCCCTTCAAACGACCAAACGATGGTCGATGCACGGGCACGGATGGTCGATATCGCCCATCGCCCGAGCATGCAGGCCAACCTGGTCGATATCGAACAGGTCTGCCTGGTTACTATAGGGACCCGCGATCATTAATCGCAGGTCGTTATAGTCGATGGGGGGTTGGTGCATGTGCTGGATGTTTGATATCAAACATCCAGCACATGCAGGATGATCAGACAACGATTGTTATCGTTATCTTCTCAACCAGAAGTCTGACCGTGTGTATGCACCATTAAGGTGCATATCCACTACAAGATTAAAATGAACGATAACGACATTGTTATCGTTAAATCATTCATAAATCGTACAGTAATTATGCCGGCAACGACCAGCGATGCGCACTCCCGTTGGTCGTTGTCGGCATCTGTCATCGCCTGAACATTCAGGCCAACCTGACAATATCGTCAGATTGTGCATGTTCGGGAGGGTGCCTGCACTGAACAAGATATTGTTTAGTGTGGGCACAATAACCACTGCACAGTATGATGAACGATTACGATGTTGTAATCGTACAGTCATTCTACACTCGTGTAGTGGATATGCAGCTTTAAGCTACTTCTTTCAGCAAACACTGGTTGCATTTCAATACTGTACATGCCTTATTGTATATTAAGTTTTCCAAGTAGTTCCATAGCTAACCACACTTCAACCACTACCAGCTCCCGTTATGCAGATTCAATATTAGGCTGTCTCTCCTGGCTCCATTAAGGCTGTCTCTCTTGGCTCCATCCAGCCTGTCTCTCATACAGGCTCCATGTACAACTCTCAGTGCAGCTACAATATATGCTCTGGTAATACAAATCTCTTATGTTGAGTTTAATTTCTTCCACACAGCTCTGACTCTCTCACTGGGTACTCAACCAAAGCTGGCCTCTGTGGGGATGACTTCTCACTTGGAGGGAAATGTATAAAAATGTATATTAAAATGGTCCACAGCCGATATTGGAGATATACTTTGAGACCACCAGCACCCCATAGAATTCTATGAGGCTGTAAAGTGCCTACATACATCAGTTTGTGAAAAGCAAAACTTTCCAGAGCTTGTACCCGACAGACAATGCCATCTATAGATGGGCTCCTTTCTGCAGAAATCCTCCAGATCCCTCTCCTTCCCCCTGAGGTTTGCTCATGCGATGGGCAGCGGCTGCACATGTGTAATAGGACTCCCGGGTCATAAATCCTGAAGTAATGTCATCGCAAGTGACAGCTCTTATCTGAAGAACTTTCCAAGAGTGTAAGTATTCATGGATACCATAAATGTCAGTATTGAGTCTCAATTTTGGCCTTCATGTCGGCCAGTCAGTTACTGGCCCATAGAGCCAGGAATCGATCCACCTACTTTCCGGGTCCTCAGCTATTACACCACTCTCCCAGTATGGGAAACCTGACTCTTTATAGACTTGGGTCCCAGTATGACCAGCCGAGCAGCTGCATTAGGCCCTTTCACGCTTTGCCTCATCTCCCCCGCCCGCTGCGCTTGTGCCGATGTCTGTCGGCTAATGTGCAAACATACAACACCTGGGAGGGATCCATCCGAAATTACGTGCGGAATGAAGCCTAGGGGGGCTGCTTTTGCAAAGGAAAACTGAGAGATTGCTGCAGATATCTGTCTGAGTCTCCCATTCTTACATATTGGGGATGCTTACTATTTAGAATATCCTCTGAAAATTATAATGCTCCAATGTGTTTAGTTTAGTTTCCACAGAACACTAAGGGGTCTATGGGCCTAATTCAGACCCGCTTGCGAGTGCAGGACGCTCGCAAGCGGGTCGATGGTACCCTAATGCGCATGCGCACGATGGAGGGAGCCGTCGCTCGGGGTCTCGCACCAAAGGGGGCGTGCTGTCGATGGTGACTGACCCATGGGAACGCCTACCGTCTGGGTCCGGCCCCACTGACATCACTAGTGATGTCAGTGGGAGTGATTTTGGCTCTGATAGAGCCAAAATCACTCCAGGGCTTGCGGCAGCGAGACCCTACCGTAGGGTCTCGTCGCAAGCCCGATGGTCGCGATGGTAACCCACAGCTATGCGAGCGTCCAAGAGGCCGCTCCAAGTTGAGGTAGGAGGGCCCTGATTCAGAGGGAGCGCTCTGGTCAGAGCGTCCGGCTCTGAATCAGGCCCTATGTACAAAGCCTTGGAGAGAGCTAAAGTATAAACCAATCAGCTCCTGTCACTTTACAGGCTGTGTTTGAAAAATGACAGTTAGGAGCTGATTGGTTGGTACTTTATCAGCAGTGATATGCAAATAATTGCATTCGCATTACGATCACAGCCTAACATAAGAACGCCCACTTCCCCTTTCTAACAGTCTACTGTAGCAACATAGCGAAATAATCGGTAACATCGAGTAACATCAGAACCATACGCACAGTTAGGGCAGGTGATACCTCACTCAGGAATTGCTAACTTCAGCTCACGCTATGAGGCCTCAGGCTGCGTATGGTAACGCAGTGGATAATTTATGCACGCCCATGTAACGCCGTTGAAACGCACTGGAACGCATGTGTTTGGCCTACCACCCCCCGTCACCACCCACAAACGGCGCGTCCTGTTAATCACTCTGCGATGGGTCTGCGTAGCCGCTGTGATCCCGATCGCAGTGGCCAGTTTGCGCATGTGCAGTACGCAACTATCGCCCAAACGGAATGCGGATTAGCAACTGGGATCCTTGCTGAATCAGGCCAATAGACCCCTAATATTCCTGAAAACTTTAAATTAAAAAAATTACTCATCTCTATGATCACCAATGTTCTCCAGGTCGCAGGCGTAAATATCTCAATGTACCGTTAACAACTTCTAAGAATTTTTTTTAATAAACACAACTATTCTAAAAGTCACATATAGGCAAGAGCTCTACAACATCTCAAAATTATTTTATTGGTTTGGTTTCCCTTTAAAATCAAAATGACCCTGTTTAAAAAAAAAAATATGACCACGAATGAGTGTGATCAAAGGTTCCGCAATGGGACGTCAATATTTGGCGCTGGTCACCTTTCCAACCACCGGACTGTTGGTGTAACTTTCTCTGACCAAATATTTCGCATAATTATTCCAAGTCATCAATCTTTTTTTTTTTTTGAGAAATGTGTAATTCTTTCCTCAGTGTTCCCATGGCAATCAAGCACATTTAAAAAGACTAAAGGTTCATTAATTTTAAGAGTTCAATAAATTAGCGGAAATAATGAAGAGTTCAATCTCTCAGATAATTACATTTGGCTGTCAGAGAAAATACCAGCCTCGGTAAGTAGCATATGCTGAAATGCCCGGTGAGAATGTCATTATTAAATATTCAGGCTAACCTGCCATCTAATTAATAAGGAATCTGGGGCAGTCACATTGCCTATCAACGCAGGTCTGGACTGACCTCCAAAACTAAGAGAGATGGCTCGTTGAGGCTCTCAGACCTCCTTCAGAAATATAGAGACAACCGCAATCTCTGTCCTACTGTGCTATGTAATATGGGAATACTATTATATTTAATAAAGTTTTATTTAAAGAAGCAACACATAACTCAGCACTGCATGTACAATACAGGTATACAGATGGAGATTTTCTTAGCCAAGTACTTGGAAGTTGCAGGATTGCACCAATTGAATATGTCGGCACCAATAAAATGTTGACATGCCTTGAACGACTTACCTGGACTCATACTATTGTTCTAAGAAGCTCCCAGCAACTAGAGCGCACACTCACCCATTACATCGGGAAAACCACAAACTTATATACCAGTGGCAGCATCTAGTAACCGGCAGGTACAGACTCAACGGGCTCCTGGTGCCACCACGATCACCTGGGCACCGCACCACCGGGACACCGCTGCATATCACCCACACGCGGCAGCAGCCGAATCCCGGCGCCACCACCACCAGCCAAGAACGCATAGGCTCGTGCGGTCGCCAGAGCCGGCACATGAGAAGGTGGACGGAAGCTGCAACAGTGGGCTGCAATACTAAAGACCATGCAACCAGTACCCCCAGCACGCTGCTACCGGTAGGTAAGCAGCACCCCACATAGTGCGGGATGCCGCCTTAGGGGGGTGCCCCAGCACTGCTACAGCCCACTCACACTCTGTCACAAAGTCTGTAGATCAAAGGTCCAGCAGGGGACACGTACAGGTCAAGAACCGTACAGTTAGGAGCCTCCTGAAAGGGTACTACCCACCAATTCACAACACTACCCATACCAAAAGCAGGGGTCAGTTCCAAACTGCACCGGATAAGACTGTATTCCTGGACAGACTGTATAACACCTAATCCACCAACCTTGAGAAGCTCTGTGTCTACTCAAAGAAAGAGGGTGGTCCTGAGCATGAGCCTCTGCCTTTCATTATTCCACACCTACCTCACCAGTTACACTTCAGTCACCCACCATAATGTTCTTCAACCACACCGACTCCCCACACCCAACATCCCCCCATCATCCCTCGACATTTGCCATTCATCCCCAACCCCGCGCTGACACCAGACTATAGTGCATGTGATACCCCCAATATTTCTGCTACTAACAGTAGGTCCAGACACCCCTACTTCACAGTGCTACACTTGTCAGATAAAATACCCCCTCCCCAATCTCCTTCCCTCTTCCCACCCTGTCCAAACCTTCCACCCCTTATTTCCTTTCCCTCTTCCCCTAGAGCCTAACCTTTCTCTCCCACTAGTGCTAACCCACCCCTAAATAATGCCTATCTCTCCCCTCCCCCTGGTGCCTAAAAATTCCTCCCCTTTGTAACTAATCCTAAACCTCCCCTAAAGACTAACCCTCCCCTCCCCTAATGCCTATAATTCCCCTCACCCTAGTTACTAATCCTAACCCTCCCCTGTAGCCTAACCCATACCTCCCTCTAGTACCTAGCCCTATCCCTCCCCTAGTGCCTAACCCTCCCCTCCCATAACCTAACCCTAACCCTCTGCTGCCACAGCCTGACCCTAACCCTCCCCTAGTGCCTAACACTCCCCTCCCCCAGGTAACTAGTCCCAACCCCCCCTAGTGTCTAACCCATAACCTGTCAACCCCATTCTTCGGCAGTGGCAAGGCCGTGGGCTGCGTCCACTGACGCAGTTTCCTGGCATCACAAGCCGGCATGCCCGATGGTCACGATGGCGATCCCAGTCTGCGACCTCGGTCGCAGTGCTGGGATCGCAAATGCAGCAGGGGGTGTCATACACCTCCTGCTGCATTTCCATATTGCCAGCCTGAAGCTTTGCAATTCCGTCCTAAGCTGAATCACCCCCTGTGTGTGTCCAAGATTATATACTACTACTGCATAACTAGACTCATACGTCTTCCAGGCACCCCAGTAAAACGCCACCTCCTGCAATATCTGAAACTCAGGGCATGGTATGTTACGTAGACGTATGTTCCGAGTGTTGATTGATCGGTTTTGCTAACTAGATCGAAGAGTTGTACTCTCATATGATTCCCACTATTTCCTTTGCTTTCGTATAGAACCTCTAAAACAATGGGCTGACTGTGACTATTTAGACTCCTCTTTGTCTGCCCCTCTGCAAAAGGAAACCAGTCCCATACAGACAGATGGGGATCTGATTGACATGATTAGGTGTGGGCCCCATGCTGTGGGGGCCCCACTCTTCATTACGGTCAGCCCTGGCTGGTTGTATTGGTGGTGCAGGGATGTCATTGCGCTGTGGGTTTCCTGACCTGATAGAGACGCCCTGGAGAGGTATCATAATTTCCATCCCTTGGGGTCCAAATGATTTACCCTAACACACCGCCAAGTTATCTTCATAGAGACTGTCTGTCTCTAGCAGAGGAGGCTGAGGATCATTATTTTGTTTTCTGAACCAGCCTCTAAAGAAGTAATTCTATGAAGCCAAGTGAGGGGTTAGCATTATTATAGGGGACCTCATGCTGATGGCATCTCCAAAGTTATACTCCTTATGGATTTTTATTATTAAAAAAATTGAATTATACTGGTCCTGCTAATAAAAAAATAAAATATACATATTTTTATGATTATCTGCGTATTGTACCATAAGATGAAAGTAAGGGCCTGATTAGAGACGGACGGATTTGCAGAGGCGCACACGAGCGGCTGTGTAATTCCGTCCATCTCAGATGCAGACGGAGGTGTCAGACACTCCCTTGCTGCATTTGCGCGGGTGCAGCCTGGAATCACCATCGGAACAATTGCAGCTTACTCAGGCTGGCTGGTTTGTGAGCCCAGGACACTGCTTTGATCAACGCAGATCCTGGGCTGGCCACTCCCGGAAAGCAGGGCGGACACGCCCCCATTTCTGGGAACGCCAGCCGCCCCCGCCCTGCCCCCTTAAAATGCCTCTGCCTGCCAATCAGGCAGAGGCATTCAAGGGTCTGCGTGCGACTACGCAGAATGGGTCCTGCGCACGCTCAGATTCCCGATAATCCGGAATCTGCGATCAGCAGCGCATGCTAAATCAGGCCCTTAGTTAGTTAAGTAGTACTCTTAGAAATGTAAATAGTATAAGTGACATACAGCGCATAGAATACAAGATATGGAGGGGGAGGGGAACGGATATTTCCCGTCTTTATACAAAGTGCCCAAGAGAGACTGAAATCCATACACATGGATATAGAGTACGTAGTTTCTATGTCCCCAACATAACACACACTCTAAATCATTGAGATTTCTTCCCCTAGGTGTGTTTCAAAAGGAGCAATTCTTGTGACAAGCCTCGTGGCACCTATTGTTTCGTTTGACTTTGCGCCCGAGAGCCAGTAAAAGCGTTGTCTTGTGACTGCGATTCACTGTAACAAACTGATATATTTATCATCGCTGTTAATGTTGTTGTAAAATCACATTATATTTTAGCATTGATTGATGTTCAGTTTGCAAAATGTTACCCTGTGGTTATAAATAATATATCTGGAGAGGTGAGCTGCAACAATGCAAGGAGATAAATGGGGAAATGTGAGCAAGATACAGGTTTAACTACTCCAAGTCTGTGTGCCTTCACTGATGATTTTCTCTCCAGTTTCCACTAAAAGACATAGGGTCAGATGTACTAAGCTCTGAAAAGTTATAAACTGGAGAGTGATAACCCACCAGCCAATCAGATCTCAACTGTCATTTTTCAAACACAGCCTGTAACATGACAGTTGGGAGCTGAGTGTAACATGACAGTTGGGAGCTGAGTGTAACATGGCAGTTGGGAGCTGAGTGTAACATGGCAGTTGGGAGCTGAGTGTAACATGACAGTTGGGCGCTGAGTGTAACATGACAGTTGGGAGCTGAGTGTAACATGATAGTTGGGAGCTGAGTGTAACATGGCAGTTGGGAGCTGAGTGTAACATGACAGTTGGGGGCTGAGTGTAACATGACAGTTGGGAGCTGAGTGTAACATGACAGTTGGGAGCTGAGTGTAACATGACAGTTGGGGGCTGAGTGTAACATGACAGTTGGGGGCTGAGTGTAACATGACAGTTGGGAGCTGAGTGTAACATGACAGTTGGGAGCTGAGTGTAACATGACAGTTGGGAGCGGATTGGCTGCTCATTTATTACTCTCCAGTTTATCACTTTTCAGAACTTAGTACATCCCCCCCCCCCAAGATTCAAAGGTTTGTCCCCTGAAAAGTCCCAATCTTTCAATAGTTGTGTGCAAGACTTGGGGGCTTGCCGTTAAAGCAGTGGAGGAAACTGGCCTTTCCAATCACACTGTAGGGATCTTGTCTGGGCTTACAATCAATCAGTAGTTGGCAGGCTAGTTGTCATTTTTCTTTTACTTTTTTGTTCGGGCTTAAACTCCAAAAACTGTATAGTATGTCCATATATGTCAAATAGAGAATGCTAAGAAACGGTCACCTCCAACTCACTACAAAACAAAACCTTTATTTATCATTTATACATAACACTGTACAACAATTTAACTTTTAATTTGTTTCCTTTCTAAAAATAGTCAACATTACTAATTTGAGGTCAAGAAAAACTAATATGATATCAGAATGTTTTTACTAGCTATTTTTTGAGCTACACTACATGCACTATACTGTATGTACATTAGTAATATAGTCATAGTGAAAAGCTATTTTAAAATAATCTAATATTTTCTTGATAGAAAATATAGAACAGTTGTTTTAATTCAATCAATCACAAATAAGAACACAAAACGAAACAAACATACAGCATACAAAACAAACATACAGCATATGAAACAAACCTACAGCGTACGAAACAAACATACAGCATAGGAAACAAACATACAGCATACGAAACAAACTTACAGCATAGGAAAGTACTATGTAATATAGTGGCCTATTCATGGGGGTGCCTTCTCTTTGCTTGTCGCTTGTACTCCTCTTCTGGGGCATCTCTTGTCACTGTCCAACAGTGGTGATCACCTACCCTGATATCTTTGTTCCATTGCTGAAATGTCTTGGTGGAATCGCTCACTATGCTTGTCACTCAGTGCACCACAGTTATCTTGTGTGGGTAATCCCGTGAATCGCATATATTTGAATAGGGGAGGGGACAAATAACTGATTCATTTAATTGGGACATTAGGACCCGCCCCCTCTGTGCGGAACGCAGATTGCTGGTAAGATTCTCTCCATTCTGTCCACTTCACTAGGAATACCCCTACATCGTCATAAATGGGCTATATCTCAGAAATCAGAGCTAACTGAGAGTTTTAAATGTCATATTCATTCTTTGCATGCTGAAATCAATTAGAAGTAACTTATTTCACATCGGAAACATTTTCATTGTTGTGCAGCGTAATCAATGGCCCAAGATCCCGAGAAGCCCATATAGCTTGAACATAAGGGAAAACTTAATTTAAAGGCTATCTTTCCTATTTTAAATAATTATGCTGGTACTAAAGTTTCTGTTCCTGAAATCGGATGTTGAAAACTCAGATACACTCTGCTGCTGCCATTTGACACATAGGTTGTGAATGACTCACTTTCATTAGCAACACTTTCAACTATGGGAACAATAAGTGCAAACTATAGTTTAATATGTTTGCAGATGTTGCTAAGGAAGGTCAGTTATTCACTGTCAAATGTTAGCAGCAGTGTGTTACTAAGCTTTTAACAGCCAATTTCAGACAGAAGTCCTATTTGTAGTAAAATGAGTTATGCAAGTAATCTGGACACCAGGGCCCAGTATAATGATTTTAATTAGCAGTGTTAGCCACTAACTATACGGACTCTGAAGGACACCCCTGACCAAAGCGCTACACAGGACAAAAATGTACCCAATGTGTGCAGAATGAGTGTAGATGACCCTAGTTAATGCCACATTTACAACTAATGAAATTGTCCAAATTAATGTTGTTTCTATTTCTGTGAAAATGAAATTTCAGCAGGCCAAAAGTAGGAAATGAAAGCGTCCAACGCATAATTACATCTGAACTGTGAAAACAGACAATCAACGTTGGAATCAAAGCGCAAAGGAGAGAGGTCAGTTTTGTAACAGAACAATAACGAAAACAGCATGAGCGTTGGCTGCGGATCTAAAACACCCTCCACCAGGGCAATCCAGTTTCTTAATATATCTAATTGAGATAATATGGTGAAAGCCTGAGGTGAGGAATCAAGTAGTTCCTATCGAACAATCAAATAATTGCTCCGTCCACATGTAGGGAGGCAGACCAAAGCTCGGCCAGACTGAGTCTATAAAGTAAGAGAGTTTGTAAAGTTCTTGTAATTACTGCTTGAAGGAAAAACGGTACTGTACACCAGTCTCAACAACGGGATGTGCCAGAAGAGCTGACAGCCGATAGGAGAAAAGTATAAACATGTTGATGATACTCAGTGGGGATGAGATGTATATTGCTAAGATATCCGCGCGTATAAATGCACCAAATATTTTCCAGGACTATGGTTTAAGGGGTTCTTCTAATATGCTATACCTGAAACCCCAAGGGCAACAGTCTGTAATCAGTCCTTGGTGCAGCTTCTGTCGGGAACCACAGGGAAACACGCATTGCAGTGTAGGGTATTGTTTTTGGATGGAGCAGATAAGTGTTACCTTAACATGAGAGAAGAGCTTCAGATTGACTTGGACAGACCAGAGGAACTTTCGATAACCCTGTTTGGTGGCCCTGTGGCTCCTCTGGGTTATTATAAAAGAATATAACAAATATAATTCCCTCCCACATCCCTCTCCCTTGTACCAAGGGGCGTTTCTACATAGGATGGGACCTGTGTGCAGTCTCCGACACAGAACCCCTCCTCTCCCAACAGCGGCCGGCAGGACACTGAACTGTGCGCGGCCAGCGCCGCACTTATAGATTCTGGGCACTAGAGTGTGCCCGGAGACTATAGCGCATGCACAGGTCACCGGGAAAATGGCCGCGGCTGCCATTTTCCAGCCGTTTTTACAGCACCGCCCCCCGCGCCAACTTGGGACTCCCGAGAGCTAAGTATACTATGGGTTCAGGGTGTGCAGTGCGGGGCCCCCCTGGACCCAGGGGCCCATGTGCCCCACACACCCTGCACCCATTATAGATACGCCCCTGCTTGTACCTGTTGATATGTGTGTACAATTTGTGATATACACAACTTGAATAACAGAAGACACCAGCGGAATCAGTATATGAGGCAGAGTAGGCTGTGAGACTTCAACAGCAGTTGAGGTTTATTGCAGTGCGCAGATTATACAGCCGTACTCGAGTAACACCAGCACATAGCAGAGATGGAGCAGTATTGCAGTGTGCAGATTATACAGCCGTACTCGCAGTAACACCAGCAGAGAGCGGAGATGGAGCAGTATTGCAGT
Organism: Taudactylus pleione; assembly: GCA_031769625.1. Taxonomy (NCBI): domain Eukaryota; kingdom Metazoa; phylum Chordata; class Amphibia; order Anura; family Myobatrachidae; genus Taudactylus; species Taudactylus pleione. Next base: position 7,575,919 of record JAUIMM010000069.1, read on the forward strand.
GTGCAGATTATACAGCCGTATTCGCAGTAACACCAGCAGATAGCAGAGATGGAGCAGTATTGCAGTGTGCAGATTATACAGCCGTACTCGCAGTAACACCATCAGATAGTGGAGATGGAGCAGTATTGCAGTGCGCAGATTATACAGCAGTACTCGCAGTAACACCAGCAGATAGCAGAGATGGAGCAGTATTGCAGTGTGCAGATTATACAGCCATACTCGCAGTAACACCAGCAGATAACGGAGATGGAGCAGTATTGCAGTGCGCAGATTATACAGCCGTACTCGCAGTAACACCAGCAGATAGCAGAGATGGAGCAGTATTGCAGTGTGCAGATTATACAGCCGTACTCGCAGTAACACCAGCAGATAGCAGAGATGGAGCAGTATTGCAGTGTGCTGATTATACAGCCGTACTCGCAGTAACACCAGCAGATAGCAGAGATGGAGCAGTATTGCAATGCGCCGATTATACAGCCGTACTCGCAGTAACACCAGCAGATAGCAGAGATGGAGCAGTATTGCAGTGTGCAGATCATACAGCCGTACTCGCAGTAACACCAGCAGATAGCAGAGATGGAGCAGTATTGCAATGCGCAGATCATACAGCCGTACTCGCAGTAACACCAGCAGATAGCGGAGATGGAGCAGTATTGCAGTGAGCAGATTATACAGCCGTACTCGCAGTAACACCAGCAGATAGCAGAGATGGAGCAGTATTGCAGTGCGCAGATTATACAGCCGTACTCGCAGTAACACCAGCAGATAGCAGAGATGGAGCAGTATTGCAGTGCGCAGATTATACAGCCGTACTCGCAGTAACACCAGCAGATAGTGGAGATGGAGCAGTATTGCAGTGCGCAGATTATACAGCCGTACTCGCAGTAACACCAGCAGATATCGGAGATGGAGCAGTATTGCAGTGTGCAGATTATACAGCCGTACTCGCAGTAACACCAGCAGATAGCAGAGATGGAGCAGTATTGCTGTGCGCAGATTATACAGCCGTACTCGCAGTAACACCAGCAGATAGCAGAGATGGAGCAGTATTGCAGTGTGCAGATTATACAGCCGTACTCGCAGTAACACCAGCACATAGCAGAGATGGAGCAGTATTGCAGTGCGCAGATTATACAGCCGTACTCGCAGTAACACCAGCACATAGCAGAGATGGAGCAGTATTGCAGTGCGCAGATTATATAGCCGTACTCGCAGTAACACCAGCAGATAGCAGAGATGGAGCAGTATTGCAGTGCGCAGATTATACAGCCGTACTCGCAGTAACACCAGCAGATAGCAGAGATGGAGCAGTATTGCAGTGTGCAGATTATACAGCCGTACTCGCAGTAACACCAGCAGATAGCAGAGATGGAGCAGTATTGCAGTGTGCAGATTATACAGCCGTACTCGCAGTAACACCAGCAGATAGCAGAGATGGAGCAGTATTGCAGTGCGCAGATTATACAGCTGTACTCGCAGTAACACCAGCAGATAGCAGAGATGGAGCAGTATTGCAGTGCGCAGATTATACAGCCGTACTCGCAGTAACACCAGCAGATAGCAGAGATGGAGCAGTATTGCAGTGTGCAGATTATACAGCCGTACTCGCAGTAACACCAGCAGATAGCAGAGATGGAGCAGTATTGCAGTGCGCAGATTATACAGCCGTACTCGCAGTAACACCAGCAGATATCGGAGATGGAGCAGTATTGCAGTGTGCAGATTATACAGCCGTACTCGCAGTAACACCAGCAGATAGCAGAGATGGAGCAGTATTGCTGTGCGCAGATTATACAGCCGTACTCGCAGTAACACCAGCAGATAGCAGAGATGGAGCAGTATTGCAGTGTGCAGATTATACAGCCGTACTCGCAGTAACACCAGCACATAGCAGAGATGGAGCAGTATTGCAGTGCGCAGATTATACAGCCGTACTCGCAGTAACACCAGCACATAGCAGAGATGGAGCAGTATTGCAGTGCGCAGATTATATAGCCGTACTCGCAGTAACACCAGCAGATAGCAGAGATGGAGCAGTATTGCAGTGCGCAGATTATACAGCCGTACTCGCAGTAACACCAGCAGATAGCAGAGATGGAGCAGTATTGCAGTGTGCAGATTATACAGCCGTACTCGCAGTAACACCAGCAGATAGCAGAGATGGAGCAGTATTGCAGTGTGCAGATTATACAGCCGTACTCGCAGTAACACCAGCAGATAGCAGAGATGGAGCAGTATTGCAGTGCGCAGATTATACAGCTGTACTCGCAGTAACACCAGCAGATAGCAGAGATGGAGCAGTATTGCAGTGCGCAGATTATACAGCCGTACTCGCAGTAACACCAGCAGATAGCAGAGATGGAGCAGTATTGCAGTGTGCAGATTATACAGCCGTACTCGCAGTAACACCAGCAGATAGCAGAGATGGAGCAGTATTGCAGTGCGCAGATTATACAGCCGTACTCGCAGTAACACCAGCAGATAGCAGAGATGGAGCAGTATTGCAGTGCGCAGATTATACAGCCGTACTCGCAGTAACACCAGCAGATAGCGGAGATGGAGCACAGCATACAACGAACCGCCCTGTATGTGCAGCGGCAGTATGGGGTAAAACAGTGGGGTCTCCCTCCGGAGCGGAGTACTACACGTCTGTTTAGTACTATGGCACTCAAACATGGTGATAATATGGTGCCGCACATGAGCAGTAGCACTATCGGCGGCCATCTTGGTAAAGTGCTGATTCTCCAGTAAAGAAGCATTATGGAGATAGCGCAGGAGTGTACAGTACTTTATATACCAACTAAAGTATCCCCACTGCTTCACTCTCCCTTTTAGAATGTAAGCTCTTGTGAGCAGGCTCCTCCCCACTAATGTTTTTTTTTCCCTCCCCTAGGTCTACTATCTCCAATTTGGTATGTCAGTACTATTTATTGGTATTATGCCCACATTTGATACTAGGTACAGGACAAGGACATGGATAATATATATTGCTACATTAGCGACCATAACACCCCCATAAGCATTAGAGCATAAGCAACCAAGTGTTAGGTGCCCTAGTGGTGAGTAAGAAGTAGATGAAACTAAAGTAGGGACAAGTACAAGAGCGTAGAGAGCCCTGCTCATAGGAGCTTACATTCTAAAGGGGAGGGGCGGACAAACAGCTGTGATACAGATGGGGTAGGCAGGGAGGAAGGAGTATGTAGCAGCAAGTTAGGATGAGAGCTGGAAGGCTTTGATGATACAAATGAAAGATAATAATTATAATTATAGGAATAAGAAGCACAAAAAGAAAAAAAAAAGATTCACAGCAGCAAAGAACAAAATATTGAATTACAGTACAAAATAGAAACAATATACAGAATTATTCTCGCCTATCCTGCACAATGTAATTGATATAATGACTTTAATTATGTGCAGAAATGAGGGAACTCGGCAGTGGACACTTCTATTGGCGCTATCGGTATGACTCTGTTGTCAGTTTGACAACAGAAATCTGCCCAGGTTACCAAATAACGCTAAGAGGGCAGCGTGAAAGCTTCTTGCCCACCTTTAATCAGACCTCACATGGAAATCGCCGGGCTTGGCGAGCTGGAAAGCTGCACGCGACAATGGGAGAAGCTTTTTATGCCACTATCTGCAGTGGTAATTCTTGATGACTCGCCTCCAGCCATTGCCGGCAGTGGGTTGCAAAATGCATTATTTGTGCCATGTACACTACTGCAGTGAACGGCCCGCGGTGGCACAGGATGATTTGTGTTACACAGATAACGGATGTATCCTATGCAGAGGAGTAGCCGGCTTTTGATATGAGCGGGAGGCGAAGATTAGGGCTAAAAAAAATAAAATAAATAATTGTCGACCATTTTTCTGTCGACCATTTTCATGTCGAACTTTTGACCCTGTCGACCTTTTGTACCTGTCAAACTTTTTACATGTCTAACTTTAGTGTGTCTGACTTTTGTTTGTGTCTAACTTTTCTCCCAGTCTAACTATTGACTGTCTAACATCTGGTGTCTATCTAGACATTGTCTAACTAATTACTGTCTATCTCTTATACAACACCCGCAATTGCAAAGCTGCGTGCGTGCATAAATCATATATCTATAGCCTGCGTGCATACATCATATATCTATAGCCTGCGTGTATACATCATATATATATAGCCTGCGTGCATAAATCATATATCTATAGCCTGCGTGCACACATCATATATCAATAGCCTGCATGCACACATCATATATCTATAGCCTGCGTGCACACATCTTATATCTATAGTCTGCGTGCATAAATCATATACAGTATCTATAGCCTGCGTGCATAAATCATATATCTATAGCCTGCGTGCATACATCATATATTTATAGCCTGCGTGCACACATCATATATCTATAGCCTGCATGCACACATCATATATCTATAGCCTGCATGCACACATCATATATCTATAGCCTGCATGCACACATCATATATCTATAGCCTGCGTGCACACATCATATATTTATAGCCTGCGTGCACACATCATATATCTATAGCCTGCGTGCACACATCATATATCTATAGCCTGCATGCACACATCATATATCTATAGCCTGCGTGCACACATCATATATCTATAGCCTGCATGCACACATCATATATCTATAGTCTGCGTGCACACATCATATATCTATAGCCTGCGTGCATAAATCATATATCTATAGCCTGCGTGCACACATCATATATCTATAGCCTGCGTGCACACATCATATATCTATAGTCTGCGTGCATACATCATATATCTATAGCCTGCATGCACACATCATATATCTATAGTCTGCGTGCACACATCATATATCTATAGCCTGCGTGCATAAATCATATATCTATAGCCTGCGTGCACACATCATATATCTATAGCCTGCATGCACACATCATATATCTATAGTCTGCATGCATACATCATATATCTATAGTCTGCATGCACACATCATATATCTATAGCCTGCATGCACACATCATATATCTATAGCCTGCATGCACACATCATATATCTATAGTCTGCGTGCACACATCATATCTATAGCCTGCGTGCATAAATCATATATCTATAGCCTGCGTGCACACATCATATATCTATAGCCTGCATGCACACATCATATATCTATAGTCTGCATGCATACATCATATATCTATAGTCTGCATGCACACATCATATATCTATAGCCTGCATGCACACATCATATATCTATAGCCTGCATGCACACATCATATATCTATAGCCTGCATGCACACATCATATATCTATAGTCTGCATGCATACATCATATATCTATAGTCTGCATGCACACATCATATATCTATAGCCTGCGTGCACACATCATATATCTATAGTCTGCATGCATACATCATATATCTATAGTCTGCATGCACACATCATATATCTATAGCCTGCATGCACACATCATATATCTATAGCCTGCATGCACACATCATATATCTATAGTCTGCGTGCACACATCATATATCTATAGCCTGCGTGCATAAATCATATATCTATAGCCTGCGTGCACACATCATATATCTATAGCCTGCATGCACACATCATATATCTATAGTCTGCATGCATACATCATATATCTATAGTCTGCATGCACACATCATATATCTATAGCCTGCATGCACACATCATATATCTATAGCCTGCATGCACACATCATATATCTATAGCCTGCATGCACACATCATATATCTATAGTCTGCATGCATACATCATATATCTATAGTCTGCATGCACACATCATATATCTATAGCCTGCATGCACACATCATATATCTATAGCCTGCGTGCAGCCTTTCAGTTGTGATCCTTGCAGAATCAGGCCCTCTGCTCAATCTATTCAATTAGATCAGCAGCTGAGAATTACATCCAACATACAGAATAAGAGAAGAAGCACTGAGCAGGTATTCATACATAGGAAGAGAAATACTAAGGCTAGGAGAGAAAGTGGAGAGAGATAAAGTACCAACCAATCAGCTCCTAACTGTCAAGTTACAGGCTGTGTTTGAAAAATGACAGTTAGGAGCTAATCAGTTGGTACTTTATCTCTCTCCAAGGCTTGGTGCATTTGCTTATACACGGAATAAGCTGATACTGAGGATGGAATGAATGAAAGCATCTTCAGGTACTGTGAGGATACCTATACATAGAGAATAAAGGCGTATACTGAGACTATAGAGCAAGTGGAATGTTACTGTGCGGTCAGTCAGCTGCAGAGAGAAAGAGATCATCTCTGAGATTACGGTGTTAGTGTATATTAACAATGCCTTAGAGGATAACTACATTAATTAATGGACGCAGGGTGTGAAACAGTTGTCAAGACTCTGCTGACTAGTAATTTTTAATACTCTTCATTAGTAGCCGCCCGGAGAACAGGCAGAACGAGCCGAGCTCTGTAAATGCCTAACCACACATGCAAAATGTTCTAGCTTTGAGAGATCTTGAAGAAAAGCATTTATCCTGTACCCAGTTCTAAACTCTGGGGGCCGTATTAATCTGGCATCATGAATGGCTGCGCAAATCTGCGCTGACCTGCAACAGATCCTTGTCAGCTGGCTGTGACACAAGCTCAATCAGATCTGGTTCACACGGACCCCATTAGCCATGGCCAAAAAGTGATGCCCATCATATGGTATGCAGTCGGGAAGCCGGCGGACCTAATCCCGACAGCCGGCTTCCCGACTGCTTAATCCCGGCAAGGGTTAAATGACAGGCATCTAAATCTAGACGCCTGTCATTTTACCGACGCTGGGAAACCGGCGCCCTGCATCCCGATCAAAGTGGAGGGACGGAGGGTTACGTTTAGGGCTTCCAGGGGGACTTAGGGTTAGGCACCCCCCGGGAGGGTTAGGGTTAAGCTAGGGTAAGGGGGGTTAGACACCCCCCCAGGGGACTTAGGTTTAGGCGGCGGGGTAGGGGGGGTTAGGTTTAGGCACTTAGAGGGGGGATTAGAGTTAGGCACTGGGGGGGAAGGTTAGGGTTAGGCACCCCTAAGGGAGGGTTAGGGTGAGGGAATAGGTTAGTGATTACTTACCTGGGGACGATCAGGATTTTCATCCTGTTCGGGCAGCCGCGGTCGGGATTTGAACCGCCGGCCAGGGGTCAATCATACCGATTCCCATCATATAAACCAGTGGTTCTCAAACTCGGTCCTCAGGACCCCACACAGTTCACATTTTGAAGGACTCCTAGCAGGTGCACAGGTGTAGTCATTACTCACTGACACATTTTAAAAGATCCCCAGGTGGAGCTAATTATTTCACTTGTGATTCTGAGGAGACCTGGAAACATGCACTGTTTGGGGTCCTGAGGACCGAGTTTGAGAACCTGTGATATAAACTAATGGCCTCCTCAAGGCAGGAATAAGAATAATACAAACAAATATTACAACATAGAAAAAAAAATACAAATAAATTGATAACTAAAATATATACTTGCACATACAGTGCTGCCGCATTGAGCCTACAATATTGTTGTATCTGGTAGGTACATTTACCTCTAGGTTGTGCTTCACCACAGTCTATAAGGATATTTTAGGAGCACAGTTTTGGATATTTTTGGGAGCCTATTTGACTTCAGAGTGAACAACGTGGAAGAACATGTCAGATAAGCTTCTAATAACATATCTTTTGTTACCAGTTTAATATTGTGAGTTTATTATAATATCTTCTCCATGAATTCCCACTTCCAAAAGCATCCCTAATCACAACCCAGACCTCCTTCCCATGGGGAAAGGAGCAGGATTCAATCCTAGAGCTGGAGCATTCGCCATCTGAAGATGGAGAATGTTCCCGCAGTCAAGCTCCGAAAATATTATATTTTCGGAGCTTTATGAATTTTGTCTCCATACTAATGTATGGGGACACTGGGCCATTCCGCAAGAGGAGGGAAAGTAGGAGATATCTGTGATACTAGTGTATGGGGACAGCGGCCATTCCGGGAAAGGAAGGTAAGTAGGAGAAATCTGTGATACTAATGTATGGAGACAGCGGGCCATTCCGGGAGAGGAAGGTAAGTAGGAGATATCTGTGATACTAGTGTATGGAGACAGCGGGCCATTCCGGGAGAGGAAGGTAAGTAGGAGATATCTGTGATACTAGTGTATGGGGACAGCGGGCCATTCCGGGAGAGGAAGGTAAGCAGGAGATATCTGTGATACTAGTGTATGGGGACAGTGGGCCATTCCGGGAGAGGAAGGTAAGCAGGAGATATCTGTGATACTAGTGTATGGGGACAGTGGGCCATTCCGGGAGAGGAAGGTAAGCAGGAGATATCTGTGATATCTCCTGCTTTACCTTCTTCAAGAATGGCCCGATAACTTAATTATTACAATTGCAGGTGAAAATGTACATTTTCACCTGGTTTTGTGAAAATTAAGTGATGATGAATACAGTAGGCCCCTCAGTGAGAAGACAAACGGCTGCCACCTGATTTGAGGGTACATTCCAAGTTACTATTGAGACTTTTTGGAACAACTATTGTGTTTATGTTATACTATACTGACTTTTCTATGTGTAGCACTAATCAATATCTTTATCTATAATAACTCATTTCCTGAACCTCTCATTAACTGTGACGTAATTTCCTGGGCCAAAATGTGTTCTCCATACGATAAGTTCTATTTTAAGTCCCTTTTGAGTGCCTTTGTTTCGAGATACAATATATATGTATACTATATACTGTGGAATATATATATATATATTATTATTATTATTATCCTTTATTTATATGGCGCCACAAGGGTTCCGCAGCGCCTTACATAGTACATAAACATAGTGCACAAACATAGTACATAGACATAGTACAGAAACAGTTGAGCAGAACAAGAAAACAGTGTCATACAGTTTAAGACACTACAAGACAAGTACATGGTACATAAACACTGCTGCAACAGAAGCAGGATGGCAAAAGTCACGGGTTAGGTGCTTTTGAGTATAGAGCAGATAATATAAGTAAAGAAAGGATAAGCACAAGAGGAAAGAGGGCCCTGCTTGTGAGAGCTTACATTCTATATATATATATATATATATAAATCTATAGCTCCACCCTCACTTGCTCCACCCACAGTTCCTGAACCTATTTTTCCAGAAAAATAGCCCTGTGTGTGTATATATATAATAGAACTAGTGCCAGCCATAAATCAGGGAAAAGTGAGAATTACCATCTGAAGACTTGTCCACAGTGTGGAAGCTGATATACTGTGTTTTGTACCAGCTGGTATCGTTGGCTGAGTACTGACACCTTTTTTCATACACAAATTGTTCCATACAGTATTTTTACTGTAAACCAGTAAGCTATTAAAGTGAATTCTTAAACACATGATTCTTTATTTGCTGGCAATTTTTCTTTTAAATGCTGTTTGCATAAGTATTCAACCCCTGCAGACTAGTACATTGGAAGAACCACCATTTGTTGCAGATTTAATTCTGTTGAGGTAAGTCTATACAAAGGTCTGTACACAGCTGTGGAATGATCTTTGTGCCACAGATTCTCTTCTGGATTGATAACACTGCACAACAATGAAAATGTTTCTGATGTGAAAATAGTTACCGTACTTCTAATTGATCTCAGCATGCAAATAATGAATATTACATTTAAAACTCTCAGTTAGCTCTGAGTTCCGAGATATAGCCCATTTATGACAATGTAGGGGTATTCCTAGTGAAGTGGACAGAATGGAGAGAATCTTACCAGCAATCTGCGTTCCGCGCAGAGGGGCGGGGCCTAATGACCCAATTAAATGAATCAGTTATTTGTCCCCTCCCCTATTCAAATATATGTGATTCACGGGATTCCCCACACAAGATAACTGTGGGGCACTGAGTGACAGCATAGTGAGCGATTCCACCAAGACATTTCAGCAATGGAACAAAAATATCAGGGTAGGTGATCACTACTGTTGGACAGTGACAAGAGATGCCCCAGAAGAGGAGTACAAGCGACAAGCAAAGAGAAAGCACCCCCATGAATAGGCCACTATATGACATAGTACTTTCCTATGCTGTATGTTTGTTTCGTACGCTGTAAGTTTGTTTCGTATGCTGTATGTTTGTTTCCTATGCTGTATGTTTGTTTCGTACGCTGTAGGTTTGTTTCATATGCTGTATGTTTGTTTTGTATGCTGTATGTTTGTTTCGTTTTGTGTTCTTATTTGTGATTGATTGAATTAAAACAACTGTTCTATATTTTCTATCAAGAAAATATCAGATTATTTTAAAACAGCTTTTCACTATGACTATATTACTAATGTACGTACAGTATAGTACATGTAGTGTAGCTCAAAAAATAGAGCTAGTAAAAACATTCTGAAATCATTTCAGTTTTTCTTGACCTCAAATTAGTAATGTATGACTACTTTTAGAAAGGAAACAAATTAAAAGTATTAATTTGCTGTACAGTGTATTTGGACTGGTCCACTGTAGAGCATTCATCTTTTTTGATGTTCCACCTGTACGGGCTGTCCTGCAGTATCTCCCTGTATTTTATACCATCCACCGGTCCTTCACTTTTAACAAATGTCTAGTCCCCTCTGAGGAAAAGCATCCCCACAACCTGATGGTGCCATCCCCATACTTCGCTGTTGGAATGGTGTTTGCTGAGGGATGGCCAATTGGTTTGCGCCATAGGTAGAGTTTTGAATTTGGGCCAAAAAAGCTGCATTTGTGTCTCGTCTGCCCACAAAACCTTATCCCACATTGTAGCTGGGTCAGTCTGATGTTTTCTAGCAAACTCCAGATGTGGGGTTTTTTTTGTGTTTTTTCTTCAGCTATTGGCTTCTGTCTAGCCACCCTCCCATACAGGCTGTCACGGCCAGGGTTTCTCGGCATGGTGGTCACCGGGTATTACCTGTGAGGTCGTTGTGGCGGGGGGTCTCTGGCAGCGGTGCTGGTGTTTGGCGAGGGGCATTGGCTGCGCGTGGTTCTGTGCGGGTACATTGTCACTAGGCCTGGTGAGGTCTGGCCTGCGGCCATGTGATTCTAACTGTCCAATCCTGCTAGGTCATGTTTTTATTCCAGCCAGTCACAGCGTGGCACTGTGTATTTAGGAAGGTCCAGAGCCTTCCTTCCTTTGCCAGTGCAATGTGTTTCTCAGCTGCGGCTGAGAGAGAGTACCTGTGCCTTACCTGCCTCCTTCAAAGCGCTACTAGCCTGAACCTTGCCTGCTCCAACCTGCTGGACTTACCCTGCACCCTCCATTTACCTTTTCTCCTGCCTGAGTACCTGAACCTGTTGTTTCCCTGCACCTTTCCTCCATTCATTCCCAGCTGGACTTCATTACCTCTGCCTGCATTCTGTTACAGCTCACTATACCTGTATACTGGACTGTTCCTGCCTGTCACTATCTGGACATTCTCCCATTTACCCCCACTACAGTTATCAAGTGCATTTTAGTGCTATACCTGGACTTTTTCATTTGCCATTCCCATGTCTTCTAAGACACTTATTAAAAACTCCACTTTTTTCATTTAAATCTGCTTCTGTGTCTGCTCCTATCACCACCCGGGGTCCACAACAAAATCAGAACCTCACACAGGCCAGTTGCATGCAGAGCTCTTGATATGGCTGACTGATGCACCTTCACACCAGTCTCAGCCACCGAGCTCTGTAAATCCTTCATAGTGGTAGTTGTGGCCTCTCTGTGGCTTCCCTGACGTCTCCTTCTTGCTCTAATGCTGAGGTATGAGGGACGACCTTGTCTAGGCAGTGCCTGCTTGGTATGATGCAGCTTCCATATCCCTCACAATTGATCCAACAGTGCTCGCTGGGATGTCCAAGCACGTGGATATTATTGCGTAGCCTTTTCCTATCTTGTCCATGACTATAACTTTCTCTTTCTTCACAGATCACATGTTCACAGTTTTCCTTCAGATTCACAGTATGACCAAAGTTATTTAAATTAGGATTTTTTTTATCCATATTAGCTGCCCTTTTTTAATGAATCACAGGTAGAGGCTAAAATGTTAGGGCAATATCTTTCATCTGTGTAAACTTGGAGCTTCCACAGCTCATGGGGTTGAAAACTTATGCAAGTAACATCTTTCCGTTTTTATTTATGTAGTAAAAAAAAAATCTGCAGACAAATAATGAATTATGCGATTGAAAATGTACTTAAAGAGCTGACCGGTTCTAGATAAAAATATAGACATGAACCATCTATGTGTCTCTTATAATGCAGACAAGACTGTTTGGGGGGTTGAATACTTTTTAAAGACGCTATATATACATATACACAATCATTACAGCAAATAGGAAAATAACTCATGTGAGCAAGTCAGTGTGCTCTTATTTAAAGTTAATGAAAATCTACATTCACAAAAAAAAACTGCCTGGGTCAGAAAGCAGCCCGTTATCTATTTTGCTCCCGCTATGCTGAGTTATCAGGCGGGGCATATTAGATTATGCAGGAGTGGAGTGTTAAATGTTCCCATTTGACCTCACTTTGTTATAGCCTCAGGCAAATGTGTCATTCCTCCAGGCTAAGTGCTGCAAGCTATGCAGTTGTCACACTCTGACTCCCTCTTGTGGAAAAGCGCTGGCGTTACAGTACAAAGGGATTTAATTAGTATATTCTGCTGTGATGTACTAATCAGAAAGTATCAAGTGGCAAACTGACAGGGCGCTAGATTTGCAACCCATATCTACATCACCCACTGTGTGTCCTAATAAAGGTAAAGCTGACTTGTCTATCTTTCTGTATGTTACCAGAAACACTGTATATCCCAACATTCCAATTTTTAAATCGTGACAGTGCAAAGGCACATGGTTATCTCTCAGTAAGTGTTATCACATCTCAGTGGGGGCCTGGCCACATCTTAATAGGGGCATGCCTAGCTCTTGCAACATGCACGTTTGCCAATCCATGAAAACCCTTGCATTAAGGAAAAAGTAGACATGTGACAGCAGAATGGGACATTCACCAGATTCATGAGGCCAATTTCATATCCATCTTTCTCCAACCAGCTCGAATCTTATATGTTGTCATGATACATAACGCACCACACAACTTTCCATAGAACTATAATAGGATGGAAGGCAGAAAGGCTTGACGGACAGCTGTAATAGACCACCTACAATATACTGCATTGCACAGACTCTAACTTTCTGGTGACAAATTGATAATCTGACAAATATCTGGTCATGGATTAAAAAACGGCAGAATAATTTACCCACTTTTTCAGATTTTTCTTAATTTAAGTGACATAAAGGATAATTCAAAAATACTTCATAAATGTTTTGTTATAAGGGACTGACAGAGTTGCTGTCCTTACACCACCATTAGCCACCAAAGGCCACTCATATAATCCCTGCTCTCTGGGGTGCTCATATTGATTTTCTCAGGATAATCTGGGATTTTTATTGGGCAATTATCGGAGATATGCGGAAGATTTGTGCTCTGTTGGTACCCTCATGGTGTTGGTGGTTAGACAATTACTTTGGCACCATACCCGCTAACTGCATTGTCACCTTACACTGGAGAACTAACTTGGAATTCTCGTGTCCCTGAAATTTGGGACTCCAGTTAATCTAGAAAATCAGGACTAACATGAATAGCAACATATACTGTATGTTTTATAACCAAGAACAAAAACAAATATGGGGCAAGATAATATTGTAAGATTGTAAAAGCAAGAAACTTCGCAGGACCATACAAAGAGCACATTACTCTAAAATGCTGTTGCCACTGCGCCAGGAAATAATGAAGTGACCATACAGAATATGGGTTGCCAAAAAGGCTAAGGGGTCTATTTACTAACAACCAACAATAAAAGTGATATTTTTTTTTCCGCTGTACTCTTTAAGTTCCACTACAGGTTGAGTCTTCCATATCCAAATTGCTTGGGACCAGGGGTATTTTGGATAACAGAATATTCCGTATTTTGGAATATTTGCATATCATAATGAAATATCTTTGGAATGGGACCGTGATATACACACAGAATGCATTTATGTGTTATATACACCTTATACACACAGCCTGCAGGTAATTTTATACAATATTTTCAATAATTTTGTGGCTCAAGCAAAGTTTGTGTACAGAATTGAAATTCATTTATATTTCATATACACCTTACACACACAGGATTTTATACAATGTTTGTAATAATTTGTGCCTTAGAAAAAAATTGTGTACACTGAACAATCAAAAGTTTCATTATCTCAGTCATGCCAAAATTATACCATATTTCGGAATATTCCGTATTTTGGAATATTTGGATATGGGAGACTCAACCTGTAACAAAAAAAAAATTAATAAAGTAAGTAAAAAAAGATTTATTAAAAACTGTTTTTTTTCAAAGAAAAAATATTGCTTATTAAAAATTGCTTTATTCGAGTAATAAATGATTTTTTCATTCATTTTCTACTCCCCATCTGGAGAAGCTTATCATAGATAAACTGTAAGTGGCAAGACAGTGGCTAATCTTATCATCTGACAATAGCACTGTAATGGCAAGGGTTACCCCCTATAATAAATATGACCCCATGCTCCATCGTTATCACAATTTGTTACACATAATTTGCTAAATAATTTTTTTTATAAATAAATATGCAATAAAAAAAAGCTAACGGACTCACTTCATCTCTAGACATTTGTCACAAGATTTCACAACCATAACATTTCAAATTTAATTGAGTTATCAATAAAATATTATTAATTATATATAATAAATACATTTTATGAATTTTATATTTGATAGGTATAAAAACATTTACCATGTAAGTAACAAAACAAACTCCTTAATTATTTTTAAATCAAAAATTCCTCCTTTTTTATAAATGTTTATTATTCTTTTACAGAAACATGTATTTGTTACTTTTTTGCAAGAATGCTTATTGTGAGATTTATATCCTGACAATTTCATTAATAACTAGAAGTGTAACAAGTGAAGCAAATAAATTACACAACGTCAAATAACAAAGCATTTAATTGTAATTTGCTATTTTTTCCTCAAACTTTTACTTTTTAAGTCATTTGAGTGTTGTGTTTTAGATGCTTAAGGTGGAATTTATAGAAGTAGACATGTAGTCCATGATTTAGTATATAACATCTGGAGATAAAAAAAATTAAGCCTCTATTAGTCTTAAACTGTTTTCTGAGTCTGAACTAAAGGTTTTAGTTTGTTTATTTACTCATGAAGCACGGAAACAGGAAAATTACTAATTTCTGTATAGTGTATCCCGTGAAAGTAACAACTCACCATTCACAATCATGGATGATTTTTTATTTATGAAATGTCTTAAGATTTTTTAGCACATTTTATATATATATATATATATATATATATATATATATAGTTATAATTACTTTACAATTTATTCAACGTGTAATGGTATCATTGCTATGTAAAACCGAAAGTAAATGGCACATTAAACATATTCTTCTAAAATCTACCTTTCTGTTTGTATGTATATGTGTGAGTATATATCTATATATATATATATATATATATATATATATATATATATACACACACAGTATATATGTAAAGCACAATATTCACACCACTTTTTTGGCAAGAATTTATAAAAAAAAAATTGTAAATTCACTCATTTTTATTGAGGAGTTTAGTACATAATTTGCTATTGAAAGATGTTAGATATATTAAAAAACAAAACAAAACATGTATTCTAATTCCAAAGTGACTTTTTCTAGGACAAAAAAAAAATGATAACCACGGTTAAAAAAATATAATTTTTAAAACAGGTTCAATTTGTGTTTGTTGCTTCTTTAATTCCTCTATTTATTTTCTTTTTTATTTCGGATGCAGCCAGAGTGCAGGGTTGTGTGCTAGGTGACTGGTAGCAGCTGAGCTGTTTATATTTAGTTTCACTTTGTCTGAAAACATCTCTCATTTCCTCATGTTTAGGTCCTATCCATTAAACCTCCTTTATTGGCCATTCCAGGCTCCTACAGAAAGTGTCACCGTGTCCTCGACTGCTGAACGACTGTGCCGCACGCCACGATCCCCATTCGGGACGAGTGTGTGAATTTACAGTCACACTTGTGAATGAAGTAGCATCTGATATGAATTTATCAGCATTTGTTTTGTGGTTTAATACACCCCCTGCCCCAGTTTAACAGTGTTACCCTTAAAAGTCTTTTATCAACATAAAGGCTCGGGGTCAAAAGTAATTTAACCCCTGACAGAATGTACAATTGCTGGAGATGGTATACGCGCGAGCAGCTGCTGGCACCCCACTGCCAGAGCACCGGCCGTCCAAAAAGTCAGAGAATAAATAAACTCACCCCCCCCCCCCCCCCTTATCCCCCTGCTCCGGCTCTCATGCGTTTTATATGAAGAGTTATAGCCCTCCCAGCAGCTGCAATAATTGTGTTCATATTGTAATGGAGAACTCCCCCCGGCCGCCCCCTACAAGTATCCATTGTTAACATGAAGTCAAGTGATTATACGCTTTGACTGATGTCGTTTCGGGCCCAGCTGCCTGACTGCTGACGCACAAAACAGGGAAAGGGGGAATTGCGTCTGCAAGACGGGACTCTAACATGCCAGACCTTTTGCATAAGTCAAATGGGAACAAATGATGCTTTATAAGCCTGCTGACAAGGCAGCCCTTCGCCCCTTTTGAAGTGTCGGCTGCTCGGAGGCCTTTACAGCCTTTTTTTCTTTTTAGCTCAGACAAACATCCCTCTTTTTTGATATCCTACATGCTCATTATCCCTGCCCAGTTTAGTGGTGTGTGATGGAAGGGTGGCATCGTAGTTGCCAAAAGGGTATTATTTATTTTTTATTTTTTTTTCTCATTTAAGTCTCTGCACTGTCAGGTCTTCGAGAAAAGACTTTTTTCCTTGTGCGGCGTCCTAATACGTGGAATTTCTCCGACAGTAACTTTCTTGTTCTGGAGGCAGAGAAGGTTTGAGCGTGAAATTCTTAATTAAGCAGTAAATAGGGAGCGGGGTGTCAGCAGATGTAGCCCGTAGCCATGGAGACGGAGTCACGGGAAACGCCACGTAGGGCCTCGGGCCTTCCTCTGAGTGGCAGCTGAAGAATCCTGCAATGCTTGTAAACTGGATTACTTAGTCGACTAATTATATCATACCATTAATGCACTAAAAATAACAGGCGATTGGAAAATGAAAGAGAAAGAAAACCTATTGTTAATGATTGAGGGCCCATTAATATTTCATTTTTTTTTTAATTGTGATTATAATCATATAACAAGGGAAAGTCTTTTTGCTGTTAGAAGAAACTAAAAAAAAAGTTGGAGCAGATACTTGTTACCATTAACAATATCATTATTATAGTTTAATATATACTGTACATATATATATATAATATATATATATATATATATATATATATATATATATATAAAATATTTACACTACAATATTCTGGGGACAATGGGAGATGGGTGGTTGTCCCCTATTGCCTATTGCTTACCATAGAGCGATGCCAAGACGTCTCTAGCCTGTCACTTTCTAGCACTGTCCCTGTATAACCAGTTCCTGCCTCTTTAATAAACAGATAATGTTTGGCAAGCTGGCACCAAGGTCAATTTCTGTCTTGCACATTTGCAGGGGGAGCAGTCGGGAAGCCGGCGGACGAAATGCCGACCGCTGGCTTCCCGACTGTCTAATCCCGGCAAGGTACAAATGACAGGCGTCTCCTTCCCCCCCCGGGAGGTTAGAGATAGGTTAGTGGAAGGGGGGTTAGGTTTAGGCACCCCCCCGGGAGACTTGGGGTTAGGCTGTGGGGAAGGGGGGGTTATGTTTAGGCACTTAGAGGGGGGTTAGGGTTAGGCACTCTGGGGGGAGGTTAGGGTTAGGCACCCTAAAGGAGGGTTAGGGGGTAAAAATAGGTTAGTTTATACTTACCTTTCTAGCTTCAGGATCTTCACCCCTGCTGGGCTTCCGCTGTCGGGGTCAGAACCGTCGGTCATGCGGCCGGCGGTAAATCAAACTGATCCCCATTTGCAGCCACGAAACCTGTGCAGGCTATGTAGAATTTTATGTTATGTGGATCCATGGTCTCTTCTGTACTGTATTTGTTTTTGTGTAACCTAATTTCTACTTGGTTGCACATGCCAATGAAGGGAGTTCCCTGGCTGCTTAGCCCTCTGCGGCTCACACTATACCTTTCCTGCGATGACCTACAGTAGCTGTGCAGACCTACCTAGGGCAATGATAGGCAACAACTGGCATACCAAGCCTTCACCATCAGTCCCAGCTCCTTATTGCCCAACAGTCCACATCCTCTGCTTTATGCCCTGCCATTTTCTGCTGTAAGCCAGTAAGCTTCGTTAGGGGCCTCAGGTCCAATGAAAAGCTGGAGCCACAGGTGAGGGTTGGAAATTCATAAATCGGACTCTGCACTTGCCCTGTTCTCTGACATCCGCCCTCGTCCATATCAAGTACACTCTTCGATACAACGCAGGGATGTCACACAGCGCCTGCAGAGCATCTGGGAAGGGAGGAGCAGTCAGCACAACTCGGTCTCCCTACTCCGGGAGAGAAGATCCTGAAGAGCCTCAGGGTGTCTATCACTGGCATAAACTTATCACTGCTGGTCTCCAGGACCCCGAGCTTGGCCTCGCTTCCTGGAAGTCCTGTATAGCCACCTGCCCTGTTATCAGCCTGTTCTTGGCTACAGTACACTTCACTGCCACCTGTACTTCTCCTGATGAAAGCAAGGAGGGCTGTTCCTCTGGTACTACTTATTAGAGGCCCCGAGGATCCCATCTCAGCACGAACACCTACACAATTACAGCTAAGACAGGGGTTGCAGCGGTGCACTCCTGTACACACACCCTTAAGCAGAGCTACGCTACACAGTATGATATATGCAGGCATAAAATCAGTAACCAGCCCCGGACCTCTCAGCCTAGGCGGGCATTAGAAAATAGAAGGATAAAAACGGCGTGAAGAACCCCCTATTTTCCAATAACCAACACCGGGGCTGAACCAGTCGGGGGGATTATGCTATAGCAGGGAGAAACACAGTGTGGAGTCCCCGTGCCCTGCCAATAACCAGCCCCACACTGTTCACCCCAGGGCTGGAATCCCTCGGAAAAGTCTGGATCCCCCTCCCCACCCCCAACAAAAATGGGGTTCCCCCTCCCGAGGGACAACTAGCACTGGGCTGAAAGCAGCGCCTGGGCTTTGGGTAAGTGGGTAGTAAATAATTTAATAATATAGGGGCCTATGTACTAAGCCTTGGAGAAAGATAAAGTGGATGGAGATAAAGGGTGGGATGTACTAAAAAAGGAAAATGTGATAAAACCCCCGAAATGCAATTTTTTTATCGCATACCTCATATGTACTAAGCTGGTGCTCTGTCCCGATGGGTAACGCCATCTTCAGGTGGCGTAACCCAATAGAAGCCTATGGGCTTCTTTTCGGGACCCCTCTGCTCAGAGGGATCCAATTGGATCCCTCCCATCACCCCCCACAGCTCTGCGATCTTCTGCGCATGCGTAGAAAGACGCCAGAGGGACTTTAGGGTGAGCTGTCCTTTGTGATATTCTAGGTACATACCTCGGTAATCAACTGCGGTATGTACCCCAAGACAGGCGGGATATACCGTATCACAGAAGCGATGGTTAGTACATCCAAAGTACCAACAAATCAGCTCCTAACGGTCATTTTTCAAACACAGCCTATAAAGTGACAGTTAGGAGCTGATTGGTTGGTACTTTATCTCCACCTACTTTATCTCTCCCCCCCAAAGCTTAGCACAGTACATAGACCCCATTGTTCTTTACAGGTGGCCTGCAAGTCCATGCAATGCCCCTTGCGACAAAAAGACATCTCACTAGCTGCTCGTACACACACATATGTGCTGGAAACTTACAGCGCGCGCTAACTCACGTGTCACAGGCCTGGCACATATTCACATTTTTAATGCATTTATTCGTCCCACCTAGAGAGTTCTCTCTGTGGGCCTAGGGCCTGATCCAGACTTGTACACAAACAGATTGGGGCCCCAGTGCGCATGTACTGCGTTTCCACTGCGATCCCGGACGCTGTTTTCCGTACACCGCAGCCTGACTAAACGGCTGTGGCCATTTGAGGGTGGGGAACGGGTGGCAACAGGGATCGTTCCCCAAAATGTAGACAGGTCGCCCCTGTTTTGTGGGAGTGCCGAGGACGAGGTCTGTGTCTTCCGACGCGGATTTCCTGGCCCCGGCAGAGGAGTTCCGTCGCCCGTTCTGAGTAAGCTTAAACTTACTGAGATGTGTGATGATACACTCGGATAGTCGCGATGGTTACCTAACGCCGCGTCCTCGGATGCAGCACTCGCATATGCGATGCCGGCAGAAGGCGTCTTCTTTCCTCAGACTCCTCCTGCGACATTAGCATATTTTCAGTCCAAAGACGGATCAGCGATCCTATTAGCGCACAACTGTGAGTCAGGACGCTAAACATGATACATAGGCATGCGTCCCCTCCGTGCAGCTGGGACTAGTGACGCCGATTATGCACTCTATGGGGACGGTGCAGGGAATTGGTATGAAATACCGCTGGCCGCATTCCTGTCAGCGGCAGCCCGACAGGAGCAGAGTGCGACGTAGCGGAAGCCCGACAGCGCTGGAAATCCCGATCGTGGATAGGTAAGTATCCACTAACCTAACCCCCCTAACCCTAACCCTCCTTAGGGGTGCCTAACCCTAACTTCCCCCCCAAGTGCCTAACCCTAATCCCCCCTCTAAGTGCCTACCCCTAACCACCCCCTTCCCCGCTGCCTAAACCTGTCCCCCGGGGGGGTGCCTAACCCTAAGTTCCCCCCGGGGGTGCCTAACCCTAACCCTCCCTCCCCCTAGCCTAACCCTAACCCTCCCGGGGGGGTGCCTAACCCTAAGTCCCCCCCGGGAGCCCTAAACCTAACCCTCTCCCCCCGCGGCTGTCCGCTCGCGGCGCCCGGCATCACTACGGCATTTCACCCTTGCCGGGATAAGACAGTCGGGAAGCCGGTTGCCGGTATTTAGGCAGTCGGCCCCCCGATTGCCTCCCCGGTGCAGGGTTGGAAGTCAATCAGGTGCACATTGCTCTAAAGAAACTAGAATGGGGCAAAAAAAAGCGCATATGCGCCCATAGGTAGAGCTGCACGCCGACATCTGCGTATGCGCCCGGTTTGCTTCTAGTCATCATCATCATCATCGTAGTCAGGGCAGATTTGCACATTCCTTATACCAGATGCAAAAGAGACGCCTGCAAACATTCACATGATCGCTGGGGTCCAGCTCTGCGCGGCCCGTAGCCACGTGAACGTGCCCTCACTGCACTTTGCCTACGGGAGAATGCCCGGTCACACCTCATCTCTTCCTCTTCGGTCACAGTGTAGATGCCATTGTAATGCGTAAGTCTCTGTACCACCTGTACTTGTGTGCCCATTACCGGACCATGCTCAGCGCAAATTTATGGAAAATGCAATAAGCGAATGGTTATACATTCAAATCTGCATCTCCCCTACACCTCCATGGATCAAGAGCTGACACTTCATTGTGACCCTTTCCACATGGTACAGTGTGGTCTGTTCCCGAACGTCTCACTCATTGTCCTGGTGCGGTTACCTGTGCGGAATGATATCACCGATGTTTAGAACGCTCTTTGTCTCCATTCCACTCATTGAGCACATGTACCTGCAATAGTAATTTGGGGGGGCGGCGGGGGGTGTAGTACGAGATGGAGTGTATCCGGGAATGAACAAAATGGTATTTTTGTATTTGACAATATTGAATCAAGTGTTTTTAGGGGAGATGTACTAAGCCTTGGGGCCAAATGTAATAGGGTGAGAGGTTAGAAAATGTGAGAGTTTAGCAGTAACCTCTCACATTGGTGGAGTTTTATCTTCAATATGGGAAAACATCTGGATGAGAGTTTAAATCGTGAGAGTTTTTTGAGTCTATAAACATGTGAGTTTGCTCTGGGTGAGTTTAAAAAGTGTGAGCGCTTACTGCAAAACTCACATTTTCTTATTTTTTTTATAAATATTTTTATTGAAGCAATGTTACATAAGAATATCTTGCAAACAATATACAGAATAATCATCAATGTATACATTACTGGAAGTTCAAAAACAGAACAAAGTATTGTTGTATACATCAAGCCAAGAGAATACATATATATTACAAAAAAGAAAAAAATTAAGGCCCTGATTCAGAGCCGGACGCTCTGACCAGAGCGCTCGCTCTGAATCAGGGCCCACCTCCATTAAAATGGAGCGTCCTCCTGGACGCTTGTATAGCTGTGGGTCACCACCCACAGCATATACGAGCGTCCAACAAGATGGTTGGGTTTCTCAACCGCAAGGCCAGGAGTGATTTTGGCTCTATCAGAGCCAAAATCACTCCCACTGACATCACTAGTGATGTCAGTGGGGCCGGCTTCAGACGGTAGGCGTTCCCATAGGAACGCCTCCGTCTGGCAGGCACGCCCCCGGAACGCCCACCAAAGGGGGGCGTGCTGTCAATCAACATCGACAGCACGCCCCCCTTGGTGCGAGACCCGGAGCGATGAAAAGTCCTTCGCCCGCCGGGTCTCGCACATGCGCACGACGGAGCTCCCTCCGTCGTGCGCATGCGCAGTGGGGAACATCGACCCACTTGCGAGCGTACTGACGCTCGCGAGTGGGTCTGAATGACCCCCTAAATCATCACGCTCGCCCCAACCCCTCCCCCCCTGAACCAAAGCAATCCTACATGTCCGCAAAATAATAGACTTTTGTAATATAGGGGTCTATTTACTAAGCAGTGTTAGGAGACAGAGTGAAAAGTGATAAGGTGCCAGCCAATCAGCTCCCAGCTGTCATTTTTCAAACACAGCCTGTGAGATGGCAGTTAGGAGCTGATTGGCTGGCACCTTATCACTATTCACTCTGTCTCCTAACACTGCTTAGTAAATAGACCCCATAAAATTACACAGCAATAGAAGGGTCATTATCCACCACGTGAAGCGTATACCATGTTGTATTTGAAAAATAATTATGAATTTGGGATTTAACAGCTGCAGAAAGAGTCGCCATATAACTCTCCCCTATTGCAAAAAATCATTTGACTTGTTTCTTTCTCTAATGTAGTTCCCACCCACTCCATCCTAAACAGATAAAAGAGTTTGGCTTTAAATAGGCCAATGGCAGGAGGTTCAGGACGTATCCAGGTTTGTAATATGGCTTTTCTTGCCGCTGCGCTAACCGCCAATAATAATTTTCGACACCCTCTAGTTACTCGTAAATAAAGCTCACATTTTGTAAACTCTCACCCTATTACATTTCTCCCTTGGAGAGAGAGAAAGTGGAGTAAGATAAAGTACCAACCAATCAGCTCCTAACTGTCTTGTTATAGGCTGTGTCCGACAATTAGAAGCTGATTGGTTGGTATTTTATCTCTCTCCACTTTATCGCTCTCCAAGGCTTAGAACATCCCCCTATAATGCCATATTGTCAAAAGAAAATGATAAGGGATTTCTATTGGTTGACAAAGCTCTGATGGGCATTTCTGTAATTACTCTGTGTAATCTGCAGGTGATCGGCAATATAACCCATACACCGAAAATGACACCCAATACAACAGCTCATGGGGTCGCCTAGTGGCGGATCTCATAATTGCACACAGTAAGGTAATGGGAAAGGGTCATTTACAAAGCAGGATAACTGCGGGGGAATCTCAAACACCATTTTCCTCCTATGTCCTGTTGTGATGCTGTCTAATTATATCTGCATGATCGCAGCCATTTGTACGGATAAACTCACTGAGATTACTCACCGTGATGGTGAAAATAGTGGGTGGGAAAATGTTGGAGCTAGATAGATCTATATGCTATATAGGGCCCAATGCTATACCGTAGTACAAAAATGGCATGCACAGTGCACAGTGGAGCTCCCATTCCAGAGACGAGACAGACCAGGGTGAGATGCACTAAGCTTATAGAGCAATAACGTGGAGAGTGATAAAGTACCAACCAATCAGCTCCTAACTGTCATGTTACAGGCTGTGTTTGAAAAATGACAGTTGGGAGCTGATTGGTTGGCACTTTATCACACTCTCTACTTTATCACATCTCCCAGGACAGGAGAGCCCTAGAGCACTGGCACTTTGTAAAGTATATTGGGGCGGGGGCAGGACCAGGGCCGGCCTTATGACAGGCCGAAAGCTACTATTATTTATCACTCGCAGATATGATCATAACATAGGAGACTTACCCAGGTAGGTCAGTATGCCACGGTGGCTGTCAAAGAACCAGTCACAGGCACCACTCTCCCCAAGGGGAGGAATCGATGGGTGAGGTTTTCCGGCCGTCCATCCACACATGATGGAGACATTAACGAATGTCGGCAAGTCACAGTGCCTTACATACATGTAACTCCCCTCTCCGAAATCATCAAAGGTGGCGGAGTACTGTAAAGGAGGGAAGAGACTGGCATTATAAAGATATAATATGTTACCAGGGGCATACAGTACGTCACTAGTGTCCCACTATTGGAGCCTGGCCCCTCCTTTGGGTCAAAATGCCTTCAAACTTCTTACAGTCCAATGTATTGCTCTTTTGTATGTGGAGCATTTTACTAGTGCCAGCCAATCAGCTCCTAACTGTCATTTTTCAAACACAGCCTGTGAGATGACAGTTGGGAGCTGATTGGTTGGCACCTTATCACTTTCTTATCACTTTTCACTCTGTTTCCTAACACTGCTTAGTAAATAGACCCCAAATTCCTTAATTTACTCCAAAAGCTTTTTGGCCCTAAATTCAGGGGCAAGTGCAGAATTTGAGAGGGGGGTTCCAAATATAAAAGATATAGTCGTCTAGGAGATAGAGTGAAAAGTGATAAGAAAGTGATAAGGTGCCGACCAATCAGTTCCCAACTGTCATCTCACAGGCTGTGTTTGAAAAATCACAGTTGGGAGCTGATTGGCTGGCACCCTATCACTTTCTTATCACTTTTCACTCTGTCTCCTAACACTGCTTAGTAAATAGACCCCATAGTAACATGCATCATTAACAAGGGCACATATAATACTCAAGGACTAATATTCTTTCTATATATTATAGATATATGGTACAGATTAAGCCAAGGTACAGTGTACTTGAATGATTTCATCACACCATAGGCTAGTCCACAAATTATAACATGAAGCAAAGATACAAGTTGCATAAAGGAACTCTGCAGTGTATCGCCACCTGCTGGCCATAATTGGTACTGCAGCTTGTTTACTTTTTCAGCTTGGCATCTTTTGGATAATAATTCTTGGCTTAAGAGTACTCCAGACAAGTGTATCGCCACTGATCACATAACTATAAGTGTTTAATAGGATGTGCCCAGTTTTTCAACACTGCGGCCTCCTATGAAGTCACTAAAAGTGAATATCACCACAAATTCACCAGAAAGTGTATTGTGACCCTGACGCTGAACAAACTTTTCTTTTGTAAACTCCTGTAAACTGCAAAGCTACATATGGAAAAAAATATATATATATATATATATATATATATATATATATATATTATTAGATATAGTAGGTTGTATTCAGAAGTTGTTCAATGTACCCTGCCATATAGGTCATTGACTCAAATTAAAATAACTGTTTTATCAGTGATTTACTCTATAGCAGGTGTTTCCTAATTTCCTATTTATATACTGAATGAATTTGTCTATTGGTCCCATGTCGCCAGTAAAGAATCTTCGTATTAGTGCCCCCATGTTATCTTGCCTTTAAGGCCTTATTGACTGTATTCAAATGAGCCGGAGGTGTAAATTAGCCCAATCCCCTTCTCATAGAGGTTGTGGTATATAATCTTTTACTTTATATTCAAGACTACTGCTGTGGCATGTCCCCTTGAAATGACAGACTACAGGGTGATCCAAATTCTTCCCTTCTAGTGCTGCCCCTAATGGCTGAACGGGGGAGCGCCATATGTTCTTTAAATCGTCAGATGGTTTGTCCAATGTAGTGAAGACCACAGGGTCACAAGATTACATGGAGCAGGTCAGGACATTTTGGATCTTACACCCTTTGCCCATATGTGGATACATGAAGGAGAAGCCGGTTTCTAAATCCCTGCATATAGCACAGCTAACACACCGGCTGCAGCCTGGTTTCCTGAGCATCTGACCGGACTCTTGACTATTTTTCCAAAGGCCGCTGCTCTTCCTGGGACCATTTAAATCCAGCAGACGGGCTCCTGCACTGTGGCTGCTGGCGACGGTTACTGAGCAGCCTCTGGTCTTGGGGGCTAGTCCGGGACTAGACTCTGTCAGCGTTGGTGGCACTGGGCATGAACACACCCAAGCATCGCAGCGACACGCACTAAACTTTTCTTATAATTCAGTTTTCATATACTTTATTTTAGGTCCTTGGCGTTTAACCCATCCACTGCTGCAACACTGGACATTAACCCTCCCAGTACCGTGGTGCCCATCTTTATGTGTATGGAGAGATATAAGGTATCTATGAGCCTGATTCCACGTTGTACGCTAATACTGCCGCTGCAACGAATTTCTATTCAGCCGCTCTGCCAAAACATGGAAATGTTGCAGTCGCCGAGAGAGACGTATTGAGCCTGTAAAGATGGAGCATCGGTCACAGATCATTCGATTATCACAGTCCTTAGTGAGTCTATGGTGTCCCGCAGAATGGGCGTTGGAACTGAGATGCTGGAGTCATATTTCTTGCTTACGGCCTCGCAGCCGCAAGGTGTGACGCGCCCCCCGAAACAGTCACGACACACCTGCATGTTTGCCACCACTCCCGCTACTTCCCCCAGATGCTCCCCGACTGCCAATCACACTGTGAGTAAATAGTCACTGCGAGCAACTACGGTAATGTACTTTGACGCAACTGCGTAAAACTTCGACTTTGCGTGCAGAGAAAATATTAATGTGCCCCACGTAGAACAACTTCTGGAAGTCTTTATTCTGTAATGAGGCTGAAGTTACGAGTCACGTCATAAAGCTGAATTAGCTGTAAGACATTATCCATGTCCCCCCCCCCAGTGATGTGTTCATCACTGACATTGTGAGTTAGTTTCAATATAGACATCGTGGCTTCACCAAGAGTGTGGCTGACAGCTGTCACCGCTGACATTGGCGAGATGTATGGAGACGTTTCTGTCATCTCAGAAAAAAAAAATACATGCAATGGACATCTGCTGTACATGTTCATATGTAGCCATTGTATGTGTGTATGCAGGGATGTGCGTGCAAAAAATCTACGTGTACGTACTGCAGAGCTATTATATACAATACCTGAACACTGAAAATCCTCATTGACTTTATCAAAGTGAGGACCCCTCCCCTCCTTTGGAAACGTCATGTGGACACTAAACTCCAATCTCTAACATAAGATGCAGAAAGGCGCTATATCATAGGTGTGTAAGGATCACTGATCCCTATGCTATCAGGCTATTAGCTGTGCACATTACATGGACTGTAGCTAAGAAATCATCCAGTCATTCTAACAACTGAAACGTTGCAAAAAGTATCATACACACCTCCCAATGGTGCTATACTGTGGCACATCCAGCGACAGTCATCTTCTATAAAGTGCGGATATGGTTTTAGAGGTCTGGGTGGGTGGCACATGGGTATAATTATTGCCAGGTGTCAGTGGTGTGTGATGGGGGGCAGTCCACATGAAGAACCAGCATTCTGTTTATAAATTGGCAGAAAACAGGATGCAGCAGGTACACAATGCAGGCGTACAACAAATCCAGCCAGGAACATATGGGGTTAATGCAGGTGGTGTGCCGTGTAGTGTAGCACACACCTATATACTGTATATATGTAGCCAGTGGTGGCAGTGGCCTATATAATATACTCAGCGGTGGTGACACAGTGGCGTTGCCAGGGTCTTTGCTGTGCTCAGGCACATGTACTCTGCTATGGAGGAAGGAGAAGATGAGCCAACAGGGCGTTTCAGCCGGCTGGGTCAGAGGTCTCGCTGTGACGTCAGCGCACCTGCATTTAGTCTCCGTACAGGGTCCCGGCGGCTCAAGAGGGGAGACAGCACAGAGTGCTCTTTTCCGACAGTGATGTCATAGCCAAGTATTACACTCCCAGCATAACACTGACATGGAGGAACATCAGCCGACAGAGTCACATGTAAGGAGCACTCAGTCCTTTCTGGGGGCACTGTAGGGGCATTAAAAACATTGGATGAGTGACATTATGGGGTCTAGTTAGTAAGCAGTGTTAGGAGACACAGTGAAACGTGATAAGGTACCAGCCAATCAGCTGGTAACATCTGTCTCACAGGCTGTTTGAAAAATGACAGTTGGGAGCTGATTGGCTGGTACCTTATCACTTTTCACTCTGTCTCCTAACACTGCTTAGTAAATAGACCAATTTGTCACTCCTTCAGTATTTAGGCTCCTCCTAGCCACGGGCATCATCCTCAGCAGTCTTTGTCTAACGATAGAGCCAGTCCTGAGCTTATTCTGCAGCTCACTATGATTTGTTCTCACTTACAGGGGTATTCAATATGGGAGCGATAACATCGTTTTTGCGTTAATATCGCACTTTTGACGTCATTATCGCAGGTTTGACTTTTACACCGTATTCAATTTCAAAGACTTATCGCAGTTTTGAAAAGTCTTTGATAAAAAACGGGGATAACTTTTCACCATTGAATAGGTGTCGAAAAAAGTGCAGAATTGGGGTTTAGGGGTGCAGGCTTAAAAAAAATAGCCTGCACCCCTGGGAATGACATTTAAAAAAAAACTGTGTCAAAAAAAGTAAAAAAAAAAAAATAGGGACACCCCAAAAAATTAATGTAAAAATTGGGGTGAAAAAAAAAAATGGGAAAAAATTGTAAAACAATAGGGAAATAGGTTCAGGGCTATTCTGCATGTATGCGGCAGGTGTTTTCTAGAATAGAATTATAGCGGCAGGTGCACAAATGCAGAATTTTAAAAAACTAACTTTAGGGACAACAAAATATGCTAGTACCCATTTTCATGTACCCCAACTTTGATGGGACCACTTAAAAAAACGAAAAAAATAACCTAAGTGCTCTTCTGCATCACTTCTTCAATGTCGGGAAAAAACACCTGCTGCGGCTATTTAAATCCCCGACTTTCAATTAAAGGCTAAAACGGGGGTACCCATAGTGATCCCCCATGTTTTTACAACTTTAGGGGGGTCTTACAATTTTTTTAAGGAAAAATTCGCAACTTTACGCAAATCCAACTTCGGAGTTTCCCGTTTTCGTTAATTTTATATTGAATACGGGTATAAGCGGGAGCGCGCCCGATACTTTAACGCAGGTAAAAACTCAGATATGAAACGTTAACTTCGACAGTGAAGTTAAGGTTTCATATTGAATACCCCTCTAACTGTGCTCTTCAGCAGTAAGGGGTGTAGTTACTAAGCAGTGTTGGGAAACAGAGTAAAAAGTGATAAGGTGCCAGCCAATCAGCTCCCAACTGTCATTTTTCAATCACAGCCTGTGAGATGACAGTTAGGAGCTGATTGGCTGGCACCTTATCACTTTTCACTCTGTCTCCTAACACTGCTTAGTAAATAGACCTCTCTGTGTTGTTTCTGCACAGCTCTGCGAGTGCCCGATGCCTAATCGTACTGTGCATGATAAGACTGCTCGTCTGCAAACACTGTCATCGTGCTCCATACAACTCCAGCAGAGTTTTCAAATGATGGTGGATAAAACACCGGTTTTACACCGTGCAGCGGATGATTTGATCTCTGCGATATGTGGCCGTGCCCCTAATCATGCACAAAGGATCGGAGAGATTAGCTTTAAAAAAACTCTTTTTAACACCCCCCTCCCCTCCCGAATTTTAGATTATTGGTATTAAGGTAATTTACTTACATGTAAGTTGCTGTCCATGTCAGGAGAATGGAATATAATGGTGTATGTCTCCTTATCCAGCAGCAGGGCCTGCCAGCCGTACAGATTAGACAGAGTGTCCGGGACGTAGTTCACAGTGGTCGTCCGATTCATGGTGTTTACGACAGTAACATTGTAATGGACGCTGGGGGCTCTTCCCCTAATACAAATAAACAGAGAGTGGGACAGTCACAGACTGTGGGCACCCAAGGTGGTCTGGTCATACATTGCACATGACGTTCTGTCAATTCATCCTTCACAAACATTGGGGCTTATTCTGAGACCTGTGGATGTCCGCTTACTACATTATGGTGATGTGCGTATCCCCTTTTGTATAGTAAAAATCTGCGCGACTTCATATGGGCGCCTATCTTGCCAACTAGGTAATGCTGGCATCCCACCTCCGTCCGCACGCTACGAATGAGACCAGAATCATTATAGAGCCCCAATCGCCACTGGGCTGCACCGCTGCAATGCCGGCAGCTCCACCACCGGTGTGTGCGCTGCCAGATTCTATTGGGCCACAGATATAGGGGTACATTTACTAAGATGGGAGTTTTTTTTAAGAAGTGATGTTGCCCATAGCAATCAATCAGATTCTACTTCTCATTTATCTAGCACCTTCTAGAAGATAATACCTGGCATCTGATTGGTTGCTATGGGCAACATCACTTCTGAATAGAACTCCCATCTTAGTAAATTTACCCCATAGACTCATTGCTAGCCAGCGGTGCCCTCGTGTCAAATTCCAAATTGTGGCTCATGTATTTATGCCGAAATGCATTATATATTATTTATTTATTTTTAGATCTGTCCTGAGCTGTGGGCCTGATTCAGACCTGGTCGCAAGCGCTGAGCGCTCGCAACCGGGTCAATGGTGGCCCACAGCGCATGCGCACAATGGAGCCAGCTCCGTCGTGCGCATGCGCGAGACCCGGCTAGCGCCGGGCAATCCGTCGCTCCGGGTCTCGCACCAAAGGGGGCGAGATGTTGATGTTGAGGGACAGCTCGCCCCCTTTGGTGGGCGGGCCGGGGGGGTGGCTGCCCAAACGGAGGCATTCCCGAGGGAACGCTTGCTGTTTGGGGGCGGCCCCACTGACATCACGAGTGATGTCAGTGGAGAACTTCCGGGCCCTGTTAGAGCCGAAAGCTCTCTGGGGCTTGCGATGAAAGAGACCCTACCACAAGGGTCTCGTCGCAAGCCCAATGGTCACGATGGTCTTGACCATCGTGACCATCATCATGGCCGCTCACTATAGCTGTGGGTGGCCAAGAGGCCGCTCCAAAAAAAAAAAAGCCCGGCCCTGATTCAGAGGGAGCGGCTCTGAATCAGGCCGAGTGTACGGTGGAAGGTTGTGTGACTTTCTCGATATATATATATATATATTTATTTGCTACATGCATATGTGTACGAATGGATTATATAAGCGCAAATGCTTCCTTTTACTATGTAACTAAACGGTATAATATAATCTCAGTCTTTTAAGCCAAGGAACATTACTGGGAGGTAAGGTGACTTTTACGAGCAGACTTTTGCGAGGTGGCTGAGATAATTTACTCTGGAAGTCCTGTTGCAGTGTTTCTGTTTCATTGGCTTTTAAAACAGGAGCTTTGAAGTATTGGCAGACTTTATGCACGCCCGTAAAACTCAGTCATCCTATTTATGTGGCGCTGGCTTTCTGTCACTACTTACAGACCGATGGACATGCGGTGAAACTTTACGTGTGCGCCGCAAACACTGATGTCTTCTGCCACTTTCCGGCAAGAGTCTGGGAGAATATCCAGGGAGGGCAGTAGGTGGCTCCCTTCCAGGCCAGCGAGGGAGCCGTCCGTGTCTTCCACCAGTGCACAGTGAGGAAATGGGAAGTAATGCTTCTCGGTCGAGTTTATAAATCGCAGCTTTTGTGTTTTTACTGTGAAGCCACCTAAAAATAGCCGGTAGTGCAATCATGTTAATAATATAAGACACATTAACAACTTTAGTAATGAAACTTTAACACAATGCAAAAAAAGAAATAACACAAAAAAACAAACAAACATGCAACAAGGTCATCATTATTATTATTAGAGGTGTGCGGGTCCGGTTCTCAGAGAATGGACAACAACCGAATTTAGGGGTTCCGAGTCTAACAGAGTCCGAGGTTGGAATCACTTTGGGGTACCGAGTCGAACCAAGTTCCGGTTCTAATCTTCCCGCGGTTCGGAACACAGATTTAAAAAACGAGATCGGGTTTTGGTTTGCATGCTCACAGGTCACAGTGATGTCATTTTAGCTGGTTTTTTTTGTATTTTTTTAAATACAGATCCAAAAGTAAAACACGAAGATGAATCTGAATTTAAAACCAAAACACGGGGGTCGGCGCACATTAATTATAGTATGATCCACGCATAGTAGGGATTCTGTAGAGGGGTAACGGGTGAAGACTTGCAGGCGGTAGTGTAAGGTGGTTACCAGAGAGGAGGTGGGGCGCATCCGTTCTGTGTGTGTAATGAGGGCTCATAGTTTGAGATGAATTAAATGGACAAACATGTCCTGAGTCACACCAGAAAGGAAGCAATGTTTACTATTTAAATCAGGGATTTATTATTGAAAGGAATAGGCAATAAGACGTATACATTTATTAATTCTCCCGGTAGACACACAGCGTAGTGGCCTGGCTGGAGCATAAGAATTCTGCAGGGTTTATACTTGGGGTAGCGATGAGTGAAAGTTTCAAAATAGTTCTGTTAAATATTCATTATTATCCTGCGTTTGGTCATACTATTTAGCATGGTTTGCCAGAAGAGAATCTGCCCCCCCCCCCGAACCCCCCAAATACACCGAACATGGGTACCATGAGAAGTTCAAACTCCTGGTACTTTAGGACGCTCGCAAGCGGGTCGATGGTGCCGAATTGCGCATGCGCACGATGGAGGGAACTCCGTTGTGCGCATGCGCGAGACCCGAATAACGACAGCCAAGCTGTCGTTATGGGTCTCGCACCAAAGGGGGCGTGCTGTCGATGGTGAGTGACAGCACGCCCCCTTTGGTGGGCGTGTCAGGGGCGTGGCTGCCAGACGGAGGTGTTCCCATGGGAACGCCTACCGTCTGAGTCCGGCCCCGCTGACATCAGTAGTGATGTCAGTGGGAGTGCTTTTGGCTCTG
Source organism: Taudactylus pleione (assembly GCA_031769625.1). Lineage (NCBI taxonomy): Eukaryota > Metazoa > Chordata > Amphibia > Anura > Myobatrachidae > Taudactylus > Taudactylus pleione. Next base: position 7,608,899 of record JAUIMM010000069.1, read on the forward strand.
ATAGAGCCAAAATCACTCCAGGGCTTGCGGTCACCGAGACCCTACCGCAGGGTCTCGTCGCAAGCCCGATGGTCGCGATGGTCTTGACCATCGCGACCATCATCATGGACGCTCGCTATAGCTGTGGGTGGTAACCCACAGCTATGCGAGAGTCCATGAGGCCGCTCCAAGTTGAGGGAGGAGGGCTCTGGTCAGAGCGTCCGGCTCTGAATCAGGCCCTCAGTACGGATCACAATCGCAATTGCAATAGCGATTACTACGCACGTACTCTCACTGCGATGATATGCTAATCCTCTGCAATCACTATGCCATCGCAGCACAACATAAGGACGCCCACCTTACCTTATACACATCCGAATAATCACACGGAGTGGAAGCCCAAGCTGTGTATGGCACCGCAGTACCTCATTTATGCCCGCCCCTGCAACGGCGTTCAAGCACACTGACACGCCTGTGTTTCACTGACCCCCCTCCCCCATCATCACCACCCACACGGTCACTTCCTGTCAATCACTCTGCGATGGGTCTGCGTGGTCACTGCGATCACAATCCCGATTGCAGTGACTGGTACGCACGCTCACTGCGACACATACACTGAATGCAACAATCGGCCGATTGCTTGCTTAATCGTAGGTGCGATCCTTACTGAATCGGGCCCTAAGTTGTTTGCCAGTTTTACCACTCTAACGTTACAATTAATTATAAAGTAGAGCTTGGATTGGTTGCTATAGGTTACTGCATGTTACACTTTGTTACCCCAAAAAAAAAACTTGTGATTGGCACAAATTAGATGTAAGGAGAACAGAAGGTTGTCTGAAGTTGAAGACTCATCTCTAAATAAATACTAAAATCACCAGCGCTTATTTCCTGTTTAATTCTGCAGGTTTAGAGCTACTTAATAAGGTCTCAATGTTCAAGACTGCCCTAAGAGACAGGCCCTAAGAGACAGGCAGTATGAGACAGGCCCTAAGAGACAGGCAGTATGAGACAGGCCCTAAGAGACAGGCCGTAAGAGACAGGCCGTAAGAGACAGGCCCTAAGAGACAGGCCGTATGAGACAGGCCGTATGAGACAGGCCCTAAGAGACAGGCCCTAAGAGACAGGCCGTAAGAGACAGGCCCTAAGAGACAGGCCCTAAGAGACAGGCAGTATCAGACAGGCCCTAAGAGACAGGCAGTAAGAGACAGGCCCTAAGAGACAGGCAGTATGAGACAGGCCCTAAGAGACAGGCAGTAAGAGACAGGCCCTAAGAGACAGGCAGTAAGAGACAGGCCCTAAGAGACAGGCAGTATGAGACAGGCAGTATGAGACAGGCCCTAAGAGACAGGCAGTAAGAGACAGGCTCTAGGAGACAGGCCCTAAGAGACAGGCAGTAAGAGACAGACCCTAAGAGAGCCTGGGATGAGCAAGGTCACCACAATGTAATGCAGAAAGTACATCTCTCCGATATATCTCTCTCACCTTGTCCCCGAATGCAGCCGGAGCAGGTCCTGACAGCGCTGCACTTCGGGCGATCAAAGTTTATAAATAAAGTGTTATTGATCGTCATCTGGAGCCTCTTGGGAGCAATAATTCCTGACACCATACAGTCACTGTCCTGTGAAGGAAACAGACATGTAAACATGATAGTTGAATGTACTGTTGATGTGTATTGTAAAAACCGTATACAGGGGTCTGATTCAGTGGTTGACGCAAGTGGTGTCAGTGCTGAGACGACAGTCGCAGCAGATCTTAGAATTTGCGTAAATGCTGGAGGTGCCGTCTTTAGTAATGAGACGCCCACCTCTGACTTCTCAGATCCAACGCCTGTGTCCGAAGACACAGAACCAGATCACCATTGCGGCGACTATTGGACAGCTGAGTAACCCTGAGGTTGTTCAGAATGGCCACAGCTGCTGAGGCCGGTGAATCTGTGTCAGAAGATGCAGTTACTAGCTTTGGCGCACCACAAAAACGGGGCAGATGCCCCTGTTTTCTGAAACTATTCCACCTCCCCACCTCCAAATGTCTGCAGTCTGTCAGTCAACTGACGTCTGCAGCCGAGCTGGACCAGATCTGCACCTGTGCAACCAAACCGAGTTAGCGTCCACCGCTGAATCTGCCCACAGACAAGTAGAAGTTAGCACATGGACTATACAGAAGAGGAACTAATAGTATGCAGATATTTTTGCTTCTGTAAAAGTTTATGAACAGTAAAAACATTTAGGGGTCTATGTATTAAGCAGTGTTAGGAGACAGAGTGAAAAGTGATAAGGTACCAGCCAATCACCCTTTCAAACACAGCCTGTGAGATGACAGTTGGGAGCTGATTGGCTGGCACCTTATCACTTTCTTATCACTTTTCACTCTGTCTCGCAACAGTGCTTAGTAAATAGACCCCTTAATCGTCATTGTGAGGACACTGGGATTATGCGCGCTCCTGACTGCTGTTTCAGCTGAACCTACCTTGGCAAAAAACACCCAACAGTTCATACATCACCGGTAGCGCTAGTAACACGAGTCCAGTCCCTTTGTTCTCCCCTGGAGGTTAGGGTGTAGATGTGGGTTCACTTTGCGAGTTTCTGAAACATTTCTGGTACTTGCTGATTTAGAGCCTGATTCAGAGTGGTGCACTAATGCAAACACACTGCCAACATAGCAGCTGGCGGAATTTGTATTGAGGCGCCCACCAGAGCCCTCGCAGCTGCCCGCACCTGCGTACACAAACGTAGCATTGGAAACAGATCCTAAAAACGTCGACTCCTCCAGTGAATCTATGGTCACTCAAAATGGGCGCGGTATCTGAGACGCCGGAGCTTTGTTCACTGCGTGATCGCAGACGTTGGCTTAGTACACGTCCAGGAAACGGCCCAGACACGCCTGCGTTTTGGACACAACTCCCCGTAGCCACCCACAAAACGGTTCTCCCTGTCAATCAATTGTGTGTGAATCCTCACAGCCAGCTTGATCGCAATTCATTCGCCGCACGTGTGACGCATGCGCACACCGCCGGTGATCGTTCAACTGCATCAAAATTGCCATAGCGTTCAACTCTGAATCGGGCCCTAAAGCTGCTTGTCCTCTGATCAAACATGGCAGGGATGGATAGCGGCCACCACCAGTAGGCTCCCGATGGAGTGAGTATAGCTGCTCCAGTCCTGGTTGGCGATGTCACAAAGATGGATGGGTGACCAGGTCACCTTAGCAAAACATTGTAAAAGCTGAAAGTTCAACAATAGTCCATTTCCTGTCTATAGTACTGTCCAGGGTTCACTCTAACTGCTCTTAGGTTCTCCTGGGCACTGGTGATACCCTAGGGGTGGTTTACAACACTCTAGCTGTTCCTACTGGTTGGTTTGAGTAAAGAGACTGGAGGGAGCACCATTAGGAGTCCTGTGGTTCATCCCTGTATACCCTGCTGTGCCGGTACCAGGCAGTCTAACTAATCCCTCTTGGAACAAAGCCCAATCCATGTGGCTGACAAGGTGGTTTGGCCACTCAGGAACCTTCCCAGTTAACCTCTTACTGTACATGCATTTGTGGTGACACAGGGGCTTCAGCTGTTCAGGGTTTTCTGTTGTGATCTGAGGGAGGGGGTTGGAGTAAGAGAGCTGGTTCTTTTGAACCACCCACAAGCCCCCCTAATTATGTCTAAGCAATCAACCATTCCTAAGTAAACATATTTACAGCAAGTCACAAACATGGTGCATCATAACCAACAATTATAACCTGCAATATAGGCTCCAATTTGTACTTACTATCCACAGTACCACTTCACAGCATGGTTTGTTTTGAAAAGAGGGAATATTATAAATAAGCACAAATTGCATCACAGACGGGTCATGTACAAAGTTCCCAGAGAATGTAATTATTATGTTGATTATTCTGTTTCACTCTTGCTGGGCTATGTAGTCCTTGTGCAATCCTCCTAGCATCTCCGGCTTGCAGAATAATTTCTTGTTGGAGAAGAAACACATGTTTATGTGCACAGCGTGGGGAAAGATGAGGGCATGATGAAAAGGAACAATGGTACCATTAGTAGAGATGAGCGGGTTCGGTTCCCTGAGAAGTGAACCCACCTGAACTTCGAGGATCCGAGGCAGATCCGAGTCGACTCAGGTTTTCCTGCCTGACTCGGAACTGAAAACGTCACTTGCAGCTCATTCATCAAATTGGAAAATGTATTTCAAATTCTAAGACTTTGGGGACAAAAAAACTAACAACAATCAGTCCAGTGTCACCTAGCTGCTCCCTTCTATCTGGATCCAAGTGCCTGCAATCTCTACCAGCAAAACCTGCATCATCATCAACATCCTCATTCGTGATCGGAAGTCATTTTAAAAAAAACAATTGACTATTAAACAGTCCTTTGATAGAGGAAGTAAGTATAACAGCTGTCACCTAGTTTCACAGCGGATTACTGACACCATGACGGCTGTGCTAGTATTAGATGGTGAAATAATAAAAAATGAGGATGATAGTGTGGAGGAAGTGCAAAAGGAGGATGAGGGGGAAATTTGTGTCCTATCTGACGCTAATGAGGATGTTGATGATGAGGATGTTGTTTGCGTAAATCAGCCACCAGTGGCAGCAGTTCTTGCTCATGATAAAAAGAAAGCCAGAAAAGCCACGTCTTGGGTGTGGAATTATTTTAATCTTAATTCTGACAACAGTTGTGAAGGCATCTGTTCCATTTGTAAAGCCAAAGTTAGCAGAGTAAGGGACATTAACCATCTAGGCACCTCCTCCCTGTTACGTCATTTGCAGCCAGTTCATGCAAATTGTTTAACAAAATTATAATAATTTGTAACTTAATAACAAGCAGTCCAGTATCAGCTACCAGCAGATTGGACCAGCACATATAATCTCCACCACTAATTGAAGGTAGTCCTTCCAAAAAATGTTTTGTGGGGGCCCAAACAAACCAAGTTCAGCCACGAAAGTGTCAGTCCTAGTGGCTAAAGTGCTTGGTTTGTTAAACTGTGCATGTCCTTTTTATTATCAAACATAAGAGTGGGTGGGAGGGACAATTCCATCTTGCACCTCTTTCCTTTACATTTGGCACAATTTGGGGCATTGCCGACTGACATTATTATAGTTTATTAAACTGCCATCCTGTCTGCCACTGCTGTGTGGCAATGTTTCATAGATGTCCTATATTTTTTTAAACGGCCGTGCGTTTGTGTCGCTGCTCTGTCGCTTACTTTAGCCAGCCAGCTCGCTGCAGCCTTTGGTCTATACTAGTGAAAAATAGTGAAATCAATATTGTGAGTTGTGAGGTGGTTAAAAATGCTTAGAAATGCCTGACAATGATTGTTATTAAGGTTAATATACTGTAGGAAAAAAAACAGCCCCAAATGATGTGGTTTTACCTGTTTATATAATTTTTTGGAAAACTACAGATACAAAACCAAAACCTAAAAAACAAAACACCAAGGAAAAAGATCCAAAACCAGATCCAGATCCAAAACCAAAACACGGGGGTCAGCGCACATCTCTAACCATTAGTGCATTTGTTTTCCTTCCCCAGATTAGACAGTCAGGTGAGTAAGGTCTGGTCACTATTATTTCCATAGCTATTGGTCGAGATCAGGTAAGTACACCTGTCCAGCCAATGGATATCAGAGTATGCTGGCACTTGTAGTGCCACCGTAGATGGAGGAGCAAATCTGTAGAAAACAGCTGGATACTGTGACTATACATTACCGAGTACCCCACAGATCACTCTTCCAACTTTCCTGCTTGCTTGCCACTCTGCGCGCTTTTCCTACTAGGTTAGCGAGAAGACAAGTCCATTGATTTAGAGGGTACATTGGCTGTGACACCTTTAATGTAAATGTTGTCTACACTGGTTTTTGTGCAAATGTGCCAGGTTGTTTGGGACGCCTACATACGTTCTACATGAAAAACGGGCATATCTGGTTGCTTGCAAAAATGTAGCTGCTTCTGTGGGGATTGTTGGATCTATCTGTGTGTGTGGGCAAGAAAGTTATCAGGAAGGACTAAAGTTGGACCCCTCTACTCTCTACTTCCTCCTCCGTATTGTTTTTGCAGCTGGTGCAAAATATTTAATTTGCTCGTCCCACAAATGAAAGTAACAGATAACAACCGTGATGAGAATATTGCATCTGCTGCAGACATTTTTTTTTTTTTACTAATTGGCTAATGTCATTTGCAGGAATGATTTGTATGACTACTGTATGTTTTTTTATTTTTTTTTTATTTTATTTTAGATATTTAAGGTAAAATAAAGGCATGTTACCTTAGCGGAAGAAAAACTGGCAACGTGAATGTCACTGCTACCTAATTGATGCAAAGTAGACATCCTTATTAATGGGAGCGTTACATAAATTAAGATGCAAATTATGTCACAGGGGATGTTATTATGAGATAACAAAGATAATAACAATTATAATTGAACCCCTGGCAAAACTCGCAGCAAAATGTCTCATTTCCCCAAGGTCTGGGATGTGCTCTGTGAGCTGCTGAATTCAACAGGAATATTAACTGCGAGATGTGCAGCTACTGTACATCTATTTTGGGCTCTCCTGTGCCAAGCGCGACCGTTCCCTACAAAACCCATGCACACGTCACGTCACGTAAGAAGAAAAAGTGCCCTCGCTAGGTGACAAGTCTCAGGCAGACTAAAAATACATCCAAAGAAAGACCTTTAGAAGTCAGGTGGGTATACAAAATAGTGTGTGTCTGTGGCTAATGGCTATTTGGGAAAGCTAGGCCATGAGTCACAAGCTTTGTTCCTTTGACCGTTGGTTATTCTAACCTTGTCACTTATCTTCTTCTATATGCTCTCACCCGCCTCCTCTGCAGCCAAGGGGCGAACTTAAATGTCCTGGCACTTAGGTAGCAATGCAGCTGCAAATACCAAAAAATTCTCATTTTCCATAGAGCAGGTATGTAGGCCTGTAAGGACTGATGTATCAAAGAACAAAAAGCTGGCTAATATGGGAGTTTTCAACAGTGACAAGAGATATTTTTTTGCCTTAGTCCTATACAGTACATGAAAACTGTAGGAAACACGGCTGTTACAGATGATTACCCCCCCATCCCCCCCTGCCAGGGCTGTAACTAGGTGTGGGGTTGGGTTTAGGGGGCTTTCACCGTCGCTGCCCTGTGACACCTGTATTTGGTTTGGAGGGTATCTGCTGGAAGGGCAAAATTAAACATATCAGACAACGCTAATTGTGACTAAACATCGCCAGTCTATAATGCATTTAGTACTAGTGTTAGTCAGATGTTATAGAACAAAGTGTAATAACAAAATAAGCATAAAAATATATACAAATATATAAACATTGTAACAAAAAATCCACATAGTAAGATTAAAAGATGAATAAATGGAAATATTCAGGTAATGCAAAACACCTCATGTACAGAAATATATGACAAGATGTATCAAAGTAGGAGTCTTATTAGGTATCAAAACAAGACACACAGTATATAGAGTTCCCCCAAAGGTAGGTAATTTACCCGTGTGATGATAACCTTCAGCTGATCAATATAAAGAAATGTATTAGATACCATAGCAGTACATTGCACTCTACATCCTGATAAATATCCAAACTCAGAATGATATAGCAACTAGGTGTCCACAATGGGAAGACACTATGTTCTTGGACATAGAGGATGATCCCAAACTGGAGACAGTGACCTCTGCTACAGGCCAGTGTTGTGCCGCAAGTACCTCACAGGAACTGACACCTGTATGACACAGTCCTATTATTTGTGAGAATCCCAGTAGTGCCACAATGTCACAGCCAGGGTATGTCAGCATGGCGCTAGGCGGGTGTTACCTGTGAGGTCGTTGTGGCGCGGGCTGTCTGGTGGCGGAGCTGGTGTTTGGCGGGTGGCTTTGGCTGCGCGCATTGTTGTGCCGACCTGTTGTCACTCTGCGCTGGTAAGACCTGGTGGCGTCTCCGTTCCGTTTGGCATGGGCGCCGCCATTTTGCCTTCTGGCCATGTGATGCGGCTGGCCAATCCTGGTGAGTCACATGTTCCCTCCGACCAGTAACAGCACGGCATGGGGTATTTAGGAAGGGTCAGTGCCTTCCTTCTTTGCCAGTGCAACTTGTATCTCAGCCTAGCTGAGAGGGAGTTCTCTGTGCTTATCCTGTTCCTGTGAATTGTTGTCTGCCAGTCAGCTCCTAGCTTCCGCTGGATTACCCCGCTTCCTCCACCACCCTTGCCCATACCTGAGTGCCTGAGCCTGCTGACATCCTGCTTATTTGCCTTAGTTCACTACCTGCATACCTGGCTTATTATTTCCTATATCACTACCTGCATAGCTGGTTGATTATTACAGTCTCACTACCTGCATACCTGGACAGTTCTAATTGTTTCTACTTGGACATTAACCCATTACTCCCACCACAGAACTCTAGTGCACGTTTATATATACCTGGACTTTTATTTACTGCCATATTTTATGTCTACTCAAGCACTTATTAAAAAACCTAGTTTTATATTCAAACCCGCTTCTGTGATCGCTCCTGCTACCACCCCGGGTCCACAAACAACCCAGAACATAACAGTTTGCACTGGCCCCATGGAGCTGGCCACGGATCAGGAGTCAGGAGTGGATTTGTTCCGGTGCATTTCTGGTCGTTTAGAAAATCTGGAAAACATGCAGCATCAGATGGCTCAATTTTTGCAAGAGATGTCTAAATGACAGGATAGTTTTCAAACTTCCTTTTCTACCCCTGGAGTACCAGCAATTACATCCGCATCAGCATCTGGGAATACAGGAGGCAGATCATCTCCCCGCTTACATCTTCCTTTACCAAGTAAATCTGATGGCAACCCTAAACTCTGCCGAGAATTCCTAAATCAGTGTGACATACATTTTACCCTGCAGCCTGACAACTTTCTAACTGCAAGAACTTAACCTGGGCGTACTGTATCTGCATCATCAAACATCATGACACTGAGAAAAGGGGTCCGTCCTGTCAGTCAATATGCCGTGCAATTTAAAATTTTAGCATCAGAGCTCAAATGGAATGAGAAAGCCCTCACCTCGGCCTTCTGGCATGGGTTGTCAGACCGACTAAAGGATGATCTAGTCACTCGAGAGCTTCCTATTAATCTGAATGACATGATTTCGTTGTGTATCAAAGTTGACCTACGCTTCAGGGAACGTCAGGCTGAAAAACACAGAACTGAACGGCAAAGGTCATATGCCCCCTCCATTTCTACCCATCCCATTCCTTCTCCTACTGAAGAGGAGCCTATGCAGGTGAATCATACACACCTCTCCAAAGAAGAACATCAGAGAAGAATGCAAAGGAACCTCTGTCTGTACTGCAGCGAGTCCAGTCACCTGCTGATCTCCTGCTCCCGTAAACCGGGAAATGCCAAATCCTAACTGACCCTGGAGACATCAAGTTAGGAGTCATGAGCCAGTCTCCAAAAATTAAAGATTTCACAATTACCCTAGCTTTGGATCTTAAACCCAAACCTGTCTTTGCTTGACTCGGGAGCAGCCGGAAATTTCATAGCATCTAGTTTCATAGATAAATTTCAAATTCCTTGTTTGTCTCTTAATCATGCCATCTCTCTGACCTCTATAGACGGACGTCCTCTAACTAACGGGATAGTCACCAAGGAGACTCAACCAGTATTGGTCCGAATTGGGACACTTCATTCTGAGTCCTTAAAATTCCTGGTGATATCAGAGGCCTCTCAAGAAATTATTCTTGGTCTACCCTGGTTGCGTCAACATAATCCCAGGATTGATTGGAGTTCTATGCAGATTCTTTCATGGGGTATGGACTGTCAGAAATCCTGTCTTCCAAATATTCAACCTGTAAGAAAGACAGTTCCATTAGTTTCTTCTGCCATTCCAAAGGAATATCAGATGTTCGCCAACGTGTTCTCTGAGCAGCAAGCAAATATCTTACCTCCTCATAGGGAATGGGACTGTACAATTGATTTGATACCTGATAAGGTACCTATACGCTATCCTTGCCTGAGACTCAAGCCATGGCCGAGTACATCCGGGACAACCTGGCTAAGGTTCATTTGCCCCTCTACTTCAGCTGCTGGAGCTGGGTTTTTCTTCGTTGGCAAGAAGGACGGTGGTTTAAGACCATGTATCGATTATCGAGGCATTAACGACATTACCGTAAAGAATCGATACCCTCTTCCCCTGATTACTGAGTTGTTTGATAGGGTCAAGGGCTCTGTAATTTTTTCTAAATTAGATCTGAGAGGGGCTTACAATCTCATTCGTATTCGAGCTGGCGATGAATGGAAGACCGCTTTTAATACCAGAGATGGACATTTCGAATATTTAGTAATGCCTTTTGGATTGTGCAACTTCCCTGCTGTCTTTCAGAGTTTCGTTAGTGAGATTTTCCGATATCTGTTATATGTTTCAGTTGTTGTCTATCTGGACGATATACTGATTTTTTCACCCTCTGTGGCTAAACATCAAGAAAATGTTAAAGAAGTTTTGACCCGTTTGAGAGAAAACCACCTTTACTGCAAACTGGAGAAGTGTGTCTTTGGAGTGCCCAGTGTACCTTTTCTCGGCTACGCTATTTCTGGCTCCAGTTTGGAAATGGACCCCAAGAAGGTACAAGCAATTCTGGATTGGACCCGACCTCAGACACTGAAAGCCATCCAGAGATTGTTGGGCTTCGCCAATTATTATAGATGCTTCATTAAGGGATTTTCTACATTGCTGGCTCCCATTACAGCCTTGACCCGCAAATGTGCTAATCCTGCCCAATGGTCACCTGAGGCAGAGTCTGCTTTTTATATTCTAAAACAGGCCTTTATCTCAGCACCAGTTCTTCAACAACCAGATCTGGACAGGCCTTTTTTGTTGGAAGTAGATGCATCATCTGAAGCTGTGGGAGCAGTCCTCTCAACTATATGAGGACAATCGAGTCCATCCTTGTGGGTTCTTTTCAAAAAAATTCTCTCCTGGCGAAAGGAACTACGCCATAGGTGAGCAAGAACTACTAGCTGTACAGTTGTTGTTGAAGGAATGGAGATATTTACTAGAAGGTGCTAAGTTTCTATTTACTGTATTTACGGACCATAGAAATCTCCTATTTCTTAAAAACCTACAATGTGTGAGTCCTCGTTTAGCCCGCTGGGCAATATTCTTTGCCAGGTTTCAGTTCACCCTGACCATCCAGTCTGGAGCACTTAATCAGAAGGCTGATGCCCTATTGAGATCTCTCCTCTGTGATGATCAATCTGAAAATCAAAGCAATACCCCTGTCTTGGAATCAAGAGTTTTCGCCGCATTACAGATTCAGCCTCCTACAGGAAAATAGTTTGTGGCCCCGGAATTAAGGAAGCGGCTTCTCACTTGGGCACATTCCTCTCGCTTTGCAGGGCACTCAGGCACTTGGAAGACTTTGGAGTTCATGAAAAGACACTATTGGTGGCCTTCTATGAAGGCAGATATAACGGATTTTATCTCTTCCTGCTCCTCCTGTGCCCAGCATAAATCATCACGACAAGCTCCAACTGGGAAATTGCTTCCACTACCCACTCCATCACGTCCATGGATGCATCTCTCCATGGATTTCGTCACAGACCTGCCAGTCTCCCAAGGCTTCAATACTATCTGGGTTGTAATAGACCGATTCTCTAAGATGGTCCACTATATACCTTTGAAGAAGTTACCTTCTGCTCCTGACCTGGCACAGTTGTTCATCCAACACATATTTCGTCTTCATGGCCTTCCTGGTGAAATTGTCTCTGACCGTGGTATGCAGTTTACTGCAAAATTCTGGAGGGCTTTGTGTTCTGTTCTTCAAGTGAAGTTAAACTTTTCCGCGGCCTACCATCCGCAAAGCAACGGCTCCACCGACAGAGTTAATCAAGATCTAGAGACTTTCTTAAGAATTTTTGTGACATCTTCCCAGGACAATTGGGCTGCCTTGCTGCCGTGGGCAAGTTTGCACATAATGCTTCCTACCACTCGTCAACTAACCAAATGCCATTTCAGGTTGTTTATGGCCTTCATCCTCGTGTTCCCGAATTCCGAAGCCTGCCTGTTTTTGATGTTCCGGCGGTGGAGGACACGGTGCGGAATTTTGCTGCCATCTGGACTCAAGTACGGTCTGATTTGCTGAAGGCATCCTCTCGCTATAAGACCCAGGCCGATAGGAAGCGTAGAATAGTTCCACGCATGCAAGTTGGAAGCCAGGTCTGGTTGTCCACCCGGAATCTTCGTCTGAGAGTTCCTTCAATTAAATTTGCACCACGCTTCATTGGTCCCTTCACCATAACAGAAGTCATTAATCCAGTGGACTCTCGTCTACGCAGAGGTCATCTACAGTATTTGCTAGACTGGAAAGGTTACGGTCCAGAGGAACGTTGCTGGATCGATACTCGTGATGTCCACACTCATCAGGAGATTTCATTCTGCCCATCCGGAGAAGCCTGGTGAGTGTCCTGAGGCCACCCCAAAAGGGGGGGGGACTGTCATGGCCAGGGTATTTCAGCATGGCGCTAGGCGGGTGTTACCTGTGAGGTCATTGTGGCACGGGCTGTCTGGTGGCGGAGCTGGTGTCTGGCGGGGGGCTTTGGCTGCGCGTGTTGTTGTGCGGGCCTGTTGTCACTCTGCGCTGGTAAGGCCTGGCGGTGTCTCCGTTCCATTTGGCATGGGCGCCGCCATTTTGCCTTCTGGCCATGTGATGCGGCTGGCCAATCCTGGTGAGTCACATGTTCCCTCCGGCCAGTAACAGCACGGCATGGGGTATTTAGGGAGGTTCAGTGCCTTCCTTCCTTGCCAGTGCAACTTGTATCTCAGCCTAGCTGAGAGGGAGTTCTCTGTGCTTATCCTGTTCCTGTGAATTGCTGTCTGCCAGTCTGCCTGTCAGCTCCTAGCTTCCACTGGATTACCCTGCTTCCTCCACCACCCTTGCCCATACCTGAGTGCCTGAGCCTGCTGACATCCTGCTCATTTGCCTTAGTTCACTACCTGCATACCTGGCTTATTATTTCCTATATCACTACCTGCATACTTGGCTTATTAGTTCCTGCATCACTACCTGCATATCTGGATGATTATTCCAGTCTCACTACCTGCACACCTGGACAGTTCTAATTGTTTCTACTTGTACATTAACCCATTACTCCTACCACAGAACTCTAGTGCACGTTTATATATACCTGGACTTTTATTTACTGCCATATTTTATGTCTACACAAGCACGTATTAAAAAACCTAGTTTTATATTCAAACCCGCTTCTGTGATCGCTCCTGCTAAACTCTGGGTCCACAAACAACCCAGAACATAACACACAAGCTATGGTGCACACAGGCACAGACCACATGCGGGGTCCAGAACCTCTGCCGGGCTAGATGGGTGATTTCAGCTGTAATGTATTGGCACTATATATCACACTAGGGAATATTACCCCTGCCGACTCCAAGAGTCCATTCTCACCAAACATCCTGCACCCACAAATATCAGGGAGCTGCTGGAGGCTAACCTGACGGCATGGGTCACCACCTCACCAGTGGTCTTCTGTCCATTTACGGAATCAATGCAGTTTCGATTTGCTGCACTTTGCTGGGCTAGAGAGGGTCCTACACTAAACTAGACATCTTTCCCATGACTTTTGGCACTTCAGTGTATAATCCTGCCAGGGGCGTATCTAAGCATTGGCCGGGATGGCATTTGCCAGGGGCGCCAGCCAAGAAGGGGTGCCACCCGGCGATGCCATCTGCGGCCAGGGAATAGAAGCACTTACTAATTTTGACCTCCGCTGCCCGGAGACTCTCACAGGCAGCAGCCACTGTTACCAGCGCCGGTGTCCGGCATCACGCTACACAGAGTGAAGGAACTGCAAATAAACTACAGCTCCCAGCAGCCCTTGCTGCTGGAAGCTCCTGGCAGCAAGGGCTGTTGGGAGCTGTAGTTTCATTTGAGTTTGATAACTGTAGTGCTGTGCGGTGACAGACACTGGCACCTGTAACAGTGTATGCTGTGCACTGCAGCAGCTCCAATGCCCGGGGATGGCTTTCAGGAGGGTAAATAAAATTACATTTATGTTATACAAGAATGGTGTATGTATATATATATATATATATATATATATATAATGTGTGTGTGCACGCCCCTTCTCTACAAGACCACGTCTCTTTTTGCCATGTGCACCTTCCCTATTTCAAATATGGGGGGGCGCCAGTCCCTTATTTTGCCAGGGGCACTCAAACGCCTAGATACACCCCTGAATCCTGCTATGGCCCTGCTACCTGATCTTTCCGGTAAATGTTTTTGAATAAAGCAATTTTTTTAATTAATGCTTTTTCTCTTTTTATTTAATTAATTTAATCTATGTTTAAATATATTCCTTGTTATTCCACATTGGTGGAAACGAAAGTGCAAATCTGAGTTGACTTCTCAAACTGACCTTCACCCGTACTTGCCAGCTCTCCCCGGAAACTTCAGAAATATTGGTCATATAACACAACGTGACAGTGTGATTCGTGTCATCATCACACTCCGGCTCCTTGGTGTGATGGTGCGCTCAGCATCATCATTGCACTGTAGTGATTAGAGCATGATGATGTGTGTACATGTTGCAGTCTGACTACACAGAACCCCCCACCTCATCTCCTAGAGGGGACCTGCCAAGCAAACTATCACCTTCCATATATAACAACCAGGGCCGGCGCTACCACTAGGCAAACTTAGGCAGCTGCCCAAGAGCGCCGGCCACTGCAGAGCACCTCTGGAATAATACCATAAGTGCAGCCCACACTACACTACTAGTAACAAACACACAGCCACCAGCGCTGGCAGCTGTGTGTTTGTTTTAGCAGCCGAAGAGAGTCAGACAGACTCTCATTGGCTGCTGCACCCACTGCCGGAGTCGGGCTGGAGCTCACTCATGAGCTCCAATTTCCAGCTCCCACAGTGGGTGATGGGAGAGCGGGCCGACCCGGGAGGACAGAGAAGCGGACGCCGGAGCGGGGATTAAGGTGAGTGGAGTTTTTTTTTTTCTACGTGTGTGTCTGTCTGGCCCTGGGATCACTGCTGGGGGTACTGCTGAGAGGAGGACAGACTACTACTGGGGGCACTGCTGGGGGGAGGGACTACTACTGGGGGCACTGCTGGGGGGGGACTACTACTGGGTGGGACTACCACTGGGGGCACTGCTGGGGGGATACTACTGGGGGCACTGCTGGGGGGAACTACCACTGGGGGCACTGCTGGGGGGGACTACCACTGGGGGCACTGCTGGGGGGGACTACTACTGGGGGCACTGCTGGGGGGGACTACTACTGGAGGCACTGCACTGGTGGGACCACTACATGGGGCACTATATAAGGGGAACTGCATAGGGGGACCACTACCTGGGGCACTATATAAGGGGCACTGCATAGGGGGACCACTACCTGGGGCACTATATAAGGGATACTGCATAGGGGGCACTACTGGGGTCACTGTATAAGGGGCACTACTGGGGGTACTGTATAAGGGCTTGTGTAGCTATCCGAGGTTGAAGAAATGCCTAGGGTGCCAAGAAACCTTGCACCGGCCCTTATTACGATTCACAACACATATCTATGGTAGGACTACTTGCTGCCTAAAACACACCTCTTAAGAGAAAACAAAGTGACATTTAGCACCTCTTGGCTCTTGTGTTGCTGGATTTAGAAGTTAACACATTTTTAATCATGTAAGCAATAAGCATGTGCGTGTTTTGGAGAGCTAACAAAATGTGACCAGGAGAACATTTCAGTGGCAACTTTGATCCTCCTGGCCACCGGCAAAGCTTCTTTTGCCAATATTCCACTAGTCTAAGATGAAGTGTAAGCACTATAGAACAATTCTGGTGTATCCACCGGTTTCTGTGCATACATTGTAGGATTATTCGTCACTTCATCCTCTCTGCATGATTCCAATCAGAAGAGATGTTTTTGAATTATTAGCAGATTTTCTCTTTCACCAAGGGAGGAGTTTTGGTGTCCCTGATATGAGATCGTTGAGATCACACTCGCCACGATGAACCGCTGATACTAATTGGCGCTCTTTTTGTTGCTCGGGCATACAGTACAGTATGTATTCCTATTGCGTCCATGATCAAGCGAACCGATGAGGCAGTTTCTGATGCACTAGAGAAGCATCGCCGCGGAGCTGATCAACGCTCTTCTGCACTGTATGTTATTGGTAAATTGAGGCAGTAGAAAATCTTTCTTATAACCACAAATGTATGTGTGGATGGATATTAGGCCTGATTCAGCATGGATCACAATTGCAGTGGTGTACGCAGATCGACCGATGGTGCATACAGCGCATGAATCACAGTGTGCGGGCCTGAATTAGCAGTCCGGTAGCATAGCCCTGCGACCGCCTACACAGATACAAAAGCCATTGCAGAGTGACATCAGTTCAGCGTTTGGGGGTGGTGAAAGGAAGTGGCCACAGAAACGCAGGCGCGCCTGCCTGTTTGAACGCCGTTACTGGGCCGTGCATAAATTAGCCACTGGTATTACCGGTATTCTTACTGACTCTCCGTATGCATGGTGCCACCAAACTGTAGCTTATTTGGGAAAAAAGTTTACTTGCTGTTTCAAAGGCAATATACAGATAGATGGGTCAAGAGCAGTGGTGGAAAATTCCTATAACATAATATATAGTAGAAAAGTTCTCTATTGCAATGTGATTCAGCACATTTAGGCCCATATTCAATTAGTTTCGCACCCGCGATACTTTTTCGCATGACGGACTTTTTTCGCCTACATCGCGTATTTTAGCTGCAAAAACTTATGGTACGCGCCCCCGCTATTCGCCGCATTCAATTCCAAAAGATGCGAAACCGCAACCCGGCAAATGCAAACCAGGCAAAAAGTACTGTCAGAATTGGGGAAATCAGCCTGACACCCCCTAAAAGATGCACTAACATTGGGGATCAATGTACATGCCCCCGAATAGCCCTAATAAAGCTATTTAGGGTACTTAAGATGTGTCAATTTCTTCTAATTAGCGCAAGTGGTGAAGAATGGCATTAAGCAGGTTTTTTTGGTAAAAATAAGTAGTCCTGTCAAATTTGGGGAACATGAAAATGGGTGTAAGCATGGTTTCAAGGTGCTAAAGTAAAGTCTTTAAAAACGCACCTGCAATCCAAAAAACACCTCACCCATACTTGCAGACCCCCAAAAGTCTATTTCGCTAGTTTTTACATTTGTACCCCCAGTTTGCACTTTTTCGCCCCCTTTTTCAAAGTAATTTCTTGGGGTGTTCCTCTTTTTTATTTAGTTTTTTTTTACGCAGTTATCCTTTTGTGATTTTGCACTTTTTTCACCACCTATCCATAGGCGAAACTTTTTCGCCTATTACATTGCAATTGAATACGGAGATAAGTTTTCGCCTGGCTACTTGAATATGGGCCGAAGTTGTTTGAGTACACGAAAATCTTTTCCGTAAACAGTTTTTGAATTAACCCCTTCGCTACGGAGGACAAGTTCTGCATCACAGCATTGGGGAACCACAAAAAAAACAAAAGGGCTACCTCAGCAATTTGCAGCACCATGCAAATCTCTTTGATCTATGCCTAGTTGGTCAGGGGGCACTACTGGGGGCACTACTATTGGGGGCATACTACTAGGGGCACTACTACTGGGGGCATACTACTGGAGGCACAACTACTGGGGGCACAACTACTGGGGGCACAACTACTGGGGGCATACAACTAATGGGGGCATACTACTAGGGGCACTACTAATGGGGGCACAACTATTGGGGGCACTCTACTACTGGGGGCACTCTACTAATGGGGGCATACTACTAGGGACACTACTACTGGGGCACTACTAATGGGGGCATACTACTTGGGACACTACTACTGGGGGAACTACTAATGGGGAATATATATCTTCCATGACGTAAGCACCCACTAAGCAGGGATTTTTCAAAATTCGACCCCTAAAGGGGGTAAAAAGTGGTAAAATGTTTCCTCTTGACCAAAGTGATTGGGTGGCAAAGCGACATGTCCCAGGTGCTTGTGGGACTGTAAGCTCATTGTCTGGGTGGAGTGGTGGTTTCAGAGGTGGGGCTGCAGCACAGTCCAATATTCAAATAGGGGAGCCATACCAACTGCCAGTGATGTTTGGCAGCATTTGGGGTGGCAGTTGGTGTGGCTCCCCTATTTGATATTGGACTGAGCTGCAGCCCCACCTCTGGAATGGACTTTTCTGGACATTGTGACTAGGTTTTTTCCATTTGGATACTTTACTTGCTTTGTATTGGAATTTTTAATTTTCTGGAACATGGGAATTGAGTTTTTGAATGTTAAAGGGGACGTGGTGCCTCACACCATTGTCCCCATCACAGGTGACGGTACCTGCCTGTTCCGGTCCCTCTCCTATCTCATGTATGATACTCAGCTAATGGCTAGGGAGGTGCGTGAACTAATTGTGAAGCGCGGGGTGGACAACTGGAAGGAGTTATTCAATACAAAAGAATGGTCCAATGGGCGCTGTCTTTATCTCTAGGTTCCGGATGCTATCTGGAATCTTCTTCTCAATCAAAAGAAGAGAAACAGAAACAACATCTGTGTTTACATCCAATAGATTGTAGGTAAAACCCGGAAAAAATTCGCGAATAACTCACCTATTATAGGTGAGATGTATTCATCAAAAGGTATCTTTTAGTGATCTTTCCTTAATCTTACTTTATGGATATACCATACAGATATCCCCCTTAGGGAAACAAGCTCACCTGAATTCCGATTTGGATGTTCCACAAAAGGTTTCTTTATATATCCCAATACTGATGTCTCAAAAGGGTTTATCACTCCAATAGTACAATCCTCAATACCACATCAGGGTGTTTAGGTATAACAACTGGATCTTCACTTATACCTCATAAAAAGTACTGGTGTCTCGATTTTCAGTTTAAAAGTATTCTTTAATCCTCAAAACACCACAATATCAAAAATAGCATAAAAAACATCATAAAAAATAGTTCATACAGTTTAAGCCTTCAAATGAAGGTCTAATTCCATAAAAAATTATTTCAATGCAAATCAAACTGTGGCCCACTGGATGAAGGGATCTTTCATCCAGTGGGCCACAGTTTGATTTGCAAAGTTCCTCAAAGTTTCCCGCACCCATTTATCAACGAGTTTAATTGTGCAACGAGTGATAAAAATCGCTGTGTATGATAAATGGTGCTGACAGCTGGGAGCTAATTGGCTGGAGCACCATTATCATATTAAACAAGTTTTATTACTCATTGCGTATGATAAAACTGGTTGATAAATGAGGCCCACAATCTTGTTACTAGCATGCTCCTTTATACTATAAGAGACTAAGCATATAAATTAAGATGATATGAAGGAAATGAAAATAACTAGGTATATCAGATAATATATATATATATATATATATATATATATATTATTTATAAACAAAGGAAACAAGTAACAGCGGCAATCAGAGGCTTGAAGAATTTATAACGTGTCACACACACAGACATGCCCCTATAAGTAACTAATTATACAGAATTACAATAAGTTAAAAAGTGTTCTTTTTTTTTAACAATCAATGCAAACTTTTTGTCAGATGTAAGAAGTTTATCATTTTATTACAGATAACAAGTGCCGCAGTTTATTCTGTGCAGACGTTTCTCAACTCAAAGGTACATCCTGTATCTGCTGACTAAACTTATAAACTTGTATATTGTACTAATCTCTGGAGATGGGGAAATAATGAAATATAGTCCTAGCCATCACCTGTGTGCTCCGGGACAGAAAACACAATGTTATTATTAGTGGAGCAGAATAATATACCATTTTTTTTTTTGTTCGTTATTAAACATGCTGAAGGATTGAGACATGAGTTAAAGGGAAACTAGGAGTCTTACTTTATCAAATCCGCTTCCAGAGCTCAGAGCTATAAATTGCGTTCCTTTCGATACGGTTGCAGAGTGGTTGGTCATATAGAAAAACTGTCAAAAGGTTATTTATGCCTGCTAACTCTAAGTGAAAAGATTAAATTTCATCACTTACCTCGCCATCAAAATGGCCAAGCAATAAACTATCAGAAACCTCCGTATTGCCGGCGCTTTCGCTGATATTAATTCCAAACTCTTTGCAGGAGTAGATCTTAAATTCTTTAAAAGACGCATTTCCGCACGTAGCGATCTAAGCACCAAAAGGAAAATCAACAGTTAACCGGGTTATTTCGGTATCTCTCCCAGCAGCGACTAATCTTTTGCTAATGCCGTTTTGAACTGTAGCCAACCACTCTTTTGTTTAAACTGCAAGCCTAGCCAGAAATGGGAATTAGAATCATTTAACCAGATTGTTTGCTACACTAAAGTATGTTAATCTTCGCCATTTAGGAGGGATGCCTTCTTCCTAATTTATTTGTGTGATTTCCGAAGAAACTGCTCTTATTTTTCTCTCTCTCTCTCCCTCTCTCTTTCTCTCTCACTCTCTCTTACTTTCTCTCTCTCTTTTATGTTTTATCACTGCCAACTTTGTTAAAGGCATTTGGAGAATTTGCAGTAAACGTTCGCAGTTTGTGAGGCGTGTGCCAGGCGGTAGCACTAAAAAGATGTCCCAATTAAACGCCATTCCGAGACGGGTGCCGCGATCTGGTCTTACCTGCGCTCCACCTCCGCTCTTCCAGGCTGTAAACTCTTGGAAGGTGGCTGGGCCGCTGGAGCTGCGAGGCTGATATTCTGGGTGCAGGAGAAAGCCAGATCTGTTGGAGAATAAGATATTAGGGTGAGTTATTATGGGCATTAGCGCTTTCGTAAGGCATCGCAATTGCAACAATTTCAGATGATAGGAAAGAACACAGAAAGCATTTCATTGTTGTTTTTCTGTCCTATCGTCTACAGCTAAGCTGTTATGTAATGGAAATAAAAAATAGGTATATTAAGCTTAACGTTGTTTAAAATACAGTACATGCACTCACATGGGACTGCTAGACGTGTGGGCCCACTCCTGGGATATACTATATGGTGCCAGTCAGTTGTGCAGAAGTTAGCACAGATATTGGCACAGTGCCAGTTGTCGCTTTCTTCTGTTCCTGTCGATTACGCCATATTTGCAAAGAGAGCAAATCTAAGTATGTTGCCGGCACCCACGGGGTCAGATCCTGCTGGTAAGGGCAAAAGGGCACATATGCATGCCCATTCCCTATACCTATTATAGATACACCAGTGATTCATTCCCTAATGTATAGTAAGGACCCACTTCCCCCTACTACAATGTAGCGCAAACGTTCCAACTTATCTTGAACACTTAATCTTATGCACTACTGGATAAGATCAATTCGATTTTTTATTTTTTTCATTTCTCCAAGTTAACATTATATTTAGGTGTCCAGTTTCTCATGTAAAGTCCGTTAAGCGTGCGCATTTTACATGTTGGACAAACTAACATAATTGAAGACTGCGGTCAATAGGTACAGTAGTTGCCTTGCGTACTTTTTGCATATTTTAATTTACTAAGTGTGGGGGTGTTTTTAGAGTTTTTTATGTAATCTGTATTTAAAAAAAAAACTAAAAAAATTAATGTTCCAGAATTGCCTGCATTATTATCCATCGCCTACGTTCGTTCCTCTAACGAGGACCTGTCAGGTTTTGGGAAAAGGGCGTCTTACTTAGAGCTTTGTGCACTTGGTACGCGCTAAGAAGAACACTGTAACTTTCTACAAGAATCAGTGATATGCAAATGCTGACTGCCAGCTGCAAACACACCCATGCTAATACTCCCTGACAGCGCGCTTCTCCGCCACAAATACCGCCCTTTGCAAACGTAAAGGATGTCTAGGAGAAAGTTACCTAGGAATGGTCATGACGCCATTTGGTATTCACATACAGCAAGAGGAGATATCTAACACTATTTATCGGCTAAAGAGAGCATCGTGGACCCTCTTCTTTTGAGGACGTTAATAGTGCACATGGGACTATGTAAAACATCCTTTGGCCAGAGCATGACAAGTCCTACTTAAACAATGAGTGATGTTCCCTGTAAACTGAGCAATCTGGAAAAGAAAGGCAGATCAGATGGGGCTTCACCCTGAAGGGGGACATTCGCAATCTGCAGGATTGTTCCTAGCACATTTTTAACACTATACATTCGAGATTTCTCACTTACTCAGAAAGAGTGTAATTTGTCATGCCGTCCAGAGACCTAAAAACAAAATTGGCCCCAAAATACCCCAAAACTTCCCAAGCTTAACTGGCAGAAACCAGTGGGCCCCAGGTACACCTATCTACTGTTAGGAGAAGTCTGGCCAGAAATGGTCTTCAAGGAGGAATTGTGGCCAAAAAAGCCAAACCTTCAACGTGGAAACAAGGCCAAGCGACCCAACTATGCACAAAAACATAGGAACTGGAGTGCAGAGAAATGGCAGCCGGTGCTCCGGAGTGATGCGTCAACATTTGAAATATTTGGCTGTAACAGAAGGCAGTTTGTTTACCGAAGGACTGGAGAGTGGTACACATTATATATATATATATATATATATATATCCAACGAATGTCCATACTGTATACTGTATACTGTATATATATATATATATATATATATATATATTCTCGTATATATATAGTATATACTAATATTATAGGAACGTTGTGTCTGTCTGTTTGTGCAAAGACTACTGTACTAAACTGATTTTCATGAAAACTGCATCATTTGTAGTGGAAACTCCTAGAATAACCTGCACTTTGTTTCATCTGTACTAAGATCTGAAAAGTGATAAACTGGAGAGTGATAAACCACCAGCCAATCAGCTCCCAATTGTCATTTCTCAAATAGAGCCTGCAACATGACAGTTGGGAGCTGAGTGTAAAATGACAGTTGGGGGCTGAGTGTAACATGACAGTTGGGAGCTGAGTGTAACATGACAGTTGGGGGCTGAGTGTAACATGACAGTTGGGAGCTGAGTGTAACATGACAGTTGGGGGCTAAGTGTAGCATGACAGTTGGGGGCTGAGTGTAGCATGAAAGTTGGGGGCTGAGTGTAACATGACAGTTGGGAGCTGAGTGTAACATGACAGTTGGGGGCTGAGTGTAACATGACAGTTGGAAGCTGAGTGTAACATGACAGTTGGGGGCTGAGTGTAACATGACAGTTGGGAGCTGAGTGTAACATGACAGTTGGGGGCTGAGTGTAACATGACAGTTGGAAGCTGAGTGTAACATGACAGTTGGGGGCTGAGTGTAACATGACAGTTGGGAGCTGAGTGTAACATGACAGTTGGGGGCTGAGTGTAACATGACAGTTGGGGGCTGAGTGTAACATGACAGTTGGGGGCTGAGTGTAACATGACAGTTGGGGGCTGAGTGTAACATGACAGTTGGGGGCTGAGTGTAACATGACAGTTGGGAGCTGAGTGTAACATGACAGTTGGGAGCTGAGTGTAACATGACAGTTGGGGGCTGAGTGTAACATGACAGTTGGGGGCTGAGTGTAACATGACAGTTGGGGGCTGGGTGTAACATGACAGTTGGGAGCTGAGTGTAACATGACAGTTGGGAGCTGAGTGTAACATGACAGTTGGGAGCTGAGTGTAACATGACAGTTGGGGGCTGAGTGTAACATGACAGTTGGGAGCTGAGTGTAACATGACAGTTGGGGGCTGAGTGTAACATGACAGTTGGGGGCTGAGTGTAACATGACAGTTGGGAGCTGAGTGTAACATGACAGTTGGGGGCTGAGTGTAACATGACAGTTGGGGGCTGAGTGTAACATGACAGTTGGGGGCTGAGTGTAACATGACAGTTGGGAGCTGAGTGTAACATGACAGTTGGGGGCTGAGTGTAACATGACAGTTGGGGGCTGAGTGTAACATGACAGTTGGGAGCTGAGTGTAACATGTCAGTTGGGGGCTGAGTGTAACATAACAGTTGGGGGCTGAGTGTAACATGACAGTTGGGAGCTGAGTGTAAAATGACAGTTGGGGGCTGAGTGTAACATGACAGTTGGGAGCTGAGTGTAAAATGACAGTTGGGGGCTGAGTGTAACATGACAGTTGGGAGCTGAGTGTAACATGACAGTTGGGGGCTGAGTGTAACATGACAGTTGGGAGCTGAGTGTAACATGACAGTTGGGGGCTAAGTGTAGCATGACAGTTGGGGGCTGAGTGTAGCATGAAAGTTGGGGGCTGAGTGTAACATGACAGTTGGGAGCTGAGTGTAACATGACAGTTGGGGGCTGAGTGTAACATGACAGTTGGAAGCTGAGTGTAACATGACAGTTGGGGGCTGAGTGTAACATGACAGTTGGGAGCTGAGTGTAACATGACAGTTGGGGGCTGAGTGTAACATGACAGTTGGAAGCTGAGTGTAACATGACAGTTGGGGGCTGAGTGTAACATGACAGTTGGGAGCTGAGTGTAACATGACAGTTGGGGACTGAGTGTAACATGACAGTTGGGGGCTGAGTGTAACATGACAGTTGGGGGCTGAGTGTAACATGACAGTTGGGGGCTGAGTGTAACATGACAGTTGGGGGCTGAGTGTAACATGACAGTTGGGAGCTGAGTGTAACATGACAGTTGGGAGCTGAGTGTAACATGACAGTTGGGGGCTGAGTGTAACATGACAGTTGGGGGCTGAGTGTAACATGACAGTTGGGAGCTGAGTGTAACATGACAGTTGGGGGCTGAGTGTAACATGACAGTTGGGAGCTGAGTGTAACATGACAGTTGGGGGCTGAGTGTAACATGACAGTTGGGAGCTGAGTGTAACATGACAGTTGGGGGCTGAGTGTAACATGACAGTTGGGGGCTGAGTGTAACATGACAGTTGGGAGCTGAGTGTAACATGACAGTTGGGGGCTGAGTGTAACATGACAGTTGGGGGCTGAGTGTAACATGACAGTTGGGAGCTGAGTGTAACATGACAGTTGGGGGCTGAGTGTAACATGACAGTTGGGGGCTGAGTGTAACATGACAGTTGGGAGCTGAGTGTAACATGACAGTTGGGGGCTGAGTGTAACATGACAGTTGGGGGCTGAGTGTAACATGACAGTTGGGGGCTGAGTGTAACATGACAGTTGGGGGCTGAGTGTAACATGACAGTTGGGGGCTGAGTGTAACATGACAGTTGGGAGCTGAGTGACTGGTGGTTTATCACTCTCCTGTTTATCACTTTTCAGAGCTTAGTACATCTCAGCCGAGCTTTAAAAAAAACTATATTTATTGACATGATCAATGCAAGACATAGGTGCGACACCATGTGCGCAGCCAGTAAGGGGTGGGGGGGGAGGTGCTTTGAATAGGATTGGGCTACATAGCAGTCTGTGCATGGTGACACCAGTGTGAGGGGTGGGTGAAGACGCTGCTGCCACCAGTCTGTATAGTGTAACTCCTGCCCCAGGGCCACTGTGCCCAGCAATACAACTAGAACACCTCAAATAAAAAACAATGTTGGCAGAAGCGATTTCATTGTGGATGAAGCTGCGAGCAACAGCAATATGCAGTATATATATACCCGTACACACAAACACACACACACACACATATATATACATACACACACTAGTATTTTTGACCCCTCATTCCGCAAGTTGCTCCTTTTGTCTCTTCAGCCTCATGTCCCCCTGTCCTTCTCTCTAGCTCTGTCATCTGCCACCCCCCTCCCCATCTCAGTATCTCTTTGATATTTACCTCCCTCCTCCCATTGGGGGTGATGGTTGTGGGGGGGAGGGGAGGGCACCAGCCCCAGGACAGCACTTGGAGCAGGAGGCGGACACAGAGCCTTTACTAACACTGTAAATATAATGTGCATTACATGGTTTGTGAGAGCGGTTGTGCGTGTCTTGTCTTTGCCTTCTCCCTACCAAACTATCGGTCCTTTCTGGATCTCAGGGAAGAATTATAGGAAAGAGAAAAGGAACAATGGCAACTCGAATGGCGGGCTCTACAAATAGACTTACAACATAAAAGTCCTCGGTCATGATACAAAGACAAAAATAATTTATAATGGATCACTAAAAATCTACTTGCTCTCTCGGTAGGTCACTTACCTCATACATGACACAGCAGTGTTTCTCTTGAATATCCCCATAGGTGCATGAGAAGGTCCATCTGGTGACAGGTGGTAGAAATAGCCGTATCCAGCTGCGCATACCATGTTATCCTTTAAGGAATCACACAGACAATCAGGCAGTTCTTACAGCCCTAAACTATGCCCATTATCACCGGCAGCGACTTACAGTACTTACTGTATGACAGACACAGTTTATCCGATTACCTATATTTATCAGGTGAGAGTATAAAACACATCAAACAAGCAGTTAAGATGTATATTTCCGTTTCCAAGTTGACCTCATTCTATTGCTATAACGTTTACCTGCCACCAAAACATAGCAAAGGCAGCCATTTTGTAAGTTCAGTTCATTTTGCCAACAGCCAATAACATTGCTAGGATTAAGTGACTTCACTTGAGGTACTTCATGCTAGACACCAGTTATACAGTATGAATACTGGTTGAGAACACAAAGGGCGGGATGCACTAAGGTTGCGGTGACCATTCCGCCAGTCACCGCAACCTTACTAATCGCCCCGTCCGAGCCCCGGGAGCTTCCTGCTGGTCACATGTGCAGGAAGCCAAGGGATCCTCCTCCCTGCACCTGGAAGAAGATTAGGAGGAGGAGGAGACGAAGGACCCAGGAGAAGCATGGACAGCAGGTGAGTGGGGGACAGCGCTGGGCGGCAAAGCGTCGGGTGCGGGGTCCGGTAAGAGGCCCATAGACTTCTATAGGGTAACACCAGGTTTTTCTGGCGTCACCCTCCATGCTGAAAAAAGGGTGGGCGGGGTTTAGTACATATGGAAATGCCGTAAAAACCCAGAAAATGGGGTTTTTACAGCATTTTTCCTTTAGTACATCCCACCCAAAATGGCTGCCTTCACTTTTTTAGGGTACTATGACTAAAATGGCACATGTGCTCACAAGGTCGAAAAAAATTAGATTTAGGGGTAAATTTACTAACAATCGAGTTTGATCGAGGTTGCAATCTCGGGTGAGTTTAGGCATTTTTTCAATTCGCAAATTTACTGAAAAACTCGGGTGAGATTGCAAACTCGAATAAACTCACCATCGGTAAAACTCGGAAGTACTTTTCATGAAAAAGATACAACTGGGGAATTTACTAATAAATGAGATTACAATCTCGGGTGTAATTGTAGCAAACTCGCAGCTAAATTGAAGTTTCAAATAGACCACCTCCTGATCTGCGAGTTTGACAGAAACATACACAGATCAGTATGATTTGTGTATGTTTCTTCATGCAAACACTATCTAAATGGTTAAAAAAAATGTAAAAGTGATGAAGGACCCCCCCCCCCCAAAAAAAAAAGTTTAACCAGCCCAGGACTGCTCAGCAAGTCCTGGTTCCTAAAAATATGTGGTAAAATACAAGTAGGGTTACCCCGTATTTTAGGAACCAGCACTGGGCTGTTGAGCGTGTCCTGGTTTTAAAAATAGGGGGGGAATTGTGTAGGGGTCCCCATATTTTTAAAACCAGCACCGGACTCAAATCCAGCCAATCTCCCCAATCTTGAAGCCCAGAGGTTCACCGGCATACTTATTTTAAAAAAGAAAGTCCCCTGTTTTAAATGATGTGGCCCCTGATTAGTTTGATCATCAGAATATCGACCTCACATTGAAGAAATCATTAAGAAGCCCAGAGATGAGGGAAGATCTGCCCCATTCTGGCTTCAATAACAATTAACTCCTGAGTCCCCTCATTTGTAAGAGGGGGTCCCCTGGTTAGTTACCAATCAGCCCATTTAATGAGCCTAGGAAAAAAGACTGTAGAATAAAGGATGCCATGGGGCCCAAAGTAAGGATGAGTCCATGGAGAGCTTGAAGAAAAGTCCAAAGTGTTGAACAAGCTTCCTGAAGGCATGACTAACGCGTTTTGTAGCTGAAAACTTCAACTTCATCCGCTCCATTGAACACCTGGACTTGATCATACAGAGCTGAATCATAGGAAGGAGACTTGAGATCATCACAAGTTTCATGCTAAGGAACTCCAGAAAACACACTGGGAACAGGGAACATCTGTCCAATTATGAAATCAAATTGTGACTGAGATCAGCCTATTTCAACTATTGACATTTTTATTTTTTTTGCACTGTTACAGGACTGTTTCCCTAACTAATGCTGCCCATCCATTACACGATGCGGGGACGACGGCATGATTACAACGCCGTCGTCTCCCGCGGGGTGAAGTGCATACACTGAACGTTCAGACGTTCAGTGTATGCAGATCAATCATCCCCGAACATGGCAACCTGATGCGGCCGTCAGGTTGACCGCCATGTTCGAGCGATGATTGATGTTAAAAACGACCAGCGGGCGCGCGCATCGCTGGTCGTTTTTAACCTTTTACTGCCCGATTACCAAGCGATGGAGCGATAACACAGTCGTTATCGCTCCCTCGCTAGGTTTAATTGCCTAGTGGATGGGCAGCATAAATCTACAGAACTTAAACTGTGATTTAATAAATCAATGAATGCATTGAGATTAAGGGAGAGCTATATGATATGTTGAGGATCCATAGTGATCTGTTTTTAAGATTTACTTATTTAAGTTCTCATAAGACAATTAATTTCTGTATCACTGTATAATTACTAGAAGTTTGGACCTGTAGCCATTGTGGCCTGTGCCGGTTATTTTCCCTTCGGTCTCTCCCTATTTCTCCTACAGTATATCTCCCCTTTATTTCTCTCTCTTTATACATATGGGAACCGTATGGAGAGGTTCCAATGCACCCACCCAAACACTAAACAGAGGATTAGCTGTATGAACCCCTCTGAGATGGACAGATCATGTGATCATAAATGCCGGGACCACCCTGAACTGACCTGTGCTTCCAGTGCGAGAGCCTGGATAAACAATGCTCAATAGCATCAACTCCAGTTTGGGATGCAGTCTACTACAAGGATCGGGAATCTTAGGGCCTGATTCAGACCCGGACGCTATTTGCGGCCGTTCGCTGGCTAAAAGGGGCCGGCTATTTAAATCATGCGCTCGCACTGCGTCGCGTAAAGCCGCCCACTAAGTAATAGCGAGCGGCCGCACTATGCGCTCGCACCTGTATAAAGACGCCCCTTTGCCACTCGCAACTCACGTCATCTCCGGCAGTTGTAGGATTAATTGGGAACATCGAGAGCTATCGGAGCTGCTCGCAGCGCTTGTGGTAGCCTTTTCCCTCCACAACACTGCGAGCAGTTCAGGCTAAAATACAACCCAGTCACCTGTGTAATGACGCTACTTTGCTAATTATGCACACCCATTAAACTCCGTTCTGACGGTCGGGTACGCCTGCGTTCGCACATCCACACCCTCATTTACAAGCACCTTCCCCTGTTACCACCCACAAACGGCACTATCTGTCACTCAAAATAGTGGCCCGACTGCGGGCTATGGGCGAGCACTTTCCCATTGCAATGACTGGTTTGAGCACGCGATTACGAATCATACGCATGCACAGATTGTGAAATATCGGTCAATGCGAGCGCAGCACAGCGTCCGGGTCTGAATCAGGCCCTTAGCCCCTGAACACGGACTGCTGTGTGGTGAGGATCACCTATTGTCCTGTTTAAGTAGCCCCGTGTCCATCTTAGCAGTAAGAGATGTTAGCGAGGAAGGGAGTGCGCTCCAGCACCCACTGCACATAACGAATCGGGCCAACATTCAGAATAACATTTTACATATATATTTTAATGAATAAATATATATAAACTTATCAAAACACTTTGTTGTAAGTGATTTTTTTTTCTTTTTTAATCAGCTTATTCTTATTTCTTTTAAGGGCGACAACCTTGGTTATTACAGCTACCGTCACCTGTTAAGTCGGTTAAAGTTTTAGATATTAAGCATCATCAAGGGGGAATTGTCTTCTATAGATGTGTCTACATACATCTATCCTCTGTGCGCTACAGGTCGCGCCACACATAACGCGGGAGCCCCATGTGACTCGGAAGCACATAACGTATTTTCGTGTGACTTTTTAACCTTCGAATGTGTCTTACTCGCATAGTGATGTGAATAGATAGCACAAGCAGCTTCTGCTGATTAAAATGATATGCAGCATGCCTATGTTCTGTGTGCCAATGTGGGTGTATCTGCATGCGAAATGCTACGTTACAGTGTTACAGCCGCTGACACTGTAGCATTTCACATACAGATACACCCGCAGTCGCTCACAGAACATAGGCATGCTGCATATCATTTTAATCAGCAGAAGGGCTTTTTAGTGCGCAAGGAGGCTAGATGTACTGTATGTGGACACATCTGTATAACTCTCATGGAAAGCGCTCATCTGCCGCAAGAAGGACGGAAGATGATGCATATCGGATCACCAAGCCCCGTGCACCTGAATAATCTGTGACTGGTCACTGTTCTCTGCCATGGTATGTACTTATTGATGTGATCGCTATAACCCACTTAATGAAGTAATGGGGCCATGCGTCAGCAATCACAAAAAAAATGATTGACAGATTCAGTTTTTTTCCCCCTGATTTAACGATTCCCCAATCCACCAATAAGCGCCCATACAGTACATTGCTGATATTTGTCAGTGATTTGCAGATCTTTTTCATCCAAAGATCTGATCTGTGAATCATGAAAGTGCCCATTTTGCAAGTAAAATACTAGTAGCAGTCTGCAAATCGGCTGATTGTTACCATGCACTAGCAATCTACAGAACCCCAATTGGTCGGTGGAATCCAACATGTTGGACAACCTGACTCACCTACTCAAATCACTGTTTAGTAGGGATGTGCACCGACCCCCGTGTTTTAGTTTTGGTTTTGGATCTGTATCTCCTTCCAGGTTTTGGATCCGGATTTGGTTTTGCACAACCACCCTCGAGTGTTTTGGTTTTGGTTTTGGAACTGGATTTTTTAAAATAAAAAATAGATAAAACGTTTTAAAAACAGCTAAAATCCTGTAATTTATGCAATCCAAAACCCGAAAATTCAGATTTAAAATCCGAATTCCGAACCGCAAAAAGATCACAATCGTGACCCGGATTTACCCGGATATCTTCAGGAGATGAGAACCGTGACTTGGCTTTACCCAGATTCACGAAATTCGGGTGGATTCGGATTTCCGGAGAACCGAACCACACATCTCTACTGTTTAGCCGGAATCAGCAGTCGGTGAGCCCAATACATTGCCAATATTGTACACAACTGTCTGCAAAACGCAGAATTGCCCTAATTGATTGCTGCTGTATGGATCCCATAACTGACATCAGCAAAGCCCAGTCATCTCCTTTGTAATATGTCGCCCCGTGCCATCTTCTGGGTGGCAGGTAGAGATAGCTGCCTAGTAGAATAGCCCTGTGTTTCTCCACATAATCTGCCTCTGACATATATGGTGGAGTTAAAAATTGAGGAAGGCAGTGGGAAATTAGAAGGTTTGCCAGATGGTGTCATCTCCTCAGCAACAATGGGCGGTGAATCCAAGGAACACATGTCCTGTCACTGTGGCCAACAGCAAGCATGATGTCTGATGACTGCTACGACCTGGTGGAAGACCTCACCGTGAGGGTGGAAGAATGTATCATGAAGCCAAGGATGGCCAGGGGCAGAGGTAACCATGCAGTACTATCAATCACCATGTCACATTTCAAATTCATGAAAGACCCGGTCGCAGGGATGGCTCTTGGCATTGACTAGTCTGGCACCTAAATTGAGTGCCAATACAACACAACATCATGTAACGGTGCCTCAGATTATGGGCCTAATTCTGGGTCGCACACAACCTGCGCACACTGCCAATGTTATTATTATAATCCTTTAATTATGTGGCGCCACAAGGGTTCTGCAGCGCCTTACAAAGTACATAAACAATTGAGCAGAACAAGAGACCAGTGACTCACAGTATAAGACAACGCAGGACAAGTACATGGTATATAAACATTGCTGCAACAGCGGTCATAATGCTAAAATAAGTAGCACAGTGGCAGAAGTCCAGGGTTAGGTTCTGTAAGTAATAGTAAAGGAAGGAAAACCACATGGGGAAGAGGTCCCTGCTCGTGAAAGCTTCCATTCTAGATGGTGGGGTAGACAGACAGGGGTGACACAAATGGGGTAGATAGTGAGCATGAGACAGAGTATTAGGATGAGAGATGGAAGGCTTTGATGAAGTAGTGACTCTTGAGAGCCCGTTTGAAGTTTGGCAGAGAGGGGAAGAGTCTGACAGGGAGAGGTAGAAAGTTCCAGAGGTAAGGATACAGCATGGAGCAGGGAGAGGTGGTTGAGGGATGAAGTAATCAGTTAGCAGGAGAGGCGGCATTTATTAGTGGATCAAAGAAGGCGGACAGGAGTGTAAAGGCAGATGAGATCAGAGATGTAACTGGGAGAGGAATGGGTGAGGGCTTTGTAGGTGAGTGTGAGAACCTTGAATTGGGACCTGAAAGGGAAGGGGAGTCAGTGTAGGGCTTGTAGGAGGGGTAGGCAGATGTAGAATGTTTGGAGAGGAAGATGAGCCAAGCAGCAGCACTGAGGACAGATTAGAGTGGAGAGAGGTGGGAGTCAGGGAGGCCAGATAAGAAGAGGTTACAATAGTCCAATCTGGAGATAACATGTGAGTGTATGAGGGTTTTAGTAGCATCCAGGGTGAGAAAGGGTCTGGCCCTGGAAATATTTTTGAGAGGGAAATGGCAGGACTGTGAAAGGAACTGAACGTATGGCAAGAAGGTGAGGGATGTTCACATAGTTGATCGATTATTTGCAACTGTGCATGGGTGAAAAGGTCTGAAAATCTCTATGATGCATGTATTACACAAACGTGCCTTTGTGATCGGTTCAGACAATGGGCGGGATGTACTAAGGATCGCTTCTGCGATGCGGTACATCCCGCCTCTGGGTACATACCACCGTTGATTATCGCGGTATGTACCTAGAAATGCACTTTACATCGCAAAGGACAGCTCTTCCGATAAGAGCTGTCCTTTGCGATGCCCCTGGACAGAGGGACTTCTGGATTTAACGCCCACAAGTCCTTCTGGCGTCCTTCTGCTCATGCACAGAAGCCTGCCGGCAGCGGGGGGTGATGGGAGGGATCCGATCGGATCCCTCTCAGTGTAAGCATCTGGTAAAAAGCCCATAGGCTTCTATTGGGTAACGCCACCTGAGTCTTGTGATATGCCACTTATTATGCGTCATGTGACTGTGCCTCTAATTAGGAGTCATGTGACTGTGCCTCTTTTTAGGAGTAATTTTACTGTTCCTCCTATTAGGGGTCATGTGACTGTGTCTCCGATTAGAAGTCATGTGACTGAGCCTCTGAATAGGAGTCATGTGACTGTGGGCCTTATTCAGCAAGGAACGCAGTTCCTTATATACACGCAATCGGTCAATTAATTTGCACTGCGCATGCGTACGTATAGCAGTGCATGTGCGCGAGCCAGACGAATGCTATCGGAGCTGCAGAGGCTACGCAAACCCATGGCAGAGTGATTGACAGGAAGCGCAGTTTGTGGGTGGGGAGGGGGTCGGCAGAACGTAGGCGTGCCAGTGCGTTTCAATGCCGTTGCAGGGGCATGCATAGATTATCCACTGCGATACCAGATGCCACCTGAGGTCTCATAGCGTGCGCTGCAGTAAGCAATTCCTGAGTTAGGTCTGGGCTTCATTAACTGTTCGATGTTACTCGATGTTATCAATGGTTTCTCTATGTTGGCCAAGTATACGGATGTGAAAGTGGAAGTGGGCGCCCTTATGTTAGGCTGCGATCGCAATGCGAATGCAAATATTTACATACCACCGCTGATATTAGCAACTGCGTTGCGTGTTTATAAGCAGAATAGCGATCCGTAGTGAATCAGGCTCTGTGTCTCCAATTAGAAGCCAAACAAACCCTTCCAGTATCTTTACTGCACCCACCAAGGAGACAAAATAAAGTATTGATTTCCAAACTGCCATTCATTTCAATATTGTGCTACTGTACACTATGGACCTGATTCAGACCCGCTCGCTAAGGCGCGATCGCTCGCTCTGAGCGATTTTCGCCCATCTGTGCATTCGTATAATTCGCAGTGCGCATGCGCAAGTCATTCGTTGCGATCTGATTTTGGTTGCTCGTAAGCCACTATCAGGTCGCTGCTTTGAGTGACAGATAGCGCCGTTTGTGAGAGGTAACAGGGGAAGGTGCTTGTGAACGGGGGAGTGGATGTGCGAACACAGGTGTGCCTGGCCGCCAAAACGCCGTTTAAAGGGCGTGCATAATTAGCAAAGTAGTATCATTGTACACGTCACCTGCATGTATTGCAGCCAGCGTTGATCGCTGTGCTTGCGGCAGGCTAAGGCATCCCCAAAGGCTGCGAGCATCTCCGATGGCTCTCGATGGTCCCGATTAATCCTTCATTTCCTGGAGATGACGTGTGTTGCGAGTGGCAAGGGGGCGTCTACAGACATTTGCGAGCGCACTTTGCCGTAGCTCGCTAAAACATAGTGGGCGTCCTTACGTGACGCAGTGCGAGCGCTTAATTTAAATATCCGGCCCCTTTTTGCCAGCGAGCGATCGCATCTTGCGAGCGGGTCCGAATGAGCTCCTATATTTTATCACAAAGAGAACAATTAGGCTCCTTGCTTCCCTATTCGCTTTGTGCTTGTAAATCAATATATTTATTAATATTGATATTTAAATGTGAAATGAGATAATGTAAGACTATCCACGCCATGACTAACTAACAAGATACAGGGGATATTGCCTGGCAGCCACAAGGTTAAAGCAAGGCGAAGCTTTCTGGTTGATTGCCTACATAGCCCTTGGTTAGTAGATAAGAGGGAATCCTTAAACTGCTGTTCAGAAGGTATATAAGCTCACCAAACTTTGTCATTTACACGGTCTGTTTCCACATCAGCGCTCGTGCTTTAGGCAGGAGCGTACTCCAAAATTACCTTATGCCATTTTCCAAATTGCACTTCTACTTGAGGTCTGTACTTTGTACCAGTCTCGTCATTAAATCAGCTCATTCATACCGGCGTACACCTTCATATTGATGGAGGCTCAGGCACGTAGAGAATTTGTGTAGAAATCAATTTAGCTCCTGATTTCAATGCATTTTAGAGCTTTATGCATGTTAAATTTTAGGTGAACATTACTAATCTATAAATGCCTGGGGAAAACGACAGGAGCATCACACCTCACCTGAGCAAACTTCAATATCACATAGCTAGATACACGTATTCCTACAGTATATAGGAATATAAGGGCTATATTTACTAAAGTGCAGGTTTTTAGAAGTGAAGATGTTGCCCGTAGCAACTAGATTCTACTTAACATTTACCTAGCACCTTCTAGAAGGTAATAGCTAGAATCTGATTGGTTGCTATGGGCAACATCTCCACTGCAAAAAAATAAAAAATCCCCGCACTTTAGTAAATATACCTTTAAGACTCTAATATGTAGCTCTGCACAGCACTAGAAATTGTTCACATCCCACTGGAGTTTGGGCCTGATTCAGACCCGCTCGCAAGCGCTATGCGCTCGCAAGCGGGTCGATGGTTGTTCATTGAGCAAGCACGGCGTGTGCGATGCGCAAGCCCCGTAGCGAGAGAGAAATTCTCTCGCTTCGGGGCTCGCTACAAACGGGCGGCTGTCGATGTTGATCGACAGCTCGCCCCATTTTGTAGGCAGGGCGGGGGGCTGGCTGGACAAACGGAGGCGTTCCTGAAGGAACACCTGCCGTTTGTGGGCGGCCCTACTGACATCACTCGTGATGTCAGTAGTGAGTTTCCGGCTCTTAGAGCCGGAAGCTCACTGGGGCTTGCAGAAGACGAGACCCTACCATAACGGTCTCGTCGCAAGCCCGATGGTCGTGACCATCACCTGGCCGCTCGCAAAAGCTGTGGGTGGTCACCCTCAGCTTAGCGAGCGGCCAGAAGGACAGTTTTTTTGTTTTTTTTAAAAAGCGGGCGTTCTGATTCAGAGCAAGCGCTCACTTTTTGCGAGCGGCTCTGAATCAGGCCCTTTGTGCAAGATGGCAATTTATTTTATTTAATTGAACAACGCTGACTTATTATAAACCTGCATTAATACAATGGGGGGGGTTGCAGTACAATTACCAAGACACAAGACACCACGTTTAGAGGGAAAAACCGTACCTGCCAATGGGCTGGCACAAGCTTTGATGGTGCAACCCATTGTGCATCTTAAGGCACACCGAGATGGACTAGCGCAGCATGAAGACGGGCGTCTCGGTGTCATCAGAATCGGCTGTGGCATTAACATAAAAAGGCAGCTGTGGCACATGACGCAGCAGCAACCGTGTCTACATCCACCTATAAATCAGTTCAACAGTATATGAAGAAAATCTTAAATTAAAAGTCTGTATGAAAATATGGGTCGCCGTAAAAAGTTCTGTGTCACGGTACTTTACGTGGGCGTGGCCAATCAGGAATGTGGGCATGGTCAATCAGGAATGTGGGTGTGGCCAATCAGGAAAGGGGCCATGCTCTAACATACATATTAAGCCTCCATGGAGATGCAATCCAGGAAGGGGTGTGGTCACACAATGTTGAGGCATGGTTATGCCTACTTGACTGGCCTAGACCCAAGTTCATTGAATCCTCCCATTTTGGCACCTCTGGTCATAACTGTGTGGTGTAGTTCATGTCTACCAATAGTGGAGAGGTCCTTGAATCTGTCATGTAATGCTGCGGCACCCCGGGTGATACAGATTGTCTCTGATCGCTCGCTGCATGCTGTGCTCGGTGACGGAGAGTAGGCAGGGGTTGCTCCCTGGCTGCACAGATTGTGTATGTCCATTTGCGTAATTGTGCAATGCCTCCAGTAGTGCCCCTTTTACAGTGCCCCCAGTAGTGGTCCCCCTATGTAGTGCCCTCAGTAGTGCCCCTTATACAGTGCCCGCAGTAGTGCCCCTTTTACAGTGCCCCCAGTAGTGGTCCCCTCTATGCAGTGCCCCCAGTAGTGGTTCCCTTATGCAGTGTCCCTAGTATTAGTCCCCCCCATGCAGTGGACCCAGTAGTGCCCCTTATATAGTGTCCCCGGTAGAAGTCCCCCCTATGCAGTGCCCCTAGTAGTGTTCCTTATATAGTGCCCCCAGTAGTAGTCCCCCCTATGTAGTGCCTTCAGTAATGGTCCCCGCTATGTAGTGGCCCCAGTAGTACCCCTTAAATAGTGCCCCCAGTAGTGGTCCCCCCTATGCAGTGCCCCCAGTAGTGCCCCTTATATAGTGCCCCCAGTAGTGGTTCCCTCTATGAAGTGCCCCTTATATAGTGCCCCCAGTAGTAGAAGTGCCCCTTATATAGTGCCCCCTATTCAGTGCCCTTTACATAAATAGGACAAAGACACACACAAAAAAAACCCAACAACATTTACCTGAATCCCTTTGCCCGCCGCTGTCCGCTCCTCTGTCTTCCAGACCCGCTCTGTGCTCTGCACTATGGGAGAGGCGCCATGACGTCTCTACCATCACCCACTGCGGTAGCCGGAAGACGGAGCTCATGAGTGAGCTCCAGCCCGGCTCCCTCCATGGATGCACACACACAACTCTAAACACCAGCCAATGAGAGTCTGTCTGACTCTCATTGGCTGCTAAAACAAACACACAACTGCCGGGTAGTACGAGTGTCATAATTGGTGCCGGCGGTGGTGGGTTTGTTACTGTGTAGTGCGGAACGCACTCACTGCGGTCCGCACTACACTTACTGAAACCGCCACTGATCGGTGGGCGGGGGGGTTTCTGGGTATTTAGAAACCCCCCCTGCATGAGCACCTTGTAATGGCAGGTTTCCCCGGGTAAGAACCTTCTGTTTGCTACATAGAGGGGCAGTACACTTTAAGGTTAAAGCTAATGTTGTTTTGAGTTTTATTGGAGCATAGTCTAGAGTTGGCAGTCATCAAGCTACAGTTTAAAACAGATGTAGTTCCATCAGTAAAACGTTATAGGGCCATTGGGAAGGCTAACAACTTTTAGCCTGCGGAAAGCACAATTAGATGGCTCAGGCTCTTCTAGCAGAATGCTGCAGTGGATTATATATATCTAAATTATTATAATCAGACACAACACAGCCCTATACAACCAGAATTCAATACAACCAGTTATACATTTATCCCATACAGAGATGATTCTAAAGACCTATATACAACAAATAGAGCATTCTAGTGACCTCTAAGCAATACAGAGAGCCTTCTAATTTAATCCATACAATAGGCTGAAGGCACTTGAATGCTCTCTGCTGCTCTTTGCTAAATAGAAAGCATTCAATTGCCCTCACTACAATACAGAGAGCATACCATTGACCTCTAAACAATACAGGGAACATTCTAGTTGCCTCTATGTATTAAATACAACATTTCACTGACCAATGCAATATAAGATAGCATACCAGTGGCCTTGAAACAATACAGAGAGCATTCCAGCAGCACCCCCCTTCCCCTCAGCCGCACATCTTACCTTGTGCCGACAAGCGGATCCCTCCACCCCAGTGGTGCCACCTTCCCAGAGATATCTGGGAAAATGGTGCATGATCACAAGAGAGCAAGGCTCTGGCAGAGTGCAAGAGTCTTTGGACCTCAATCAGACCCGCTCGCAAGCGCTGAGCATTCGCAAGAGGGTTGATGTGTAGGCCCTATGCGCGTGCTGCGGCCGCACTGCGCATGCGCAAGCCCCGGAGTGAGAGAGAAATTCTCTCGCTCCGGAGCTCACTACAAAAGGGGCGGCTGTCGATGTTGATCGACAGCTTGCCCCGTTTTGTAGACGTGGCGGGGGGGTGGTTTCATAAACGGAGGCGTTCCTTAAAGAACGCCTGCCGTTTTGTGGGCGGCCGCGCTGACATCAGCAGTGATGTAAGTGGGGAGCTTCCTGCTCGATCAGAGCAGAAAGCTCCCTGGGGCTTGCGGTTGCCGAGACCCAACCTTAGGGTCTCGTCGCAAGCCGCGATGGTCTTGACCATCGCGACCATCAACCTGGTCGGTCGCTAAAGCTGTGGGTGGTAATCCATAGCTTAGCTAGCGACCAGGAGGCTGCACTTCAAAATACAAGCGGCCGCCCACATTCAGAGCGACTGTTAACATTTTGCGAGCGCCTCTGAATGAGGGCCTTTGCTTTCATTGCACGGCGCCATCTTTCCGAAGATGTTACTGTAAAGATTGAGTTGCAGAGGAGAAGGGACCTGCTTGCCGTCCCAAAGTAAGTATATTCTGGGAGCAAGGTAAGCAGTGCGGGGTCCACCTGGACCCAGGGACCCGTGTGCACGCCCTGCCCCCATTATAAATACCCCAAAACTCCTGCCCCTATTGGCTGGATGTTTCTCAGTAGTCCTGCACCCATGGGCCAACATGGGTCAAGAGAGGGCAAACCTTTCCTCATCAGCAAAGAAGGTGAACTTAATAAAGCTCACGAAGGGCCCTATTTACTACAATCCGCATTGTGAATTCAGGCAATATCACAGGGATTTATTAAAAATCCCTTGCAGGCACAGATCTTGTGATAAAGCTCTGACTCTGCGAATCCCCGCAGCCTTATCACTGTAATTTTTTTTGGAAAAATAAAAAATAGAGTGACGAGTTGCCCGCGCATGCGCCGACCTGCCACCACTACACCCCCAGCGACTGCCCCCCCCCCTGAGCAGAACCGCCATTGCTGATTTGCTGCCGGTCTGAGAGCTGTGATTGCCTCGCGACCGCAGGGCTGTCTCTCAATGACTGCAGTTGGCGGGCCGGCACCAAATCAACATCGCTAACACCTGGGCCCCCCCTCGATGGCCCTGACTGGACCGGCCCACCTTGTGTGCGTGACTGAGTACAGGGAGAGCAGCGGGCCACAGAGGCAGCTCGGGCACCATAGCAGCCACACCGCTTTCACCCACGGTAGTTACGCCACTGTTTGCATGCATGCTAGCAAACAGTGGGGTCCGTTTAAGGATCAATGGAGTGGGGTTATATAGGCGAGTCATCAATGCTGCAGGTGTACTTCAGGGTCCAGTCTTCAACCCGGGCAACACTGGGTATCCCAGCTAGTTGAAAATATCACTGTGATTTAGGAGCTGATTCAGAGATGTACACTAACACGATGGTTAGCGCACATCTCTGATTGTAACTGCGCAGGGCCCGATCCCGCATGCAAAGTTTATGGACGTTTTTCCAAAACGGAGGTGTGTTGCCGCCGTCGGGGAGGAGGGAGAGGCCAGGATCTTCGTCGGCTGGAACCGCCGGCTTGAGTGACCCCCATGACCAGCAGAGTACCATGCAGATAATCTGATGCTGCGTCCACGGAAGCCGCTCGGATCGGTAATGCACGCAGGAGGCATGACGCCTCTTCCTGCATTACTGTATTAGTGCAACTTTTGCATACCTGACCAATACACTGTATAGTTCTTAAGCTTTATACACTGTTTGTGTGCCTAGAAAAGGCTTTTCATTTTATGAATTTCTACCATGTAGCCCTTTAGATACTGTCGTTCTTGTCCTTTTCTTTGCTGTTTTATGAGGTTTTGGAAAACATTATAAATTAATGAAAATCCTTATTTAAGAAGATGGAGACTGAGGGCCTGATTCAGACCCGTTCGCTATCTGCGTATGCTCGCTAGATGCGTATGCAAATTTTTGAAAGTGACGCCGCGGGAAGCGATCGCTCGCCAAGGCATGAGCATGCCCACCATGTCTTAGCAAGCGGCCACTTTGTGTATACGTACGCCCAATTGCACAGGCAGAGCCGCCCACCAGCAACACGTCATCTCAAGGAAGTGTATTAAAACATTGGTACATCGAGCACCATCGAATGGAAACGCAGAGCTTGAGGTAGCATTACCCTACCGCAAGCACTGCGAGAAATCAGTGTAAAAAAATAGCAAGTGACGTGTACTTTGACGCTGCCTGTTAATTATACACGCCTCTAAAATGGCGTTGAAACACCCAGACACGCCTGCGTTTGCATCTCCAACCCCCCGTTATTAGTGTCCTGCCCCTATTACCACCCACAAACGGCCTCTCCTGTCACTCATTACCCTGGGCTGCCTTTGCTGGGCGAGTGAGAGGGTTGCGATCGCAGTGTGTAGTTCGCGCACGCGGAGAAAGAAGCGTGCGCATACGCAGAACATCAGTCCGCTTGCGAGCACACAGCGCGAGTGAGCGGCTCTGAATCAGGCCCTGAGTATTTACTGATTCCACATAATGGGGGTTAAATACATCTTTTTGGAAGTGCCCTCTTACCTCTATGGCACTAGACGGTGATCTGATGTAAACAGCGGTGGGCGCCAACGTTTCAATGTTCGAGAGGCCAGTGGTTCCTGAAATCCTTATAAACAGATTGCGTTTAATCTCAATGTGGGTTTCAGACTGCTCTCCTGTAGACAAAGCATATATAAGAATGCTTAATAACACATTACAGTATTAGATTATGTACACCTTTCATTTAACAGCAATTTTCCCTGCAACCTTATCTGTATTTGGTGGTGGCGTAAGATGGCTTTTATAGAGCCAGAAACATCCATACAGTACAGTGGCTCCCAAACTTTTTTGAATCATGGCGCTCTAGAGTGTCAGCAGTGTTTTTTTCAGGGCACCCCTGGGCCAAAAATGTATTATTGAGAAATTCTGCACAAATATTTGAATGAAGTAAGTTATGCTTACCTGTCATTCTTAAGGGGCACATCCACCAGACGATCTACTCCCTGTCCAATCTCTAAACGATTTTCCCTTGATTTTTTCCCTTGAAATTTTATCTTTCAGTCTGAACGATTTGCAAACTATCTTTAATAGATCAAGCGAAATTGACCTACATGTTCAGTCGACTGACGAGACGATCGAACGACCAGCGGGAGTGCGCATCGTTGATCGTTAACGACCAAAGACTGCACGATTTATAAACGATTTTTAACCGATTGAACGATAACGACGTCATTATCGTTCAATCGCCTGCTAAAATCGTGTAGTGGATGCCCCCCTTTAGGGTCTGTTGTGTGGTGGCGATTGGTGGACAAGGTTGTGATTCAAGGGTTTGTCCACATATTCTATAAATGGCGGCCACCAGCACT
This sequence comes from Taudactylus pleione, assembly GCA_031769625.1. Lineage (NCBI taxonomy): Eukaryota > Metazoa > Chordata > Amphibia > Anura > Myobatrachidae > Taudactylus > Taudactylus pleione. The sequence goes on from JAUIMM010000069.1 coordinate 7,650,863, forward strand.
GGTTATGCCTATCACATGGACCATTTGATTTGATTCAGCGGCCGCTTCCATGGTAGTGTCTGCTCCATTATAGTGAATGGACCATAAAGGCAATGGGCGGGATGTACTAAAGGAAAAATGTGTTAAAACCCCCGTTTTCAGGATTTTTACAGCATTTTGATATGTACTAAGCTCCGGCCGCCCTATTTATGGTGCTTATGGGCTTCTTAACACATCTGCACCTGCCGCTTCGCAACTGTCCTGCAGACGCCCAGCACTGGCCTCCACTCACCTCAGTCTTCTGGTCACCAGCCCGTGCTCCTCCTGGGTCATCCGGCCACCTTCTCCTCCTAATCTTCTTCCGGGTGCAGGGAGGAGGAGGAGGAGCCCGGGACTTCCTGCACAGGTCACCAGCGTGAAGCTCCCGGGGCTCGGAGGGGGTGGATACCCATGGAGACCCCCTCACCGGGCGTTGGCTGCTTCGCAAAGGGCAGCTCTTATCGCAAAAGCTGTCCTTTACAATACTAATAGCGTATGTTAGTACATATGCGATTAGTCATTTTACGAAGACTGGCGGGATGTACACCGCAAGGTTAGTACATCCCGCCCAATGACCTTAGGTCTTTTCAGGTGGCAGCTGCCCGCTGCCTGCCCATTGGCTCGCAATTTTTTTTTTTATTACCAAGACCTTGGACTTGACTGGATGTAGGTAAGTAAGTAGTGTGAGTGTGGTTTATTTTGTATTTATTTTTATTTCACAGTGGGGATACAGGTGCCAAAGGACAGGCTGGCTGCTACCTGTAGTTCACTCTGAAGAACAATATTATTCCATAAATGAACCCAGTACCTTTGCACAAACCGCCAGGGCTGGTTAATACTCAAGAGGGGGGACCCCTTTTTTTGGGGCTCCATAATGCTTTGGCAAGAATACCCCACGCTGTGTGTCCTCCTGCTGTGCCATTACCACTATGGCTGGTTCAGCCCGGTGCTGGTAAAAGAAAAATAGGGTGTACCCCACACTCGTTTTTCCCCAGATTTTCCAGGACCAGGCCAGGCTAAAAGGTCCAGGGCTGGAAATTAATTTAGGGGGGACCCCAAAATGCATGCTTCTCCCAAACTCGCCTGACTCAGGCAGGTCTATTGTTTGGGGGGGCTTTTAAAGTCAGATTGGAAATCAAATTTAAACCGATATCCAAGCCAACTGTTAGTGAATGAGGAGATCCTGTAACCTTTTATTGGAAAGTACCGATGTTTGGTCAGTTATCGATTTTGGGCAAAAATTCGGTTTTATAGGTGATTTTATAGTCAATTTTGCCTTTAGTAAATCCTTGACTTGCAAAATTTACTATAAATACACCAATAAGCTAAAATCAACCTTTAGTAAATGTACCCCCATGTATCATGTGGCTAGAAGAAGCAACTGGCATCCCAAATATTTTCCTGACAATCCAGTGCACACATCTGCGTCACAGGACCGGCAGATCGGGGAATCCTCTCTACTGTGACCTTTCTCCCCTCTCTGCTGATCATCTAACTTCATCCCATGCAAAAATAAATCACATTCCAGCACTCCAGGCTCTCAGACATTAATGAAAGCTGCTCAGCTGAAAGATTAACTCTGCCGAAAATCTATTTTTACCTATCATTCCCCCTGGACCCAGCTAGCAGAACTGAGTGGGGGTCCTCTGCCGGGTTCTCTAATCAGTGCTACAACGGCTCCTTGACTCAACATTGATAAACTGGAAACCACTCAAACTATATCAGTTGTGCGTCAGTTCTGATAAAAGGGGCTGGTTTGACAGTCGTAATTCCGTGAAGCTGCAGCCCTCTTTTCACACTTGTCAACACCAGAATAACAAGATGGGTATTCTCAGTATAGTGGAGGGAGGTACAGTAGTTACTATCCCGGGGGTTGGAATACCGACACTCAAAATACCGGGAACGGAATGGCAACAACAGTCAGAATCCAGGCACCAGAATCCCAAATGCCGGCATCCCAATGGTAAGTATTAGGTTTAGGGTTAGGGGATAGGCACTATGGGGAGGGTTGAGGTTAGGCTGTTGAAGGGAGGGTTATGCTGCTAGTTGGATCGAGATTCTGTCAGGATGCCGCTGCCGGTATTGTGACCGCCGGCATCACGTTAGCCGGGATCCCGTACACAACCCGTGCAATGTGCCGCCAGACATCACTGCAAGGTTAGGCTGTGCACATTGCTGACTGTTACAGTTGCCAGACATCGCTAATCATCTTGAGCACCTCTACGGCATACCTCCCAACATGACCCTCTCCAGGAGGGACACAATGCTCTGGTCCTGGACTTCCCTGGTAAGAGGTGGGACTGCAGCGCAGTTCAAAAGTCAAATAGGGGAGTCACACCAACTGTCATTTCACACACTGCCAACATCACTGGCTGGGACTCACTGGCAGTTGGTGTGACTCCCCTATTTAAATTTTTGACTGTGCTGCAGCCCCACCCCTGGAGCCGCCACCAATCATAACTTACCAGGGAAGTCCAGGACCAGAGCATTGTGTCCCTCCTGGAGAGGGTCATGTTGGGAGGTATGCTACGGAGTGTGAGGAGAGATTAATAATGTTACTGGTTGCAAAGTATTGTCCCGGGGGGAACTTTGCAGCCATTGCATTGAATTGAATCCAACTCCTTCCCCAAATGTTGTGAAACTGTGTAAGTGGGGGCAAAAGCGTAATAAGAGAGGAGGGGTCCCATGTGCAGTCTGCGTCAAGGCCCCCTTCTCTCTATCCAGTGGTGCACGGAGTAGACTCTAGCGCTGTGCCATGTGCAGGTCTCCAGAAAAATGGCACGGCGGCCATTTTTACGTAGCAATATTTCTACTATGCATTGTTTTGAAAATGGCCGCCATGCTATTTGCCTGGCGGTATGTGCAGCAGTGCCACTGCCGAGGCGGGCCCCTGGAGAGATAAGTATTGAAGTACATGGGTGCAGGGTGAGCAGTGTGGGCCCACCTAGACCCAGGGGCTATGTGCACTGCTCATCTTACACCCATTATATGGTTGAGGGGGGGTCCTCCCAGTGTGCAGGGACCCTGGCACTAGAGACTTCCTGTACTGCCAGTTACGGAATAGAAATCACGCCGTACTGGACGGAAGTCTGCGCAGGTACCATTGCACTGGAAATGCCCTAGTGCTAGTAGGACGGGGGGTGAGGTACAATAAGGATTTTAGCACAGGTTATAGTTAAACACTTTATTTTAAACTAAACACAAAATAATAATGGAATAAATTCAGAACTCTGGCTGCCATTATTGTACTTTACATCCCATTGTTAGACGCTTCCATCAGCGGATCTAGACAGGAGAGAGATCTGATCCCAGTGATACCGACTCACCAACCATCAGGCTGTGCCCTTTAATATTGTAGAATATATTTTCCTCCACCACGAATTGTGAGATCCCGGAGAGGCTGATACCGCGAGCGAAGGTATTTCTGACAACACAGCCTCGTATGTAGGAGCCTGCAACAGGAGGAGAAGAGGCCGTTTCTATCCAGCAGCTCCATGGCGAGAACTCATCGCACAAGGTCTATAATAAGCACTATTAGATGGCAAGGTTTAGGACTGCATACAAACGACCTGACAGGTCCGGATGTAGGCTCAGCTCAGACACGATCATCTGTGCTGATGGAACATCAGGGCTTGAGGGGTAGACCAGAGGTGTCTGCTGCTCCAAACCTGTACTTGTAACACCAGTGCAACAATAACCAGCTGTGGCCGTCATTACATGTAGTGGGTAGGAAAATAATGCAGTCAATCCACGACTGCATCTGCCCCTTCATTCCGGTCATCACACAGTCCTGTTATTCCAGAATAGGGTTCAGCGTTGTACTGGAGTATCTGGGAGAGGGCTGATGCCCATTCACTTCTTTCAGCTAACGACCACCCCTTCTCTTTCCAACTAGTTACTCACTCCTGCCTCCAGGATGTTGCCCGTGTTGCTCCCCCACCACTGGAACTCACTCCCTCTTCCTATCAGAGGGCCTGATTCAGAGCCGGACGCTATTTGCGCTCCCTCGTTCAGAAAAAGTGGCCGGCTATTTAAATTGAGCACTCGCTCTTTGCGGTCTGTTGACGCCTCTATGTCTGAGCGAGCGAACTAAACATGCGCTCGCTATTTTGTAAAGATGCCCCCTGGCCACTCGCATCCTACCTCATCTCCGCTATTTATTTGATTAATCGAGTACATCGAAAGGCGTCTGAACTGCTCGCAGTGCCTGTGGTTGGATTTTCCTACCGCAATCATGCGAACAGTTCAGGCTAAGAAACAACCAAGTGACATGGTCGATGACGCTGCTTTGTTAATTATGCACAACCTTAAAACGCCCGTTTTGACCGTTTGGCACGCCTGCGTTCGGATCTCCACTCCCCGTTTTCAAGCACCTTCCCCTGTTACCACCCACAAACACCTCATCCTGTCACTCAAATTAGCAGGCACTCGCAATTTTGTGAGCGCTCGATTTCCGACCGCACTGACTGGTTGGCGCATGCGCATCACGACCCATACGCATGCGCAGATGTGCGAACATCGCTCGGAGCGAATGAGCGGACGCTTACGAGCGGCTCTGAATCAGGCCCTGACTCTCCACCTCCCTCCAAAGCTTCAGATGAGGTCTCCTAAGCCATTTCTTTATCAATCAGCTCTCCTCCAAGCTTTGGCCTAGCCACGCTGACTCATTCTCTCTGTGTCACCTATGTACTCTTAACCCCTCCGCTATAGATTGTAAGCTATCACAAGCAGGGCCCTCTTCCCTCATGTACTCTTCCTTTACTCACGTATACCATCATCTCCTCCTCATTCTTACAGTACATTGGGCCTGATTCTGAGTTAGGAGCAAAGCAAGTAAAAGGTGTACCTTTGCCCCTTGGTAAATCCATGTCGCACTGCAGGTGGAGCAGTTTTAAAATGTGCAGAGAGATTTCGATTTGGGAGGGGTGTATCTTAGCTGAAATCTACATTGCAGTGTAATAATGAAGTTGTCCAGCATTTGTGGGCTACATGCAAAAGCAGCCAGTATCTACCCTGCATGGAAAACTAATAAATGTATTTGCACCCCTTGTATTGCAGCATGGTTTGTTCCAGATACTGTACAAAGTTATGTACTTCCTTTGCTTTGCTTCCAACAGAATAAGCACCTATTGTCTGTGAACCTGTCTGCTGCACCCAACAACTAGGGCACAGGTTCAGCCAGTATGATTCTGTGGTTATGGTAACTGTAGTTCCATAAATGTGTTATCATTGACTACAATGGATTTAATTTTTTGGATCCTGCTATGATCTATTGTTTGTATTGTAATTTTTAATGCACTGTATGTGTACTCGCTGACCTTTTCGCTGCCCCAGGTCTGCACTGTGGGCATGGGGGGGCGTGGCTGAGGTAGACGGGTCTTCACAATAGCATCATCGAAGCCCCGCCCCTGCTATATAAAGCTGCAATTACTGGCATTGTGAAGTGGTGGGCGGAGCCATAATGACGCGCTTCAACGCGAATTGTGTCATCGGCCAACTGTACTGCCCACTTCACTATGGAAGTGGGCTGACGAGGTCGTGTGGCTTCAGCCTCTGGGAGACTTGCCGACTTTACCGGAAGGCCAGAATTGCAGACCGATTTTCGGGAGCCACACGGGCAATCCAGGAGGGTAGGCAAGTATGAATTTATGCTGTGTTATGTATGTATTGTTTCATTGTATATGCAATTTGTAAGCGCTGCAGACTCCATGCGGCGCCATAGAAATAAATGATAAGAATAAAATAACTGCTTATTACAATGTGCTTACTGGTATATGGTTCTGCATTTTAAAGCACGCGAATGCTCGAATAAGCAAGAGAGGACATAAGCACCCTGTTTTTTATTGTGCTAATACTGGTTAAAACTGGTTTGGGGGTTGCAGTCTCGTTATAGGTTAGGTTAGTGGTTCAATCAGTAGTGACAGCCTATCAGGGACCTGTTTGGGCGGGCTCTGTTTATGAATATTAGGGCACTGGGAGGAGTCAGCTTTCTCTTTTCCAGTTGTGATCTCCTCTGGATAAGTACCTCAGTGTCATAAGACTAAGCTATTATTCCTGCTATTGTTGTTTTACCTACAATTTTTCTACCATATAATTTCTTCCTCTTCTCTATCGCTCTCCTTCATTTATCTGTTTCATTGTGTACCCCCCCCCCTTCCTACATGCTCCTCACCCCCCTGTCTGCTCTTATTACACCCCCCTCACCATCCTTTGCCCAGCCATTATGCCGCGCCCACGCCGCAATGCCCCCCCCAGCAGCTGGCCGATGCAGCCAGGCCGCTTGCAGCGCCCGCGCGTGTGTCATCATGGGCGCCGGCGGCGCCCGTTTCCAGCGCGGGCACCGGCGTCCTCGCGCCCTCACCGTCGGGCCTGCAAGCCTGGCTGGCCTGCGGTGGGGGCCCTTCCCCAAGCCCATCACAGTCACCAGGGGTTGGCGGCGGGAGCGTTGCCACGGCAGCCGTGGCTCCCGTCGTTGGCCCCGCTCAGCTGGCGGCGGCGGCCATTTTAGGTGCGCAGGGCTTGCAGAACCCTGCGTTAATGGCCGCCGGCCGCCAGGACTCGGCTGGCAGCGCGGGGACAAGAGGCTTTGCGCCCTCACCGCCGGGCACCCAGGTCTGGCTGGCCTGCCGGGGGGCCCTTCCCCCCATACCTTTAACGCAACAAGGGCTGGCGGCGGGAGCGTCGCCGCGGTAGCCGCGGCTCCCGTCGTTGGCCCCGCCCATGTTACAGCGGCGGCCATTTTAGATGTGCAGGGCCTGCTGAGCCCTGTGTTAATGGCCGCCGGCTGTTGGGACTTGGGGAGGGCGGGATCGCTGACCCCAGTACCCGGCCCCGCATGCATTGATACCCAGGCGCCTGCAGAGCCACAGCGTTTGCGCAGCCCTTTTTCCACTACCTCCACTGCTTTAGGGGCAGGGAGGACGGGGCGCAACACCCCTAGCAGAGCGCAAACCCCCTCGGATAATGTGCTTTTCTCCAGCCCGGCAGGAGATTAGCCCCTATTAGGCGTAGTGCTGCTGCGGATGGACACGGCAGTGTCTCCGCTCGTAGCACCCCCATTACGCCGTAGTATGTGCTTCCTCTTGCGGCGCCATTGCCGCAGGCGTCCAGCGTTGCGTTTTATGGCCCTGCGCTGCATAATTTGCCTTTGCACAGCCCGGCATTGGGGGTGCAGTGGTCCCCTTATTTTGCCCAGGGCTTAGCGCAGCAGGTGCTCCCAACCGTCCCTCCAGCGTTTCCGCAACAGTGCTTCGACCCGCGGCTGTCTCAGGCGGCGGGTCAGTTCATGCACCAGGTGATGCCGTCCTATGCGGGACAACAATTTTATTCTGCCCCTTCATGGTTCCGCTTGCAGCATCCGGTTTCACACCAGGCGCCAGACTATTTTGTCAGGCAGGATCCAAACCAGCAGCCCCCTCTGCCGGCGGCCCCTCCTCCGGTTAGGCCACCCACCCCCCCATGCTTGAGCCACGCGCAGGTGAGGGCTTCCCCCGTCCGCAGTGGTCCCAACCCAAACCCCTGCAGCGACCTCTGTTGCGCACGGGATCGTGTCTAACACTGTCGTTCCAAGTCCACAGGGTCCAGCTACTTCGGCCGTCATTGCTGGTGATGCTGTGTCTACAGAGGATGCACAGCCGTCGTCAACCCCGTACGTGATGGGCATGCCACGCGACGCAAGTCAGGAGGCGGTTTCCGCCGAGGTGTCAGCTACCCCTTCGACTTCCGGAGCAGGTGAGATACCATTGCACCACAGCCACATTGATTTGTCACACTCGGAGGATTCCTCCGACTCTTCCAGTTCAGTAGATAAACCGCGTAAGCTAATGCGCTATTTCGTTCAGCAATTGAAAGGGAAGCGTAAAAGCCTGAATAGAGCGCATAGTTCTGCAGGCAGCTCGGTTCCGGATGCGACGGGTGATGCCGTACACTGCTCTAACACTGCCATTTTAAGAGGTGTTAGGTCGAAAGTGAGGGAGCGTATTAGAAAGGGCAAATACGTAGACATGTTTGCCATTACGCATGACGCCAAAAAAGCTTTGGATACAGCTAAATCTGGGGGGGCAGCAGCGGAGGAGGCGCGACACAGCTACGCCAATTGGCTTTGCGGGATGTATATTTTTGCGGCTTGCTACACTGAGACTAGGCCTGCCGAGTTTCTGAACATCCTGAAGTACTTACACCTCGTTCACAGCATTCAGTTGTCCGCTAGGCATAATGTGTGGCGGCAATATGACGAGGTTTTTCGTAAGAAGCAGGATGGCCAGAAAATTCTTAGCTTCGGCTATAAAGACGTGGAGGTCTGGCTTGAGGTCACTCAGCAGAACAAACCCACCACGGAAGCACCAGTGGGCCGTAGGCAGCCCTTTGCTGCCCGTCCAGGTTTCAACACGACAGGAAAGGGAAAGTGCTTTGCCTTTAATAACGGGCAATGTAACAGAGGAGCCAGCTGCCGTTTTAAGCATGTCTGTCTGTCGTGTGGAGGTAATCACGCAGTTAAAGAGTGCAAGCGCACAGGCGGGCAGACAGCTGGACAGGGCGAGCAGTGAAATGCTAAATAGAGCCGTTTCACCAATACAGTTAGATGTGTTAGAACGATGGTTGGGCCGCTATCCGCTTAGGGCGGAAGCAGCCTTTTTGTTGCAAGGTTTTCGGGAGGGTTTTCGTTTGCCAATAGTTAGGTCAGTTGCAGCGTTAACAAAAAGGAACCTTAAATCGGCTAGGGATTATCCTGATATTGTGAGGGCCAAAGTAATGGCGGAGGTGGAATTGGGCCGCATGGCTGGCCCGTTCTCATCTCCTCCTTTAGTGGATTTGTGCATTGCTCCCTTGGGAGTTGTTCCCAAGAAGGAGGTAGGTAAATTTCGGTTGATTCAGCACCTGTCCTACCCGGAGGGAGGATCAGTTAACGACGCTCTGGACCCGAAGGACTGCAGCGTCACTTACCAATCTTAAGAGGACGTCCTCCGGATAGTGCAGGGGTTTGGTAGGGGAGCGCTATTGGCAAAAATAGACATAGAGTCGGCTTTCAGGTTACTTCCATTGCACCCCGACTCTTTTAGGTTCATGGGTTTTAAGTTCGAGGGTTCATATTTCGTGGACAAATGTTTGCCAATGGGTTGTTCCATTTCCTGTGCCTTTTTCGAGTGCTTTAGCTCATTCTTGCAATGGTGCATTCGAGCGGGTTCGGGAAAAACTGGGATAGCCCATTACTTAGATAATTTTTTATTAGTTGGTCCAGCTGATAGCGTTGTCTGCAGCGAGCTGCTTTTATCAGTGAGGCTCTTTTTCGCGTTATGGGCGTGCCCATTGCGGCGAAGAAGACAGAAGGGCCTACCACAGTTTTGTCCTATTTAGGTATCGAGATTGATACCGTGATGGGTTTATGTCGATTGCCACACGATAAAGTCGCTAAGATGCGGGAGTATTTAGGGCTCTGCCTCTCTGCAAAGAAAATTTAATTGAGGCAGTTGCAGTCGTTACTCGTCCTACTTATTTTCTCTTGCCGAGTGATCCCTATGGGTAGGATCTTCTGCCGTCGGTTGGAGATGGCCACAGCGGGCGTTAAAAAGGCGCACCATTTAATTCGTTTGACTAGGGAGCTTAAGGAGGACGTGCGTTTGTGGTGTGCTTTTTTACGGGATTTCAATGGTGTGAGGATTTGGTTACCCAAATTGGTGGCCAACTCTGAACTCCAGCTTTATACGGATGCGTCGGAGCTTGCGGTTTTGGGGCCTTTTTCGAGGGGCAGTGGTGCGTGGAGCCATGGCCGAAAAGCTGCCAGGACGCCGGTTTGACATCTAATATGCTCCTTTTGGAGCTTTTCCCGATTGTGGTGGCAGTAGAGATTTGGGCTGCGCAGCTTAGCAATCGTAGCATAAGTTTCTGGTGCGATAACTTGGGGGTAGTCCAGGCCATTAACAATCAGAGGTCAGTCTGCCCTCAGGCTCTCAGTTTACTGAGGCATCTGATACTTTTGTCTAAAGGAGAACATTGATTTCAGGGCTAGGCACGTCCCTGGCGTTGAAAACGAGATAGCGGATGCTTTGTCTCGTTTTCAATGGACTAGGTTTAGGGCATTGGCGCCTGCAGCCAGCGTCCATGGCTTACCTTGTCCCGCTCATGTCTGGCAGATCATCGGGCCAGCATCGATGGACTCGCGTTGAGAGCTTTGGCACCGAGCACCTTAAAGTCATATACGGCAGCGTGGGATTCGTGGCTGGCTTTCTTAGCTGAAGTAGATCAGGGTAAGAATATTGAGGATAGCATGTTGCAATTTGTTTGGATGTGGCATGAGCGGGGCCAGTCTAAGGCCGCAATGTCCGGCGCCTTAGCCGGCATCTCGTATTTTTCGCGCTTGCGTGGCTTGGTAGACCCAACCAAGTCGTTCCTTCTGGCCAAGGCTTTAAAAGGTTGGGCTAGAGAGCAGGCAGGGCCAGGTGACTCTCGGAGGCCGGTTGACACCGGTTTGTTGAGAAATCTCCTGGTGGCAGTAGCAGAAGTAGCCTTGGGACAGTATGAAGCCTTTTTGTTTCAATTAGCTTTTGTTTTGGCATTTTTCGGAGCACTGCGGGTAGGCGAGTTGGCGGCCGCTAGCAAGAGAGCAACAAGCTCGGGGATTCTTTTGAATAACGTAATGGTTAAGTCGGATTTGAATTAGGTAGGGGGCATTGGCTGTCGATCCCTGCGCATCCGGACCCGCAGGGCATATGTTCAGTAAGCATAGCTAGGCGTTACAATTTTCAGCGTCCGCAAGGCGGTTTGCAATGGCTAGTTCATGAGGACCTTTCGCCACTGACACGTTTTCAATTTTCTGCAATTTTTAAGCGGTGTTTGGTAGCGCTTGATTTGCTGGTTGAGCTTTACGGCACACATTCGTTTAGGATTGGCGCGGCTACTTGTGCGGCAGCAGCGGGCTCTTCCAGCGACGCAATCAAACGGTTGGGTCGTTGGAGGTCTTCCGCTTATAAAGGTTACGTGAGAGGCGACATGCTGCCTAATTAGACAGCACTTCTGGCGAGTTTGTTTTTTGGGAAACCCAGTGCCTTAAGCTACCCGCCGCTAGGGGGGGGTTGGAGTTCTTTTCACCTTTTACCCTCCATTGAGGTTTTGGTGTTGTGTTGGTCACTCCCCGACCTTGTTGTTGGTTACTTGTAATTCGAATTAAACACTAACGTTCTTTTAAATAATTTCCCCTTACAGGTTGTGGTAGGGTGCTTGATAGGGTGTGGATTGTAGGCCATTCATATGTGTTTTGGGCTTGCAGTCACCCCCTTGCTCGTGATAGCCCCGGTAATGTACGCTGGATTGGGGTGCGAGGCTTTCGTTGGAGCGGTCTGTTGTCTCTTCTTTGGGAATCAGAGAAGAAATGGGGTGCCCCGGATTGCTTGATCACCCATTTAGGCGGCAATGATTTGGGCACTTGTAAGGGTGTTGATTTTATCCTGGCCATTAAAAGGGATTTTCAAATAATAGCCGAGCGTTGGCCGCAGGTGCATTTGGTGTGGTCGGAGGTTATTCCTCGTAGGTTTTGGCGAGGGGAGCAAGGTGGCGCGGCTTTGGATAGGGTGAGGAGGAAATTGAATTCCGCAGTGTCTCGTCATGTAGAGGGTCTGGGAGGGCGTGTCATTAAACACCCCCGTATACGTTTCGAGGAGGTTGACTTCTACAGAGAGGATGGAGTGCATTTGGCAGGAGAAGGTTTGGCATTGTTTGTTTCGGCTCTTTTGTCGGGCATTGGTAGAAGTTAGTGGTCCTGTTAGCTGGTGGCGGTTCGTTGTCTAGAGACCTCGTTTTGGCGAAAAGCAGTGCTCCTCGGCGGCTCAATTTAGTGCAGCTGAACTTGGCTAGCATCCCCCCTTTGAGAGAGGCGAGTCGGTTGCTGCCTTAGGGGAGGACCAGGTCTCCATCTTATGGAGGGATCAGCACTGTGCTAGATTAAGGGGGGATGGTACTACTCAAGGCAGCTCACATCGGGTGGTGGATTCTCCACCTCCTTCTTAGTAATACTCTTAAATGGGCTGTAGCCGAGTTAGCACTGCTTTTTCGCCACCATGCTCGATCATTGCAATTTCAATTCCTAATCTGATTTCAATAAATTTGGCTGCGACCTCTTTTTTGCAAATCTATATCGTTGTCAGTGTCTTTATTTTAGTTGGTTAAGTTTAAGTTAAGTATGGTAAAATAATAAAACTATGGGTGACTTACTGTGCTCATCAGATTAAGGGGATGATTCTGAGGTTGGAGCAAAGGGAAAAAAGCAAGTAACTTTGTATCTGGAAGTAACTTTGTATCTGGAACAAACCATGTTTTTAAATGCAAGGGGTGCATATACATTTTTATTTTATTTTGTTTGCATGCAGAGTAAATACTGGCTGCTGTTGCATGTAGACAGGGCCGGCTCCTACACGTTCTGTCAGTGCGGCCGCACAGGGGCACGGGGTCTGGCCGGTTATAAAGCCCTGCCCTCCACCCATCTGTTGCAGGTAATATTATAAGGTGAGAGGGAGGACACATGGAAGGAGCAGGCGGAGGGGAAACACGGAATAGCGCTGGGCGCAAAGACACCTAGCGCCGGAACTGCATGTAGCCCACAAATACTGGACAACTTTATTTAGATTTGAGTTTTGACACACCCCTCTCACATCTAAGGGGGGGATTCAATTAGGAGCAGGGTTTACCCCACAGCTAATTGAATGAACTGCCGACTTCAATCATCTGTGGGAACCCTGCGAGCTAAGCCCCAGATGGTAGTTTTTCCTCGCAGCCTCGGGAGCTGCGAATATAGATCCATATTAAAATGCAGGCTCTGCATTTTAACGCGCGGGGAAACCCATAGATTACAGCACTTTCAGCGGAATCTATGGATTAGCTGGCGTGAAACACTGAGTTTTTCCCAGTGTGGCAAACCCAACGGATTCCCCCCTAAATCTGTATGTACATTTACTCTCCCACCTGCAGTGCAGCATGACTTTGCCCGGGAGCAAAGTTACTTGCTCTTTTTTGCTTTGCTCCCAAATCAGAATCAGCCCCTAAGGCTTTGTATACTACTGCATATGATGTTTCATGCAATGCAGGGAGCATTGAATAAAACTTTGTAACCGTAGTAACTATTCTGGCTCTGTGTCTGTCCTATAACTTCTACATGTCAGCTGGTTCCAACTTCCTACAGTAATAGCCCAACATCTTGCAGTACTACTATTGGCCAGCAGGGTGTGATGTAGAGACATTACATTCTTCCATTGCTGTCTCAAGGAAACCAGGGCCTGAATCAGAGCCGGCCTTCTGTTTTTTTAGAGCGACCCACAGCTATAGCGAGAGGCCAGGAAGATGGTCGCGATGGTCAAGACCATTGCGACCATCGAGGTTGCGACGAGACCCTTGTGGTAGGGTCTCGTTGCCACAAGCCCTAGAGTGCTTTCGGCTCTAAAAGAGCCGAAAGCACTCCCACTGACATCACTTGTTAGCGGTGCCGGCCCCAGACGGTAGGCGTTCCCATGGGAGCGCCTCCGTCTGGGCAGCCACGCCCCCGGACCGCCCACCAAAGGGGGCGTGCTGTCACTCAACATCAACAGCACGCCCCCTTTGGTACGAGAGCCAGAGCGACGGTTTGCCCGTCGCTATCCAGGCCTCGCACGTGCAAACTGGGCCACCATCGACCCGCTTGCGAGCGCATAGCGCTCAAGGTCTGAATCAGGCCCCCTGTTCATTGTAGTCTTTTCTAGGTTTTAAATACCATACAAATGCTATGCGTGTTCCGTCATTATGGGCGTGTCTCTTTTTTTTTTGCAGATTTAATATGGAAAATAAGGCAGTATGGCAGTGTTTATTTAATAAGACTTAAGAATTAAAATATGTAATATACATCACAGTTTTCTTTTGACATATATTTCTGTAAGGGGAAATAGTTCATACCAAACATGGGAACGTCACCGACAATGCTCAGGGCGTTATACGGCTTTCTAAAAGTCTGACCGGCGGACAGGAACTTGACTCCGGAAATGTGGATCAGTGTGGGCTCATCCTTTAGGGCTTGTGCGATAAAAACCAAACCCAGCTCTTGAGATCCCAGGATTTTCTCACTTTTACCGTACAGGCACTCAGCAATATCTAAAGAGAACAGGAAGACATGATTATCACATGACAACTCTATGCAGATATTCGCTAGCAGTCCAAAAGCTATTACGTATCTAAGATAAAATGACAGATCTAGAGGTAAACTGGACACATTACTAACTATAGCGTGTGTGAACGTTTGTGAGGGGTGAAACGCCAGTTTCAGTGAGCATAGGGCTTTTCTACCTTTAATGAACATACAGTACCCTGGGTTTTGTATTATTGCTTACCCCTGCACATAGGCTTACTCAGGGGTCTTGTCCGGGGTGTGCCTGGTGGGTATGGCCTGCATTGAGGACTATGGATAAGCACTGTACCTCAGTAAAGCTGCTCATGAATTACATATCTGCTTGTGTGAAAAGTGCTCTGTACACTTATTATTGTTCCACTAAAGAGAAAGCAATCAGGCTCCCTGCAGTTGGTGGAGACATGCCAAGTTAGATTTATCACCAGTCTTGAACACAGAGGAGACTTATGTGGGGTACATACCTGGTTGACGGACCGGGCGACTGATTTTGGTAAGCGAACACACTTATCAATCGGAAGCACAACATGTCTGGCCAGAAGAACCCACTGTGATGTCATTGACGTTGGTTCCTGTGGCCAGCTTATGGGTGGGTTGTTTGGTCTTGTGTACACACAAGCAGATGTGAACAACAAAACTTTAAGATATATCGCATCTGACATCATTCGCAGTTATATTGTATGTACACACGTGCAGATGCACTAAACCATATATTCTTCATCGGCTGTATGCACGATAGATCGCCTTGTGTGTACCCAGTATTAGTTACTGCATAGATGGCTCACACCTCCCACCTCGCACACCTCCCACACCTCGCACCACCTCACACACAGTATTTCTCAGTGCCATTTATTTGAACCAAGTTAGAGGGGGTGGAGTCTAATTGACCTATGAGCTTTGAGGACTTAGGGCCCGATTCAGACCCGCTCGCGAGCGCATCGCGCTCGCAAGCGGGTCGATGGTGGGCCAATGCGCACGCGCAAGCCCCGTGGCCTGTGAGAGAACACTGGCTCCGGGGCTCGCAACAAAATGGGGCGGCTGTCGATGTTGATCCACAGCTCGCCCCGTTTTGTAGGCGGGGAGGGGGGGTGGCTGTACAAACGGAGGTGTTCCCGAAGGAACGCCTGCGGTTTGTGGGCGGCCCTACTGACAGCAGGAGGAGCAGGAAGTCCACTTGGCATTGCAAGTGCTGAGACCCTACCACAAGGGTCTCCTCGTGATGCTGATGGTCGCGATAATCGCAACCATCGCCAGGCCACTCTCACCAGCTGTGGGTGGTCACCCACAGCTGTGCGAGTGGCCCGGAGGCCGGAATTTAAATACAAAGGGACGCCCTGATTCAGAGCGAGCGCACGCAAATAGTGTGCGCCTCTGAATCAGGCCCTTAGAGCTGCCCTCATTTATTTATTCATTTATTGAGGATACTGCTTTAGCAGCTTTCATTTGCCACCACTTTCATGTTCATACTGTAGTTAAATGCTGTGACCTCTTTTGCTAAAGCTCAGTGGTCTCTGTTGTTATTTATAGCATACGTGGGGTGTGTTATGTGATGTGGTACATGCTACTAGGGGAACGTTACAGTAACATAAAACTCTGGGCAGTATACAGTATGTGCTCTGTGGAACTCCAGGCATGTACAACTCCATTAAATGAATGAATTGTTGGACTGCTCTAAAATGGAATGGGTATGATGCGGCCGGCGGTTCGATTCCCGTCAGCGGCAGCCCGACAGGAGCAGAGTGCGAAGCAGCGTAAGCCCGACAGCGCTGGAAATCCCGATCGTGGCTAGGTAAGTATCTGCTAACCTAACCAAACCCCCTTAACCCTAACCCTCCTTAGGGGTGCCTAACCCTAACTTCCCCTCTAAGTGCCTAACCCTAACCATCCCCTTCCCCGCTGCCTAAACCTAAGGCCCTCATTCAGAGCCGCTCGTTAGCGGCAGTACGCTCGTTCCGAGCGATGTTTGCACATCTGCGCATGCGTACGCTTTTTAGTACGCATGCGCGAACCAGTCAGTGCGGCCGAAAATCGTTTGTACGCTATATAGCGAGTGCCTGCTATTTTGAGTGACAGAATGAGGCGTATGTGGGTGGTAACAGGGGAAGGTGCTTGAAAATGGGGAGTGGAGATCCGAACGCAGGCGTGCTTAAAGGTCAAAACGGGCGTTTTATGGGTGTGTATATTTAAAACAGCAGCGTCAATGACCACATCACTGGGTTATTTTAGAGCCAGAACTGCTCGCAAATTTGTGGTAGCAAACACCAACCACAAGAATAGCGAGCAGTTCATACGCTGGTCGATGTACTCGATTAATCTAATAAATAGCGGACATGACGTATGGTGCGAGCGGCCAGGGGGCGTTTTTAACAAATAAACGAGCGTATGTTTTGCTCGTTCGTTCAGACTTAGAGGTGTGAACAGACTGCAATGTGCGTACGGATCATTTGAATAGCCACCCCTTGTTTTTAAACGAACGACCGCAAATAGCGAACGGCTCTGAATGAGGGCCTAAGTCCCCCGGGGGGGTGCCTGAACCTAAGTCCCCCGGGGGGGTGCCTAACCCTAAGTCCCCCCCGGGGGTGCCTAACCCTAACCCTCCCTCCCCTTAGCCTAACCCTAACCCTCCCGGGGGGTGCCTATCCCTAAGTCCCCCCGGGAGCCCTAAACCTAACCCTCCCCCCCCCGCGGCTGTCCGCTCGCGGCGCCCGGCATCACTACGATCGTGATGCCGGGCACCGGTCTCCCGGCGTTGGGGAAATGCGGGCGTCTACATCTAGACGCCCGGCATTTCACCCATGCCGGGATAAGACAGTCGGGAAGCCGGCTGCCGGTATTTAGGCAGTCGGCTTCCCGATTGCTTCCCCTCTAAAATACATTCTAATAAATTATCCTACACAATTAAATATTGGTTAATCCTCAATTTGAATGTAAAGGAAGAGACCCCTGTATAATAAAGTAGACGTATTATGCTGAATACATACGTGAGACACCTGCTTGCCGGCAGCGGTGGTGACGGGCGATATACTGCTCGGTCAGGTTCCCTTGTACAGTAATATCTCTGCTCAGCAATGCTACCACCGGCCTCAGATACACCCAGCCTGCGTCTATGTATTGCTCTAGAATTTCGTAGTCATATCTACAGTAACGGAAATCATTTTGAGTTAAGCTGACTTTATATTATTCACACAGTACACCGAACATAGCCAAGAACGATAGTTTTAAAACCTGATATAATGAGACAGAATTTATCATTAATTATGCTCAAAAATGTTCCAAAGTTGTGGCTGAGAAGTTCAAAAAGTTGCAATCAAGTCTCAAAATTCAGACAGGACTTAACATTTGAGAATTATTTCATAGTGAACAGGTTCAGCCATGGGACTGATACGAGATACCGGCGGTCGGGATGTCGCTGTTGGTCTTTTGTCGGCCGGGATCCTGACCGCCGGTATCTCGTATCACACCCCACTACGGGAGGGGGTTAGGGTTAGGCACTAAGAGAGTTAGGTCCTCCCCGTTAGTCCCTAAACCTAACCCTCTTAGTGTCTAACTCTAACCCCCTCCCGTAGTGCCTTAACCATCTGGACTCCAGCATGGATATCCTTAAAACCTGGACTGTAATGGCAGAGTTTGGGGACTTCTGCAATATACTATAGAACAGGCAACATGTTATCACTTATTGTAATGTCTTTAAGAACATTGGGCCTGATTCAGGTTGGTTCGCAATGCTGCATTCGTATGCACCCCGCTCACTGTGAAAATATGCGAATGAATGCGATCGCACGGCAACCGTAGCACTATATCGCGACGCCCATCACTGTATAAAGCCGCCCACTTCCCATGACATGCATCCGCAAGTCAGCTAAAACATCGGTACCATCGAGTAACATCGAAACCATCCGCACAGTTGTGGTTGACCTGACCCTACCGCAAAAACTGCTAAACTTCCTGTCCCCATCTAGACCTCTGCCAGTGTATGCTATCGCAGGGGCTTAATTATGCACGCACCTGTAACGGCGTTTAAACGCCCAGGCACGCCTGCATTTCTCTAACCACCCCCCCCAATCACCACCCTCAAATGGTCACTTCCTGTCAATCCCTGTGTGAGGACTCTGGACCTCATTCAGAGCCGCTCGCAAAATGCGAGCACTCGCTCTGAATGAGGGCGACCGCTTCTATGTGCAGAGCCGGCCTCCTGGCCGCTCGCTAGTCTGTGGGTGACAACCCACAGCTTTAGCGAGTGGCCAGGTTGATGGTCGCGATGGTCAAGACCATCGGGGCTTGCGACGAGACCCTTATGGTAGGGTCTCGTCTACCGCAAGCCCCAGTGACCTTTCGGCTCTATTAGAGCCGGAAGCTCACCACTGACATCACTCGTGATGTCAGTGGGGCCGCACCCAAACGGCAGGTGTTCCGTCGGGAACGCCTCCGTTTGGCCAGCCACCCCCCCACCCAACTACAAAATGGTGCGAGCTGTCGATCACCATCGACAGCCACCCCTTTTGTTGTGAGCCCCGGAGCGAGAGAAATTTGGGCGCAGGGCCTCAATATCGACCCGCTTGCGAGCGCATAGGCGCTTGCGAGCGGGTCTGAATGAGGTTCTCTGCGTGCTCACTGCAATCTATACCTGATCGCTGTGTCCGCTTCGCGCATGCGCACTGCGTCTTGTGCGCAGAATGCAAACATTGGGTGGCTGCTTGCGAATGCAGCCTTGTGAACCAACCTGAATAAGGCCCTGAGGACGCAGACTCCAAACCGCGCACTTTGAAGCATGCATGCAAATGACTGGTTTCCCCATTGGCAGGCAACCGAATCAGATCAGGCAGCAGGTTCACGGCCCCAGAAGCGGACAATTTTGAATTTCAAAATTCCAGCTTCCCCCAGTTATCATCGCCTCCCTGCAGCATACAGATTGCATGTTCTCATAGTCTTCATTTTTATTTCCTCTGGGTAGTCCAAAGACATATCAGTAGGTTAATTAGTTTCTGACTAAATTGACCCTGCCGTGTTTGTGTGTCACTGCATATGTAAAAAATAATAATTATAGGCTCAACTGGGAAAGGAACCGAGATGCCTGAGTATAACAAATAATATACATCATTGCGGAATGGCTGATCGCTCTGCGGGACCCCCTCCTTTAGGGGCCTGGCTTATGTGTGAAACTAGAAATCCATTTTGAATTTACAGTTTCACTGCTATGAAAAGAACATTTAATCAAACCGTTTAAAAAAAAAACTTTTATAAAACATTTTTGTTAAGTATATTAAGAAATCCACTGGTTTATTGCTAATAAAATCAATACACCTTATATACTTATCTTACCTTAACTAATAAATAAAGACACGGACACGTAACAGCTTGGCTAAAAGGTCACAGGTTTTATTTATAATTGAAAGATTAACCTAACTCAGTTGGCCTGGAGGCGCTGCAACTCAGTTCTAGCCTTCTAACTCTGACAAATACTCAGGGGACAACTTAAACCTCGTGTCACGATCCAGTGCAAGAATTCCTCTGTGGAGGACGGTGAGCCGAGGGGTTCGGGTAACTAGGGGAGTGACTAGACTAGGTCTCCTAGTTGCGGCCAAACTCAGGTTTGGCTAGACCTGCCCAGAGGCGCGGAGTCTAACTCACTTGGTGGTTTTCTCCAGTGACCCCTCCAATTGGGATTTGGTTTTCAGCTGCACCAAGTGAGCAGGTCGCGGCCCTCTGGACAGGTACCTGGGAATGGCAGAAGACCGGAAACTATAATGAATGCAATAGCACTGGAGGTGAATGGAATGAATGAACTCTGGAAATAGAATTGAATGCTATAACACAGGCATGGACTGGAAACAGTTAAGTATGCAGAAAAACACAGACATATACTGGGGATTGCTAAGGCAAGAGCAGAGTGGACTCAGAGAATATATGGGAATGCTAGAAATGATTGGAGCTGATTACCAGAGACAAGACACTGAGCAAAGAACACAGGCATATACTGGGGATTGCACAGACAAGAGCAGAGTGGACTCAGGGAATATATGGGAATGCTGGAAATGATTGGAGCTGATTACCAGAGACAAGACACTGAGCAAAGAACACAGACATATACTGGAGATTGCACAGACAACAGCAGAGTGGACTCAGGGAATATATGGGAATGCTGGAAATGATTGGCAGAGACAAGACACAAAGAGAAGTCAGGCATACACTAGGAGAGTGCTAAATGCAAGTGCAGATTTGCACTGACAAGACACAGGGCAGATTGACACAGATATGTGCTGGGAAGTCCAGCTGTAAGCTAATTAATACCAGCAGGTAATCTGACACCTCAGTGACACAAGGAAGCTGCAATACTAGCAGCACATATACAAAGACACACAGACATAGAAAACAAAACAGTCTGGATACTGGGAGAGAACTACTCTCAGACTAAGAATAGCTTGGAAGCTAATACTGGAAACTGGAGAACTGTGAACAGGCTGAAGTAACTCTCTGAAAGATTAGCACAGAGCAACGCTGGTATCACTGGAACAGAGAAGAAGTTGAACAGCAACTTCCTGGAGTTCTGGAGGCGGATTTATACCCAGGGGTAGCAGATTACTGGAGCACAGCATCAGCTGACTGAATCATGCTACCATAGGTTAGGAGTACTGTCACATGAGAGGAACTGTCATGGCGGCGCCCATGATGGGAACTCCGATCCCCAGCACACACAGCCGACCATGGAAGCTCGCAAAAAGCACCTAAGGCAGAATACTCAGACATCTGCAGGAAGCCGGCAAGGAGGTGAGAGAGGCCGATCCTAGGCTGAACCCTGACACCTCCCCCCTGCTGGCACACTTACAATGGGAAGGTCTCGCTTCCCTCACGGGTGCAGTCTGAGCGATCCGCACATGAAACGCTCGGGTCCCCCCGCACAGAGAGGACAAACTAGCCATGTACCAGAGGGTAAGCGCCCTCCCAAAGTTCTTTTGCGCCACGATAAAGCCACTGAGATGCAGTGTTCTCCCGCCAATGCTGCGCCTCCCCTAAGTGGAAAAAAGCCAAGGTTTTGGGCGGGATGGAGGGTTCCAAAATGGAAAAGAGGCTGACTCTACTCAGAACACCCTTTATATACCACCCTAGCTAACCACTCCCTTCAAGCAAAGCATTGGCCACTACAAAACCAGGTGAACACCCTAATTAAAATAAACTACCCAGCAACAAAGCTGACATGCTACCAATCAGCAAAAAACCTCAGGTTCTTACCCCGTCTCAAGCCTATTCAGCTTTCATCTATCAATTTGTAGGATAAAGGGCCATAGCCTGTCATTTTATACAGATCCCTACTGTGTTATTCCCCCCCCCCCAATAAATAAGTTTTAACTTTTGTCCACCTGTTGATACCAGGCTAAGGCAACCCCCAATCCCCAATCATTTGTCATTTTCACCGAAGCTTTTCTCTGTTAGGAATCGGGATGAATAGGAAACTTAGCACAAGTTTGCAGAACGTACAGTACACATAAGACAACCAATTTCTTGATTCATTTTATTTATGACAAAACTCAAGTAGTGTAATAACATATTTAAACTGTACGGCATTAATATAATTTATATATGTTTGTTTGTTTTTTTTCTTAGTTAGGATGCCTAATGTCAATAGTGAGAGTAATGGTGCATACACACGGTCAGATTTTTCCTTCAGATCTGAACGATAACGTTTTAAAAATCGTTCAGTCGTTCATATCTGAAGGAAAATCTGACATATCTGACATGCCTGAACGATGGACGATGAACGATGCGCGTTCCCGTTTGTCAGATAACGATATCTGACATCTGATGTGTTTGCAGTCAGACTTGGACGATTCCATTCATTTTAATGCAGTCAAAAATCGGTCAGTCGTTCAAATCGTTCAAAACTTTGGTAAAATCGTTCAAATCGTTCAATCGTTCATCTGACAAATCTGACCGTGTGTATGCTCCATAAGTAAATCTAATGTATGTTTGTGAAAGTGGTAACAGTGGTTTAGAAATAGATTTGCTCTCCATCATTTAACGTGTATGCAAACTGATGTGGCTCCTGTCCCTCATATGTTTACTTAAGTTACTGTGCCTATCAGTTGGGTACCAGCTCCCAACTGCCATCTCACAGGCTGTGTTTGAAAAATGACAGTTAGGAGCTGATTGGCTGGTACCTTATCACTTTCTTATCACTTTTCACTCTGTCTCCTAACACTGCTTAGTAAATAGACCCCTTAGGCTGCTTGAGGGTTAGAGTTAGGCTGCGTAAGGGGAGGGTCAGCCGTCGGAATGCCGCTGTCGAGAAGCTGCTGTGTTTTACTGACTTGACCACAGTTAGTCCAGCAAAACTGATAATACGGCACAGTGCTGGAACCAAGGGTGCCGGACTGTCCCAAATCAAAATGTATATTGACTGTATATAAAATCCAGCTGAGTTCAAAGAGGTATGTACAGTATACTCATAAACATAGAACCCCATGAATGTTGAGGTTCTCTGTGCTTCGGGGCTCACCTGAGGGGCTGGCCGATGGAGATGTGTGTACCGTTTATATTCTGGATGGTTAGAACTTCTTCACGTTTTTTGGGGCCTGCTCCGCACAGGACCACCTCATCCCCCACACGCCAGTCAACAGGATCCATGACGGTAAGTGCGGTGTCATTGGCTCTGGCGGTCATGGCCATGTGTGTGGAAATGAATCTTGGAACCCAGCCTAGAAGTCAATAATGACATAAAAATCATGACGAGCATCAATACTATCTTGTTAGCTTAATCTATAATATAAGTTTAAAGTAGAAATGCTACGTAGGCGGTTTTGTTTTCTTACAAATAATTATCTCCTTTTCAAAACGTCTCTGGAAGGAAAACAATTGCGGCTGCCAGATACAGACACTGGGCCTGATTCAGAGATGGACGGAATTACAGAGCCGCACACAAGCATCTTCGCAATTCCGTCCATCTCAATGCAAATGCATAAGGAGGGTGTCAGAGACCTCCTTGCTGCATTTTTGAGCACCATCGCAAACCATCACGACCGATGGTCGCGATAGTTGCTCTTTTGGTCAGGCTGAAGCCGTCAGCCTGCTTGTTGCTGGTCACTTCAGAGGCCATGAATCTGTGTCCTCAGACACAGGCCCCGGCCTCGTCCCTCCCAGAAAATGGAACGATACATCCACGTTTCCGGGAATGGTGACCAGCCATGTTCCTGCTCTGCCCTCCAAATGCAGACCCCCCCCCCATGCCATGACATCTCGCGATGGCAGAGGGGTAGAGGGGTGTGAATGAGGAAGTCCCAGATACAGATCAGTGAGGGCATTTCCAAGTCTCTCTGCTCACTACATCAAGTAGCGATTCTTTCATTAAATCTGCATCGTATCCGCACAGCCGAGACAGCTAAACACCACTCAATCTGTACCAGAGACTTTAACCACACAGGGATTAGTTTTAAATATGTACAGAGTCACAGATGAAGCAGAACAAAACTTGGAGCGAAAAAAAAAAAGCCGCAGCTGCTGCATTGTGGCACTTCGTATACAGATTGAGACTTATTCGCACACAGATGTACAAGTGTCGCCTATTAGATTAATCAGAGCAGTCTCGATAAGTGGTTTAGTCACATCCCATTGCGACTAAGACGCGTATTCCAGTGAGAAAAAAAACTGAATCACACAAGCTGAGTCACACGGGACCTGGTGCGCCGGGGAATCGCTGTTGGGCGCGACTGCAGCAATAGTGTATGAATACACATCTGTAGCAAACAGTTGTAAACCTACCGCTGTTTATAGAGAAACCTTTATGCTATCTATAGGTAGCGGAAGTGGTACGGTCCCTGCTGCTGGCAATAGGGACCTAAAAAAAAAACTTTTCTGGCTTCAACAAAATTTCCCAGGCTTTGCAGTGTCCCGTCTGGGATAAATCACAATGCGCAGGTGCAGACCGCCATTACACAGGCGCGTTAGTCTGCATCGTAATGCCGACAGCGAAAGGCTGCTGGCCACACAGCAGATGACACCGTAGAGGAGGGAGACGACACATTACTGGTAAACACTACGGGCATATCAGTAGGTAACACTGCAAGATACAGTGATGCTAAATGAAATATGCCACCAGAAAATAGTGTCATTGGTAAATGGAGCCTTTTGTGTCTTGTGACTGTGGTTGCCGGGCAGTCACACAACACTGAAAGATCAGCAGAATTATCAATCATTGAAGAATCCAGCTAAGGAAATTACAGCTGTCCACATACATCTAGCCTCTTTGCGCGCTTTTTTTGAACAGCTTTTCTAGTCGCCGTGGCAACACTCGTTAGCGTCCAAGCGTCTTTCCTTCAGGCGACGTTTTACCTTAAAATGCATCTTATTCGCAGAGTAATGTGAATAGGATGGCACAAGCAGCTTCTTCAAATAATATGCGGCATGTCTATATTCTGTGTGGGACTGCGGCTGTATCTGCATGCGAAATGCTACGTTACAGTGTCACAGCCGTTGACACTGTAATGTAGCATTTCGCATGCAGATACAGCCGCAGTCGTACACAGAATATAGACATGCCACATGTCGTTTTAATCAGCAGATGCTGCTCGTGCCATCCTATTCACATTCAGGGGCGTATCTATAATGGGTACAGGGTTGCGGTGCACACGGACCCCCACACCGCACACTCTGCACCCATATTATTTAAAACTTACCTCTCCGAGGTCCCACGTCGGGCCGCTGCGGCCATTTTTCCGGTGTTTCGCTCAAGCTCAGTAGACTCCGGGCACACTCTAGTGCCCAGAGTCTACTAATACTCCGGTGGCCGGCCAGCCGCGTCAGTCGTCTGCCGGCCGCCGGGAAGAGAGGAGGGGGCCCCGGATGCTGGAATGCACACAGGCCCCCTCCTCTCTAAAGACGCCCCTTTTCACATTGCTTTGCAAAATAGACACTCTACCGAGTCGCATGGCGCTCACGCAATATGTCTAATGCATCTTGTAGCGCATGGAGGATGGATGTATGTGGACACGTCTGTCACAAGCTGTTTCTCTCAGTCTGCCTCAATTTATGTAAAAAAAAAAGACTTCGGTGGTTCACGCACACAGTACTAGCCGACTTTGAAGTGCTCCCCTATGGGAAAAGCCAAGAGATGAGAAACAACTGACTGCTCTGGGGGTTGGTTCGATCACTCAATAATTAGGCCCCCCCCCCATTTTTATAAAATGGTGCAATTTGCGGTTCCGTGGTGAGGGGTGACCACCCACTCTCCCGTAGGTGCGGGGGACTGGACGCAAAAACGGGAGTCTCCCACCCCATCCGGGAGAGTAGGTAAGTATGGTTTCACGGCATTGCTGCTAAACTTTCATGAATTGGCCTTAAGCAATGAACGAATTAAAGGAATTCTGAACCTCAAAACTGAACCTCTCAGATATCAACTATGAAGGTAAACACCGGGGTGCTGCAGCCTATATCGCTAGGTCTTGGTCGCTGCCGCCCACTATTTACTGGAACAAGGGCGATACTACCTCAAAGAGCCAGTAAGGTCTCCTCCTGGAGGATGAAGGGGAGGATATCCTGCCTCCCAGTGGCGGGTTGAAGTTCTGCAACCGATTAATACTTCTATAAATTCTCCAGTTACATGATGCATATAGGTCGGAGACTAATAGTAGTAGCCTTTGCCATATATTAATGTAACATTGTTGCTATCATTGCTTTTGAAGTTGTGGGTTCACTATCTTTAATGTGCTGTCTGCAAGAGCTCTTAATGCCAAAACTAGTTACTTCCAGATCGAGACTCCAATAAAATATACACACACCTATCCTAAAATAACGCCAAATACCCCGTTTGACGCACCATGCATCTCTCATTTAAAAATTTATTCATTTTGCATCTTTTTCGCACGCTTCCAATGTTACAAAAGGACATGGTGCACGTGCCCTTATACATTATACCAGTGTATTTACGTGCTATAGCTGTGCACAGACGCTAATCTGAGAAAAAAGGCAAAAGACCGGGGACCGATATGACTTCCCGCCGCGCATCGTCGTGCCAGTCTGCACTGCCGCCATTTTGAGAAAAGTGCAAATCCTAAATCCCCTGTACACTACAGGCCTGTGTGTTGTGGTGCCAAAAAGATCCTACGCGGTGTGACAAATACGCTTAAATCCAAAAGTACGAAACACGCCACTTGTAACGCGGCGTCTAAATCGAGGACATGTGTCTCGCTCCGTGTGGTACAAAAACTGTGGGGGAATTAGGAGACATCTGTATATCATAATATTAGATCTTTACTGAATACCAGCTGCAATAACACCGTTCTGCCACCCAAGGGATGAGCTGCACTTTTTGTCTTCCCTAATAGAAGAGTTCTACCATCTCCTGCAGGTGCCCATGGACTGTTCTGTGGATCTCTGCAGTTAGTCCAATGTCCACATGGTTGGACTGGCCCACAGGGGTACAGGGGAAATCCCTGGTGGGCCCCACTGCCTGAGGGCCCCACCCCCTCCTATAGGGGTCAGGTTCCAGACTATGCACTGAATTGTACATTGTTACTCTATTAGATGGTCAGTTACCTGATGGAGCAGGACCACTGATAAACATCAGGTCTTGATTTGTGTCTATAGAAACCACACCAAGATTTGCCTAATGATTAGTCTAGCACAGTGTTGGCTAACCTTGACACTCCAGCTGTTGTGGAACTATATATCCCAGCATGCCCTGCCACACAGTTTTAGCATGCCCTAATAGCAAAACTGTAGCAGTGCATGCTGGGTTATGTAGTTCCATAACAGCTGGAGTGTCAAGGTTAGCCAACACTGGTGATGACTGGTCACACCCCCTCTGGTGGCTGACCACACCCATTAAGCATGGGCCCCTATCACTGCATTCCCCTGGTGGGCCCTTTATGCCCCAGACCAACACTGAATGTCCATAAGATAGAACTAGGACTAGGTGCAGTAGCCAGTTAGCCGGAGGTCAGGATGGACGGAAGGGAGCAGTGACCTACAGGACCCCAGCGCCATGACAGCTGTGTACAGAATAAGGCCAGACATCCGCCACACTTGACCATCTACATACACGTGTATGAGTAAATATAGAACTTCTGGATCATAACGGGCATGTTTTGGCGCCCACTCAGACGATGGGCATATATTTGGTCACTTACCCCAGCCACTCCAGTCAGACCGGTTGGCCTGGCTCTCGTTTTAGCCTCATCAATGCTGCTGCAAAAACAAAAGTGCAGCCTATATGGCCACCTCTACTCTAAACATTAACACGTTCCCCTTCGTTTTATACATTACTGCAGAAGAACAATGAGGGCTTCTCCCTCCTGTACCTGTCACCCTCCCACCCCCTCCAAATCACTTCTAGCACTCTAGCACGCAAGCACTTTTTCTCTCAGTTTTGTCTGCATACAGCTGGCACCATTTTGACATTATTGCCACTTAATCTATGGTGCTATTGACTGAGAGGAGGAATATTTGCCTGCAGGAATTAGGAGGCATGGTGACAAGATCATTTAGATGCTAAGAGCAGTTGACTATAACGACAACATATTGCTAGGTAAATTTTCATTGCTGTCAATTGAATGACACATTATTGTTAATGGGAGGGTTGCCTGTTACACAACGCTGAACATGTGCCCGATTATGACCAATTTTGGACAATTTGCAGAAGAAACATACGACCCCGAGGAAGCCAGAATTAACAAAAAAAAAAAAACCTCACAAAGAAAGTTAGGGCAAGGAACGCTGTGTGAATAATGTATAAGCCAATATTTTATCATTTGTAAGATGTTTCATTTGGATACTTAGATCTCTTTCACACTTGACTCAAATTGCATGAAGGGACTGCGTTATGTGGAATTAACATATCCCGGGAGGTGCAGAAATCATGTACGAGACCGATCTTAATTGCATACAGAATAGAAAGTTTCGCTCGGCCGTGTCTGGGTGACATACTTATACAGCACGTTATTACTGCGCTCAGGAAAACATGGTTGTTTCCGCACAGAGACCTCAGATGTGGTCGTCAAAGTCTGAAATATCAAATTAAAGATATCATTTGTTTAACTTTAAAGGGAAACTCTATCCCTTAAAGGGCCGCTCCGCCTGAAATAGAAATTGGTTTACATAAGTATGAATGACTCTCACAAATATACATGACTACTACTAAGGGTTCAATGAGAAATGTTTTATCACGGCAATTTCCCAGCACTCTTTTGTGAGGAGACTCGGGCTCCGATAAGAGCCTGTCCCAGAGAAGAGTAAGAAGTAAGTTTACACTAACAGTACTTCTAGGTTAGGACCTGTCTGTCTAATGTGCCTGTGTCACAACCCAAGTGCAAGCACTGATTATACTGGAGGGCTTTCTTCGTAAAAAAAAAACGTGATGTGATAGCGTTAACTATCAAGCCAAGGGGCCTATATATTAATAATAGCGACACTGCCGCGATTAGTAACAGTCAGTAATGCAATGGATATTTTCATTTTGAAAATGTCCCCGCTATGTACTAAAAGTAAGTGAGTTACATCCCAGGCACATCAGAGGAGTCTCACATTTCTGAAAGACTCCTCCGGGAGGTGGTCTGAGTATACAGGAGATGTATTGGAAGAGAATGCCTGCATAGGCATAAAGCGGTTTCCGCCATTTGAGGATGGCGTAAACCAATGGGGCCAAATTATGAATTTTTTTTTATTTTTGAACTTTGGTACATAGGGGTCAGGTTGTGGTCCCAATTAATAATAATGAAGACTGCCACCTGCACCATACTTGTCTATTCCGCCAGCACCTTACCCGCCATCACCCACTATCCCCCTGAGCTACCCCCTCCCCCCCCGCATTTGCCCACTTACAATAGAGGTGGGCGGTCCAGGGGAAGCTGATGAGGGTGATTTGCGCTGAATTGCATCATGGTGGCCCTGCCAATGCTGGGGGACTAAACTGGGGACACATTGAGGGTGAGGGTGGGGGCTCTGCCACAGGAACCAATTACCCCTAGGGGGGTGGGAGTTGATATTGCTGGGAATCTTTTGACACTGGGGGGACTATTTTTGATAGGGGTGGGAAGTGAAATTACAATGGGGTCCTATGGTTGGGGGGTGCATAACATCCCCATGGTATATTTTTTTTTTATAAAATATTTAAATATACAGTAGTTTTAAAAATACTTTTTAAACTTAATTAAAGAAGAACCTGACAATTTCTTTTGGTATTTGAAAAATAAAAATTGTCAGTTAAGTGGTTAAGAAGAGAGGCGGTGGTGGGCCCATGGGCAAGTGAGTAGACCCTGGCTATGTACTGCGCAATTGTCAGGGCTCAGGGATAAATGGTGCTTTGGCCATTTTCCCAGCGATTTTTGTACTGCGTATGCGCAAATCGCCTAGAAAATGGCCAAAGCACCATTTCTGCAGCACTGCCAACGTAGGAAGAGGTAAGTACTGAAGAACATGGGTACAATGTGTGCGATGTGGCCCCCTCCTGGACCCAGTGGCCCATGTGCCCCACCCAAACTGCACATATAATACATACGCCGCTGACGCTAAATACGCTCCGCCGACAGGCGTCGGTACAACTCCGTGTCAACCCTAATATTTGAATATTATATTAACATCACTTTTTTTATTACAGGAATATATTCCCACTAAGGGCCGTATTCAATTAGAAGCGAAAAGCCGAGATCCGCGAAAAAGTATCTCCGTATTCAATTCCATCCGCTTTTCGCGTACGCGGAAAGTCAGTGCAATGTAATAGGCGAAAAAGATTTGGCTCTGAATGGCAGGAGAAAAGAAGGGCAACATTTTTATTTTGGGGTGCAAAGGTCGGGGAGCCACTCAGCCCCCCAAAGGACAACTGCGTCAAAAAATTCCAGGAAAAAAGCAAAGAACACCCCAAAAAAGTACTTTGAATGTGGGGGTGAAAAAGCACAAAGTGGGGGGACAACTTCGCAAAATAGCGAAATAAGGTTCTGGGGGTACTCTAAGAAAGGGTCAAGTGTATTTGGGATTGCAGGTGCTTTTATGAGGGTGGAATTTCACTTTAATTTAAACTTCACTTTAGAGACATTACAAGATGCTAGCACCCATTTTCAGGTACCCCAAATTTGCCAGGGCTACTTATTTTCTCCATAAAATACTGCTTAATGCCATTCTTCACCACTTGTACAAAGATGTTAATTAGTGGCAATTGTACCAACTTAAGTACCCCAAACAGTGCTATTAGGGCTAATCGGGCACTACTACATTGATCCCCAATGTTTCTGCATCTTTTTGGGGGTTTCAGGCTGATTTCCCCGATTCTGACACCACTTTCCGTCTGTTCTGACTTTGCATGTCGCCGTTTTCGCGCCTTTTGGAATTGAATAGGGCGAATAGCGGGGACGCGCACGATAAGTTTCCGCTGCTAAAATACGCGACGTAGGTGAAAAGTCCGGCATGCAAAACTTTATCGCAGGTGTGAAACTAATTGAATACGGCCCTAACTCTGTTACTCGAGGCACATCAGAGGGGAGACATAGCTAAATGGAGGTAGTTGATTATTCAGGGTTAGGCACTAGGAGGAGGGTTAGGCTGCAGAGATTTAGAGGTTTGGTGGTGGTTGGGGTTAAGCCCCAGGCGGGAGGGAAGGGTTAAGGTTTGGCTGCAGGAAGGGTGGGTTAGGGTTAGGGGAAGGGTTAGAATACTTACCTGTATGGGTCTGGATTTCCATTGTCGGGATTACTCTTCCAGGATTATGACCGCTGGCATTATAAGCTCCGGGATTGCATACCCAACCCACTGAAAAGTTACAATGCTTTAACCAACATTTGTGGCACGACGGCATACTCTGCGCGGCCTCACCTCACACTGCCGTTATGGTGAATGTCGGCAAAGGACACTGATCCTTATTAAAGTGCGCTTTCTTATACGATTTTTAGAAAATCATACGATGGACGCAGCTTTCAAACACAGACTGTATCATTTATTAATCTGTTTATAACAAGCCGCATGCAGCTTATTGCCACCCACTGGTTTGCCAACTGAACATCCTGCAAAAGCTGTTCGCTCCACATGTAACCCTTTGATCACCATGTACTGTACACATGACTTTTAGGAGGCATATCTGTGCGTCCCGTTAGGCCTGATGCATGTTAAAGAGTTGATGGCGAGTGGCCCATCTCCCTATAGATGCATCTGCAGGTTACATATAAAGTTGTACGTTAACAAGTGTAAATCTCACACCTTTGTAAGGAGATCACACTGAAAATGTGTCTTTTTTTATGGCGGTTATGCCGTCCGCTCTTGGCACATTGCGCCATTTGTACGGATCCCAGGTCACAAAACTGGCTTTTTTGAAGTTTGACCACAGCCAACTCTGGAAAACAAAATATGCAGCTAGATGTACGATTTGCCCTTTGCTAAACCGAGCGGTTCACAAAAACTAAAAAAAAAAATAGGTTAAATTACCGTTTGGAAAACTCCCACTGCCGTACCTCCTCAGCCCCAAGAGTCTACATTCCAGAAACCCAAGCCTTGCAGCTTTCCAGCGCCAAACCCACAACCGTCCTGTGCAAACCTGGACACGTGAAAGCCTCGTTCCGTATTCATCAGAGATACAGCTATTGACTAACGGTAACATTTCTGCCGTTCATTTTGATGACACATCTGAAACAGGTTAATGGGAAACATTTTTTTTTTTTTTCCATGCGGGTAATATTTAAGGACACAAATCGCTCTTGTCAGTCTCCTTTCCTGCTCCGCCAGTATCCATGTTCCACACGCAAAAAAAAAACCAGAGGAAAATGGCTATTGAAAGATGGCCATTAAATGTGACAACTCCCGTCAATTGTTTTGTGTGGGGAACACAATAAGCCGGAGCAGAGACAGTGATAAATTTCCTTACTAAACAATCAATAACAATCTTTTTGGTCCCTCCGCCGTGTCAGGGGGCCGTGATTAAAACTGTCAAACATTCCACTTTCCCCGTTTTGAAACTGACACGGGTTTTAAACTGACACCTGATTGGCAGCCGGTTTACGGGTGGCGCGTGCTGATTGGCAGCAGAGCTTCCCTTAGCCAAGGGCCATGATGAAATTTCCCAAGTGCACCAAGACCACCCGAGAACCAGCCTGCCATTCACTGGGATTTCTGGGAATGTTTTTTTTTTTTTCTTCCAAACTTACATTAGCATATCAAAGCAGACAGCTGACACAACTCACTAAGCGTGCAGAAATCAAGCATGGCTGCGGAATATTTTCAACTTTTAAAAAAAATTAAAAAGATGGTGGTGTAGGAAAAGGGGGGGGGGAGTTGCAAAAAATGGAAATGCACCCGATTGGGTCTTCCGCAAGCTGGCTGAGAATTTCAAAGTCTGTTTGTTTAATGATTTGGAACTGTGATATCTCTATAAAAAATAACACTGACATGCTCTCCAATTTGTTATATGCCATGGACAGGAACGGTATTAAATTAGAACCAGCGCAGAGAGTTGCGTTTGATGTGAATGAAGGCGAATTGATCCAGCCTTGTGTTCCAGCCTCGCTCACTACCTCAGTGTTAAATCATGGTCTGCACAAGTGTTTTCAATGAGCTCTAATTGAGGCCATCCAGTGGGGACATTGCCTTGCATAGATTATTGAAAAACTCAATAACTTGGCTCCATTATTCGTAACAGGAAAAAAAAAAAATACTTTTTTTTTTTCATTTTCTTTTTTTTTTTTATCCAGCTCAAATGGCAAATTAGACATTTGTTCCACCGGCACGCCATCGGTGTTACTGCTGTAATGTGGTATCTCTTAGGATAATCTATTGTTTGAAATCTGCAATCCTCCTGATAATGATAAAGCTTAATGTTTTTATAGGTGTGGTAATCTGATGCAGATACAGGGGAGAGCTGGTACAAATTTCTTCATTCGGAGGAATTCCAGGACAGGCTGCAAAGCAAAACCAGAAACACAGTGCAGAGATTTGTGTATATGGAACACACGAAAGGGATCTTCTGCCTGCCTCTGGCTGTGGTCCTGTAGATAACAGGGGGACCTAGAATGTGACTCCTGCAACAAGGAGGGTGCTCCTGAAATCAGGTACACTGAGACATGTAAATGCATCGATACTTGTACAGTGGTGGCCAAAATTGCGGACACTTTTTGAAATTTGAATGTTTTTCAACTTCGAGTGCTCATAAACGCTGTTACCCTTCATGCAGTGCAATGATTCATATATCAAATGAAAGTAAATTTAAAGCTGAATTCAACACAATAAACAGAGGTCAAATATTTGAATTACAAGGGAAGTTATTTCGACGCCTGTCATTAGTACCTTGTCGGGATTAGACAGTCGGAAAGCCGGCGGTCGGCATTTAGACCGTCGGCTTCCTGACTATCCCCTATTAATAAATAGACTGGTAAATTTGTTAGTGGGTACAGCATGTCTCCCAACTATCCCAATATACTGTATGCACGATATTGGAGATATTGGCCCCAATTTCTGTAATGTTGCCGGGAATGTCCCGCTCAGCACCGCTCTGCGCAGCGGTAAATGTGTGCGGGGTGCATTACGGTTGTGCTGAGGTGTTTAAGGGGAAGGGTGTTAGAAGAGTATACAGTATTATATTTTCTTTTTATGGAGTAGACGCTGTTTCATGTTTCTCATTAATAAGTTACAGTAAATTCCTGTTAAAGCCGATCGCTATGTTACAATGATCGGCCAGTGAACACATGAAAGGAACAGGGTGTTCCAGGCCGGAAGACGGCAATATTGATTGCAGCTGTAGAAAATCTGACTCACAGAGCTAGCAATCTTTAGAGGTCATTGTAAAGCCCCGTGCCAGGACTTTCAGTCCATCACAGCTGTCACACTCAGGGGCTGATTCTGCGTCAATCGGATCTCTCTCCACAGATGCAGATGGCGGGAGTTTGCATATAGCGCGTGCGCAGAAGCGACTTCACTCACTTTTGCATATATCTGTCCTATTCTGAGTCAGACGCAACTGGGACGGGTGTGTCCTGCCATGGCATGAGGTGTTCAGGGCGGAGACAAAGCGATCGCCCATAACCACCCTGACTTGTGTGTGTCGTGGGCATGTATGAAAAGCTTTGCGTGATTCAGACCTATGGCGGACGGGATGCCGCATTCTGGCGCATTTCTTGTACCCAGCATGGAGCTGTTGCAAGTGCAAATACTAATGATGACGGTTTCGGTGGCTGGCGTAAGCCAGTGGGTGGCACTGTTTTCAAT
This sequence comes from Taudactylus pleione, assembly GCA_031769625.1. NCBI lineage: Eukaryota > Metazoa > Chordata > Amphibia > Anura > Myobatrachidae > Taudactylus > Taudactylus pleione. The sequence continues at coordinate 7,685,181 of JAUIMM010000069.1, forward strand.
TGCACCCGCTAGTTGAGCGGATACTAGCATTAGCATAAAGTAGTAAAACAGCCTTCCCGCCGCAGCCCGCAATTGCATCCACTTTGCGTGTGACTCAGCATCAGCTCATTGCTGTCTTGCAATGTAATGGTCAGCAGATTTCAATCCACCTGTATAAATCTCACAGCCAGGTGCGCAGAGAGGTGGGGGGAGCGGGTAATTATTATTAGCAAGGCCCGTGGTTGTTGGAGAGGCCTGGCAGGGGCCCGGGTCCGATGCCACCCCCCTCACTCTTACCTGTGCTGGGCTGCAGTGGGACCAGGGAGACTCTGCTTGTGTGGGGGTGGGGGAGAGCGATCACCCTGATCAAACCCCCCCGACCATGATTTGCCCCCCTCCTTCCCGGCACTGAAATCGTTTTTTTTTTTTATCCTCTAAGGTGGGCGTGACTATGGGGTCTATTTACTAAGCAGTGTTAGGAGAAGTGAAAAGTGATAAGGTGCCAGCCAATCAGCTCCCAACTGTCATTTTTCAACACAGACTGTGACATGGCAGTTGGGAGCTGATTGGCTGGTACCTTATCACTTTTCACTCTTCACTTTTCCTAACACTGCTTAGTAAATAGACCCCTATATCTCCCATGGTTAGGCCACACCCCCAGAGAGTAACGGGGCCTGGGCCCTGCCCACTGCTACAGTCCCTCCAACATGATCCATCAGGTACAAAATGCTCTGCTCCTGGATTTCCCTATGTATGAAACACCCTTCTCATCAATTAAATACAGTAGTTCAACACAGGTGATGGCAATCATAAATTGTAGAGAAGTAACTAGGGTGAGGCTAGGTCAGAACCCAAGAGGTATGGCCTGGCAAGTGGGAAGTGCTTATGCAATTCTGGTAGCAGTACTGTATGTGTCTTATGTTCACTGATTAGAGCAACTGCAAAATTAATGTTTTTATTGCCTCCCATCTTGGGTTGGCTATTGGATGCTCAACATCCCGGCGTTCAGGATCCCGATGCTGCCATCCCGACTGGGTTACAATCCCGACACAACCACGTTAGTATACTAACCCTACCCCAACCCCTAAATCCTCCCTTCCTCCCTGCAGCCTAAATGTAACCCTCCCCCCCGCAACCTAAACCTAACTCGGCAGCCTAAGCCTAATGGTGCATACACACGGCCAGATTTCTTATCAGATATGAACGATAACGATTGTAAAAATCGTTCAATCGTTCATATCTTTGACATGTAGGGCATGCATCGACGAACGATGCGCGTTCCCGGGTGTCAGATAACGATATCAGACATCGACTGTGTTTGCAGACAGATTTGGGCGATTTCATTCATTTTAATACTTTCAGAAATCGTTCAGTCGTTCATCGTTGATGAAATTGTTCAAATCATTGTAAAAACCGTTCAATCGTTCATCAAATCTGACCGTGTGTATGCAACATAACACTCCCCCCCCCCTGCAGCTTAACCCTAACCCTCCCCCAAACCCCAATACTTACCGTCGTGTAGTCATCGGTCTGGATACTGGCACTGGTATTCTGACAGGTGTCGGGATTCTGGCACGGGCATTCTCAGTGTCGGCATCCGAGAGCCGGAATCATAACTATATCTCCCAATTTCACATTTCCTATTTTCCAATTTATTTTCAATAACTAGTAACTATCGCCAATCTAAGGAGGAGATTTACTAACCCGCAGTTTGTCAAAGCTGCCAATGATCGTCGGCTTTGACCAATGGATTAAAAACGGCTACGGAAATACTGTAGATGCTTAACCAGCCTGGTTTACCATTGTTTTCTGTTACCGCTTCAGCGGCTTTGACAAACTGCGGGTTAGTAAATCTACCCCCAAGTCTACATGTGGTTATTATTTAGGATAAATTGTTTAGTTATTTGAGGTTAAGATTTATGCAAAGGAAAAACCCCAACCGATACACAGCTTAAAGGCAAACCCTCCCCCAAACGGGCGGGGTACAACATTTTGACAGTCAGAATGATGGCATTCAGAATGTCAGTACAGATGTTATGTTAACATATGACATGCTGACACGGTTATTATGCATTGTGCATAATCTAATCATAATCTTACACATTGTTGTCACATTGCTCTTGCTCCCAGCGTACGGATGTGGGGACTGCACTGGATCAATTAACATTCATTTGTATAGTGCAAACATATTATGTTGCAATTTACAATTGATGCCTTTATATACAGTACACACTCTATATTATTAAATTGGCAGCTCACTGGATGTAAGTGCATAATCGCACATACAAAGATATAACGGGCAACGTGAAATGAGTAGGGATGTAGGCCCTCATTCAGAGGCGGTCGCAAAATGCGAGCTGTCGCTCTGAATGAGGGCGGCCGCTTGTATTGTGAAGTGTGGCCTCCACCCACAGCTTTAGCAACCAATCAGGTTGATGGTCACGATGGTCAAGACCATCGCGACCATCGGGGCTTGCGACGAGACCCTAAGGTTAGGTCTCGGCAACCGCAAGCCCCAGGGAGCTTCCTGCTCTGTCAGTGCGGCCGCCCACAAAACGGCAGGCGTTCCTTAAGGAACGCCTCCGTTTGTAAAACCACCCCCCGTCACGCCTACAAAACAGGGCAAGCTGTCGATCACCATCGACAGCCGCCCCTTTTGTAGTGAGCTCCGGAGCGAGAGAATTTCTCTCTCACTCCAGGGCTTGCGCACCTGCAGTGCGACCGCTGCGCGTGCGCAGTGCCTAAACATCAACCCGCTTGCGCGCTCGCTCGCGGGTCTGAATGAGGTCCGTAGAGAGAACACTGAACCGTGATAGAGAGAAGCCAGTATATATGCATTCTTACAGCTTTATACAGTATGTATATATATGCACTCTCACTTTTGCTTTGTCACTATTATGTTTGTAACTTGATTTGTTTAATTATTTCCTAGACGATAAACCAGTATTATGGAGTCTGCAAATGTAACGGTTTCTCCATCCGGCTTCTCCTGAAAATGCGTTTTTAGCAGCAGACGTTTTTCTCACTAATAATCACACAAAAAACCCAACAGCTGCGGCCGACCCAGTCGGCTTCTTTCTGATGACCTTACACCTTTTCTTTTACATTCACAGCTCCCTGGACTGTTATGTATAAACTGGTGATGCATCAGACGTAGATGACATTAGCAGTCCCGCACTACAGTGTGTGGGTGGGTAGAGAGGGGGGATAATAACACATTTCTGGCATTCTTGAATAGAAAATCTGAAGAAGGGATCAAGCTCTAATTTCCGGCATGTTACAGAGTACAGTAAGCTGCAGCGTATCTAGGATTGTGAGATATGTAGCTGTACTGTGCACACCTACCATGCATGGAGATAGTCCCATTGCGAACCGCTAGAAACTTAACACCATAGGGATATAGTGGAGTAGAACAGACGCTTCCATATAGTGTGATGCTGGCTTTCCCTTTATAAGGATCAGTCGCTGTTCCCACCTGGAGTTCTCCACCGTCTGAAATGAGGATATAGTGAGCGCGGAGATGGACGGATCCTGGTCCAATGAATACAAGTTTACCGCCTGAAAGCAGAATAAAAAACAAGCACACTCAGTATGTGGGGTCTATTTACTAAGCAGTGTTAGGAGACAGAGTGAAAAGTGATAAGAAAGTGATAAGGTGCCAGCCAATCAGCTCCCAACTGTAATTTTTCAAACACAGCCTGTGAGATGACAGTTGGGAGCTGATTGGCTGGCACCTTATCACTGTCTTATCACTTTTCACTCTGCCTCCTAACACTGCTTAGTAAATAGACCCCTGTATCTTAACCCCGCATTATACTGTATGGCTCAGGCATGAGGTGCTGAAGTGGATAAATAAACCTTGTTATGCATAGTAAGAATACAGACCTACACAGGGGAGACATGAAGATTTTGCCATAACTTATCTGGGTATGCAGTCGGTATGCCGACGTTCTGAATGCCGACCATCAGCATCCCGACTGTCTAATCCCGGCAAGGGTCACTCTAACGATAGGCGTCGCAATCCCGAAGCCTGTCATTTTACCTGCTCCTGGCGCCCGGAATCCCGATTGAAGGTAAGCCAGGCGCCGGGCGCGGACAGCTGCAGGGGGGGAGGGTTAGGTTAGGGGCTCCCAATGGGGACATAGAGTTAGGCACCCCCACGGGAGGGTTAGGCTAGGGTAAGGGGGGGGGTTAGGGTTAGGCATCCCCAGGGGGAGGTTAGGGTTTGGCACTCTTTGCTGTGCTGGATTCTAAAGGGGCTGCTCAGGTAAGTCCTGTTAAATTTCTTTTATGACAACTAAAGTCAGGTCTAATGTCAGGTCAAAAATGTGTATTCCTGTAAGTGAGACAGTGATGTGCATGTCTGTCAGTGAGGCAGTAATGCGCTACTTCTGTGAGCAGTCTCTCTGTGAGAGATGTTATTGTTTACGTTTGTTAGAGTGATATAGCTGTGGCTTTGTTATGAGGTGCTGAAAACGGTAGGTAGTAGAGCAGACCTGAGGTGTGCGGTCATTGGGAAATAATGCACGGTCATGTGTCCAATCACAATGGTTTTATCTCTTTCAATATACCGCACCATATTGCACCATATTGCAGCATTTCTGAATTAAACTGGTACCTAACTCGTACAGTCACAGTAAATTAAGTAACTACTTTTTCGGGAGGGATCTACTTTGTTTTGCATACACATTAAATATCTTGACAACCACTGTTATTATTTTCACTAACACAGTCATACAGCAGATTTACTTACTATCACCATTAGCATTAGGCATCCTAACTAAAACCCATATATAAATTATATAAATGCATTACACCAAGGCGTGCGTATATCAGAGCGCGACCGCACAGCCAAGAGTGGTATATCGATTGCATATACTGTACCACCTCTCTGAGCCAGCCTGGTTAGACCACCCCCACTAACTTAACCAATTATTTGGTCGTAGACCTCTATCTGGACAATTGCTCCATCCAGTGAAGCTCACGTCTGCATGTCCATGATGACGTGTAATGTATATTATATATTCATCACTGAATAATTACAGTTACCAGTGGCAGCGAGACATGACAGACAAGGAGGACACCAGAGGGTAAGTATAAAGGGACGGAGGAGGCAGACGGAGCAGGGAGCGTAGATGGAGGCGGGACAGAGGGCGAAGGCGGTGCCACGATGGAGGTAGTACAGAGTTGGAGCAGCGACGGAAGCGATACAGAGGTAGAGCGGGGACCTAAATGGTGCGGAGGTGGAGCAGCAACGGAGGTGGTACAGAGGTGGAGTAGAGATGAATGTGGTACAGAGGTGGAGCAGCGACGGAGGCGGTATAGAGGTGGAGCAGCGACGGAGGCGGTACAGAGGTGGAGAAGCGACGATACTAGTAGAGAAGTGGAGCAGAGATGAACGTGGTACAGGGGTGGAGTAGCGACAGAGGTGGAGCAGTGACAGAGGCGGCACAGAGGTGGAGTGGGGATGTAGGTGGGTACAGAGTGAGGAGTGGGTACAGAGGATGTAGGCAGGAGAGAGGATGATGGGGTGGAGGATTAGGGTGGGAATAGGGACGGAGCTGGGACAGAGACGCACCCATCATAGGATGGGTCCACAAACTACTAATGCAGTAAGAATAACACTATGCCGTGGCAAGCGGATGCACAGTCAGTTTAAAGTTGGTACTGGCAGTGTACCAGTTGCGGCTTGCTTATCAGCAACCCATCACAAGTGGCCTTGGTGAGCCAATCACGACTTGTACGCCATAGGTCCACCCACTAGATGCCGCAGAGCGGGAGCAGTCAGTCCACATGTGGAGAGGGATGAGAGAAGACCTCCTGAGGAGAGGAAGTTTGGAGCATTGGTTGGACGTGCGGTGCCGGGAGGAAGAAGAGAGGAAGATGCGGCGGCTGACCATGAGGACTGCAGCGGATATTGGAAGACGGAGTCGAAGCTGAGGACTGGGGAGTGCTGCAGTGGAGGAAAGCAAAAGAGCTATAAACAAAGCTCCCCACTGCAGCCTCTCCCAGCATACTGGTAGGCGGCCATGGGCCACCAATAATTGTGCATTTAACCCTCTCTAGACCCCATGTTGTCAGGCATTAAGCTTGTGGCACCAGTCAGACCTTAGCCCTTGTGCAGCCAGTAGGCAGACGCTAAGCCGGATCCCCCTGCTAGTCCAAGGATGCAGCCACTGGTTACAGCACGCTCAGAAAATGGGGCCAACATCCCCGGTTTTTGTAATGCTGCCTGTTGCCGCCTCCAGACGCTAGTAGCATGTCAATCATACTGCGGCATTTGGGGCACTGGGAGCGAAACCGCAGCCCTGGATCTGCAAGTGCGCCTTGCGGCATCTGTGCATTACCGATCTAAAAACATTGGAGATGTACGTAAACATCAGGTTTACGTACATCTGTGAATGAGGCCCAGGATGACATACAGGATCAGCTCACGGTGCATTCATTCTTACCACCCAAACATATGTAAGTTATACTCTAATGATATATCAAGGAAAACAGCAAACTCTGTTGGTGGGGGCTCACAAGCACGGAGGCCAAGCAAAACATTTCATAGCAAAGATAATATTTCACGGACCCCCGAATCTCAATCACAAGTTGGCTTTTCTATGAGATCTACTAATAACATTCACACATGTATACAGTATATGAGTGTCAGGTGCTAATCAGAATGGCAAGTTTCCAAGATAAAGCTGTGATCATGGGGGGGGAGATATAGGACCTCATTCAGAGTCGGTCGAAGTGGCCGCACGGTCGTACGGGAAAAGGGGCCGGATATGCAAATGATTCCCTCGCAAGTTGCGTCCCTAAGTTCGGATCGGTAGCTGGCCGACCAAGGGGAGGAAGCGGCCGGAATTAAAAAAACTAAGCCTCCTTCTTGTACGCATTGTACGTCATCTCCGGGCATATAAGGATTAATCAAGACCATCGGGAACCATCAGAACTGGTCGTAGAGCTTAAGGTTGACCATACCCTCTCTCAAGCTCTACGATCATGTCAGTGTAAAAACCTCCCATGTTACATGTGCCATGACGCTACTTTGTTAATTATGCACTTCCATAAACCGTATGCACTCCCATAAAACGCTGTTCGCATAATTAGGCACGCCTGCGTTCAGATCTCCACTCCCCCGTTTTCAAGCACCTTCCCCTGTTACCACCCACAAACGCCTCAATCTGTCACTCAAACTACTGACCTGGCTGTGTTCAAGGAGAGAGAAATTTCTGATCGTAGCGGCTAGTTTGCGCATGCGCATTGCGAACTTTACGCATGCGCAGTATAGCGAACATCGGCGGCATACGACCGTGCGGCCGCTTCGACCGACTCTGAATGAGGTCCATATTTCCTAAACACAGAAGATATCCGGGCAAATCCCTATTTGAGGATACCACTGTCAGCCACAATGCCTAAGAAAAGTGCAGAGTATAATGGTGGAGGCATTAATGATCCAGTGAGCAAAAACAAAGTTACTAATTATTTTGTAATGAAATGTGATAAACCTTTTATTATATAGCTCATTATTTATGGCTTTTCAAGAAGATTTACTGTATGACCATGCTACGGAATAATAATAACAACGCAATCAGGAAAGGGCCTCATTCACTCACAGTAGCTGATTCTGAGTTGAGGCAAAGCAATAAAAAGCCTGTCCTGTAACCATGCGCTGTGGCAAATCCATGTTGCGCTGTAGATGGGGGAAAAGGTATAATGTGCACAGAGATTCTACAGTATTACTGATACTGCTTTTATAACTAAATTCCGGATCAGACCTGGAATTTAGCTGGTGCGACTCAGGATATTCCCGAGTCGGCGCCTTTCACACCGGAGCCGGGTCTGCAGTGACCTGACTCTCCTGGCGTGGAAGTGGATGCTTGGAGATGACGTCATCTCCAAGCGCCACTGAAGCCGGCCAATCGGCAGGCATGCGGTACGCTCCAGGTTATCGCGACCCAGATTGTGCCGTTTACCCTGCAAGTAATACCCCTTTTACACCAAACAAATAACCCGGGTTATTGCCAGGTCGATCCGGGTTGAGGCTCTGTGTGAACGGCTCCCAAAAAAATAACCCGGGTTGATTTACCGGGCAATCTTACTCGGGTTGAGAGCAGGGTTGAAAACGGGTTGTTCCCAGGTCATGAGGCAGTGTAAACGGGTGCTACCCTGCTTATTTGACTCTGCTAGCTCTGAAAGATGCTGATTGGAGCTTCTGGGGCGCTGGCAGATGATGTAATTTGTCAGTGCCCTGCAGAGAGAGACTCACATGAAGCCATCGCTTGCCTGCCTAACCTCCTGCACCACAGCAGCCACAAAAGCAGGCACACACACAGCCTGCCACAGCCAGAACTGCAGCCTGCACCACAGCCTGACCAGCAGCCACAAAAGCAGGCTGATACACAGCCTGCCACAGCCAGAACAGCAACCTGTAGCAATGCTGTAAGCAGTCCCCACCCCTCAAAAACCCGGGTCCAGTTGCAGTGTAAACGGGGTCTGAAGCAGAGTTCGACCCGGGATTGACCAGTGTTCAAATTCCAGGGTCGGACCCGGGATTTTGGTGTAAAAGGGGTATTACCTGGGTTGGATTGCTGGGTCACTCGACCCGGGAATCCAACCCTGTCCCCTTTTACACCAAGGAGCAACCCGGGTTAATCCTGCAATAACTCGGGTTTTAGTTCTGGTGTAAAAGGGGTATTATTAACCACACTGGTTATTTTCTCATAAAGCATAACCCAATGTAAGTCTTCATTTAAATCTATGTTTACAAACATTACCACTTGAATAATTATTTAACGGACAATAAAATGATTAATTATAAATACAAAAAACACATTGCACTATACTACAGCCTATATATAACTGATAAAACAACACTATGGGGTTGTCACACGCCGCCCTGGAGACCCCAGAATCAGACCACGTCGCCTACCTTTGCGGGTGCTGACCCGTGCTGTCTTCCGGCTCCCACGCTGTGCGCTGCTTCCCTCTCTCTCTGGCCGGTCTCCGCTGTCCTCTGGAGGGTCCCGCTGCTCTGCTGCTCCCACGCTGGCTCCTGCTGGTCGCTGGTCCCCGCTGACTCCTTCTGAGAAGCGCTGTCCTCCGGTCCATGGGCGCAGCCATCTTGGATTGCCCATGTGACTCCACTACCACCAATGAGGAGTCTTCTCCTTCTCTCTCAGCCAGTCAGCTCCCAGCGTCCACTATATAAGGTTCCCAATGCTGACACAAGTTGCCAGTGCAACTAGTTTCCTAGTGAGCTTTCCCACTGTGCTCCAGCCGCTCCACGTAGCCACCCAGCTACCAACATCTACCCACAGCTATCCAGCCGCTCCACGTAGCCACCCAGCTACCAACGTCTACCCACGGCTATCCAGCCGCTCCACGTAGCCACCCAGCTACCAACGTCTACCCACGGCTATCCAGCCGCTCCACGTAGCCACCCAGCTACCAACGTCTACCCACGGCTATCCAGCCGCTCCACGTAGCCACCTAGCTACCAACGTCTACACACGGCTATCCAGCCGCTCCACGTAGCTTCTCAGCTCCTAACGTCCACACAAGGCTATCCAGTCTTTCCGAGTGGCTTCCAAGCTACCACACCACTTCTAACAGTACTCAAATTCCCTATTAGTTCACTGCTCCCTCTCATGCGGAGGAACTTTATTAAACCAAGTCTCCTCCTGCGAGCGTCTGCGCCAAGTGATACAGGTCCAAGGCCCAGTCCGGGAACACAGTCTTTAAATCCCACGATTGTGACATGGGTCAATTAAATTAACCGCAAAGGGTCTGAGTTGCCATTGCTACTGCGTTAAAACGCCGGCAATGGCACCTCATCTCGCACCCCTCTCGGCCAGCTCCGAGGTAAATTTGCATGATTTTGCTCTGAGCCCTAAGGGTCTGCGGGCACTTTTGTGTGAGTTTGGGCTGCCATCAAGTGCCGCTGTTGATTCCCACCTGCGAGATTATCGCAGGCAATTGGTATGAGCCCTTTGCATAGATTTTATTATTATTATTATTATTATTATTATTATTATCATTATAATTATGGTTTGCTTAGAAAGCACTGCTTACATTAAGCAGCTCTATACAAAGGTTTGATATATTTTATCGACAATTAGAATGTCAGTATTCATTATGTTATATTAATTATGCCAACATGTGACATATCGACAAGGAGCATGTCGACACTGATGCAATGTAGAAATGCTAACTATAGGCCTGATTCAGACCCACTCGCAAGCGGCTGTCCGCTCGCAAGTGGGTCGATGTTCTGCACTGAGCATGCGCACGACGGAGGGAGCTCCGTCGTGCGCATGCGCCAGACGCGACGAGCTAAGGAAAGTCCTTCGCTCGTTGTGTCTGATCAAAGGGGGCGTACTGTCGATGTTGATTGACAGCACGCCCCCTTTGGTGGGCATGCCGGGAGCGTGCCTCCCTGACGGGGGCGTTCCCAAGGGAACGCCTACCGTCAGAAGCCGGCCCACTGACATCACTAGTGATGTCAGTCGGAGTGATTTTGGCTCTGATAGAGCCAAAATCACTCCGGGCCTTGCGGTTGAAAACCTCAACCGCAGGCTCCGGCTCGCAGTTTCGATGGTCGCGATGGTCACGACCATCGCGGCCATCAAACTGCATGCTCGTATAGGCTGTGGGTGGTGACCCACAGCTATACGAGCGTCCAGGAGGACGCTCCAGAATTATGGAGGGCGGCCCTCATTCAGAGCGTGCGCTCTGCTCAGAGCGTACGGCTCTGAATGAGGGCCTATGTCAACAGTTTGTGTTGCTGTGATGCGGCTGTCCTGGCGGTGAGTACACTAAAATACACAAAAAATAAGAAAAAAAATTGTCTTTTCATATGGCGCACTATAGAAAGTAATATAAAACATTAATTTTATTGCTTATTTCTTAAAAAAATAGTTTGATGCCTCTCCAGTGAAATATTAAAAGCAATATATTCAACATTCAGTAATTGTGATACTGTTGAAAAGTTTAATAAAATTGTGATTTAAAAATTATTATTGGTAGTCACACCTTGTATTTATATGCTACAGTATGATGTCTTATTATTCACAAAGTCTGGAAATAAGCAAATATTCCTATTTCTGTAATATACACAGTTACACAATTATGTAAGATATTTGACAATATAGTATTTCATAATAATCATAGACTTCCCATATTTATATACTGAGAGTATTTCTGTCCTAATACAAAATGATGGAAGGTAATCAGGGATATGTATTGCCATAACATAGCTTGCTAGAAAGTAATAATAGGAGTAAATATTACTTTAGACTAATAGCCTGGGTAATAATTGCAGTTATGCCATGCGGTCTTTCAGACACATTATTGTCGGACATTTGTGACCTAATGCTTATTACCCCACATAGGTATAACTGATGTGCAAAATACAGCACAGTGTGTAAAAAGGACACAAATGTCCGACAATAATGTGTCTGAAAGAAAACATGGAATAACTCCAATTATTGCACAGGCTCAGAGGCGGATCTACTGTGAAACTAATGAAGCTTAATCTTCAGGGCCCCTAATAGCTGGTATTAATAGCTGGGATCCTACAGAGGAAGTGTTTTGTATGTGATCTATCTCAGGGCCGGATTATCAATGGGGCAGGTGGAGCTACAGCTCCAGGCCTTCCATTGAAAATAGGCCCACAGGATACACTGACTGCAGACAGGAATTTGTTTTGTATTTTTTCCTGTCACCACCAACAGCCCAGCTCACTCACCTCCTTGCCGCCAGAAGTTTAGCCCATTGCCACCCTCACTCACCCCACCTTGTCTGGTCACCATCCGCCCCAAACCCTCGCCCACCGCTGGCCTGCCGAAGCTCCGCCCACGAGTCATCGGAAGCTCCGCTCCCTGTGTTGTCCTACTGCTATGCTGTGTCTCCTAGCACAGGAAGGAGAGCAGCCCAGGCCCCAGCATGTATAGAATCCCTCCACAGGTCAGTGTAATCTCTAGCCATATAGATTTATATATATATATATATATATATATATATACATACTGTATATATATATATATATATATATATATTAGGGGTGAGCGGGTTCGGATTTCTGAAATCCGAACCCCCCCGAGCCCCCCCGATCCGAGTCCGATCCGAGTCAGGCTCGACTTTTCCCGCCTGACTCGGATCTGACATCGAGGCAAAACGTCATCATCCCGCCTTCCGAGTCTCGCGGGTTTTGGATCCTATATAAGGTACCCGCGTCGGCGCCATTTTCTCACTCGGCTGTGGACAGTGAAGAGGGAGGGTGGGAGTTAGTGCTGTGTAGTGTAGTGTAGTGTAGTGCTGCTGTTGTCCACTACTTCAAAGTCCATAGGGGCTGGCTGTGTTGTGCTGTGCTGCTGTTGTTAATAGGGGCTGTGTCCACTACTTCAAAGTCCATAGGGGCTGGCTGGACTGTGTTGTGCAGTCAGTTCTCCATAGGGGCTGTGTCCACTCCAAAGTCCTGTGCAGTGTCCCAGTCCTAAAGGGGTGCTGTAGTGTTGTCCAGGGGGTGCTCTGTCCATCAGGGGTGCTCCCCCCAAGTGCTAAAAAAATAATATATTTTCTGTGTTTGTGAATTGTGTGCGCAGTAGCCGCACGTGCATCAACAAAGTAGTGCCAAGCGTGCGCCTGTGTCATAAGTAAAGGGCCGGCTGGCTTGACCGTTAAAGGGTGCTGTAACCCCCGAAAGTACACTCCAGTCCAAACCAAAAAAAAATTATTTTCTGTGTTTGTGAATTGTGTGCGCAGTAGCCGCACGTGCATCAACAAAGTAGTGCCAAGCGTGCGCCTGTGTCATAAGTAAAGGGCCGGCTGGCTTGATCGTTAAGGGTGCTGTAACCCCCGAAAGTACACTCCAGTCCAAACCAAAAAAAAAATTATTTTCTGTGTTTGTGAATTGTGTGCGCAGTAGCCGCACGTGCATCAACAAAGTAGTGCCAAACGTGCGCCTGTGTCATAAGTAAAGGGCCGGCTGGCTTGACCGTTAAGGGTGCTGTAACCCCCGAAAGTACACTCCAGTCCAAACCAAAAAAAAAATTATTTTCTGTGTTTGTGAATTGTGTGCGCAGTAGCCGCACGTGCATCAACAAAGTAGTGCCAAACGTGCGCCTGTGTCATAAGTAAAGGGCCGGCTGGCTTGACCGTTAAGGGTGCTGTAACCCCCGAAAGTACACTCCAGTCCAAACCCAAAAAAAAATTATTTTCTGTGTTTGTGAATTGTGTGCGCAGTAGCCGCACGTGCATCAACAAAGTAGTGCCAAGCGTGCACCTGTGTCATAAGTAAAGGGCCGGCTGGCTTGACCGTTAAGGGTGCTGTAACCCCCGAAAGTACACTCCAGTCCAAACCAAAAAAAAAATTATTTTCTGTGTTTGTGAATTGTGTGCGCAGTAGCCGCACGTGCATCAACAAAGTAGTGCCAAGCGTGCGCCTGTGTCATAAGTAAAGGGCCGGCTGGCTTGACCGTTAAGGGTGCTGTAACCCCCGAAAGTACACTCCAGTCCAAACCTAAAAAAAAATTATTTTCTGTGTTTGTGAATTGTGTGCGCAGTAGCCGCATGTGCATCAACAAAGTAGTGCCAAGCGTGCGCCTGTGTCATAAGTAAAGGGCCAGCTGGCTTGACCGTTAAAGGGTGCTGTAACCCCCGAAAGTACACTCCAGTCCAAACCAAAAAAAAATAATTTTCTGTGTTTGTGAATTGTGTGCGCAGTAGCCGCACGTGCATCAACAAAGTAGTGCCAAGCGTGCGCCTGTGTCATAAGTAAAGGGCCGGCTGGCTTGACCGTTAAGGGTGCTGTAACCCCTGAAAGTACACTCCAGTCCAAACCTAAAAAAAAATTATTTTCTGTGTTTGTGAATTGTGTGCGCAGTAGCCGCACGTGCATCAACAAAGTAGTGCCAAGCGTGCGCCTGTGTCATAAGTAAAGGGCCGGCTGGCTTGACCGTTAAGGGTGCTGTAACCCCCGAAAGTACACTCCAGTCCAAACCAAAAAATTATTTTCTGTGTTTGTGAATTGTGTGCGCAGTAGCCGCACGTGCATCAACAAAGTAGTGCCAAGCGTGCGCCTGTGTCATAAGTAAAGGGCCGGCTGGCTTGACCGTTAAGGGTGCTGTAACCCCCGAAAGTACACTCCAGTCCAAACCTAAAAAAAAATTATTTTCTGTGTTTGTGAATTGTGTGCGCAGTAGCCGCACGTGCATCAACAAAGTAGTGCCAAGCGTGCGCCTGTGTCATAAGTAAAGGGCCGGCTGGCTTGACCGTTAAAGGGTGCTGTAACCTCCGAAAGTACACTCCAGTCCAAACCAAAAAAAAATTATTTTCTGTGTTTGTGAATTGTGTGCGCAGTAGCCGCACGTGCATCAACAAAGTAGTGCCAAGCGTGCGCCTGTGTCATAAGTAAAGGGCCGGCTGGCTTGACCGTTAAGGGTGCTGTAACCCCCGAAAGTACACTCCAGTCCAAACCTAAAAAAAAATTATTTTCTGTGTTTGTGAATTGTGTGCGCAGTAGCCGCACGTGCATCAACAAAGTAGTGCCAAGAGTGCGCCTGTGTCATAAGTAAAGGGCCGGCTGGCTTGACCGTTAAAGGGTGCTGTAACCCCCGAAAGTACACTCCAGTCCAAACCAAAAAAAAATTATTTTCTGTGTTTGTGAATTGTGTGCGCAGTAGCCGCACGTGCATCAACAAAGTAGTGCCAAGCGTGCGCCTGTGTCATAAGTAAAGGGCCGGCTGGCTTGACCGTTAAAGGGTGCTGTAACCCCCGAAAGTACACTCCAGTCCAAACCAAAAAAAAATTATTTTCTGTGTTTGTGAATTGTGTGCGCAGTAGCCGCACGTGCATCAACAAAGTAGTGCCAAGCGTGCGCCTGTGTCATAAGTAAAGGGCCGGCTGGCTTGACCGTTAAAGGGTGCTGTAACCCCCGAAAGTACACTCCAGTCCAAACCAAAAAAAAAATTATTTTCTGTGTTTGTGAATTGTGTGCGCAGTAGCCGCACGTGCATCAACAAAGTAGTGCCAAACGTGCGCCTGTGTCATAAGTAAAGGGCCGGCTGGCTTGACCGTTAAGGGTGCTGTAACCCCCGAAAGTACACTCCAGTCCAAACCAAAAAAAAAATTATTTTCTGTGTTTGTGAATTGTGTGCGCAGTAGCCGCACGTGCATCAACAAAGTAGTGCCAAACGTGCGCCTGTGTCATAAGTAAAGGGCCGGCTGGCTTGACCGTTAAGGGTGCTGTAACCCCCGAAAGTACACTCCAGTCCAAACCAAAAAAAAAATTATTTTCTGTGTTTGTGAATTGTGTGCGCAGTAGCCGCACGTGCATCAACAAAGTAGTGCCAAGCGTGCACCTGTGTCATAAGTAAAGGGCCGGCTGGCTTGACCGTTAAGGGTGCTGTAACCCCCGAAAGTACACTCCAGTCCAAACCAAAAAAAAAATTATTTTCTGTGTTTGTGAATTGTGTGCGCAGTAGCCGCACGTGCATCAACAAAGTAGTGCCAAGCGTGCGCCTGTGTCATAAGTAAAGGGCCGGCTGGCTTGACCGTTAAGGGTGCTGTAACCCCCGAAAGTACACTCCAGTCCAAACCTAAAAAAAAATTATTTTCTGTGTTTGTGAATTGTGTGCGCAGTAGCCGCATGTGCATCAACAAAGTAGTGCCAAGCGTGCGCCTGTGTCATAAGTAAAGGGCCAGCTGGCTTGACCGTTAAAGGGTGCTGTAACCCCCGAAAGTACACTCCAGTCCAAACCAAAAAAAAATAATTTTCTGTGTTTGTGAATTGTGTGCGCAGTAGCCGCACGTGCATCAACAAAGTAGTGCCAAGCGTGCGCCTGTGTCATAAGTAAAGGGCCGGCTGGCTTGACCGTTAAGGGTGCTGTAACCCCCGAAAGTACACTCCAGTCCAAACCAAAAAATTATTTTCTGTGTTTGTGAATTGTGTGCGCAGTAGCCGCACGTGCATCAACAAAGTAGTGCCAAGCGTGCGCCTGTGTCATAAGTAAAGGGCCGGCTGGCTTGACCGTTAAGGGTGCTGTAACCCCCGAAAGTACACTCCAGTCCAAACCTAAAAAAAAATAATTTTCTGTGTTTGTGAATTGTGTGCGCAGTAGCCGCACGTGCATCAACAAAGTAGTGCCAAGCGTGCGCCTGTGTCATAAGTAAAGGGCCGGCTGGCTTGACCGTTAAAGGGTGCTGTAACCTCCGAAAGTACACTCCAGTCCAAACCAAAAAAAAATTATTTTCTGTGTTTGTGAATTGTGTGCGCAGTAGCCGCACGTGCATCAACAAAGTAGTGCCAAGCGTGCGCCTGTGTCATAAGTAAAGGGCCGGCTGGCTTGACCGTTAAGGGTGCTGTAACCCCCGAAAGTACACTCCAGTCCAAACCTAAAAAAAAATTATTTTCTGTGTTAGTGAATTGTGTGCGCAGTAGCCGCACGTGCATCAACAAAGTAGTGCCAAGAGTGCGCCTGTGTCATAAGTAAAGGGCCGGCTGGCTTGACCGTTAAAGGGTGCTGTAACCCCCGAAAGTACACTCCAGTCCAAACCAAAAAAAAATTATTTTCTGTGTTTGTGAATTGTGTGCGCAGTAGCCGCACGTGCATCAACAAAGTAGTGCCAAGCGTGCGCCTGTGTCATAAGTAAAGGGCCGGCTGGCTTGACCGTTAAAGGGTGCTGTAACCCCCGAAAGTACACTCCAGTCCAAACCAAAAAAAAATTATTTTCTGTGTTTGTGAATTGTGTGCGCAGTAGCCGCACGTGCATCAACAAAGTAGTGCCAAGCGTGCGCCTGTGTCATAAGTAAAGGGCCGGCTGGCTTGACCGTTAAAGGGTGCTGTAACCCCCGAAAGTACACTCCAGTCCAAACCAAAAAAAAATTATTTTCTGTGTTTGTGAATTGTGTGCGCAGTAGCCGCACGTGCATCAACAAAGTAGTGCCAAGCGTGCGCCTGTGTCATAAGTAAAGGGCCGGCTGGCTTGACCGTTAAAGGGTGCTGTAACCCCCGAAAGTACACTCCAGTCCAAACCAAAAAAAAAATTATTTTCTGTGTTTGTGAATTGTGTGCGCAGTAGCCGCACGTGCATCAACAAAGTAGTGCCAAGCGTGCGCCTGTGTCATAAGTAAAGGGCCGGCTGGCTTGACCGTTAAGGGTGCTGTAACCCCCGAAAGTACACTCCAGTCCAAACCTAAAAAAAAATTATTTTCTGTGTTTGTGAATTGTGTGCGCAGTAGCCGCACGTGCATCAACAAAGTAGTGCCAAGCGTGCGCCTGTGTCATAAGTAAAGGGCCGGCTGGCTTGACCGTTAAAGGGTGCTGTAACCCCCGAAAGTACACTCCAG